>OU342689.1:13757500-15007500 GCA_910589285.2 Mythimna ferrago | reverse complement strand
TCGGCTACTGTAATCAACTTCAGTTTCGGATACTTCTTCTCAAAAAACGACTGCGTACTCAAAAAATGAAACAGACTTACGACTTCATTATTGTCTTATACACAACTGCAACTTACTCTACATACAACATTTTGTAATACTCTGATGTACCTATGTATGCAGGTAGGGCGTAGGTTCCTTCACAGCGAAATTAAATTTTTGCTGCAAAATTCCCTTAAATTAAAATCTCTCACTTCAAATCTAGGAATATAATACAAAATTTAATAAACACTCGTCGGTCCTCAACCGTCAAAATCCTCTTTAAAATTCGTTAATCATCCGACTGGGTAGTTTTTAACTTGATTATAAATGCGTATTAAACCGCTCGCCTATTCCCTTCGGCTACTGTAATCAACTTCAGTTTCGGATACGGTTTGTAATTGAAAATGTCGAGTCGTGCGATGTTCATTTTCCACTAATTAATCGCTGTGATGACATTGCATCCACTCCCTGTCCCTAGGTACGCATTGTTGCCTATATGCATCTCACGCTTAGATGGATCGGAAATTTTAGGCGGTGTTCGTTGGCGTGATATTGGGTCCTGTCTTATAGGAATTATATTTCTATCGGTATCACACAAGCGTTCCTTTTTGTAAATAGCATGTTGATTTCACTAATACTAGGAGGGAAATGGCAACTAAGGGAAAGGAATGTATTTGGTCCGTAAAGTCTGACACTCTCTTGTTTCTACAAAACAAGTTACTTGTTGATATTCCACATCAAAATAAAAAAAATAAAAATAGATCGGAGATGGTAAACGGGCTTATTCGCGAGTAAAAATGTTTTGTCCTATACAATAAAGCGTATATCTAAGAGTAATTCTGTTCTTTTTTTTCTAATAAAACCTAGGTATTATATTACTATAAAATTACGAATGACAGACACTCAAATTCTCCCTCACTCAAGGATCTTTTATATCTCTTATTTTTCTAGCTAAGATTCTTCTTAGGGTATATAAAATCCTTGATCCTAAGCATTCTTATTATAATTTTGAATCTCGAATGAGTGTTTGTGACTTATTGATTACGTGCCAGTTATTCTTACAGTCTCTGTAGAGGTACCGAATGAGAAAATCTTTACAATATAATTATAGCAATCACATCGCAATATTCTCGGTCCGTCACATGGGACCAAACACCGTCCTGAGGAAACTTTGGGTAGAAGCTTACCTTTTTCTTACCCTTCGGGGCTTTGAGAAGAATCAGCTTTTGTTGTTATATCGACAGCTTTAATTTACTTGTGTGTATGATGTTTTAGATACTTGTCAGTGTTATAAATGATGTAGTTTTATCGTTGATCTACCTTTTCATGATGTGGTCCGTCATACAATGTTCAACGTTTCACATTAGACCATAGGCGTGGGCTTGTGGACGATGAGCAATGGGTAGCTCGCCCTCCAGTCGTTCGATAATCGTCTAGACTGAGCCCGAGTTGTCGACGGCGCGGATATTGGAATTATCCGCGCCGTCGACAACGCGTGCGGCTCAAAGAGATGTCAGCAAACCAACACAGACAAAGCCTTCTGGGACCATAGGTTGGCTTCCGAAAGGGAACCCTGGGGTCTTGGAATGCAAGGCAAAAAACGGACACAAGAGTGGGTTGCTGACTAAAAAGTCAGCAAAAGTCTGACACGCCCCACCACTCCGCCTTAAAGCGGGAGAAGTCATTGGATAATTTCACAAATAAAAAAAAAAGCTTAAAGGGTTGTTTAAGTTGTTATGAAAACATTCTTGTGGACAAAGTTACGGGCAAAGTCTTAGCGATAGACATGCCAGGAAACTTCACAAAATGTCCAATTAAACAATCTGGCTTTGACATAAATTTATGGTCTTGTAACAAACCACTTAAGCGTGCAAATACACGAGGTTTCACACGATCTGGACGTTTGAGGTTCAAGTTCGTACAAACTATAAGTTATTCTGATTTACATTGTCTTTGCCGGTGTCGACTGTAGTGATGTTATCTCGCTGCGAGTTTTTGCGGGCGGACCAGTTTTTTGGGCACCGATGTATACTTAGGAGATACCGACCGACATGGTTAGGTTTAGGTTTTGTCTGAGTCATAGTGTTGGTAAATGGCGTTACCTGTCAGAATAAAATAAAAGATTTTTAGCTGATAGGTACTTGTGTAGGTGGTCTGATGTCTGGTAATAAAATTGTATGTGTCTACAATAGCGGCCTCAATGTAAAGCATTCTCTACCAGTCAACCTATGGGCTAAAAATACTGCACTGTAGAAGGTAGTCGATGAAATGATATTTTATTTCAGAATGCCTTGTGCGAGGTTTTACACTTACTCGATAGCTCGATCGTAAACGATCGCTAATGTCAAACCGTATAGAATCGATTGTGTTTCACTGTATCGTCACCGGATGGCGCTTATCCAGGTTCAGTACAAATTGACGTTTACGTTAACGCGATCGAGTAAGTGTAGAAACTTACACACACTCGGCCACAGTATGAACCTCTTTTAATGACAGCCAGTAGCGACTTTCAGAGGTGGCGACCAGGCTAACCATCCGAGGCCTCGCTTTCATAGGGGCCTTACGCAACAACTGGTTTAGAAAAAAACTTATATTTGAAACTTTTTATTTTATCTTATCTTTACCTCTCATAGTTTAAAATAATAGTAGGCAAAATTCTCAAATTCAATGACACGAGCTATGGCTTCGAATGAAGATGACGTACATTTTCACTAGATTATTGAAAAGCAGTAAACATGATTTTCAAATCCGCATTCAAATCTGATAAGGCCTTCAGAACTTAGGTTATCATCGTTGTCGCATTTCTGAATATTCATTTTTATAAATCTTTAAAAATCAATATTTTTTAATACACAATATTTTACTTTACTTTTACACTACTTTACTTTTTATAAATGCCTTTTTCATCTATCATAAAAAGTACCTAGTTTTGATTCACATCCTTTGCAAAAAAAGAGGCTCGTAAAAATTTGCCCTCCAGGGCTTGAGTTACACAACTATGTATGTAATCTCTGACGCAAATAAAACTTCAAAAGTAATGGTCTCTTTTAAAAACCAGAAATTATGACAGAATTTGAGAAGAGTTACCGTGGTCTTAGAATGCAAAGGGCAAATAAAAAAAGAGACGCGGGTTTTAATCTGTAAAAGCTCGATTAGGAGGGGCCAGAGGCCCAAAAAGCAAAGTAATCCTATAAAGAAAGATTATAAGTATGTCACTTTCTAGTAACGTTCTTATAAAGGCATTGCGTAGACTATTTAACTTATAGTAGCATTCGCCAAGCCTTTACATACTCTAGTGCATTAGTTTTTATACCTCGGTCTTATAGTTCGCTACAAGAATGACTTATAAATCATTTACAGGACACTTTTACTAATAATAGCATATCACAAGCGTAGATACTCTCAAGAGTATTTGCTTTTACATCTCAGTCTTACAGCTAGCTTTTTTAGGAATAAGTCTCCTATAACTGTTTTGAGTAAAACTAAATAATCCAGTATAACATTTTGATCCTATAGTAGCATTTTGTGAGTAAATACGATATTATAACATAATTAGCTGAGATCACTATAAGTTTACGCCATTATAGTTTTGCTCGAAACTCTTTTAAATCTAATAGTACTTGATAAGAGCGCTATTTGATCAAACAAGCTTATAAGCTACTAGATCAATAACTTTATTAGTAAACGTCAGCTTTTTTTTTAAGATTTATTTTTTCCCTTTTGCTTGAAAAAATAAGTTGAACATGAATAAAATTTAAGTGATTAGAAACGATTGAAAAAGAGTGGTGGTTACAGGAAAAAAGTAAATTTAGTATTAGCACGTATATTTCAAGGGATTGCAAATTGATTTTTAAATGGCGGCGAGTTATCTGGACTGAGACTCTTATAAGTACAAATTTACCTATATTGCTTCTATAGAGTACTTGATGAAAAGCAATTTTAAAACATAGCGAATATGAAGAAGAAAGGATGAAATATGTTATTTTCAACAATATAATAATGTCTTATTTTTGGAGGGCATTGAAAAACTAACTAAATGAGGGTAAACTTTCACAGTAAAAATGGCTTCCCCATGAGTTCATACAGTATATTTATAATATAAATAGTATCGAATTAATGTCCTACAATAATACGATATGATAGTAATAGAAATATACTTTATTTATTTTTCACAAAACAACCGGAACCACCAGCCAAGATAACTTCTATTAAAGTATACTTATAACTAATAACTAAGTACATTACTAGTGCATTATAAACAAGACTGCTTTAGTAAGATACTTATGTCAGACACTAACAGGAACATTTGTGCTAGTAATTGTGTAGTCAAGTATATTATAGGCCTTAGTAACATTTTAAAAGTAGATTATAAGATAGTTATAGAAATAAAATCTCCTATAACTGCGCCCAAATCTAGCTTTGTAGCATACTTCATGTTTCTTATAAGTGGAAATAAAAGTAGTCTTAAGGCTGTTTTAAGTACTCGATTTTGCTAGTTGGGGGGCGTATCAATGTCCTCTGGCCCATCTAAAGACCGAGCTCGAGTAGTCGACGGTGCGTTGTATTCCTCATGCACCTCTTAGAGATGCCAGCAAAACCATAGAGGCTCAACAGGGCCGATACGCGCTAGGGACTCGACGAATTTCTGAAAAGGAAACGAACGCAAAGGGAAACTGAGTTCTGATTCAGCCCCGGTACGAAAGGCAACCAAATAACCGCCTCCCCACCCGCCCAAGAGCGGGGGATGGCATTGGATGACTTTCCACCTGAAAAAAAAGGACACAGGTGGATTTTACTCAGTCTGACCTCGCGCTCTATAAAAAAAAGTGGTAGAGTTTAAAGTTATTATTATGTAATACTTACTGTCAATATGATTTATAGAGTGCTACGATAACTTGAACATTAAAAACTTGTGCGTCCAATCAGATAATTTTAACAATAGTCTATCACGAACTAATATGCTCATTAAATTCATTTTTGTGTTATATTTTTTTTGTCGTAGATATCACAACGTCTGATAAATATTTGTCACGATTCACGTTATCTCATTATGGTAATAAGCTTTGGCAGTTTTAGAGTTCGTTCCGACGAAGCGATATCACTTTGCTTGCACGGTATTTAAGACAACGTTTCTAGTTAGACCGTTATTGTTTTATACTGTATCTCACTATGTCAGATCTACTTTTAAACAGGGCTTTAAAAATAATATTAAAACTTATTAAAGGACTAGCTTTTTCCCGCGGCTTCGCCCGCGTACATAAAATATATAGCGTATGTCTCTCAGGAATAAAGCAGCTTTCTAACAGTGTAAAGATTTTGCAATCTGACCCGTACCTACTTTCAGAGATTACATCCTACAAACAAAAAAAATATATAAACAAACTTTACTTCTTTATTATTATTATGAGCCCGTTGTGTCCCACTGCAGGGCAAAGACCCCCCTTCCGTTATTCCACTCTTTTCTGTCCTTAGCCATTTCTGCCCAATCCTTAAGTTAAGAGTCCAAATCGTCACGCCATCTCCTTCTGGGTCTATTTAATATTATTTATTATAATATTATTACTTATCCTTTATAAAATTATTATCCAGTAGGCCACTCTTGCCACTCTTGTAAATAATATCCAACTACTTTGCTTGAACAAACCTTTTTTTAAGTGGAAAATCATCCAATGATTTCTTCCGCTGTACGATGGAGCAGGAGAACTTGTGTTAAATTTTTACTGATTGAAACCACACCTGTGTTGCCCTTTACGTTCTAGGACCATAGGTTTCCTTTTCAGAAATTCCGGCACTACTGAGCCATTATTGTTTTGCTGACATATCTTTGAGCCGCTCGAGTAACACTACGCGCTGTAGACTACTCAAGCTCAGTCCTTGCTGGACGGGCAGACAGCGAGTTACCCATTGCTCGTCGTTCGCAAATCTTCGCCTATGGTGGCTGGGGGACGCCCGGTGTGTGTCCTGTGGCGGCGGCTAGGGCGTGAAGACGTCAGTTCCCTCACGTTTGCGGCCATCCTTGGCTAGCATTACTGCTTCGCAAAAGGAGGCGACTCCCTGCCTTTCCCTCTCACTACGGACCACATCTTAAACCAGAGCTCGGCACGAACGGTCTTATGACCCTAAATTATTGATATGGTTGTGTGCTTGTTGCGTAATTTAGAGGCTTCATTTGAATAAGCTCTTAAGTAGTTAGTGTGTTTTCAAGGTTGCGATAGGTGCTCGTGTTAGTCTGATCGCTGTTTTAGTTTCAGATATGCTATTGTTTACACTAATATAATAAAGAGATACAGTTTTTTTTTTAAATCTTTTTGTTTGTTTGTAGAAGGTAATCTCGGGAAGTACTGGTCCGATTAATAAAATTTTTTCACTGATAGAAAGCTGTTGCTGTGTGCTGTGACATTTTGTGTACGCGGGTGAAGTTGCGGTCAAAAGCTAGTTGTTTATAACACAAAATAAACACGATTACAGATCAGCAAATGTCATGTCTATAGACCAATTACTTAGCTCATATAGCTCTATTCACAAGGAAAATCATACACACAAAATTATTCACAAAATAAAATGCTTAACTGGATTTCAATATAAAACATTCAAGAAGTAAGAAAGCTTTTGGATTTTCGTAACAGCAACACAATCGACTGGTATTTGTTTAAACAACGCGTGTAAATTGATTCCAGCGATATTGGCAAAGTTTGTAGCAGTAAATCCCGGGAAGGCCCGAATCTAGCGAAAGGGGAAAAGTCACGACATGGTCGACATGTGTCGGGCGTTTGTCAATGTTGTTCGAATATTTGTCACAAGTAATGGGGGCTAATGTGTTGGAAAGTTTTGACTGGTTTAAATTTTGTTTTTGATGACACCGTTGGTGAATGGTATGGTTGAGCGCTTCGCCGCTGCACTGCGTGTTGTGGGTACTATTACTGCATGGACCAAATTATCTTTGTATAGCCAAAGTGTCTTATGTAAGTTGATATGAGTTTACATATTTATGAAAATATTTGTTTTACCATATTTTACAAGCTTTTATTTAGTTTTACCTGTCCCGATGTTTGTCTGTAATCAAATCTTGCAAATTTTTGATCCACTTCCCGTTTACCGATTGATCTGTGCATGCGGGTGTAAATCAGATGACAATTCAAAATTATTATGACATGGAGCTGATCTGATGATGGAACCGGAAGGTGGCCATAAGAACTCAGATAGCTCTATTGTGTTCGAGCTTTTTGGAATGATTTTGATGAGTATTAATTGTATAGGTATAAAACGCGCTATAAAAGCTTGCTATGAAAAAAATATTTTCATTGAAAATTGTTTCTATTATAGTATTTTATTATGAGTAAATTCATGCTCTCTCAATACCTGTCATCTCATATCAGATTGAAAGGACCATTAAGTTGTATGATACACTTCTTTATTTGTAATAAGTAGATGTGTGCAGTGTGATTTGCATTTTCTATTAATCCTTGGGTGGAACCTCTTACAGTTAAAGTATGCACAGGAATCTTGAAGAGCGGCCTTAGAAAATTGCTCAGCACTTTGTTGCATTATAATAAAAGGTTTTTTTTTAATTCATATAAAGTAGTGCTGATTGCGATCCCATTTGATGGTAAGCAGTGATGCAAACGTTGATGATGAGGCGCACTAGTTTATTAAGAGCCTATTCACAGTAGCCTTGAAGACACCTAAATTATATTGGGACGGCAAGACCGCAGCAGACAAATTCTTCCAGTCCTTCCATGTACGCGGTTTAAAAGACGAGGAGAAATGCATAGTCCGGATCGTTGAGGTTTTAACAATGTAAGGGTGGATAATCACTATACGTTCGGGTTGTCCGATAATAGGAAGGAGATGGCGGAATCAAGTCATGCACTTTTCTGTCCCTTATGTTATAGGAAGACTTTTAGCCGCAGGGCGTGTTGTTCCGTCGCTTTCGCGGACAGGAGCCACAGAACAGCATGAAGTGGATTTAGTGCAATGTGAAGTGTTACTAACATAGTCCTAAGACTTATTTACAAATGAAAAGTTGTACTAACATATATTATATAGAGTAAACTCTAGTTAGTCTGTAAGGTATATATCTATGGACCATGCTGCTGAGGCTGATAATAATTGATTTTTTATTATTAGTTCCCGCGCCTACTTTCAAAAATGCATCCCGTAAAATATCTAAAAAAATAAATAAGGATGACTGCAAATTCTTCAAAGGGTTAGCTGATATAATACTGGAGCACAAATGATGCTCTTATAAAGAAGCCGTCAATAAACTCTTGAGCTCGAGCATGACCGTCCCTGCCGGTGTTATTTGTGAGCCAATCAAACGGAATTGAATGATAATGAGTTGTCATCTTACTTGAATGGTTTTTGTGACAGTTATTTCTTGAATGACGGGCCTTTTTTAGGCATAAAAACATCAATACAAACAGTGTTTAGTTCAGGTTTGTGTGTTGTAAGTCAATATGTTTCACTCGGTGTAGTAATGTAGAGTCTGTCTAATAAGTTAAACGACTTGGGTAATTATTAGGATTTAATGAAATCTGATGTAGTCAACACGGGTTCAATAATCATGGTTGATTAAGAGATAGAGATCATTGTTTACTAACAGAAGAACCTTATGAAAAGTATCAAATATAAGTATTCTTTAAATGATTAAATATTATACAAAATTCCCAAGTCGGTTGACTTATTAGACAGACTATAGTGCTTTACCTTGCCAATTGTAAAGAAAGTTACCTTAGACGCCTTGTCATCTAAGTTTGCGGGATTTTTTTAAAGAGTTACCGTGGTCCTGAAACGCAAAAAGGATCTCAGATAGATGATCCTAGAACGCAAAGGGTAACTGAAGGAACATACCTAGGTGAGGTTTTAGTCAGTAAAAGTCTGATACGCCCTCTTACTCTACCCAAAGCAGGAGAAACTCATTAGATGACTTCCCTTAAAAAAGGTGGATTGTAGTCAGTAAAAGTCAGGCATCCCATCTCGTCACACTCAAATCGAGTTATTTAATGATTTCCTACTTTCCTACCCAATATATGAAGCGTCTCGCTGTGTTCTTTTCGTTCTTCTTATTACTATTTATTATTTTCCTCTTGTATCTACATCTCTGTCTTACTAATCGTTATGTACCCACTATCAAACAGCTACCGTATGCTCCACCGTGTCATCCAGGCGGTCCACACAGTGATGAAACCCGGGCGATTCTTCCGCCCGAATCCGGTGCAGAAACCTGCCAAACGGACTGGATATGGTCAGTATGGGAGGTTCCTGCGTCATGCGGAAGGCGAGGACGCCGTGAGGTCTTTCCAGCCACTCTTCAAAAAGAGGACTTACCATCATATGGCGTGCCCAACCCACTATCACTTGTGTAATGTTCTATCTTAAGTTGTGCTACTTTTTCTCCCGTTATATTTGTGCTGATACCATGTTTCATGTTTTATATTATGCTGAGACTACAATAAACACATTGTTCAAACTTTCATCTTTACATGGCAGAAAAGATTAATTACGGTAAACTAAGTACTAAAGTGCTTACATTTATTAAACTCAAGTCTAGAGCTTGTAGAATTTTCACTTTTATAATTAGTGAAAACGGCGAAAATTCCGTAACATTTCCGAGGTTTGTTTATCGGAACTTTGCCGAAAGTGTTGAAACAGGCAAAATTATGGCGTTAACTTTTGAAAATAGTCCCGGACACGACAAAACCACATTACATAACCTTTGTTGCTCACGTTGGCCATAACCGTTATAGGCAAAGTTTGATCGTTGCTCTACGGAACCCCTAATGGGTTTAATGATTAACAGTCAATAAACGGGAATAGATTCTTGTTATAACAGATAATGATCCCTGAAACTATTATGTGCCTTCCGTTTGTATACGTAGATACGGTTTTATGAGAACTTAAAGTTGGGATAAGTGTTATTACAATGCGTTTTAATATGTCAGTTTCTATGTTTTTGGGTGTTGAGTAAACTCATTATTGCAATAGTGAATGGAAATGCTTCGCTGAGCACAATGTAAAACATTTTAAAGTATTTGTTAAAGTAACTCTGGGGTCCGGTGATAACAAAGCGCTACGTAATTAAAGGTATGATTACACTGTTGCATTATTGTCGTAGCCATATCGTATAACACGACGTATTACAAATAGGCGCGCCGGATTGAAAAATGTCGCAGTAATTAATGCTAACGTTTTTGATTATTACTTGCTAAAATTGACATATATTATATTATTGTTAGATATTAGTGGTTTCTTACAAACGCACTTCATGATTATGAGAATGTCACAGCCATGTAGACAGTACTACAAAAAGGTGCGCTGGATTGAAAAACGTCGCTGTAATATAATTTCGCATAACGTTGCGTAATGTTGTTTCCCTTGATTTGTAAGATACTGAGTTGTGTTCCAAAAAAACCTTACATCAACCGCTAACATGCGGAAATGTACCTACCACAATACGCCACAACTTTAAAAGCAGTGGAAATGAGGGGGCTTTTACAATCTAAAGAAAAAGGGAAAACACGAAGCAATACCGATGTTGAGCGAAAATCAGCCGGCTTCTGAACCTCCCACTTTGATCTCACGTACTTCAACATTAAAATTTACATATTTTCCGTATGTTCTTGTATCTATTTGTGTAACCACTTTGATGTCCTTTTCAATGCGGTTCGAATTCTCTGTGTATCGATGTAGGTTTGATAAAATTCTGTTTATGGTATGCAAGTTAGTTTATGGCGGTTTGTTTTGTTTTTATTGGTCTTTTTTTTAACTAAAACCCACCTGAATTCCTTCAGTTGCTTTTTGTGTTCTAAGGCCACGGTAACTATTTCAAACTCACTTTCTTGCTCCACCTAAACCGGGAGAATTATCAGATTTGATACGGAAAAAAAATAACCATTGTACGTTAATTTGTTATCAAAGGAGTTTTGTGCTTATTTAACTACACTAGCTTCTGCCAGCGGCTTTGCCCGCATAAAAGTAGGTTTCTCCAAAGAAACTTAAAGCCTCATTTTACACCTTAGAGGGTGATTTTTGGAAAATTCCCTCTTATAAAGCCCTTGTTATAAATATACTAGCTGTCCCGGCAAACGTTGTTTTGCCATATAAATATTTTTTTTAATTTTTTTTTTTATCACTAAGGGGTATGAAACATAGATGTTGGCTGATTCTCAGACCTACTCAATATGCTCACAAAGTTTCATGAGAATCGGTCAAGCCGTTTCGGAGGAGTACGGGAACGAACATTGTGACACGAGAATTTTATATATAAGAAGATAGGCTAGCAATAAGAGAGAATTTTTGGGAGGAAACTTTGTGTAAAATTTTATGCTCCTAGTGTCAGTAATTTCGGCTGTGCCTTGATACGTCAGTCAGTTTTTTTTCAGACATAGATGAGTTATCTCAAAATAGCCCTAAAACTAGAGGAAAGAGGTATAGTTTCAGAGTATTTTCCGTCTGCAAGATCTTACCGTCCATGATTAGGAGAAGACGGTATCATACAAACGAGGTTTGCTATAATATACGATGTAATTTGCGTAGTCTGGCGCGGCGCAATCAGACGCGCGTATTGTGTGCCGGTTGTGTGTCTGCACTGTTTTCCAGCCTTTATTTATATAATTTACTGTATAGGCATATACCGAGTCTGCAACATTTATTTCTATGATATATTATTATTATTTCTTTACTGTCAGGCAATTAAGACCCATACATTATCTACCTATATACATAATTACAATTTTAGAAAATAATGAACAAAAATATTACCAAACAATATTTCGTAGTTAAATAATAAACTATAATTATACGCGTGACATCGTATTCCGCTGTATATAATTATTGTTTTTTTGTCGCGTACCGTTCTCGAAAACGTCAATATACTCGTAAGACACCTTTCGGCCAAAAGTTCTCTCTCAAGTAGGTGTGTAGATGGTGGGTAAAAATCATCCGAATGATATCCCCCGCCCTTAGATGGATCGGCAGGTAGTGTCAGACTCTTACTGACTAAAAAACCCACCCCGTTCCTTCTTGCCTGGAACTCGTACCACAAAAGAATTGAAGTTCATGTCGTGGCTCGATTCCAACCTTGGTCTTCATTTACATAAACTCCACGACTTCCTCATACTTCGTAGGGTGATGCAGACGCTTACAGTTGCGCAGTCGCTGTATATATAGTAATTATTATTATTATTTCTTTATTGTCAGGCAACTAAGGCCCATAGATAAAATACACAATATTATAATCTTATAAACAAAATAAACTAATACATATTCAAGTATTTCTAACTATTTATAATTAAACACGTAACATCGGCGTCGTGTTCCGCTGCGTGGTGTCGCGTAGCCGTCCTCGGAAACGTCGATACACGACACCTTTCGGCCAAAAGTCCTCTCTCAAAAAGGTCTCCAGATGGTGGGTTGGAACTCGTATCACGAACGACTTAAAGTTGGTGTCGTGGCGCGAATCCAGCCTTTCGACCCTTAGAGTCCAGTTGCTCTTTATCTTCATGTACTCCACGACTTCCTCAACCTTCGTAGAGCAATGCAGGTTCTCAATCCAGTCTGAGTGAATTCAGTTTTGATTTAAGGACTACATCACTGTTTCTCCGCCATAGGGTATCTTTCATAGCCGAGGAGCAGGTTCAAAAGCATTTAGTTTTAGGTTGTAGTAGTTTACAAACAGTGTAGGTGCTATGTTGGTAGAGGGTAATATTTAAACTGAATATGTAAAGCTTGTTTGGCGCAGTGGTTGAGCTGAGTAGCGCTGCGTGTTATCGGTTTCGATTCCCGTATGGAACAAAGTATAGCCTACAGATAGTTGTTCTAGGTCGTCTTCTGTATATGAGTTTACATGAAGCAATTCCTAGTGTGAGTCAATTATATAAAAAAGAAGAGCAAACAAATAATAGAACCTTACACTGCCACCCTATCCAATTCTAAAAACGATTAAAATTCTAATATCGTCCATCCCCAAACATTTAAGACTCTGGGAAGCTCATAAAACACGAAATTTCACAAAGTGAAATTCTAGATATATTAAAAAAAAAATCTGGGTTAGTGCGAGCCGGACTCGCGCACTGAGGGTTCCGTGCAAACTACTATTCTCGAAGATTTTTCCGAATTGCAATTTTTTTTTGTGGCCTAGGTAACAACAAATTTACTGTTTTTAGATTTTTCCCTATACTTGTGCTATAAGATCTTGCTTTGTGCCAAATGTCAGGATTCTGGGTCAACGGGAAGTACCCTATGAATTTCGATCTTCAAGAGTATCAATATATACGTTTTTTTGCGACATAAACGGCCGTATTTTTTTTATTTGTTAGGTAACTTAAAAGTTTGATTTTTTCACAGCTTGAAGGGACCGTAGACTTGAGTATATACTTGCATTTCAACTCGATACGTCCACGCGTTCTCGAGATGAAAGGTTTTGACAGACAGACAGAAAGACGTACGGACAACAAAGTGATCCTATAAGGGTTCCGTTTTTTTCTTTAGAGGTACGGAACCCTAAAAAAGAAATAAAAAACCCGGAAACACACGTGCACACGCAGTTCTCCAACTATCAGCCTTTTACTCACTAAAACCCACCCGTGTTCCTTCATATCCTTTAAGTTCTAATAATCCCGCACCCGGTTTAAGATCTTGATGAGGATCAAAGTATCAGATCACTACGGTTTTAAACCGAACTCCATTACGCCTCTCAGTCATTCTTTATGTCCTTGGTCCCGCCATCTAAATGAATAAGACATGATACATATATTTAGCGCTCATATTCAATGACGGCTTAGTAATCCTAAGAGGTTTTCGTGCTGCTAATTGAAAATGCGGCAGAGTAGAGCTTAAAATAACGCCACCTGACGTCTTGTTCATTTGTGCAGATGTAGTTGATGTAATAATATTAATAAGTGGGGTTGCCACTGCAGATATTAGGTTCTATATGAGGAAGGGGGCTGTGTTCTATTCTGTCTGTATGTCTTGGCAATTTTGTAACATAATTATTGAATTATTTATTTTATTTTTTAATTATTTTAGTAGCGACATCGTCCGTGCGGTTTCGCCAGTGTGAAAGTCGAAACATTTTCCAAGGTAACATACTCATGGGATAAAAAGTCCTATTCCAGGATATAATCTACCATCATGTGCTAAGTCTTAGCTGAATCCGTCCAGCTGTATAACATATACATATATACAAATTTTCGCTTCTATAATATTTATAGTAATATCGCTTATAAAGGTACATAAGAATTACACATAGGCTATAATTTCATCCCTGGCGGAAGTACCAACATCACGCGAGAAAAGCCTCTAACAAAAGCTAGTATGACACAAAAGATATCGTAGTTGTAGAAGAACTACAATATTAGTACCATGTGCGTTTTTATTCTATTTTACTTTTTAATTATTCATAAAAAATCATAAAGTTTAGTTCAATGTATACTTTTATTAGGGTCATTTAAAGGAGATATTTACAGAATTATTTTAATTGAAAACTCTAATCACTGGTTTCTTTTGCATTTATGTACTAGTATGTGTAATTAATTTCGGCTTGTTTTTCTTGTATCTTGATCTGAAACAAACATAAACTACAAGCTCATTGAAATTAATTAAGACAACATGTGATAATAATTTCAGGTAAGTAAATCAAAAGGTCGAACTCTATCTTGTGATGCATTGAATAAAACCGTGCAAGTGTGAGTTGGGCTCGTATACTGAGGGTTCCGTGCAAACTACAATTCTCGAATGGAGTCTCGAAGATTTTTCCGAATAGCATTATTAGATTTACTGTTTCTAGATTTATTCCTATACCTGTGCTATAAGACCTTGCTTTGTGCCAAATTTCAGGATTCTGGATCAACGGGAAGTACCCTATGAATTTTATTTTATTGCCTTGAGAGTGTTGAAATATACGTTTTTTGTGACATAAACGACCGTACATTTTTTTTCGTTAACTCAGAAGGTTGTTTTTTCCACAGCTTCAAGGGATCACAAACAGTATATGGTTCTATTTTCAACTCGATACCTACACGCGCTCCCGAGATAAAGGATCTTGACAGACAGATAGTCGGACAACAAAATTATCCTATAAGGGTTCCGTTTTTTACTTTCGAGGTACGGAACCCTAAATAATATACCTACATATTCCCAAAAAATTGCTTGCTATTTGAAAACATGCGTTACGCTTCAGAAAATAGAGTACGTTTTTGAACAAGATTACCTTGTGAAAAATAAAATGACGTGAAGTTCCAGGGTTTTACACTCAGTCGAATGTTTAATGAGGAGGCAGATTTTTGTTTAATTAAGTTTGAAATAAAAGCAAAGCTGAGTAATTTGAATCACAATAAGAAGTTTCGCTCGTTTGCGGATTCCAAGTCTTCGGCTCGGTGAATTAGGGACAGTCTTTTGTTTCTTTTTCTTTATTCAACCTTGCGCATCTGTTTTATGTACACAATTGTTATGATTAATTTTGCATTTTGATTAGCATTCTATTGTCTTTGCACGGAGAATTGTGACTTAATCATGTGTTGCTTGATTTACTGTGAAAATAATTCCTTTTCTCTTTTGTGAACCGAGGCTATGATCTGAATCATCATCATCATCATTTCAGCCGACAGACGTTCACTGTTGGACATAGGCCTACACAACTGTCGCCACAAAGAACGGTCCTGTGCGTCACGCATCCATTTCATTCCCGCGACTCTCACCAGGGCCTCAAGTCTGCTATTACAATAGTGTCAGAATTTTCTATCATTGATTTCATAATTGTTGATTTTGACAAATTTTGGTAATCTACTAATATAATGGCATCATAATGACTTTCCAAGGGTCAACCACTCACGCTCCATTGAAAGAAATGGCATAGAATGGTAATCTTGTACACAATGATAAATGAATGTCTGACGTATGCGGTAGTCTGCTAAAATTAGACAGTTCCTTTAATCAGTGTCCTACCATTAGAACGTCATTGTGCAGTCAGTGCTTTTAATTAGCTCGATATTGTCGTTTTACCACAATTCTATTACGAGACCATTGACTGATCAATGATCGATCATTATGAATTAGCAGGTTACGATCTTTTAGCAATGGGATCGTGTTGGAATGACGAATTTATAAAAATAGCAGACTTGGGCCCCAGGTCATCGGTCCATCTTGTGGAAGGCCTTAGATTATTTGGAAAGTCAATGTAACGAAAATTTTTTTCTACCTTATTAGCAAGTATACGCTTTGATATAAACATAAACTAATTTTTGTCGCCTAGGCGCCGCGAAGGATGATACAGAAAGAACATAATATGTTAGATGTTTTATCAACCCTTTGTATGTTTAAATAATGAGCACAAGCTATGCTCATCATTACTTGACCAAATTAACAACTATCCAAAGAAACATTTTATTTTTTAATCATTTTCAGAACTGTAGAATAACTGAATGAAATAAACTTTAGGTATATATCAAAATGCTAACATTAAGTTATACACAAACGATAATAATACTTATTTATTTTGCAAAAAAAAATTTTAAAAACACTTTTACACATCAATTTATTTCGTCAATTTAAACTAGATGAGGGCCGATGTTTCCTAGCCGACTACCCTGAGAAGAAACACCGAAACAACTAAACACACAAAGTCAAAGTAAAAAAAAAGTCAGTCAAAGTCTCTATGAAAGTCCATACAGTAAAATGTAATTGTCAAATCATATCAGAACCATGCAGATTAGAACAAAAAGAAATCTATAGATACAATGGCGGTCTCATCGCTAACAGCGATATAATACAGAACGGCTTGCTGTAAGATCGATTATCAGGGACAGCCTCTGGACAATTTACAATTTAACGCGCGATGGGTTGTGATATAACAGTTTAACTTCGATGTATTACAATCTACCGAAAAATAATGCGGCTGTTTGTTAAGGTTCACAATTATTCGATAGTTTACAATCTGTCGAGATATATTGTAACTTAACTGTATTTACGATTTTACGGTTACATATACAAGACAGCCTTTGGATGGACTGATAGAATATAAAATAAAAAAGACTCCCCGTCTATACCTTATAACGACCTATCAGAGTTGCCTCGATAAATTAATAACGCTCCATAAACTTAGCTAGACACACAAATTGGATTGCTCTAGTATATTTTGCTCCCTCAAAGCTTTCACTAACAATGAAACCGAATGGGTTTGAAAGACAACTTAATAGAGTTTCTAATACGTTTCTGCCACAATATATAGACTACCTACTGTTGTCCAGGGACTTTCATTTGTTACATCAAGCAAAACTTGTTTTTTTTTTAAATTAGTGTCTAAACATAACATCATCTTTCGATTTTAGGGTTCCGTAAAACAAAAAGAAAAAATGGAGCCCTTATAGGATCACTTTGTTGTCCGTCCGTCTGTCTGTCTGTCTGACTGTGAAGACTCTTTATCTCGAGAACGTGTAGAGATATCGAGTTAAAATTAAAACCATATACTCAGGTCTGCGGTCCCTTTAAGCTGTGATAAAATCAACCTTTTAAGTTAAGAGGCCGGCGAATGTCACTCGCAACTGCAAGTTGACGCGTATTCAAAATTCGTTCGCGGAATATAGCTATCTCTGTTTGACAAAAACAAGTGATGGATTGATGCCGCTGTGTGTATGTATGTTAGCGTCTTACAATTTATTGTTAGTAAAATGAGGTATATTCATTATTTGCTTTATTTTTGGGAATTGTTTGTGAATGTACGCACTAGTAATGCGTTTTTTGGAAATTTTATTACCGCGCCAATATCTCAACATATTATGATAACAATAGCAGATATGTCATACAAAGGTGGTCTTTTTTTACGTTGGGAAAATCATCTAATGACATTCCCCGCTCTTGGGTGGAACGGGAGATAGTGTCAGACTTTTACTGACTAAAAACCCACTCCTGTTCCTTCGTTGCCTTTCGTACCGGGGCTGAGCTACCTTTCGGAGCTTACCCTGGCCCCAGTAGGCTTCGACCCGGTTGGACCCCTTCTGTTGCTGACAACTCCTTGAGGCGCACGGGAACAGTTCGCGCAGTCGATGACTTGGGCTCGATCCGGACAGTTACCGGACGGTCGGACAGCGAGCTACCGATTGCTCGCCGTCCGCAAGCCCGCGCCTACGGTGGCCGGAAATTGGGATCGGAATCCCGGCAGCGGCTGTGAGCGCCGTTGCCTGATACGGTCGGCCTCCTCCTTTGCTAGCATTACTGCTTTGCGGAAGGAGGCGACTGCCTGCCACTGATCCTCCTCGCTCCGAACCATGGCCTGTACCAGTCTGGCACGAGAGATCGCCGCCGCCGATCACCTCCACGAGGGCAAGGCGATGCTCTGCCTAAGCGGCACACCACCACTGCGTGCTCCACCGTGTCCTCCGGGCGTTCCGCACAGTGGCGACACTCGGGCGTCACTTCCGTACGAATCCGGTACAGCCCGAACCTACCGAACTTACGTGTCCGGTGAGAACCTGCGTCATGCGGAAGGTGAGGACGCCCGCGCCGTGAGGTCTTACTGCCATAATTGTGGCGTGCCCAAGGTGGTCTTCTTGTGGTCAAATCAGAAAATTTTATGGAGGCGAGAGCTTTTTTTTCATAGGTGGGAAATTATTCAATGACTTCTGCCGCTCTTTTAGTGTCAGACTTTTAGGGAAATGAAAACTGTTCTTTCGTTTCAAGGCCCCGATGTTCTCTTTCGCTCAACCTTTGGCTTCAGTAGACTTCGAACCTGCTGGGCCCCTACGGTTTTGCTGACATGTCCTCGAGACGCGAGTGGAACACTATGCAACATCGACGTCTCGAGCTCGGTACGGACGCTTACCGGACGGCCGGACGGAGAGATACAAATTGCTCGCCGTCCGCAACCCTGCGCCTACGATGACTGGAAAAAGGGATCAGGATCCCGGTGGCTGGGGCGTGAGGAATGATGTTCCCTCACGTGTACGACTGTCTCCTTTGCTAGCATAACTGCTTCGTAGGAGCCGACCACCTGCCATTCCTACACATTCCGGACCATGGCTTGTACCAGGGTCACTCCCACGAGTACACGGCGCGTCGGCAGTGCTCCGCCTGAGTGGAGCATACCATCGCCGTATGCTCCACCCTGTCCTCCGGGCGGTCTACACAATGATGACAGCCAGGCGTTTCTTCCGAACTTACCACGAGGTGAGGTGTCGTCATGCGGAAGGTGAGGATGTTTCCACGTCTATTCACCCACTCCTCAAAGATTGGATTTATCGCCATAATTATGGCCTGCCCCGAGATCCCGCCGGTACTCTGACCGCCTTCGTCAGTGGTTTTTTACCCCGGCGTTGCAACTCCATGCGCAAATTGTGCATGCGTGCAAGGACTGTTGCCTCTAGATCCCATGGTGGCAGACCAGCAAGGAGGCTCGTCGCTGGTGATACCGGGGTCCAAATAGAGCGCTCCCTGCAAAAGCCAAACTGGCCATCCGCAAGATCCGGCTCCACCCGTACCAGGTGCGTAACAAGCTCCGTAGCTGGGCTCCCCCGCTGACACAGAGTACCGGGCCCTGTTTATGAAGGGTGTGGTGAACGCTCTATTCCCGTCAAAAGGGGAGCATTCGCATCCGCCCATGGCTCCGCCACTAGTTGTAGTGTAGTTTATATTTTTATATCACCGTTTTTTGTAGCCATATTTGCATACTATGTGCTATGCGACCTCCCCAACGGGGTCAGCATGGTCTATTATACAGACGACACGCTGATCCTAACGAAGGGAAAGAAAGAAAAAGTGTTTATTCGCGTCAAACATGACGCATACCATAACAAAATAAATAAATAACAATATCGACTAAAAGTAGCACGTAAGATATGCGTCACATCAAGGGAGAGTCGTAACAGGCGGCGGTCGAACTAGCGGAACGCAGGGTTGCAACAACCTCCAACCAGCCTTGGCCCCACCGACATCATGTCATATGGGCCGAATCGAAATGAGACGGCTGCGGACACAGCCCACCCATATAAATATGAGCGCGCTATCACCGCAGCCGCTTCTTGACTCCTTTAAAAATTTCTTCGTCTTGTCCCCATGTTGCCTTTCTCCCCATCCTGGGGCGGCATACTAACGGTCCCCCCTCACGTGGGTAAGACAAACACACAGTACGGGTTCGCTGCCTGCTTACTCCTTAGTCTGTGCCATTCGTGTTCGAACTCTTTTGAGGCCATGAGATTGCAGTAGTAAGCCGGTCTCTCATCCAAGCGAGTGATCCCGTCCATCACATTTCGTCGCTGTTCGTCATAAGGGGGGCATCGCCACAGAACGTGATCAAAATTTTCGTCCTCATCACCGCAATAGCACACGCTAACCTCACATAACCGCATATCATACAGTTTCTTCCAGAAATATCCATGTCCAGTCAGGATCTGCGAGACTTTGTAGTCCGGCTCGACCCAAGTTGCCTTGAGCCTAACCACCACGTCAGGAAGGAATCGATGAAGTTCCATCGCCTTCTTTTCCTGCTCCCATCTCCGCTGCCAATTAGCCACAGGCTCACTTGCAAGAACCCTGCTCCCTGTCCTGAACCGCAACGCAGAGTTGCAACAGTCGTGAAGAGGATCCAGCAGTTGGGACTCGAGGTGGCACTGCACAAGTCCGAGAGCATGTGTTTTCATGGCCCTCGGAACGAGCCACCGCCGTTTTCCCAAATTACAATAAAAGTTTACAAGTATCTGGGACTCGTCCTCGACAGCCGATGGTATTTTGAGGAGCACTTCCGACGTCTGGTTCCCAAACGTGTTACTTATTGTTTTTGTGTTGCGCCTTGTGCTGTACCAAATAAATTATTTTTCTTTCTTTCTTTCTTTCAAACTGGATTAGACTGAAGCACTCAAGCGGCTCTTGTCCAACCTGGGGTGTCCAGACGCATCCTGCTGAAGGCTCTACGCAGGCATCGTTCGGTCCATGGCCCTTTATGGAGCGCTGTCGCTGCGAAAGTGATCAGTTGCCAAGCTGAACGCATGCCAATAGTTATAGCCATCGTAATGGTACAAAGACAAAGCACGGTTTCCTGCAATATACCCGCATGGTTTCCTGCAGGCTTGCTACCATGGAATGTGGAGGCAACAGTCCTTTGCACGCATAAGCATGATTTACACGTGGAGATGCAACCCTGGGGCGAAATTCCGCTGCCACGACAAGTCGCTGTAAGGCAGACAGTTCCGGCTGGATCTCAGCGACTGTCGTAACGCAAATACTCACCGGACATGGCAAGTACGGGAGGCTCCTGCGTCGGATTTAGGCGGAAGAAACGTCTGGTTATCACCATTGTGTGGACGGTCTGAAGGATACGGTGGAGCATACGGTAGAGATGCACATATGTGCCCCGTTTAGGCGGAACACCGCCGCGTTCTCGTGGAGGCCATCGGTGGCAACGACCTCTCGCGCCGAGCCCTCTTTTTGCGAAACAGTAATGCTAGCGAAGAAGGCGGCCGCATGGACGAGGGTATACCCTGACGCCCCAGCAGCCAGGATCTCGACCTAGATTTCTAGCCACCCTGGGCTTGGAATCGCCGTCCAGCCATCCGGTAACCATCTGGACCGAACCCAAATCGTCAACGGCGCTTTTTTTTTACTCTTTTTTTTATGGGGTTTTTGACGGCGCTTTTAGTCAGCTAAAATCTGACATGTCCTCAAGAGTTCTGTATTCCTTTTATTAAACTTTAAATGCTTACGTACTATTTTATTTAAGTCAATAGTGTCAAAAATATTACAATAAAATTTATAACTCGACCTATGAACGCAACTGAAGTAATGACAGCACGCACACAATGACACTGACATCCCGCTTGCCGCGATAGCACTAGTAACTCTTGGAAATTTGCGATAAATTGGACGTGTTTCGTAATACCAAAAATGATGAATGAAAACTTAATGTTTTTCCAATTTGTTTTCTATCATTTGTAAATTGATAATATAATCTGTGTTCCTACATTGAGAATATTGGACATATTGTTATTTTTAATACAGGAAAAGCCAAATGAAAACATGCCATTTACGTTGTAAAAAAGTACGAATTATAATTCGCTTTAATTTCGTTTTAGGCAAGTTTTTTTTTTAAAGAAAGATGTAGGAACCTAGATAAATATCGTCTATAACCGAATAACATCATAATATGTTGGAAATATACTCCAATTGCAAATGAGCGTGGTATTACGTTTGTATGAAAAATTCATCTGTCGCCGTGCTCTTAACGATTAAAAATGATACAGCTACTACTGTGTACATCAGCTGTCCTGTTTTTAGGGTTCCGTAGCCAAATGGCAAAAAACGGAACCCTTATAGATTCGTCATGTCTGTCTGTCTGTCTGTCTGTCCGTCCGTATGTCACAGCCACTTTTCTCCGAAACTATAAGAGCTATACTGTTGAAACTTACTAAGTAGATGTATTCTGTGAACCGCTTTAAGATTTACACACAAAAATAGAAAAAAAGCAATAAATTTTGGGGGTCCCCATACTTAGAACTGAAACTCAAAATTTTTTTTTCATCAAACCCATACGTGTGGGGTATCTATGGATAGGTCTTTAAAAATGATATTGAGGTTTCTAATATCATTTTTTTCTAAATTGAATAGTTTACGCGAGAGACACTTCCAAAGATGTTAAATGTGTGTGTCCCCCCCTGTAACTTCTAAAATAAGAGAATGATAAAACTAAAAAAAATATATGATATACATTACCATGTAAACTACCAACGAAAATTGGTTTGAACGAGATCTAGTAAGTAGTTTTTTTTTAATACGTCATAAATCTAAAAAAAACACTATTATTAAAACATCGATCAAAGTTATAACGAACTACAAGAACTTTTATACTATGTTACTTGCTGCTACGGAACCCTCCATGAGCGAGTCCGACTCGCACTTGGCCGGTTTTTATTAATTGTAAAAGTTATGTACAATAAAGCATATATAAGAGAATCAAAACAGTTTACGTTCATCATCACCATCATTTCAGCCGATAGACGTCCACTGTTGGACATAAGCCTCCCCCAATTGTTGCCACAATTTTTCCTTTTTTTTTCCTGTAATTTATTGAAAAGTATGAGACAATACCGTAACCATATTTGAATGATTCAACGTTTTTTCTTCACATATATGCCTAATGGGAATCCACATAGGTACCCAAGAAGTTACATAATTCTAGTAGAATTTTATTGTATTGTAGGCGAGCCCAAAGCACGTATTTTACGTTATATTCCTATTTTCTTTTGATACCTATACATATATTATCTTTTACTTGAAATCCACTAAAATATACGTAGACCTATTATATAGAATGAAATGGAATAAATACTATATTATATTAATACTAGCCTTTGCCAGTGGTTTAGCCCACATGTAAGTAGAAAATTATACCAAAGGATACTCCAGAGATATAAAAGTATCCTATGTGCTATTCGTGTCCCAAATTTCATCGAAATACCTTCAGCAGTTTGAGCATGAAGGGGTAACAAACATACACACATATACTAACAAACTTTCACCCCTATAATATTAGTGTGACTACGTATTGCCCACGATAATAAATGTCTCTACTCAAAAGCTGTCAAAAGTTTAACTCCGATAAAATAGAGTGCCGGTTCTTGTTGTTTGTTGGATGTTTATGAGGTATTTTTGTCAGTTTGGAAATCCTTTAAGTTTTACAATAAGTTATCTTCACACCACATTAGTCAAGAGGAAGCACCTTATGACTAACATTGTTCAAAGATTCGCCATAAATAGCGTCAAATTAATAGCTCGTTGTAGACTGCGCTGTGTGATTTAGGCTGTCCCTTAGTTATACACCGCTAAATTTTAATCGTTTTAATCCCGTGGAGGGTCGACCTGTAGGTAGTTTGTACGCAACGCCGACTATTACCTAAAGGTCATTGAACTCGCTCAGCTGACGTTTTCTTAAAGAAATTAATTTCGTACATGCGTAAATTAATACGCGTTTTGAAAAAAAGGTACTTTATTTTTTAATTTTATCTTTACAAATCGATAGTGTTTCATGTACCGGATCGACCCTCCACGGGATTAAAACGATTAAAATTTAACGGTGTATAATAAGACCATCGCTCTATAAGAACAATAATGGCGGACATTGGCAACACAACGGACTCACAATTAAAAACTGTTAAAATGTACTAAAATAAAAAAAAAACATGGTTTGATACAAGGCAGGGCTGTTTTGTCCACGGAGTAAATGTAGTTTTATTCATGACTTACCATCTCCTGCGGTTTCACCTGCTTACTTGGTTACTGCACGGCTCCTGTTGGTCGTAGTGTAAGATTATATAGCCTATTAGGTATACAGCCTTCCTCGATAAATGGGTTATTTAATACTAAAGATTTTTTCGATTCTAACTAGTAATTCCTATGATAAGCGCGTTCAAGCAACTGTTTCAAGAGTCTGTACTTTAAGCTTAATTTATTTAATTTTCATGCAACAAAAGATACAAGGGCGGACTTAAGGGGCCGGCGGAGGATGAATTTCCATACAAACGTAATACCACGCTCATTTGCAGTTGGAGCATATTTCCAACATATTATGATGATATTTGGTTATAGACAATATTTATCTAGGTTCCTACGTCTTTCTTTTTTAAAAAAACAAAAAGAAGTTTAAGCAAATTGTATTTCGCACTTTTTTATAGCGTAAATGGCAAAACATGCCATTTGGCTTTTCTTGTATTAAAAATAACAATATTTCTAATATTCTCGACGTAGGAACCTAGATAAATATTGTCTTTAACCGAATATCATCATAATATGTTGTATATATGCTCCAACTGCAAATGAGCGTGGTATTACGTTTGTATGGAAATTCATCCTCCGCCGGCCCCTTAATGCCTTAGGCATTCTCTACCAGTCAACCTAGAGTAGTGCAGAGACAAAATGGCAGGTAGAAACATAAAAAAAAAAAAAAAAATATAATCTTTTTTTTCGTGTCGGATGTTCCCAAAGTAGATTTTTAACTAATATATGTATATGTATATATGTATATATATATATTAGCTTTATAAATTAGTAAAGGAGTATAGATAAACTAGCACTTTGAAAGCGATTTTGTTCGCAAGAAAAATTTCATAATAACTTTAACATGCCTTAACCCGTTGTGTGCCTAAACGTGGATCCACGCGAGACACAATGGCTTTTTAATTGTGTTTCTAATTACGGCACACGAGAGGTTAAATCGTGTTTCGAAGGTATGTAGTTTAGAAAAATTAATACCTAATGACAGTCTTTATGATTTATTTTGATTAAGTGCCAATTGTCAAGTTTATTAACCAATGGAATAAGTTAAGAGTGCATTATGTGCACACGGTCTACAAAAAACATTGTAAATTAATGAAAATTGTGAAAAAGAATGTAATTCTCGTCAGCGTTAAACATAATGTCAACGTAAACGTCAGTTTTAATTGTCTTATTCAAAGATTTATCCTCATTCTTAACGTCGATTAGGCGATAATGCATCTAATAATTCTTGAAAAGTTTTCTCTCGTTACGCTTTCAGTACGGATGGTGAGATGATGCATCTGAGATGCGCACGCGATCTTTACTTATGCTTTCAATGCCATGCTATTCTATTAGTTTCTAATAAGTGAGACAATGTTGTCGATTTTCTTGAGGTTTGGTAAGAAAACAAAAATCCTTTATCTGTAAAATGTAAACGTGAAGTATCATCTCCTGAAATATTATGTTTAAAGTGATTTTGTGTTTAGCTAAATATTGATTATTGAGTGTAAAATAAACAAAAGTTTTTAAAATATTTAATCTTTAGCATAAATAATGGTGTATGCTTTGTTGGTTATCCTTAAATAAATAAAAGTTGTAAACAATTTATATGTAACGTTTATTTTAAATGCTATCCCTAATAAATGCATGAAATGGTTATTTACAATAAAAATAAACTTTAAAATTACGAAAGCATCTAAATTAATCACAGAATTTTGTTGTTTAAACGTAAATTGGTGGCAGGTAACTTTTCATTGATGGGCCTGCTCGCCCTAGAGGAGGCAAAGATTTTAAGTGTGGTGGACTTAAATTTCTTCTCAATCCATCAAAGTCATCTTGCTCTACATTTGCAAAGTTATTGTTCCGATGTAAAACTTTATAATTTTTGATAACTCCACGTAGTTCTTCTTGTTGCTGTAGTGTGCGTTGATTCCTGTTCTGGTTGTCTTCAATGTTATCTTCAACCTGTTCAGGTGTATAATAACGCAATTCATTCATTTGTTTCAAGTTATTAGGTGCGGGTTTGGGTGTTAATTTTAGTCTGCTTGATTCAAATTGATTCCTTGATATGTAGTTGAGTATGTCTGCAATGTCGACCGGCTTCTTTCTTGTAGCTTTGTTCTCATTATGAGGTTTGGTTTGGTGTTGGATGAATTTTGGATGCTTGTCGCTTTTCGTATTAAATTGCATAATTTGCATTTTGTTATTGTCTTCTCGTATATTGTTATGGACTTGCTGTTCATTCTTAATGTTTCTAAATATATTTTTTAAGAAAATATTTTCTTCAATTGCATTTACGATGGTTGCCTCCGTTGTTGTAGTAGTTGGTTCAGGCTCAGGCTCAAATGTAAAGAGTGGTTTGAAATCTTCTTTATTTTCGGGCACAATAAAATCAGAGAATTTAAATTTAGGACTGCTAACGGTGTTCACGGTAGAAAAGTCTGCCAGTTTAGTGGTAGGTTCTTCTGTGGTAGGGGTTTCGGATGTGAAAGTTATTTTTGGTTCGTTTTTAGTTTCTATCTTTTCAGGTTGAGCATTATACTGAAGATACTTTTCGTAACTTAAAGGTAGTACGTTTAGGTAATCGTTTGAATTAGATACGTCCGAGTTTAATATTTTAGTTCTTCTCGATTCAAAATTGTCATCATCATAATTATAATTTTGGGTTACAGTTTGACTTTGAGGAATAAATTGTTGTTGTGTTATAAGTTTTGGTCGAGACGTTTGGCTACCTTCGTTCTGTAGTTGTCTTATGTTAACCTTGTTCTTTTGAAAGTAATTTTTGTTGGCGTCATATTGGTTACTACTGGTGTAAAATTGGTTGGTGGCAGTTGCATGAGTTACAGGTGAAACCCTTTCATTCGATTCCTGGTTATCATTACTTCGAGTATTAACATGAATATCGGACTTTGGTTTATCGTAATCGATATTTGGTTTGTAATCAACATAGTAATCAGTATCTCTCAAATAAGGGGTTCCATCGTGGTGCTTCGTTTCAAGATTTTTCTCAGTGGATGGTGTCATTTGTTCTTTTATCATTTTGGTATATTGTTCTGAATTCATGTCATTAAAGTTTATTACTATATCATCTGCACCAAATGATCTTGAAATAGAATTCTTCTCTATATTTTGATTAGAATTCGTATTCGCATTAATGCCGTACTGCCACCTCCACAATGCTTTATTACTTTCTTGATCGGACTCTTTCATATTTGCTTCATAATTTACCAACTGAGGCATCGTAGATTTCTCAGTTGTGAAAATTCTATTTATTGGTTGTTGTTGAGGAGTGTTCACAGACGGAACGTGTGCGCCCTGTGAAGCCAGAAAAGTTATTTGTGGGGAAATTGTTCCACTGTTTTGTTTTGTTTGCATTTGATCCGCGAAGTCTATGGCAGCTTGAACTGGACTTTGTGTACTAGCTGCGGTTACTAAATTATTTTGATTGTTAGATGACTGTGAAAAACTATGCGAGAATGATTCAGGAGTTTTCCCTGTAAATAAATTACTGAGCCGCGGTGGTGCGATAGCAAACTGATGACGTTTTTCGCTTTCGCTTAATTCATTTTCTTGCTGTTCTCCAGACCACGATTTTAAATGCGGTGGCTTTTTAGATTCTTCGGCTAAGTTGTACTGAATCGCTCTAGAAATAAAAGATTTTTTGTTGAATTACTATTTAAAAGCAAAACCTACACCGTATTATATTCATTAAGTTAAAAAATAATGTGGTATGGATGTGTGTCTGTATCTTACCTCTGAATAATTTCTGGAACGGGCGGCGCCACGGGTAAATGATCACCACTTGCTCTAAACCCATTCGCATCCGCGATATAGTGGACCGTGTATGTCTTGCCGTTATCTCCAACATAAGAGTATGATCCTTCTACAACTTGTTCATCTTTACCAGTACCAGCATTCTCCATGCGACTATGTTGCACATAATGGGTCTGATCTGCTCCTAAAGCCCTAAAATAGAAAGTGATTAGTATTGTAGAAGATTTATTTAAAATGTATAGTGAAAGTAATAAAAGTGTCCTACTTACTCGTAACTAAAGCTTCCATCTAAATCCATTTCGTTTGATAAACGCAGAATGGGTATTGCTGTTTCTGTTGTAGAAGATATGTAAATACCAGGTTGTGGTACATATTGAGCACCAGGAAAACTTGCTGCCTTCATCTGATCCATATTGTGTTCTCTTTGAATGTCCATTATGCTTATACTGCGAGGCGTCACTGTTGACATACCTGCATTTTGTGATATAGGATCAGGGCTAGAGTTGAATTGAAACGGCATTTTTGTATCTATTCTATCTATGGCATTTTGAAAACTCTTAGGAATTGGTCTCAGTTCTCTTCTTTCTGCCAATTGGTTCACCATTCTTTTAGTATGATTAAATTGATTAAATATGTTCTGACGTAAGAATTGTGAAACTGGTGTTGTTGGTTTGTTATCTTCGTCATCATCATCATCATCTTCGATTTTGGGCGGGCTTTGTGTTGATGATATTATCAAAGGAAAGGGTGAAGGGTACCCAAATGGCGCTTTAGTAGCCGTCGGTGGAAGATATGGAAATTGTAATTTGTTCATATTATTCATATTCATTTGGAAATATGGGAGAGGTGTATGAGCCTCAGGAGGCAAGTAAGGATTTTTCTCTGATACAAACATTCCAGGTTGAAATTGTGGTGGAAAAGTAAAATGTTCATGAGCTTTATTATCCACTGCTAAACTTAGCGTCAAAATTATTAGCGGTATCTGAAAAAATAATGTTAAATATTAATTTAAGGACCAACTTACAGTTTGAAACCATCCAAATAAAAAATCCATGTTCACTGAACGACACAAACACTTTCCACTTACCAGCTTCATTGTTCTTGAAGCTGTGAATGTTTTTGATAACAATTTTCACGTCACACTATTGCACTTTTGTAAAATAGACTGGTAATGAAAATGAATTCCGCATATATTTATACGCACGCGAGATGTGTCCAGGCATTCGTGAAAGAGATCGTTTCGACAACGTTTCTCTTCTTCGATTCACGCTCTTTGCTTCGTTGTTGTTTTTATCAGATATCCGATACTGCATCGACTCGGCTTGCAATTAAGGCTTCAAAGTAAAAGCGCCATTGAACGACGTATGATTGGTAGTGTTAACGAAGAATAATTTATATAAGCAGTATTGGGGTGTGTGTTCAAATAGCCGTGTCTTTAACGTTTTTATAACAGTACTTGCTCGAGTCAATTACCTCAGAAGTCGTGTGTCGCGGTATAAAAACGTGAATGAAGAATGAGATTTTCTTTGCAACTGAAATCTTTCTTTGATTATGTTGATGAATGTTATGTTTTCAATTGTGAAACTATAATCAAATATTATATCATACGAAAATAGTGAAGTTTAAAACAGATTGAACAATGGATGAACGAATGCATTGTGTATTTTACCCTTTCGTCGGCGAATTAAAAACGATTGATTCGGGACACGAAGTGTTTCTAAAAGAAGAAAGAAAAAAAGGCCAAATGAATCATGGAGTTTAATTAATTAAAAGGATCAAAAACCCCCGAGGCGGATACGGAGAGGCAGCGTTCGAAAATTGCACGATAAATTGAAGGTTTTTATGTGGTCATCCCAAATTCGTATCGTAAAGTGATGCAAGTTCTGTAATGGCCGAAGTCGAGTCAATGGCCCAAAAAACCGGTTCTGAAGAATTTTGGTTTAAACCTACCACGGTTAAATTACCAGCTCTGTATGTTTAAAATGGGTTATTTATTTTTTATGTCTCGTTAATATTGTCATGCGACTCTTGTTTTATAAATCTTTTCAGGGTATCGGAAGTGATTATGTTTTATTTCGTTTTTATTAACTTTTTTTTCGGCATTTAATCAGTTCTTTTCTTGCTTTTATTTTGTTGATACATAGTTGCTAATTGGTAACTTATATAACTGTCCAAGATAATGTTGTATTTATTTCATGATGGGATATTTTATGAATGTAAGTACCTATTTGTTTCTTTTATTAGAATGTGAACGTAACTCTGTCTGTTTGTTACGCTTTCATGTTTAATTTTCTAAACCCTGATCTTGATGAAATTTATTTCGAAGTAAGAACTGGAACGCAAGGAAGGACATGGGTTTCTTTTAGAGTTTGCATACACAATAGTCGACATCAGGCGGGTGAAGCCGATACATGGGAATTGAACAATATGGCAAAGGTGAGGCAAATCATTCATTGCATTATGCACACCAAGTCTTAACAAGCATCAGGATCACATTCAGAATGAAACAACAAATTATATACAAATCTTATTTATTGATTACCAATACATCACATATATCACTGGCTTTGAACGTACAATACTATCACAAAACCTGTCATACCTCGATCAGTGATCAAATTCACAATTCATAATCGTGACTAAGATCACTGACTCCTATCGATCGAATCGATTTACATCACTAAAATCGTTCAGAGGTAATAATTATTCGTATACCTATAGAGCTAAGTATCTCTGTACATTAAAATTCATCGATTTATTTAAAGTAAAGCAATATATCCATACAAAAATACAGCGACCGAACATTTTGGAGACATTATTTTTTACGGTTACTGCGCAACAGATTTGGTCTCATGATGGCATTATTTTAATACGACTATGAGCCCAAGAAAGTTGTTGTTTAGATCTTTTATCACAGTACTTACAACTAATGATGCTAAAATATTTAACACGAGACGTTTTAATGTGCAGAAGACAGCAATCGTCACTTTTAATACATAAATAATCTCTATAGTCGTTGTTTGCATTATGAATATACCACAGGTTTTAGGTCTACCTATTTATGAGTTCAGTCAAACAATATCTAAGCTTGGTTGGTTTGCTGCGGGTAGTAGTTCTGCTGAGGGGGGTAGTACGGTTGTTGAGGAGGGTAAGATGGCTGCTGAGGAGGGAAGGCTGGCTGCTGAGGGTAGGAAGGCTGCTGAGGGTAGGAAGGCTGCTGAGGAGGGAAAGAAGGCTGCTGAGGTGGCTTGTAGGTAGGCTGCTGGGGAGGTACGTATACAGGAGGTGCAACGGGGGCCTTAGTTGGGTAGTAAATTGGTTCGGGAGTATAAGTTGGTTGGAAGACTGGAGGAAGAGTCTGGGTTGGGTAGTGGACTGGCGCCGGCGTCTGGGTAGGGTACTCATCGTATTGAGGCTTGTGCTTGTCAGCATCACTGTAACAGAAACATATTAGTTAAATTTTGGAGACTGATATAACTTTATTTTCAAGCCAAAAAATCTTATCACAAAACACATACAGTTATCTATTTTTTCTCTCTAACAACTTAAGACTAAAGTTTTACTCAGCAAATCCCAAATCGGGTATCTTGAGGTTGAACGATTATGTCATCCACCAGCGCCATAGATATAAAGCGGCAAAAATGTCGTTTTTATGGCTAAGATAACATAAAACGCCCATAAAAATCTGTCTTTCAATAGTTATTCACATAAGTGACTTTTATTTACCGTTATTATAATGATGTATTTTCCAATTTTGTGTTGCTTCTAAATCGTAACTTATTGCATTTTGCCAAAATCTTTATTATGAGAATGGCTTTTACCTTCTGCAAGCATAGTTTTTTTTAGCTTTAAAAATGTCAAGTTCTTGTTTAAAACTTGGTATAGTTGCTATTAGATGAAAGTTGGTTGGCTTTGGATGCGTGTGTTTACATGCACAATTTCTGTGTGCGTAAGCTAATTTCTATAACACCGAGCGTTCTGAGTTTACGGGCAACAGAAAATAAAGTGAATTTGATCGAGAACTTCTACGTATTATTATTTTTTCTTATTTATACTGTAAGGTTTGCATTTTAACCTTAATCAAAATCATACACAAAAAATACAATTGTTAGCCTTATCGTTACACTTATGATGTATTATGTGATATATTATTGTCTCTTCTATTCTCAAACATTTAACCAATATGGTATTGTATATTAATTCGTCCAAGTTGATTAATGCTACATTTAAACCAGCTATTTAACTTCTATGACCCACCATCTATTATGTTATATGCTAATACTAAATTTGATATGACAAGCGGGCGGACAGCTTAAGCTCTTAACTTACTCCATTTGGGGGCATGTCATTCGTTACATGGTCTTCTAACTGTATATTCGCCATTTTTATTTTGTTGTTTGAAAAAACCTGCTGTCATTATATCGTGTTGTACATTGCTTTGTAATTGAGATATGTCATACCATCAGGATTGTTTGGCGGTGCATAATGTTACAAGACTTATATTTAATGTATGATCACAGTTGTTTCGTTCCTCTGACTTCTTGTTTTTTTCCATACATTGAAGTTTGAATATTATATTATACCTATTGTAAATACAGATATGGTTTTTTTTTATAATATCATGTTTATATACCTTAATAGGTAACTTTCTTTAGAGCTGTTTCAGGTTCAACGATCCAGTTCTTAATTTGTTTGTAAATATTAAATACCACAAACTAAGTGTATAACGGTACAAAAACTAGCTCCATAGCAGAGATTTTTAAATTTATTTCTATGGACTAGATTACTGAATACATTTTTAAATGAAACTGGTTCCAGTAGCCAACTGGTAAGGTCGTAAAATTAACACAATTGAATGAGTCAAACATACTTATTTAAATAGAAAAAAAATATATAACGGTCATCTAAACGTAGAAAACACTTTCATTTTTGTGAGGAATTTTCCAAACCTTATGTTTGTTTTATGTTGTTGTTATTTGTCACCATTTGTTAGGGCTATGACAAACAACTTGAGGCTATAATTCACTCAACAACACGCCTCCCAGTTCAGGAAAGTAGGGGAACAATAAAACCACGAGGTCACGGCTCTCATAGTATTTCTAAGATTTCGATTCGTTGAAAAATATTGGCGTTTAATATCGTTGTTTTTCTATTGTTAGTTGTTGTTAATTTCTTCTTATTTACTTCAACGATTTTACCGACTTATTTATTTAATTTTTGTTAGAGCAGAAGCAGAAATGGTAATGAGATTTTTTAATTCTTATACTCAGTAGCATGGATGGAGTGTTGGGCCATCTACAGATCGTAGTCTTCTTAATATGCTCAAAATTGTATCCATATTATTAAAAAAAATTAAAAAAATTGATTTGAGTTTCTTTTTACGTAAAAAAATGCCATCTAGTTGATTTTACTAAATCTAACAAAATACTTACGGTTTAGTAGCAGGGGGAGGAGTAGGCAGGTGGTCACCGAACGCATGGTAGCCAGTATGGTCAGCCCAGTAGGTGACGGTGTAAGTCTTCTTGTCAGCGCCGACATATGAGTACCAGCCCTTCTTTACCAGGCTCTCTTCAGTCTGTTTAGGATCCGTGTAGTAACCTTCTTCTCCCACCCATGTGCCGTCGGCAATTTTGTACCTGCAAGAGATGGCGATATAGAATTATTTGGGTGTCAAAGGTATGGGATGCCTGAGTAGAACAGAGTGTGGAAACGTGAGTTTGGTGAATTTCATAATAAACTTTATATTTCCTAGTACAACTATTTTTTCTTTGGCTATACCTTTTGAATCCCGAATATGATATCATTTTTTTATTTTTCAACCTGTATTATTTCTTATTTGAGTTTGTCGGAAAAAACCTCATAAATATTCTTGTATTCGATCGAGAAAAATGTCTTCATAAAATACATGAATTCTCAGATAATGCGATTATGATGGTCAGAACTTTGGTGATTTCGACAGAGAATACGTACCTACAAATTACTATAGCTTGTATGTACGAAGTTCATGTGTGTGATATGTACCTTTATGTTCCATGTGCTAGTTTTTTTCAAGGCCTGCCACACTATAAAGATTGGCATCATCGCGGGATGTGCTTAGCGGTTTTTTATCAACCCTACTTATACCATCCGTTTTAGCTAGTACCTAAATCGCCATATAAGGAGTTTATCTACAGTCTACACAACAATAGAGCTACCGTATCGACATTAGTAGATCAATAGGTCGTACCGTTAATTTATTCCTCATTAATTCAACATTTCTCGTATTAGAAAGATATTCTGTTTACGGATAGACGATTTAAATTAAATTCCAATATAACAGAGATATCATAAAAATTATGGATCAATAAATTCGGTTCAATGGGAAAACGGTAAAGGTGTAAACATATTTGGACACGTTTTCCTGTCGATGACGACGAGTAGTCAGAAACAGTTATTATGGGGTCCCAAATTTTACACATAATCAAGACCTTTTTTGAAGTCTGAAGATCGAACAGTTATGGGTAAGATGACCTGGGATTTTTTATGAAACCTGTATAAGCCGTTGTGTGACCGTTAGGGACTGTGCCATCAATACAGACATTTTTTACATAACATTTGCATTTTGAGCCGAGTTCTGATTGTCAAGGACAATGGATTCGACTTGTGCTTTTTGAGTATGTTTGCACAATAAATAACGGATACAGTAATGAGTGTCAAACGTCATGAGAATCTGTGCGGTGATTGAAAAAAATTTTTATTATATTCAGTGTTCAAAAAGAGAATGACTTACACTGATTCCATTATTTACTCAAGCCTGTTCAAAGTGTAGATTACTTGACTAAGTAAATTAGCAGTTAAGTGAATGTAGGCTCAAAATGTAAGTTTGTAAATCTTTAGTACAGCTGCTGCTTTACTCGTGTTTTATCAAGATTACAGCCATCATGTCGCATTTGCAAATTGTTAACTTAGTTACGTAAATGCGTGAATTAAAGTGTGAAACTTCTTGAGTATCTTAGGCTTTGGTTATCAAAATGTACATAGATACAAAATGAATTGTTTTATAGTATAATTTCAGACTTCTACTAAGCGGCTACTTGGTTCCTATTAGGCTTTATTTGAAGGGTTATTGAACTGTTTTTCTTTTTCAACCACTAAGATATTTTGCAAAGAACTACTTTTGCTCCATTTTACTGGTTTTGATCATCATGCTCGCTCGCTGCGAGTAAGCGCGGTCAAACAGGGGCTTTTAGTTTTGGCATAAAATGGGACTAAACAAAAGATTTGGTATACTAACAAACACATCCATTGTTGCAACACACAACGTAAGAATGAGAAACCGATGTATATTATGAATATTGAACTTACTCGTATTTGTAGTATCCATTGTCACCAAAGTATTGCTCATTCAAGATCACCGGTACCGTAGGGGTGGTGGTAGGAGGGTGGGTCACAGGAGTAGGCCAGTGCTGTTGTGGGTAGTAATCGGCTTGTACGTTAGCGGGCACTCCTGTCTGCACTGACTGGATAGGCTTAGGAGGCTGCCAAGTGTTCTGTGGTACGTAGTTGGGCGCATTCCAGTGTGGAGGTCTTTGGCTCGGTGGTACGTATGAGGTGTATGAACTCGCGGCAGCGGTTAGGTCCGCTCCTTCTTTCATAAGCTCGATCTTTGCCGAAGCTTCCGCTTGAGAGTCGTCTAGAGCTTCTGGTTTCTTCTCCTCTTCGGCGAATGAGAAAGCCAAGATGGCGGCGAAAATTAGTAACTGCGGAAGAAATATTTTTGGTTAGTATCGGTTGATAGACATTTTGGGAATACTTCATTGTGCGTATGCCGAGTGAGTTGTAAGTTTCCTGATGGCTGTAATCTTGAGCTATTTAAGTAAGGAGTGAATATATTAATTCTAGTCGAGCGTGCTCCGTTTGTGGGAGCTTTGAATTACAAATTTAATCCTTAAATTGTGTTGTTTTTAATTTTTTAGATAAATTTTAATTAGCCTTTTATTAGGTTGTAAAATCTTTGAAGTTTTCGTTTAGGTAGGTCCGTAACCTCTCTATTGTAGGTAATTAGATTTCAGACCGTGATAAAAGTAGTAATTATAATGTTTTCGATGTTATAAGTTAATTAACAAAATTTTATTCGTATTATACATACATTTGCATGAATATTTAATTATTGACAGTCCAATTAAGAAGTGAGCTATCATTATTTTGTTACATATCAGAGTTCTACCACTATGTGATTTATTTGAGCTATATTTTGCTTTTAATTAATTTGAATCTTAATATTAGATTATCATTCTTATTCTCATTCTTTAGAATGTCTAATTGCGCTAAATGAAGATTAATCGTTATAAGATTTATTTTTCAGAGAACATTTACTTTGAATGAGCGATTAACGAGAGATGGCTCTAATTCAAAAGCTATTTAATTTATTCGCAACGAAAAAAGTTTGACTATGAGTTCAACTTTAAATCATTTATAATTTATTATACCAAATTGAAATTGGAATTGTTTAAAAAAATCAAGTGGTTATATTTGATTATAAATTTTAAGAATAAATCATTGATACACTAACTTAACAATTATAAAACTATTTATTTTGTAAATATTTAACACAAGTACAGCTTTAAAGTACAAGCGAGTATAAAAACCAATTCCGAAAAAAATATTTTCGATATTTTTTTTCACTGATTTAAATTTTATAAAATATTTTATTTATTTTCACACGCACTGGCACGAAACTTAAAAATCCAAGGACTCACCAGCTTCATGTCTGTGTCCTTCCGATCCCCGTTCGATACTGTGGTCACAAGGGGTCGCCCAACATTTTATATAGCGAAAAATCCTGCGTCCTCATGTATTCGTACATCTCTGCGTGTGCGCACAATGACCTCGCTCTTAGATCACACATATTATTAATAAAATGTGATTTTAGGTTAAAAGGAGATTTATTAATATATTTTACCATTCCAAGAGAATGAATAAGGAAATTCGCGATTAATTTTCATTTTCGTTGGATTGATTGATTTTTTTTGTTAAGTTTTTGAGTTGTCTAGTCAAAGCAAAATTTGATAGCAATTTCAAGGATATAACAATTTGAAAGATTCATAAAATATTCGAAGATACGTTTAAAATACTAGAAACTTTTGTAAGAAAACGCAATAGTATTTGGAATATTTTAATGAACTAAAGAATTGAATGGGCTGGCAAGTGCTTCATTCATAACAACTAGTGGGCGTAAGTTACGTTTATTTGCCTATTTACTTAGCGTTTGACCGAAACAGGGCGATGTAAATAGTTCTAATTGGTTCTTAAGGCTTGCACTTGTATGATTCATTATTGTTTAGTTATGTCAATAACTTTTGCTTGGGTTTTGTGTAGGACTCAAGGTTGTACTGGTTTTGTAGATGCTGCTATTGTGTTTTGCGTTAATTTTTAGTTTTTTTTTTCTACGTAAATGAATATCTAATAAATCAACACTGAAACTAAAATGTAATTTTGCTGACATATTTTTTATTGTTCACAAAAATTTAATTTATGTAATATACGGCAATTCTGTACGAAGGCGAGCTTAACTCAGCAATGAGTTTTATCCTAGCAAATCTTCGAGGGTAGGATCCTTTTATATCTAATATGATCTCTAGATCCTTTCAAAATAATCATAATACATGTTTTTTTTTTTTATGATTATGTGAGACGCACAGGATCGGTCGTTGTGGCGAAGCTTAGGGGAGGCCTATGATGATGATGTTGCTGATTATTTAAATTATTATGACATTAAAAAATATCTCAAAGGCTAGAGTGAACTCTAGAGGCTCTTAATAGATTAGTGCGTTTCCCCTTCAACGATTGCTTCTCTGCTTACCATTATGTGGGATCGCAGTCAAGCACTAGTTTATATTATTAAAAAAAATCATGTTAGTTTAAGGATGGGTACCTAAACCTATTTACCTGAAGTTGTAGATAAATTGACTTTAATATATTTCCTTAAGGGGATTGTCAAAAGTAAAGTCATGGAGAAATACTTTCGTACACGTTTAGTTTACCAATGACTGCAATAAAACTTTAAGGAAAGGGTTTATCCTATTATCATTAATAAAGAAACTTTCAAACTGTAAACTAAAATGTATTTTGGCTAATTCGGGAATTAATCTCAGCGCTTCGCCTTAAAAAAGGTATTTGTTGCAGACTAACTCAAGTATTTTGTTTCAACAAGTCAAATTGCGTTTTAAAAGCAACTGTGTAGGCTTAACCTAATTGTTTCGTCTTTAAAACTTAAAAACGTGCACACACAAAAACGATTTATTTAGGTATGTAATCTCTTTAAAGCTACTGACTTTTGTGTCCGACTGTACCTACTTTATCTACATCGTATTTATGCATTTTGACTTGATTCAGAGCAAAATATACGTGTACTGAATATAGAGGATCTCATCCCATATACAATGTCATACATAATCGTATGTTTATATGACTTGCAGTATAAGAAATTTGAAAATGTCAGAATCTTTCGAAAAACCCAAAAGGCACATTTTGTATACTTTAATTCCCTGTGTTATAGGGATTCTGTATGCAAATCTGACATTAGCATGCGTAATAGTGAGTCAATGTTGATTTTTATGAGATATGAATGTGGAAAATTCTTTGTCATTTGCGAGCTTTTGAATTACTGATATTTTACTGAAGCTTACTTAGAGGTTTTCTTAAGGCAAGTCTGAAAAATGTCACTTTGGTAGGTATACTTTTTCAGTTTTGAATCTAATTTTGATTTTCAAAATTCAGATTGTTAATATTTAGAACAGTCACGACCAACATGATAAATGGGACGTTCTTCTTTTTTATCGATAATTGATTAGTACAAAAAAGTGTGACAGAGGTGTATTTAGTCCACTCTGACACACAAATTAAAAAAAGGAAAATATATCCAATAGCCAATTAAAACCCCTTGAATGTACTAATAAATTTAATATAAAAGAGAATTGGGAAACTTAAAAATATCAATCATAAATGTCTACATTATTTTACAAGGGGACAAGCGATTGTCGGTAAAAAAGAACGACCCATATACGTTATCACATAACGTATATGGGTGTCCAGCTAATCAAGAATTAAATTACAATAATTTACCTAGGACATTGAGGGACCAGGAAGCAGTGGTGATGAAATAAATTACACGAAGTAATGCGCCTGGCTGGGTTTGCACCCGCGACGTACCGACCTACAACTCAAAGTCGGGGGGCTGTTATTGTTGAGCCATCACTGTTCTCCTCAATTCAACTAACATAAACAGGTTATTTAAAACCAATTGTCGTACACATAATATCTTATAGCTCGTGACTGTACATACATACGAGTATTTAATTTTTCAGCACATTTTCTGAATATTTGATTTGATTTGTGTTAAGGAAAATAACAGGCATTTTAATACAACATTATCATCGTCATCATCATTTCAGCCGAAAGACGCGTCCACTGTTGGACATAGGCCTCCCCCAAGTGTCACTCGAAATCCTGCGACCCTCACCAGGCCATCGGTCCACCATGTGGGAGGCCTTTCAACGCTGCGTCTTCCGGTACGAGGCCGCCATTCTAGAACCTTTCGTCCCCATCGACCATCTGTTCTGCGAGCAATGTGCCCACTGCCACTTAAGATTGGCGATACAACATTATGCCACGCCTTTATTCTTCTTAAGAAAAAATATTTTTACAAAAACCAGAGTTTCGCAACGTTAATCTTGATTACACATTCCAATTTATTTAGTTGACGTATACACACAGAATGCAAGCCCACAAGGATATACGGAATTCCCAAAAAAGCAAGTTCGTGAATTAAAGAAATGTTTGGTAGAGTGTTTGAGGAAAGTTCAGGCGCATCAAATAAAAACAAATAGCTCTATGAACCTAGATGTCATCTGTTGAACCAAAGTATTTTACGAGTTTCTTTATGGTCTATATTTCACTAGAATTATCTAATGGCGGTGCAACCAGGCATGTCACCAACAAAATGTATACAGCTGTATGGAAGATACTCCTCGTGGTGTAACTTGGTTACAATAAACAGTACATCTATACTAATATTATAAAGTGGTAATTGTTTTTTTTGTTTGTGGTTGGTAATCTCTGTAAATACTGGTCCGATTGCTTAAATTTTTTCACTGATAGAAAGCTGCTTTATTCCTGCGTGACATAGGCTATATTTTATGTACGCCTGCGAAGCCGCGGGCAAAAGCTAGTAATATATATTTTGTGGGCAGCGCAACAGGGGGCCTAGTGAGCGGCGGAGACCTCTCGCGCCGGGCCTTAGTTGAGGCCATGGTCCGGAGCGAGGAGGAGTGGCAGGCGGTCGCCGACTTCTGCGAAGCAGTAATGCTCGCAAAGGAGGAGGCCGAACGCATCAGGCAACGGCGTTATCGCCGCCGCCGTCGCCGGGATTCTGATCCCGATTTCCGGCCAACGTAGACGCGGGCTTGCGGACAGTGAGCAATGGGTAGCTCACTGTCCGGCCGTCCGGTAACTGTCCGGACCAAGCCCAAGTCATCGACGGCGCGCACTGTTCCCGCGCGCCTCAAGGAGTTGTCAGCAACAGCAGGGACCCAGCCGGGTCGAAGCCTACTGGGGACAGGGTTATCCGAAAGGGCGCTCGAGCCCCGGTATGAAGGCTAGAAGGAACGGGGTGGGTCTTTTAGTCAGTAAGAGTCTGACACTATCTCCCGCTCCGCCCAAGGGCGGGGGATGTCAGTGCATGATTTTTCCCACCATAAAAAAAAAGGGGGCCTAGTGAGATATAGGCCTTGGGTTTTGTGTGATGGGAAATCATCAAATAACTCCTCCCGTTCTAGGTGGAACGTGAGGGAGTGTCAGAGTTTTACTGACTAAAATGTTCCTTCAGTTGCCTTTTGCGTATCAAGGCCGCAATAACTTTTTCGAAAAAACCCTTAGCCCTGGCAAGCGTCGTTCCTGACCACATCCGGCAATTATGCTGACAGCTCTTTGAAGAAACCAACGCGTCATCGACTCGGGCATGGTCCCTATCGGGCGAGCTACTTGTTGCTCGCCGTCCGCAAGCACACGCTTATGGTAACCAGAAGTGGGCTTCGCCCGCGTAAAAGGTAAATATATTGTCCCAAGGGTATATTCTGTCGAAGTATGTATTTCCGCAATAAAAAGTACCTGTACTATGTGCTAATCTAGGATATAGTATCCAAATTTCATCCAAATCTTTTTATTAACTCACAAACTTTTGCCTTTATAAAAATATCAGTGTGATTGAGTCTTTGTATTTAATACGGCACGGCATGCGTTTATCTTTTAGGTAGCTTAGTGACCATACAGCTGTGTGGTCGTTGCTTGGTGATTACATGAAAGTGATAGACAAGTCCTCTTACAGTGTAATCTGTAATCTGCTGCAATTAAAGAGAAAGTTGAAGAGAGTCCTATTCGAAACAGGTAGACCTTGCTCCTGTGATACCTCTGGTATTGTAGACGTCCATAGGCGGAGGAAACTACTCTCATCATCATTTCAGCCCAAAAACGTCCACTGTTGGACATAGGCCTCCCCTACCACCGGGTGCCCGAATACCTCTGTCGAGTAGTCGAGGCCTACCTGTCGGACAGGTATATTGTCTACCCCGGTCACCAGGGAGACTGGAAACGTCGGGAGATGTCGTGCGGTGTTCCGCAGGGGTCGGTACTAGGGCCACCCTTGTGGAACATCGGGTACGATTACGTGCTGCGGGGCGACCTCCCTGACGGGGTCAGCGTGGTCTGCTACGCAGACGACACGCTGGTTCTAGCGCAGGGAGAGTCGTACCGGGCGGCGGCCGCTTTAGCGACACGCGGGGTTGCGATAGTCGTTGGTAGGATCCAGGAGTTGGGACTCGAGGTGGCGCTGCGCAAATCCGAGGCCATGTGTTTTCACGGTCGCGGCCGTCGGAACGCGCCACCGTCGGGTTCCCAACTAACGGTAGGAGGAGTTCGCATCGGCGTCGGGACATCGATGAGGTACCTGGGACTCATCCTCGACAGCCCATGGAATTTCGAGGAGCATTTCCGACGTCTGGCTCCCAAACTCAACCGGACTGGGGCCGCTCTCAAGCGGCTCCTGCCCAATCTTGGGGGTCCAGACGCCTCCTGCCGGAGGCTCTACGCGGGGATCGTTCGGTCCATGGCCCTCTACGGGGCGCCGGTGTGGGCGCCGTCGCTGCGAAAGCGACCGGCGGGCATTCTGAACGCCTGCCAGAGGGTCATGGCAATTCGGATGGTGCGGGGATACCGCACGATTTCCTGCGAAGCGGCGAGCCTTCTGGCTGGCCTACCACCGTGGGATCTGGAGGCAACAGTCCTTGCACACATGCACGACATGCGCGTGGAGATGCAACGCCGGGGTGAAAGTCCTCTGCCGCGGCAGGTCACGGCATGGCGGACAGAGCTCCGGCGGGATCTCATGGTGGAATGGCGTCAGCGACTATCGCAACCCCGTCATGGGCACGCCACAATTATGGCGATAAGTCCCCTCTTTGAGGCGTGGCTGGAAAGACCTCACGGCGTCCTTACCTTCCGCATGACACTGGTCCTCACCGGAAATGGCAAGTTCGGGAGGTTCCTGTTCCGAATTAAAGCGGAAGTGACGCCCGGGTGTCGCCACTGTGCGGAACGCCCGGAGGACACGGTGGAGCACACAATCGCGGTGTGCCCTGCTTGGGCGGAGCATCGCCGTGCCCTCGTGGGGGTGATCGGCGGCGGAGACCTCTCGCGCCGGGCCTTGGTCGAGGCCATGGTCCGGAGCGAGGAGGAGTGGCAGGCGGTCGCCGACTTCTGCGAAGCAGTAATGCTCGCTAAGGAGGAGGCCGACCGCATCAGGCAACGGCGCTCTCGCCGCCGCCGCCGGGATTCCGATCCCGATTTCCAGCCACCGTAGGCGCGGGCTTGCGGACAGTGAGCAATGGGTAGCTCGCTGTCCGGCCGTCCGGTAACCGTCCGGACCAAGCCCAAGTCGTCGACGGCGCGCGCTGTTCCCGCGCGCCTCAAGGAGTTGTCAGCAACAGCAGGGGCCCGGCCGGGTCGAAGCCTACTGGGGCCAGGGTTATCCGAAAGGGCGCTCGAGCCCCGGTATGAAGGCTTGTAGGAACGGGATGGGTTTTTTAGTCAGTAAGAGTCTGACACTATCTCCCGCTCCGCCCAAGAGCGGGGGTTGTCATAAGATGATTTTTCCCATCGAAAAAAAAAAAAAAAAAAAAAAAACATAGGCCTCCCCCAAGTGTCACCATAATGACCGGTCCTGTGCGTCTCGCATCCATCGGATTCCCGCGATCCTCACCAGGTTATCGGTCCACCTTGTGGGAAGCCTTCCAATGCTGCATTTTTCGGTACGTGGTCGCTTATCTAGAACCTTTCGTCCTCATCGATCATTTGATCTGCGAGCAATGTGTCTTGCTCACTGTCACTTAAGTTTGGCGATTCTTTGGGAAACTACTCTATGTCATTATAAATTGTTTATTTCTTTCATGACCACCATATTTCGGTGATAATGCAGATGCAGGTAGAACCCTAAAAGGACCCTGTATCCTATTTCAATCTTTGTCAGCTTTGGCAAAGAAGTAGCGTTGTAATCATTAGTTAATCCTCTATAATATTGGTTAATGATAAAAAAGGTTGGAACGAATGGGAAAATTTCAATCGCGTAAATGATCTAACCGCGCACTACGTAGGCAGTATTTTGGGTATTTCAAAAAACTTGCCACACCTTACAAGTGGGTCCCGAGATACACAAAAATGTGATTCATAAATACCTTTTGTAACGGTAAAACAAATATCCGTAGAGTACTAATGTTTGTAAACGAACACCTGTCAGTCTGTTTGTAAAATTAACATCAAAACTACTGAATTGTTTTTGATAATTTGCAGCAGGGACCTTAAGAAAAATATAGATTACTTTTAGTCACGGAAGAATTAAAAAGTGTTGAAGCCGTTTTTTTAGGTGGGAAATCATCCAATGACTTCTCACGCTCTAGGGTAGAGTGACTTTTACTGACAACCAACTCCTATGTTTCTTCTTCGCCTTGTGTTCCAGGCCCCAGTAGGCTTCGACCCCCTTGAGCCCCTACGGTTCTATTGACACCTGTTTGAGGCGCGCTACACAGGGTGGCCAGACGGCAAGCTACTCATTGCTCGTCGTCCGCTAAGCCACGCCTACGGTGGCTGGTAATAGGTGTCGAGATGCCGGCGGCTGGGGCGTCAGAACGACCGTTCCCTCACGCGTGGTGTTTAAATGGGTAGAGTCACAGGGTTTGTTAGTGCTCAAAATGCAATGTTTACAGGAAAAACAGTAAATTTTAATTGTTGAATAAAGATGCTAACTTGTAAACCAAATAAGTTCCCTTGGAAACAAAACAATAAAAAACGCAAAACTTATCTAATATTTATTCAGATAAGTCAGGTCTTGTGTTTAGGTCTCAGAGCTTTTAAAATGAGTTTTTTGAGCAATAAAGGATTAAAAGCTTGTAATAAACATTACTCAGATCAGGATACCGTGTCGCGGCCGCAATTATAAACCTAAATGGTTGCTTCGCAAACATAATGTTCCTCTTAAATCTGGTATATATAAATCTACACTAATATTATAAAGAGGGAAAATTTGTATTTTTGTGTGTATGTTTGTAATGAATAAACTCAAAAACTGCGGTGCCGATTTCAAAAACTCTTTCATAATTGAAAAGCTTAATTCACCCTGAGTAACATAGGCTATATTTTATATTTTATGTATGCAGGCAAAGCTGCGGGCAAAAGCTAGTATAATTATATATAAAAAGAAGGTCTTGTTAGTTAAGTTGTTATGCTATTTGTAACTCAAGAACGGCTGAACATATTTGGCTGAATATCGGTAAGGAGGTAGCTTAGAACCAGGAGACGGACGTAGGACACTATTTATACAAAAATCTTCAATCTGTTTCTGCCTCCGCCATGGAGCAGGAGAAATCATTGGATGATTTACCCAACTGAAAAAAAAAATCTGTCTACCTACACTACTGTTTTTTTTTTATAGGAGGAAATCCCTGAAAATACTGGTCCGAATGCTGAAATTATTTCACCGATAGAAAGCTGCTTCTTCCCGAGTGACATAGGATATTTTATGTATGCGTTTAAAGCCGCAGGTAAATGCTTGTTGGAGATAAAAGCTCTCTCGTTTTCTTATGAACATTTGTCTTGCTCACATCAACTCTGTCATAGAATGCGTAGAACCCAATTACAATTTTTGACGTAAATTCTCCACGAACTAAAAACAAAATTAGAATGTAACAAGCTAGAATTCAGACCACCGAGAACCAATTTATGAGAAGAAAAATATTCTATACAAGGGAGCGGTATTTTATATTTTGTTCGAGCGATTGGCTGCTGCGCTGAGCGTCGCGAGTTCGATTCCCGTACGGAACAAATATTTGTATGACTTATAGATGAGGTTCCGGGTATGGGTGTCTTCTGTATGGGAGTTTACATGGCTGAAAACGCACGCATGACAGAAGATTCTTTGGGACAAAGCTTTTTTTTTAAATTTTGCATGATTAATGTAAAAACCACAAATCGCTAAAATGTTAAAAGTTTGTGTAACTAAAATTAATGTTCATAAATAGCAAAGGCGTTTGTTTATATCCCAAAATGTTACTCAAGTGATCGAAATATTGTACAGGCTATTGATTTATGAATGAATAAAGTAAAACCAAATAAGTAGTATTTTCTAGTAGCAATTGTTATGAATGTTTGAATTCATTATGAATTTACCAATTATGTCAAATTTTCGTCTGACACGAAAGAGCGGGAGAAGTTATTGGATGATTTTCCACCAAAAAAAAAAAATGGCGTTGATCACATCATCGCTGACCATAAGGCGAGTCAAGCGCGAATCTATCAAATACAAAAAAAAATGTCGTTGACCACATCATCGCTGACCATAAGGCGAGTCAAGCGCGAATCTATCAAATACAAAAAAAAATGTCGTTGACCACATCATCGCTGACCATAATGCGAGTCAAGCGCGAGTCTATCAAATACAAAAAAAAATGTCGTTGACCATATCATCGCTAACCATAATGCGAGTCAAGTGCGAGTCTATCAAATACAAAAAAAATGTCATTGTCCAAATCATCGCTGACCATAAGGCGAATCAAGCGCGAATCTATCAAATACAAAAAAAAATGTCGTTGACCACATCATCGCTGACCATAAGGCGAGTCAAGCGCGAGTCTATCAAATACAAAAAAAAAAGTCGTTGACCATATCATCGCTAACCATAATGCGAGTCAAGTGCGAGTCTATCAAATACAAAAAAAATGTCGTTGACCATATCATCGCTGACCATGGCGAGCCAAGCGGGAGTCTATCAATTACAAAAAAAAATGTCGTTGACCATATCATCGCTAACCATGGCGAGCCAAGCGGGAGTCTATCAATTACAAAAAAAAAATGTCGTTGACCATATCATCGCTGACCATGGCGAGCCAAGCGGGAGTCTGTTAAATACAAAAAAAATGTCGTTGACCATATCATCGCTGACCATGGCGAGCCAAGCGGGAGTCTATCAATTACAAAAAAAAAATGTCGTTGACCATATCATCGCTGACCATGGCGAGCCAAGCGGGAGTCTATCAAATACAAAAAAAAATGTCATTAACCATTTCATCGCTGACCATGGCGAGCCAAGCGCGAGTCTATAAAATACCAAAAAACGCAATAAATTTCGTCCATGACGTCACATTAAAACGTAAACCATAAAGGTACGTATGTAATCTTGTTTTCATAAGAGATCTACTGTCGTAAGGGAAAATATTTTATTAAGAAAATTCAGTGGAGCGCTCACTGGGGTTCGAATTTAAAATCTTTGTATGAAAACAAGATTACTTATTTTAGCGTAGGCATTTCTTGTCGACCCATCGTCCTAAGCCTTTATTAGGCGTCTTGATAAAATAGGCGTGTAATTGCTCGATCAATTATTTTTAAAATACTAGTTTTTTCCCGCGTGTTTGTCTCTGTGGCTTATTCCAAAGGAACTGTGTATTTTCAACGGGATCTGTGGGCTATGGGATCGTTCGAAAACTAAAGTTAGGGTAAACCTGGAACGTAAAGGTTAACTGAAGGAACACGGGTGCGTTTTAGTCAGTAAAAGTCTGACACTTCATCACGCACCACCCAGAGCGGGGAAAGTTATATGATAACTAGCTTCAGGGAATGAATTTTGGAAAATGCTCTCTTAGTACTAGCTTACGTCATAAAAGGAGTTCCTGTTCCCCTAGCCAAGTTATTAATCTGCAATCGTTAACGCTAGTAGAAAGCATTAAATGTACGGGAATGACGTCATCTCAACGCTCAGTCACGTGGTCAGAACAAAAGAATTGGCAGCGCGGCCAACTCAAAGCGTTCGACGCAAGCGAAACGGTTGTAACTTGGCTAGGGAGGCTGGTGCAAAACTTCACACTCCTAGTTCCAGTACTTTCAATGTGTTGATATGTCGGTCCTTTCCTTTTATATTTATAGATAACCCACCTGAAAAACCCTGAAAAAAACTTGCATTTTGGTGAAATAAAAATAATAGAAATAGTAAATACGCAAGAACCCAGCAAGTGTAGATTTTATATTACCTATTATAAAAAAAGAAATAATAGAGATAAGTGTGTTAGTACTTCTTTTGCAAACGTGTAAACAAAGACAAATAAACATAAAACAATTTTACTTCTTTATATTATTAGTTAAGATTACATATGTACTGAGTTAATTGTACCCGCTTGAGGAAATACCAAAGCATTTAACTCAGCTTTTTAGGTATTCAGTTACAACGTGTGGGCTGCAGAGTTTCATTTTGACCAAAAATGTTTGACCTTGACGAAACTTTGAATTTTTATGTCAAAAAATAAGCTTCCAACAATTACATGTTTTTTTGTTAGATTCCAGTTCTTAAAACCCAATCAAAGAAATACAATCTACTAACCGATTAATTTTATAGTACTTAGTATAATTTACTTCGATAATATTTGTCCAATAACTCACATGGATTTCCGTGTTCATGAAAACTTTATTGTTTATTTTTAAATAAATCATAGAACCATGATATGCGTAGCAAACGTTGGCATTTTTAATTAAAAATTCAAACTATTATCAAGATAAAAAAATGTAATTGAAATATATTTTCTTAATAACTCAATCAGTGGGTCCCTACTGAAGTAAAGCGCCGTCGAGGTCGGCCTAGAAAGAGGTGGCGGGATGATCTGGACGCGTACCGTGAGGACTGGTTTGAGACGGCGCAGGAGAAGAAAGTTTGGATGGACTTGGGGGAGGCCTTTGCCCAGCAGTGGGACAGCAACGGCTAGAAAAAAATAAAAAAAAATAACTCAATCTGATATCCAAAGTTTTGTGTTTTATTATTTACAGACACTTACTTATATAATTATATCAAATCAACTAATTACATATAAAAAATCCTAAACTAATTAAAATTAACTGAAAAATAAAAAAACTCAAATCGCTCTTCCACATCAATGTCGACTGGTAATGTGCCCAAAAACTGGCGTCATTACCCCGCTGTGTAGCAAGGCCTATCTCCTGTCCAAGATAAAAGCCAGCCAAAATTATTTGTGGGTGCTTACCCATCGCTTGATGGTGTGGTCACCGATTGAGGACATTTGCCAAAAAAAATGTATCAGATGTTACTACTACTACCCAGGTTTTACTTATCAAGAAGGACAGGCTCCAGTAGGAACTTCCATCTATCAGTATTAACAGATGCACTGGTAAAAGTATTTTTGTTAGCTTGTTTTGTCCCACTCCTGGACAAAGGCGTCCCATTACACCTTTCATCTTTCGCGGGCTTCCTCTTGCCAGTTCTGGCGAAATATGTCTAGTTCGTCCCGCCAACTTCGTACAAATTATGCTTCTCCTCCTTCCAGCACAAGTTATGTTTCACAAATCTAAACAGCAACCATTTGACGATTTACGATATGTTCAAAAAAGCTGTTAAAAATTATAAGTCACGGCTCAAAATCACAAAGGTGTTCAACTAATGCTTCGTAATGAAACACATAATTTGATTTTGTCTTTATCTTTTCTCTAAGTGGTCTTATATCAGCATGGCATTAAAACAAGGGTTCATATCTCAAATTAATACATCAATTTCAATGGTTTTTGTAAATATTCTTTGTTAAAAGCGACAAGAATTTAATTTTATTGCAGTGTCATGGTTTAGTTCTTTCGTTGTGATAGTCTAAAGCTTTGAAAATCTTACAACTCGCCAAGTTCACAATGTCATTTTCAAATTTGATTTAGGATACTTGGCATTTTGTCTGATGTTAGACATTTTATTGTTTTTCATCATCATTTCAGCCGAAGGACGTCAAATGTTGGACATAGAACTCCCCCAAGTGTCGCCACAACGAACGGTCTTGTGCGTCTCGCATTCATTGTGTGGAATTGTACCAGATCGTCGATCCACCTTGTGGGATGCCGTGTTTTTGATTGTACAATGTTTTATACAAAACGAAAAATAATACAAAAATAAATATTTTCCTGAAAAGAGCATCGTAATTGGTTGTTAAATGAAGCAGCAATCAGCATTACAAACATTGGTGTGTAGAGAGTAGAGGCGTGGTGGGATCATCTCGCTATCTCTTTTGTTCACATGTAACCTAATGGCGGTGACGTCACGTTTCAGTGAGTGCATCCTTATTCTGTTGCTTGGCAGTTTCCCTTTCCACCAATTTTGAAAAGTTTCTGACTTATTTAAATACAATATTTTTAAAATTGTTTTTTCTTTACGGTTTTGAATAAAGTTACTTTATGAAGCAAATAATAAAAAAAGAACTGGGCAAGTGCGAGTCTTTCGTTCCGTACAAACTTACCTAAATAAATATTTCAACTCCCGAATGGAGTCTCGAAGATTTATCCGAATCGCAAAATAAGTATATTTTTTGTGACGTAACAACATATAGACAATTTTCAGATTTATTCCTGTACCTGTGCAATAAGATCTTGCTTTATGCCAAATTTCAAGGATTTCAAGGATTCTGGGTCAACGGGAAGTACCATATTATGTATTTTGATTACCTTGAGAGTGTCGAAATATACGTTTTATGCGACATAAACGACCGTATCTTTTTTTTCGTTAATTTAGAAATTTGATTTTTTCACAGCTTCAAAGGACTGTAGACTTGAGTATATGGCTTTAATTTCAACTGGATACCTCCACGCATTCCCGAGACAGACAGTTATTTAGTTTAATTTAGTCATGACAGACAGACGGACACTAAAGTGATCTTATAAGGGTTCCGTTTTTTTCCTTTTGAGGTACGGAACCCTAAAAACTAAGTCATCTATCCAATTGGTAAATTCGCCTAAGACTAATGCGACGCGACATTATAACTTCGCATTTTCATAGTAGGTAATATAATAATAGGCTAGTTGCCGTACAAAATGTAATTAGTCCGTCTTTTAGATAATTCAAAAATAAGGGACACGTATTTTTTTATTTGTAAATTAAACCAAAAAAATGTAGCACGGCGTGACGTTACACGTAACTTTAATGGGCTATATCTTTGTTATTTTTTGTTTAATCGAAAAAAGAAAAAAATACGTGTCCAATATTTTTTTATAATCTAAAATACGGACTAAATAAAATGTAATTATTTTGACCCTGGAAACTACCCTAATAGGGTAGGGTAGGGGGTTTAACTTTAGAACAATTTGTAGAACAAGTTAATATGTAAATCCGTCGTTGTTCTATACACTATTGTTGCGTTGCACCTTTCTACAGGAGCGTTTAAACTTAGTACTCCTTCCTTGGTGATAAAACATTACTTGCCTGTATGAGGCCTTTGACCCACAATACGAAAATTACAAGCGGGTATAACAAATTGGGAATTGAGAGTACCAAAATGTGATTTATGTTCCGTTGTAATTACAATGTCTTGTTATGACTTATGTGTCTTAAATAAATCATGCAAGTAATTTTAGTAATCAATAAAGTAATGGGTGATGCGGATCTTTTTACCATGAGTTGTGATATTGTTATTCGGGATGGCTTTGGAATATTCTAGTCTGCTATACAATATTATTTTTGGTACTATATATGCGAAACCTGAATTGTTTGTTCAGGATCAGTATCTGAATCGATTACAATAATTTTTACACCATAATATATGTATTCTTCCCAAAAACATTTAAAAAAGGTCACAAGTTGAACACCGCCGATACTAAGTACACGGCAGGTCATAGTGGGCATGGGCACGCCACAATCGTGGCGGTAAGTCCCCTCTTTGAGGCGTGGCTGGAAAGACCTCACGGCGTCCTTACCTTCCGCATGACGCAGGTCCTTACCGGACATGGTTCGTTCGGGAGTTTCCTGCACCGGATTCGTGCGGAAGTGACGCCCGGGTGTCGCCACTGTGCGGAATGCCCGGAGGACACGGTGGAGCACACAGTCGAGGTGTGCCCTGCTTGGGCGGAGCATCGCCGTGCCCTCGTGGGGGCGATCGGCGGCGGAGACCTCTCGCGCCGGGCCTTGGTTGAGGCCATGGTCCGGAGCGAGGAGGAGTGGCAGGCGGTCGCCGACTTCTGCGAAGCAGTAATGCTCGCAAAGGAGGAGGCCGAACGCATCAGGCAACGGCGTTATCGCCGCCGCCGCCGCCGCCGGGATTCAGATCCCGATTTCCGGCCACCGTAGGCGCGGGCTTGCGGACAGTGAGCAATGGGTAGCTCGCTGTCCGGCCGTCCGGTAACTGTCCGGACCAAGCCCAAGGCGTCGACGGCGCGCACTGTTCCCGCGCGCCTCAAGGAGTTGTCAGCAACAGCAGGGACCCAGCCGGGTCGAAGCCTACTGGGGCCAGGGTTATCCGAAAGGGCGCTCGAGCCCCGGTATGAAGGCTAGAAGGAACGGGGTGGGTCTTTTAGTCAGTAAGAGTCTGACACTATCTCCCGCTCCACCCAAGGGCAGGGGATGTCAATGCATGATTTTTTCCCACCATAAAAAAAAAAAAAAAAAAAAAAAAAAAAAAAAAAAAAAAAAAAGGTCATAGTGGGCATTAGAGTCCAGCGTACAGCTGGGTGCGGAAGCAAAACAACCCCTCAGTGCCAGGCCCAGGGACCATGTATTTATAATAATAATAATTCAATTTATTATATAATTTGTTTTATGGGAACAATAACAAGTTAGTGAATTCTGTATTAAGGTAAAAATAAGTGTTATTACTAACATATAAATAATGTGGACCAAAAGTTATCTTTAAATAAATGATTATTTGCGTTCGACCAGATTTCCTTTTCAGGAATTCTCCGTGGCCCTAGCGGCCATCGGCCCTATTGCAGCGGTAACATCACATTTCAGTTTGTTTATCCTTTTTTTCTTATTTGACAGTTTACCCTTTTATTAAATTTAAAAGGTTTTTAATTTACTTAACTTTGGACGAATTTGAAGAACTTTCTATAATTATGATTTTGGAAAAGTATTTTTTTTTATAAAAAGAAATGATCGTTTACTAATTTGTCGCTCCTCTATATGCGCCATTTGTATTATGAACAAACCATCAACATTTTCCAAAGCATAAATCAATCTATAATCGCATCCCTCTATGATTTTATTAAGTGTTCTGCAAATAACATCTCCATATACAAAGAATTAACGCCGCAGTTTCATAAATTTAAATGCAAATCGCCACCAGATCTAATAAATCGTGATTTAGAAGATTATTGAACTTCCACTGTCAAGTGTAGGATAGTTTTTTATTTTATGCGAAACTAGCTTTTGTCCGCGGCTTCGCCCGTATACACCGTTTTTTAATCGTTTTAATACCGTGGAGGGTCGATCCGGTACATGAAACACTATCGATTTGTAAAGATAAAATAAAGTACCTTTTTTTCAAAACTCGTGTTAATTTACGGATGTACGAAGATAGTTTGTACGCAACGCCGTCTACTAACTACAGGTCATTGAACCCGCTCAGCTGACGTTTTCTTAAAGAAATTAATTTTGTACGTGCGTAAATTAATACGAGTTTTGAAAAAGAGGTACTTTATTTTTTTATTTCATCTTTACAAATCGATAGTGTTTCATGTAACGGATCGACCCTCCACGGGATTAAAACGATTAAAATTTAGCGGTGTATATAAAATACCAGCATTTGCCCGCAGCTTCGCGCCTAATACGTCTATGTCACTCAGCAATAAAGCAGCTTTCTATCAGTGAAAAAATTTTAGCAATCGGACCAGTACTTCCAGAGATTACCTCCTACAAACAAAAAACCAAACTTTATCTCTTTAATATACCTATTAATGTAGATAACCTAGTTCACTCAAGAATAAAGCAGCTTTCTATTGGTGAAAAAAATTTAGTAATCAGATCAGTACTTATAGAGATTACCTCCTACAAACAAAAAAAAAACAACATAAAAACCAACATTACCTCTTTATAATATTAGTGTACAAGTGTAGATGAGTCATATCAACTGTGTTTTTGGTTTGGTCTTGTAGCATTTTTTTTGCTTCTTCACTGCCCATTTCCTCCCCAAGTTTAGTTCTTAATTGTTTATTAGTATGTGTTTCATCATTAATGATGTCACCCTCAGTTATAACATCTTAATCGGTCGTTTTCAATCAATCTTAAACAAGACTGTTGGTCATTTTGACTGGCCGTTTCCTCCTTCGTGCTTTAATTTTCAAGTTTTTTTGTGTGATTGTCGGTTGTTTAATGTCATACTCACCGAAATGGGTTTGAATCGCAAAGATTCCTATCATCTACGGATCAATTATGATAATTGATACTTGTTTTAGCCACAAATTACCTTAACGGTGCAGTTTTTGTGTATCATTTAAAAAAAAATTATATAAAATTTTACGCAGAAAAATAGGTTGAAGCGAAGGAGCTTATGCGATAGGTAAAATAAAATATGATTAATAATTGAGGTAAATAATAATTACCATGTCTCATTTTTTACTAGCAGCTTTGTTTGGTTATGAACTTGGGAATTTTGAATGAGCTCTTAGTTCTTATGAAATGCTCTACTTAAGGACAGCTCCAGATGCCGTGAGTCAACCTTCAAGGTTTCAATGACACACCTGATTTCTTCACGTTTCATTAAACAGTAAAATGATTTTATTATGACCCTTTTTTAATTCACTTAGTTTAATTTTGTTTTGAAGTACAATGCGTCATCGATGACCTAGATGATATTTATTATCCTTGAAGTTTATCATGTTTGAATACGCTGAAGTGGTGGTTAATGACGAATTACTGTGTTCAATTATTAACATAGATAGATTAGCACTGCGGCTGGTGTAGTGGTTAAGTGATTAGGTCCAGCGCAGATGCAGCAGTGCCCGAGTCTGGGTGTGTTTTGTATGTTAGTATACATATTTGTGAACGCACCCACTATGATGTAGTGAGTGAGTGATTTCTAGTATCGAAAATAGTATCTTAAAAAAAATAATTGGTAATTTTGTAACAAGAAACAGATTTTGGGACTAGACGGCGCTAGGTGATAGTTGTAGAATATTTTATTATATTTTTTAAACACGAGTTATTTTATAAACAGCTAGGCGACGCTTTATACCACCGATTTGTTGATGCCTGATGAATTTTTCTTATCTTGTACTCGTTTTTAGGAAGGATATTTCATAATTAATTGTTCAGAGATGTAATTTGGTATATGTTAAGCTTAAGACTTTTGATTTATTCTCCTTTCAGGAAAGAAATCTTCCTTTTCTTGTAAGGGGAAAAGTCTACTATTGTTTCTGAATACCGACATAGAAAAAGGCGTGAATTACGAGAAATGAAAGGTATATACAATATGTAACTGGAATTATGCATACCCTTATACACCTCAATTATAAAATTAAGTTACAGTCATAATATAAACACTGAAATATTAAATGTACTTAGATAAATAATTACTTATGCTAACTGTAAGCAAATAATATGTTTTATTTAGTAATTTATGTAGACACAATAATAAAAGAAAAGATGAAGGAAACAGAGGAATAGCAAAAAGCTGATGCTTATTTCTAATGAAATCTCTTCCAGCATACCTGCGAAAATATATGAGCATGGACGCACTACATTGGTTGGATATAAGTACCTATCTACGCACTTAAACACAAACACACTCATGAAACAATCAAGATTTATAAAAATAGGCAATTTTTTTTATCATAAAATAATCAAAAATTATTTAAGTTTATAAATAAGTACCTATTTTAAAATAACTTTAATCGATTCAGTAGGCGATTCTGAACATACTACTTTCAGGATGTGCGGTTTATATGAGTAGGAGGTATGTACGTTTGTTTTGCAAAAAAATGTTCGGATCATTCCTCACAGATAAGAATCTCCAAAGGCTTTTATTAATACAAGTATAACCGCAATTGTATATTTACCAAACGCAAAATATGATAAAGCATGAGGGTTATTAGGAAGTGCGTGGGGTCCCGACATTATGATTGAATTTTATAAGTCTCTGCTTCCAAAGACATGTTATGGCTGGTAATCTTTTGTCGTATTGCTTGTTGTTTGAGTTTTTATTTTAATACATGTAGATTGCAAGGTGTATGAGGATTACCAGCGTTCTCTTCTATAAAAAGTCGGTTGAATTATTAAATTTTCTAATGGGTCGAAAGCATTCACAATTGCAAGAATGCAATGTTCATGTTTCCCTGTAATAAAGACGTCAACAGTTACATATTAAACATGCAATACTTTAATTACTGTATACCTAAATATGTACAACAATAACTTAAATATTAAATAACAATTTTTCGTGTATATAAATTATACATATTACGCAAAACAAGATTAAAATCACTTAGTGGTAATCAAAGTACTTCTCTACATCGTTGTTATCCGGAAATGTGGCCAGCAGCTAATTCTATAGGCAACAGCTAATTTCAAAAGGTTTCCCTTATAAAGTAATTTAAAAGAAGTGCCTTAACAATGATGGAGAAAACTGTAAATTACTTAAAGTATAATTGAGTGTTTCTTGTCAAACTTCAGCCAACATGGTGAGTTTACGGAATGAAAGGTTTTCCTTATGTAAATTTTAAGAATGACCTCACCTCCATTGCTGTTGAGGTAAGTTGACAGATTATGTACCGCAGCCTCACAGCTCTATTTGAAGTCGAAGCCCAGTTGTAAAACAGCAGCTGTAGAATTTGCAGATCAGTGATCGACAAGAAAAAGCGCAACAGATGTTAGCTGCGAAACGTACCTACGCATCTAGGGAGACTCTACGACGACAGGACGAAAATCGCCATACAAATTGTGCTAGGCACATAAGTTTGCCCCGTACAAAATATCAATGTCGACTTCATTTCATTGCTGGAGCGCCAATTGGATGTTATGGTTGGCGCATGACCGAGATATTTATTGTATATCAGATACAATACAAGAAGAAGCCAGCGAACCAATGCTACCTACACAACTAATTAATTTAACAATTTTTTTTAAAGAATTGCATAGCGTTGACAGTCAGTTATCCAATTGTGTTGACCTTGCAAATGAGCGCAAAAAAGAAATGAAACTTAGTGAAGACTAAACTAAAAAAAAGGAAAATTACTTTTTCATAATAAAATAGTTTCAACAAACAGAAGACACTTGGAAGTTATGACGATCAAAATAATAACGGTAAGAGATCATACTTTTGTGCACAACAAAGTGTTTGCACAAGAGCATAAAATACAAGTGTGTTTGAAGTCAATGCGTAATACTTTGCCGGAGAGGGCTCCCGTTTTTAGCAAATAAATCCTTTACATTTTCTTTGTTTTTACCGTACAGTACCGTAATCTTGGCAAAGGTCAGGCCGTTGATGTTAATAACTGCTTAGCTACTTGTGTTTTATGATTACTGTTTCTATTGCGAGCACCAGGTTCCATTGATGTAGCGGTTTTTAGGAATTTTATGTTGAGTTGAGTAAGGTCGCAAGAATGAAGCTTTTAGACTAGTTAGACGCAGATAACCGCAATAATATAAATTAAATAAGTATTATAATAACAATATATAATTAGGGATATAATTTTGTATAGATACAAAAAATTTAATTACTACTTATTTTAGCGCCCTTCCTCCCAGTTTCTATCATTTAGAATTTTGCTTTGCAGGAAGATGATGATGAAAAATTTTGCTATGCCCGACATAGTCCATTATTGTTAATTTTTTTTTTTAGTAATATTTACCTTGTGATATGTGTACATGGATATCAATAAAGATTTGATATCCAGAATACATTACAATTTGACTTTTTATGTCCATGGCATTGTTGTGAAATTTCAATATAATCTTGTGATTCGAGATTTGTTTGTTTATGAAAATTTCTTTTTTTTTTAAATTCAATACTGTTTTCTCAAAGTCATCCATTTCAGTGGTCTGTTAAGGTTTTACTTATAAAATTGTTTTTCACAGTCGAGGTGTTTTAAATTACCTACTTTGTGGCAAATAAAAAGATGTGTTTCACATTATAAATAGCCATTTATGTCTTGCTTGTGTGACAAAGAAAATTAATATTGATACATGAAATCACAACATTCATAAATACACCACTAAATTATGTTACCTATCCAATAAATATGAAATTGGATATTTCAATTTGTAAGCAAACTCTCATCGTACCTGTAATTACCTCTCGTCCTTTCCCTCCAATACAATATATAAAAGCTTTTGATATTTCCCAGACGTTCCTTGCTAATAAGAATAAAAGTAAGCCCCAAACTCCCAAGGCTCCTTTACTAATTTTAATTCTTTAGTAATGACGTCAGGACGCTGGGAATGCAAAGTGTAAATTTTTCGTCAAATCAATAAATAATCAATCCCTTTGCTTTAGCGGTACGTAATAAAGTGCGCCCACGTCTGCGGTCAGCCAGAGATAACTTAACAAAAATGTCAGCAAACGTTTTGATATATTGTAGAACAGTTCTTTCAGAGCCGTTCGAAAACAAATAAATCTCTAAGCTCTTGTTTTAAGAATTTAAAATACCTTTCAAGAAAGTTTTGCAGTAATGGGTTTTTTAGGTACAATTAACCTACAAAACAAGCTATTTATCGAATATATTTAGTAAGTATTAACATAATGTAAAAGTTCTTTTAAATTAGGTACCTACCAGTAAGAAATATGATAAATCAGCAAGTTCTGAAGGTTGTCTCTAAACAGATAGAAAAAAAAAAATATAAATGTGACATTTCTGAAATTAATAGACTCATTCATTCAATCTTGTGCCAAGCAAGTTAAAATAATTTTATATCAAGTAAACATTTCATCATTTTGTCAGGATCTTTGTGTTACAATTTTTTTTTGCACTTTTTTGATTGATTTATAAAACATTCATTAGGCATATCGCTCAAAGTGAATGATGAATTCACTTCGATAAATGAGCAACAGTTCGTAAATTTGGCTTCTCGCGAGTCTGTCGCCGACCCGATCAAAATTCAGTTAGGAATATCTTCGTAAAGAATGTTTTCTTTAAATTTATCGCTTGTCGTTCCCACCGTTTGATGTGTTTCTTCTAAATATATTTTTGTACTTTTGCATTGCTATGTATTTTTGACTTTACTTCAATTACCCTTTAACATCGTGTCCTTTGCATCGTTTGTAATTGATACAAAATTACCGTTACCGTAACGCTAACTTCTGCTACGCACGTAACTTTAATAAGGACAAAAAAGCTACAAAACATGCCCCAAAAATTAATGAAAACCAAAAAGCTGACTCACCTGTATCTCTGAGTTGACTCAAACATGTCTTATCATTGTGATCTAAAGCCGGTATATTCACAAACAACGACCCTAGTAGCACACACGTTTGTTTATATCCGTGTTTTACTAAAAATACATACGTCTAATATGAACGTTAACCTCATGCTGTGATTATCCTATTTCTAGCGTAAAAACCTCTTCAAATCCATTTACCGTTACTTCTTGACCTAGTTATAGCGAAACGTTATCAATCTAAATTTTTGTAAAGAAAAAGTCGGTTCCCATGTCGATGTGTATATTATTCAAATAGGCTCTAGAATCGAGACATCTTCAAGTGTGTTTAAGTTTGTCTGGATTGGCGGTTCCTATGTAAATTTATGTTTGCACGTGTGTTTAGTAGATTCTGTCCTTGGATTCTATTACGTAGGCTTCCGAATTGAATTGTGATGTCTTGATAGCTACAACTATACAGTTGGCTTTTCCTGTTGTTATCCTGATTGTATTTTGGTTTTCACCACCTTAGTAACAAATGTTTCTGATTCGACTTCATGTTTCTATAGAACACATTCTATATTTCTTATATATAACTAGTTAAGGTTTCCAAATCTACTTTATTACTAGTAAGTCTCTGCAAAAATATCCGTGCAATTTTATTCTTGTAGAGAATTCAGTCAATTAATCCAATATCTACGATTCCAAGTTACATTATTAAGGCGTACCAGAAACTGGCACCTCGTAAATCCCTGAGGATCATTTCGTAATTAAGTTTCCGAAACGAACAAGCTGCAATATGTTCAAACCTACGACGATAACAAAAATATGGAGACCGAATTGCCGCGTCGTGATTTATATTTGCCGTCCGTGATAATTTCTTTTAATTGTACCTTGTTAGGCGCAGTCTGCGGTTTGCGGCGAGCCTTAGGTGGCTGTATTGATTTATCCCTTATAATTGAGTTTAGATAGTAGGTAATTCTGAACTGAACTAAAATATGAATACCTTCCCGCGTTGTTTGTTTAAAACTGTGCTCTGACATATGCATATGTTCGTTGTGATGTGTGTGGTAAAAGTGTAGTTTAAATTACTCGCTTTTAACTGCTTTTAATAACACTGACGATAAAATTTCTTTGCGTTAACAGCTGTCACAACCCACTTATTAACCCTTCTTGAATATTACAAATTGGATCGCTTAATATTCACATATTCAAACTCAACGGTCGACCTTAAGCTTGGGATAATATTCGACAATCTCGTTTGAGTTCCAACGCTATATTTCTACGGATAAAACATAGGGCTGACAGCGTGAGTGATATCTCTTTTGAAACATTGAGTCGATGACCTATTTTTTGCTTCAACATGTAATTTTAAAACCTGCCCGCGGGATTTCCAGGAATAGTGTCATATTTTTGACTAACAACCGAAAAAACATCCTCACGTTTTAAAATTATGGCATTTTTGTAACTGGTTTCTTGTGTTAGTGACCCCTGGTGGTGATTCACGGTGACTGTTTACCTTAGCTCGACAAATTCAGGGTTAAGACGCGATTACATGTCGTGATTAATTTGTTTTAGATAACATCCATTTTATTTGTGACATGTTACTGTTAATTGGGTAAACCTACTGCTAAGCAAGTTCATTAAACTTGTGTCTGAAATATTTTAGAACGATTTCAAAAGCTCTCACTTGGGACGGCCAAGAAAGTGATAGCGATCCATTTTCCACATGATTATTGGATCATCCCATCAAGCTAACTTCATGCTTGAATTTTTTCTTCTTCTCCGTTGGATTTATAAAGACTTGGACCTGCTCTAAGGGCAATGCCATAAAGCGGAAGTAACTGTTTTTATCGACTTCAAAAAAGGACGAGTTTATTTACAATATGATAATAATCTGATTTGCGATTATGGTAACTTCAGCCAGCGGCTTCATTTTCTAATAAGTTTAAGGTTAAGTGTACTCCAAATCCGTTTATTCGTTGTAGCGTAAAGAAGTAACACGTGTTATGTTACACATACAATTTTTCGACTGTATGAGTGTGTTTTTACGCCATTTACACTAGAATAAAATGTTGTTCACGTTCCTTTCAGTTTAAAAATTCGGTTAGTTTTTAGCATAATTAATACTCTACAAAGTACTATTTAAGGCGTATAGTCCCTTGAACCATCTGACCGAAATTATGTGAACGCAACTCTCGCACTCGCCTAGGCGGCAGTACGCAAATCTGTGCATTTATTTGCGGCCAGCAGCGCCCGGAAAGCGCTTTAAATCCATTTTCTCTGCGAGATATTGATTGATTTACATATGCAATGTTCACTTTGAAGAATATTTAACCACCAATTTTTATGTGTAAAAATGTTTCTAAAGGTCCTAGCCGTTTCGAAGGAGTAGGGAAAAGTTGCGAAAAGTTGCGTAATTGCTAAATATATTTTTTTGACAAAAGTATTAATTGCACGAAAAAATCAAATGTTGATATTATTGTTCATGAATCTATAATAAACATATATTTTTTTCAAACCAATTGACCCAGCCGTTACGGAGGAGTAGGCCTCAGAAAATCACTGTTTTATGGCACTTTTCGGGCGCTTGGCCCTTAATTTAATTCATATAATGTCCGTAACTGAATTAACAAATGATTATGAAATAAATATTTCAATAACCAAGTGTCCAATATAAAAATAAAGGAAAAATTAAAAAATAATTAATTTAATAAATATTTTTTTTTATTTAAATAAATTTTCTTCTTACTTTAATATAAAATCAATCAAGAATAAGATTCTGATGAAAAGTATAGATAAAATCAGGGTAATAGAAAAATAACATCCGCATTAAAATACAAGGAAAACAAATCAAGTAATTAATTCTGTGGCCGACGACTTACAACATTTTACGAAAAAAATCTCAAAATCAAAAGGAATGGTCGCAAAGAATGAAAATAAAACAAGTAAAAGGAAAAGTATCAAAATGATACAAAAAAAGAAAGCAAATGGTCAAATAAATGGGCCTTTCGAAGATTCCGGAAAGCAAGGTCATATGGAGCCAATGAACTCGCTTCGATTATGTTAAAAGTTCATACTTTTATTGCAATTGACATATGCTAATGAAACTGAAGTTTTTGAAAATGTAGCACCAAAATTATTTATTGTTTGCTTTTAAGGTTCCTACTACATTTGGGAGTTTCAGGAGAATTTAACATTAACAGTAGCATGCCAATTTGTTGTGCCTATTAGTAGGTATTAATTAATATTCGTTTAAGTAAGTGATTAATTAGTTCTTTTAACCTAGATTTGCGAAAATAACGGTGTTATTAATAAAACCCAGATCTTTTGGCATACCAAGATTTATGGTGGAAAACTGTGGGTAATATTTAAATACTACTACATCCAAGTAATTTAATGAAGCAGTTTTTAAATTCTTCATTGGCTATGTCGTAGGTAGTTTTCCAATCAATAAATCCTGGTCTAGGCTGGGCCAAACGCTTTGAATCGATTTTTAAATGGAGTGATGATTTAACGACCGGTACTAATACGGCTTGGAATCAATCAATTTTTATTTCATCTAGATTGATATGGGGAATATGCAAATGTTTTTTTTGAGCCGACGATGATTTAGTTGTCAAGGTTTCTTCAGTTTTTGTCGTATATGGACATTGTATGTCTAGACGTACCGAAATGCATTTGATGAATTTGAGCTTTGAAATAAGTTACGACATGGTTCACAGCCACATACATATTTTGCAGTAGAGTTCTAGCTTTTTGTCATACGATAATGTCACTTGAGCCTTCAACTTACCGTCCCTTGTCACATGTATTGTTAGTTCTGTAAAAACATGGTTTACTTTGTAACGGTTTACTTTACCGCTTCCAGCCCTGACGGTTTCCTGTTCATTTGCATAGACAAAATGTAGGCCAGCGTTACGTATGCCTTCAACCATGAATCTGCTAGTAATAGTACCAGTGGGTTACTTGATAACCGAAATTAACATAATATTTTCAAGTCGAAACTAGTCCTCACCTAAAAAAATAATGATAACTCAGTGCCTGTTGCAAGTAATCTTTATTGTCAGGCCATTCAAACCTGATATTTAAATTAAAAAAAGAAGAATCTACAAATCTATTTGAAATATTTTTAACTTCCTGATTATAGGATTCCTTATCAACATTACTTTAGGAGTTTTAAAACTATATCCTAATTATAGAGAACCCTACTCAGGGGCGTAAATACGGAACTGCTATCCTAGACAAATTGAAATGAAAAAACCTTGAGTAAGAAATCTGAATAAACTACTCACTCGACCGAGACATATTAAAAAGTATAAGATATAAGAATTGAAAACCATACGAATTCTGAAGAGAGAGAACCAAATGAATCCGTACACAATAGACAACTGTGAACGTAATACGAGAAAATGAAATAGGTTTCTTTCAACTTTTGGAAAAGAAAGGCAGACGCAAAGTTAGACTGACAACTCTAGTCGGTGGGAATAATGAAACGTTTTCTTACTAGGAAAATTATACTTAGTTTTAGAGAACTATTTGCAACATTGATTTTAAATATTTCTCTCTGCTATTAGAATAGCAACTAAGTGAAAAATAACGGCCATAGGGATGATTATTGTATTTTAATATTAGTTAGTCATCACGAGCGAGAAACTAAGTAGTAGGAATACTTGGTAAATTTTCTCTGCATTCAATTCTAACGTATTTTTATTATTAAAATTAAATAGTATTAAATTAGTTCAAGGTAATTTGTTAATTCACCTTCTTCAGTTCTACATCTCAAAAATGTCTTAATTTTAACATCAGATACGGTCTTGACATTGAAGAAGAAATCAATGGCAAAATACCCAAAGAAGGAAGCAACCGATTGTTGTATACCCTTAAAATTCCGTTTGTGTATCGATTATGTAAATGCCTTTGTCGATGACACGAATATAATCTCCGTCGTAATTATCAACCCAAAAGCAATTTACTTTGTCCCAGGATCAAAATGCCAGATTAAAACGCTCCATGCTGACGTGACAAGATTACCATTGTACCTATCTACTTTCTTGATATTTCTAGACACGTAAGAATTCTAGATTGTCATCGGCGTTATGTGCTTGTACGACAAAAACCTTTGCGTGGGCTTCTACAGGATAATAGATGCCCTTGACGATTTGAGACGCTCCTATAATCTGTTGTGTCTTTACTTTATGCACATGAAGAGAATGTGTGATTTCGTAAAAATTGTGCTGTAGCATTTTACTGTTGACAATGAAGGCTAACTGTACCTATCAACCTCATGATGACGTTTTCGCATTACCTTTTGAAACCTCTCTCATGTTGCTACTGTTGTTAGATTTTATAAACCGATTAGTAACCATACAATAACAGAAGCAAGGGTATACAGTAAGAAAGTAGACGATAAGAAGTTTTTTGGTACAATTTTATTGCAAAGCATAATCAGTCTCATAATGTTCCTGTTGCCGGGACTTGGCCTTCACTTTAGAAGAGAGAATAGTTCAGGTGCTGATTTGGTGGACTTAGATGTCACAGTCATGTTTCCGTATTTTTTGTCTCTAGGACATACCGGTTTTTCTATCAACGTTTTCTATTACCGTTTTAAGAGTAGTAGTCATATAATAAATTACACACAATAAAGTGCCTGCTTGAGTAAACCCACGACGCAGAATTTGTAAGGTGGGTTGTTACCTCTGGGCCAACATTGCACTAAAGGTAGTTTTATAGAAAATATAAACTCCAGTTAAGTCAACAATTGGAATAAAGTTTCACAATAGCTTATAGTAACAACTTTCAGCAAAATGCTGCTAGCAAATATGTCTGTCCCAAAACCAACAATTTGAAAATTCCCGAATTGGCAAAACTTCAAGGTAGGTTAAACGTTAACGTGGGCGTTGGCACAGTGTTATGCCACGTTATGCCCCTCTTGACACTTGTCTGCATGCTATACAGTTTTTATAAGCTCATACAGGGTATGACGGTATGAAACATCTGCACCAAATTTTATCGCTGAATGAAATTTTGAACGGTCATGCATATCTGAACCGTGTTCAAGGTCCTTTGTTGTATTGAGATATTTTATTGTACCTGCTTCATCATTGATGTACTGTTATACTGGTTTCAAGTGAAAAGTGATCATGCAAAAAAATTGTACCTTTCAAATATTCGTTGTTGCATAAGGTCCTTCAACCAAATGTTTTTTGAGATCAGTGGTACATCATCAGAAACTGTAAATTTTACCGATAAAACTTGTTACAAATTATTAACTTTTCAAATCAATACATATCAAGTGTTATCTACTCATCAGGTCATTTCTAAGTTTGTTTTGTAAACATTTCATATTCCTTGTAAGGCTCAAGTTCAGGAGTTCTGAGAGGCTTGACCTTGTAGGAATACAATGCCGCGTAATGATGGCGGTGCCATTGTCCACGAACCGTACTCAGATCATCGATATCTGCATTATTATTGCCCTAGAGCTAAGAAGTGGTCTACCAGTCATTTGATTGAAAGAAAAAAATATTCTGATTGACTGATGGAACTATTTTTTTAAGATTAAATCTAGGCTCTTTTTTTTTCATTTACAATTCAATACAACTTAATATTTTGTAGGGCTCAGTGGCGATTGAAGTTGTATAAAAACCACTTTTACTTACGTAAGTTTTACTTTTTCTTATTCTATGGTGAGAACTTCCAATAATATTGTGATTGTTAAAAACTTGTTTGGTATTATCAATGAGATTTTTATAGGGGAGAATGGTTCTTACGTAAATATGGGCAAAACTTTACCTTTCATTTTAGTGATTACTTAGCCTTTGAAGTCTTTTCAAAAAAGATTCTATTCATTTAACATAATATAAGAAGTTGCTAATATCGGTATAGCAATACCGTTTTTATGGAGCGTGTTTTTCTATTGTCTATATGACCTTGTGACACAACTTTTAAGACTTATTTATTAGACATAGTATCATAGAATATGGAACTAGACAGTTTATTATGGAAGGCTCTATCCATATCTTTTATATAAGTTGCTTCTTTTGTTGTTTTATGTGTAGTAAATATGACTTATGTTCATTTCCTAAGATAATGTTATGTTTAGTCAGCGTCCTGTCGCTTATTCGCACTTTTCCAAGTGTGTTTCCAGAATGTTTTTATTCACATTCGCATGACGTTGTAGATTTTATCGATCGTTATCACTCACTTGTTCGAGCTTACGTTTTATTTCTTCAATTCTCCCGTCAAAGTTACTTTGATTGGATTCGTATCTTGGGGTCTGTAAGTCTAAATACACTGGAATATTTCTTGATTTATTTGTAGTGTAGTGTTTTTCTAAGAAATCGTGTGCTACGGTATCGGATTTTATTTTATTAGGGTTTCGGTTTCAATGTAATAAATCATTTTACACTAAAGGAGTTCAGTGTTCCTGTGCAGACTAACTTACTTGATTCCTCTGCGAGTTGACAAAGATATCGTTTTTGATATCACTCGGGTATTTTCTTGACGCAGGTAGATTTACCTAAATGTTCTAATTTGTCCGAATAGAATTATGGTTTCTATAAGTATATACATCATATTGAAGTTTCAGTCATTTTTATAGTGCTCTCAGTTGCAAAGCATCTAAACTTTAAAAAAGGCATTTGATAAAAAGTACTATCAACACATTAAAAATCTCAAAGTCTACAAATTATAATGAACTGCAATATTCATAGAACGCTGACAAAAATGACGAATCTATAAACCGTAAGAGAAGTCAATAAAGTCATTCTTTAGTAAGATGATACACCAGTTTAGAATATTTTAGATCTATTGGCAATAAAAAAATATTAACGACACCTATAGTGACATGCATTTACAAAAATTGTAAATTTTTAGGTATATGAATTGTAATATGATATCCAATATATCAGTTTAGTGTTAAAACGGTTTGAAAGATAGAATCTGCCCCCACTACTATGACATATGCTATAGACATTGTTGCTATCATTAATCCGTTGTGAACAGGGATAGTGATATTTGTCTTGTATATATCTGTCTCTCTTTTACAGTGGAATCTTGGCGTCATTGGCGTGCCTTAGTAAGGGGGATGCTCTTTAACCTAAAAAGTATTGTATTTCACTTGCTGAGTGTTTGATTTACGGGTCCTGACAATACGACCATCAACACGGGTGTTAAATTAAGGGATAACGGTGAAAAATTGTCAAAACATTCAAACATTTTTATTTTTATATTTTTTGCGGTTTTTCTTTTTATTTGTTTCTGTGTAATTAACTACAAACGGTAAATCAAAAACATAAATTCCAGATTTTCTTCATACTAGCGTCAGTAAAAGACAAAACCATGTATGTAGGAAATAATAGAACGCACACTATTGAATTCACTGTTCCATACTTATAGAATTATTCAGAACCTTGTTGATTCCGTTTTGCATTAGATCCTTATATGAAACTGGTTGTTACTTGTGAATTCGTCCGCATAACTTCAGCTCTCAATTCTACCCAATTAGGGAAGAGTAGGTTCCCTTTTCATTTCGCCTCAATTTGTCTGGTCTTGTGTTTGTGTCCGGTTGATGTCAATAGACTGATCAATGTAATACATAAAAATAAAAAATAAATGCCTCACATAACATGCGACTACGACGACAAAAATAGCGAAACCTTTTTGTTACATGTGCTGATCAAATGACCGTGTCTCTGGATCGCTATGGGCTACTGAAAGAAAACATATGGGTTTAGTCTATAAAATTATAACACTCGTTCTCACACGACTCAAAGCTATTTAATGATTTCCCATTGGAAAAACATGTGATTTTAGAATTAAAGTTATCTAAAAAGAAAAACGCAAAAATTCGCAATATATTCCATCACATAATTTAACCTTTCAATCGTGGAAATTACAGACACAATAGAAAGACAATAGGTGCGCGAACGGCGGCGTTCGCTTGGGGTTTAAAGACGTGGCAAAATAATATATGTATGTTTCTAAACCACTAAGTAACTAATTATTATTTTATTGCTTCTTTTAGCTTCGTTCCAAGTTACATTGGTCTTTGTCAAATGTCAAAACGGGCTTTTTTTTTAACCCACGACGGAAAAGAGGGGTGTTATAAGTTTGAGGTGTCTGTGTGTCTGTCCGTGGTATCGTAGCTTCTAAGCGAATGGACCGATTTTGATGCGGTTTTTTTAATGAGTTTAATTCCTGAATTTACAAGTTCCATAGAAACATATTCTCTGTGCTGTGTTTTTCATCAGTCAGCTACTCAACCTGCAGTCAGTCTGACACGAAACGACTATAAATGAAACTACAGAAGATGTTTATGGTTTAGTAGGAGGATATTTTTGTCGTCTTACAGTCAAGTCGCCTACGAGAATCATAGCAAAGCTCGGTGTAATGTGCTCGGATTTATTTCGCTGTTTGACATTCATAACTTGCGTGGAATAACAAACAGTTGATATATTCTACTTTTTCTACTCATCTCTTAAATAACTAATGAGCCAAAAATTTATTTCGTCATTCTTTATTGTATGGTGTTTCAATTTTGGAATTTTAATGTATTGAATATTTGTAATGGCTAGTGTATTTTGTAATGATTTTAATTAAGCGAATTTTGTGTTCATTTATTTTAATCTTAATGTGGATGATTTTTATATGAGTCTTAATAATGGTACCTGAAATAAATTCAGTTTTTTATTTTTTTTACTTAAAGTTTTACTATAGCAAAAGGCCCAGGGAAGTTTTTTTTTTAAGGTTGGAAATCATCCAATGACTTCTTTCGCTCTAGAGTGGAGCGCGACGGCGAGAATATCTCCACTGAAATCCCAGTTCATTCATAAATATTATGATTAAATCGCAGAATTTATGAAATTGCAAATTACACATTGTGCGTTGAATACATTTGAAGAAAATTATTATTATATTGAGGTACGTTATTACGTTTTTAGAGTTCCGTACTAAAATTGTTAAAAAAATAGCTTTGTTATAATCTGACAGTTTTAGTAATAAGACTTATTAATATGATAATTTAGTTCAATTACCTAAATCACGATATTTAATTACGTCACGTTTATGATTATAAGAAGTATTATGGTATTATCATCTGTATTTTATTTTCTTCCATGAACATTTAGGTTTCACTTAGCCACGAGCACCTCGCAGTACTTTTTCAATGAGTGATAATTTGTACCAATATTTCTGAGGCACCCAATCATTAAAATCCGTATTACCGTTTTTCAAGAGGCTGTCATAAAATGGAATGGCACTTCAAACACAACAACCATGACCAAACTTGACAAATAAAATACTTATGGTAATATTCCCGTTAGCTCATCTCATGGCAAGTCCGTCAAAAGATCCATATTTGGTAAAAGTAAGGTAAGAGTAATCTTATAAATTCTAAAATCACGTGTCAGCTGTCTCTCTCGTAATAAAATACTAGGTTTTTCAGTGGCCTTGCTCCCGTTATCTATCCTTCAGGCAGAAAACGTGCCTTTAGGAGATAAAAAGCAGCATAACTCAGCCAGTATTTCTCTTTAAAAATCATTTTATTTTTGGGGTTCTGTACCCAAAGGGTAAAACGGGACCCTGTTACTAAGACTCCGCTGTTCGTCCGTCTCTTTATCTGTCTGTCCGTCTGTCACCAGGCAGTATCTCATGAACCATTACAGCTAAACAGTTGAAATTTTCACAGATGATGTATTTCTGTAACTATAATAACAAATACTAAAACAAATATTTAAGTGAGTCTTCCATACAACAAACGTAAGTATTTTTTTGTAGTTTTTTACTACGGGCGGTACGGAACTTTTTGGGAACACATTCATTGTGCGTGCAGCTAGGGAGTGGAATTCCTTGCCAGAGTCTGTGTTTCCTGATAGCTACTACACGGGAATCTTTAAGTTGAGAGTGAATAGGTTTCTTCTAGGTAGCTTTCCATCAGGAGAGTTAGCGGTCAAGCGCGAACCTATCTACAATAAAAAAAACTCTTCGTGCGAGAGTCCGAGTCTTACTTGGCCGGTTTTTAAATATTAGTTTGGATGAAAATGAATGCCAATGACAGCTACAGACCGAGAGTCTGTTATTGACAGAATAAATGCCCATTGCCTGAATATTTTTGTATTGTAATCGACAAGTGTGTATCTGTATTCGTTACGTTTGGTATCAGCCAACCGGTTTTTGTTTTATGCTGTAGTGGAGATCGGAAATCCGGCACTTAGCAAAAATATTAATATTTTTTAAAAGTTGATCAGTTTTTTTTGCTGGTTTTTTTTACTCATATGCCATCAATGAATAAAACACTATTATAATTTAAGTTTTGAATGAGACACGGTGACCTTCAATTTATGTAACAGTAGAATTCTAAAAATATATAAATGATACCTAATTTTAATGTATTAACCACTTCTTTGTTTGTTCTAGGTACTTGAAATTTGTATAATCCATTACTACGGTGGCAGGTTACTCCGTATTCGGGAAGGTAAAGTGTACTTGCACGCTACTCGATTTTTTAATGAAAATTCGTTTTTAGGGTTCCGTTGAGGTATCAAAAGGAAAAAACGAAACCCTTATAGGATCACCTTGTTGTCCGCCCGACTGTCTGTCTGTCAAGACCATTTATTTCGGGAACGCGTAGAGGTATCGAATTGAAATTAAAACATATATCTACTCAGGTCATCAGTCCCTGGAAGCTGTAAAAAATCAAACTTGTAACTTAACGATAAACAAAGATACAGCTGTTTATGTCACAAAAAACGTCTATTTCGACACTCAAGGGAATCAAAATTCATAGGGTACCGTTAACCTAGAATCCTGAAATTTGGCATCTAGGAGGCACAAGTATAGGAAAACTGTTTTGTGGTTACCTCACTTGCCCAGTTTTTTTCATCACATGGAAAATTAAAAGCTCTGAAAAATTGCAATTCGCAAAAGAATGTATAATGCATCGTCGAGTTGTATGACATAATACAATGACAGTCTGACTATGTACCGTAAATCTTTTCACATTTCTTGTTGCTAATTATTTCCGTTTGAAACGGAAACCTTCCTGACAACGGAACATAGTTAATGAGATATCATGAGTGTGGTGGAGTAATGGGTAGGAATGCTGTAGGTAATGTCGAGGGGAATCGATAAAAAGTATAATAAGATTCAATTTGCTGGGAATGACTCCCAGAAAATTTAGAGACGTTTAGGATTTCAATTTTTTTGGAAGTGAAGCAAAATCTTTTAAGGTTAAAAAATTAGTTCTCAAAAATTTTTGAATTATTTGGACCGGGGTCACAATCCCAACTTTAACCTATAAATATATATATATTAGTACTATTTAGGGACCACAAGGAAAAGGCATTAAAATACAGTTACCCAAAAAACTGTATTTATTTTATTTGTGGACTAAAAATTCAACTTAAAAACAAATAATAGATAAAAATTATAGACATCAAATGGTTGCGGTTTTATTTAACGTATTATTTTGATTTAAAAAAAGTACGTTTTCTTATTGCATAAGCAGAAAATCCAACTGAGACAAATGGCTTGCCATGTTTCCTTTTAGTATCATGTTTATTTAAAAGCAGCAACAAAGCATTGTTTTATTTCTTAGCTTTAAAGTAAAATACTTGAACAATTTTTTAAATAAGAAAATCTTTATAACAAAAGAGAAAGGACAGTGAGAGAGAGGGGAATTTATATTTATACAAATGAATACTTTTAACAGTTATAATAAATACCTACCTACACATTGATAACCAAAACAGTTGATAATGTAAAGAAGAGTCACAACACACGATTATAGTGTTTGGATTGGTACCTATAACGTCTGACTGCGGCTTTTCTTTTTGTTCGGTTCTTGTTTTTCCAGTTACCTTGTTTATTTCAGCACCCTGAAAATCTTAATTCATACTTTTTCAGCGTCGTTTTTTTGTCGTAGTCGGGTTTTTGTTTTTTTTACTTTTGGTCTGCTAAAAGGCGCCATATCGAGTTTTGTGACACGTCACGTAGCCTATGTTCAGTGGACGATTAAGACGGTTCTAATGATACCTCATTATGTCGAGTTCCGATAAGTATATTAGGAGCTATAAGAGAACAGAGGAACATACTCACATACATACATACCTACATACATAACCTGTCAAAATCATAACCCTTTTGTTTGCGGTGGCGATCTCTAACGCCGGGCCTTGGTACAGGCCATGGTCCGAAGCGAGGAGAAATGGCAGGCGGTCGCCTCCTTCTGCGAAGCAGGAATGCTAGTAAAGGAGGAGACCGCATCAGGCAACGGCGCTCACGCCTGAGCCGCCGCCTGGATCCCGATCTCAATTTCCTGCCACCGTAGGCGCGGGCTTGCGAACAGCTATGGGTAGCTCGCTGTCCAACCGTCCGGTAACTGTCCGGACCGAGCCCAAATCGTCGATGGCGCGCACTGTTCCCGCGCGCCTCAAGGAGTTGTCAGCAACCGCCTAGCTGGGTCGAAGCCTACTGGGGCCAAAGGACTGCTTCTGGAAGGAAGGCTCAGCTTCAGTATAAAAGGCAAGAAGGAACGGGGTGGGTTTTTTAGTCCGTAAAAGTCTGACATTATCTCCCGCTCCGCCGAACGGCAGAGGATGTCATTTGGATGATTTTTACCCACAAAAATACCTTCCTTTTGCTTTTCCGTAATCGGGTAAAAATAGGAAGTAATCAGAATGCCGGATTTCACAAACTGCCACTAATATTATTATTGATCAGTGACCTTGCAATGATAAGTAATGCTTTCAGGCTTCACTTACTTATTATTTCCTTTTGTTATTCGATTGGTTCCTTTGTTATTGTGACGTGAGTGTATCCCGTGCGATTTGATCATGGCTCGATTCACCTGAATAGTGATGCAGCAAACGCACATTTAGTCTGACAATCGATTAACAAAAGGTATCGAGACGATTCATAATCGATTATTTTATTTGTTCCATTTAATTAAGTGTACACTTTTGGGAACCCTTTTTAGCATTTTTTGTTATGGACCAAATGATGTAGGCAGAGGCGATTTATAAGATTTTTAGACAATGATAGACCTGAAGTTATACATTTTTGCAACGGGCCTATATATCCTTAAGATCGGCTGATAGAAAATGTATAAGGCATATTACGCCTTTGTACAGTGATTTATCTTGAATATAAAGTTTTTATCTGATATACATTCTTATAAATTCGAAGGTAATTTTTTTTAAGCTCGTTTCGTCGCAAAAATACTTTAAAACAACTATTACTCAGGTTTTGATGCTTTTGTTAGAAACCCCATATGGAAACTCAAGCAACGTTACGTCCAAAAATGCATTCAGTACGCGCAAAGGACGCATTACATATTATTTTCAACTTTATTGCACGACTTTTATTACTTTTAATAAAAACCGCAAAATGCTCACGAATTCTTGTTCCTGGACGTTCGAACCGGTTTTGAAATATTTGGGAGAGGGTTACCACAATCCCGTTTTTGTATTAATCTACAGATTCAAAGAAGTGTAGTCCATTGCTCCTTGGCTACATTGTTCGATTGTTCTTTTGTATGAGAGTGGCGTAATGAAACCCAGTCTTTATATTTTGGTACAAAATATCTGTCCAATACAGGGAGTAAGTATGAAAAGGAATGAAATCAAGATGGTAATGTCAAGTTTGCCGAGACGTTTTGCAGAAAATACTTAAAGCCGTTATGCAGTAATGATATTTTGAGGCAGTGTTGAGTTACATGTTATTCAGTCAAATTAAAATTAAGATAAGATGTGTCCGTGTGATGAATTTTAAATAAGAATGAAACAGAAATAATATATTAATTTAAGCACTTCCTTGCCTCATAATTTATGTACAAAGTGTGTAGATATGATTCACATACACTTGATATTTCTGCTCAATTTTACCAGACTCGAATTAAAAATTAATTAAAACTGACGTAGCACGATTAATATTTTGACATAATGAATGTATCATCAATATAGACATATTGGAAAATGATGAAAGCTCTCTTTGTCGGTGGGTACTCGTATAAGCTAAAATCCGCTATGAAAAGAGAGATTACTCGCCATACGCTGCTCCTAATTGAAACGTGAACTCGATATTTTCACATTTACCTCATTCGTGTGCGTAGGTTTGAATTTAAAGTGGAAAATAAGTAAACATGCCACATTTTTAAGCAAAGTGGTATTATAGAATCGCTCTTTTTCGGCTGTTGCTAATTTATTTTGCCTGACATTGATTCTTAGGACCGATTCATACCGAAATGACGCGGCCAATAGCGACACGGGCGGCGAGGGCGTTCAGATTGAAATAATTTTAACCCTTACTGGGTTAGGAAAAAAAGGTACAGTTTAAAACCCCACTGAAATTCCACTGCTGGGTAAAAGCCTCCGAAGTCCTTCCAGACATTCTTCTCCCAGTCCAGTCCAGTCCCAGTCTCAAACCAGCCATCTCTTTTCAGGCCACAGCGGCCCTTGCCCAGCGGTCCTTATCCTCTACGTTTCAAGCGATACTAGTATTTTATCTATATCCTTAAAATACTAGTATCGCTTGAAAGTTTAAAAAACCGCGAGCAGTCTGAGCAAAATGAATGTATTCCCTTAACGCTTTGTATGTATGGGTGGGATGGCTACCATGTACCAGTGGTGCAACACCGATGCACCATCTAGTGGTTTGTTGATGGAACGGATTTGATGGAATTAAATTATGCAATTCTAAAGTACGTTCTATTATATTATAATTCAATTTAAGGAAGTGTCACACGTTTACTGACTAAAACCCAGCTTTGTTACGTTACAGTGTTCGTACTAAGACCAGCCCGCACGCTCCGCCCTCCCGCGCATGGTGCAGTACGGATGCAGTCGGTGTGCAGTTCACACGACTGCAATCGGACCGCACGTTTGGTTTGCAGTTCTATTGTAGTCATGTCAACTGCATTCAAACTGCACTTAAACTGCAATTTGCAGTTGGATTGCAGTTGATATGCGGTCCGTCTGTTTAGACCCTAAACGATACTAGTATTTTAATGATATAGATAAAATACTAGTATCGCTTGAAAGGTTCAAAAACCACGAGTAGTCAAGCCATCGCGCACGCTTTATCAGCGGTCGTGCCAGCGGCCGCCATTGGGCCATACGCCGCTGCCTGCGGCCGCCCCTGGGCCATGCGCGGCTGCCAGCGGTCTACCGCAACCGGTTCTGCCAGCCGCTACCAATGTGACCTGACCGTTACAAATAAAAGTGCAGTGCTCGCCCAGTGGTAACGGTCCCGACTTACGTGTTGTAGGTCGCGGGTTGAAACCCAGCCAGGCCCATACTTTGTGTAATTTTCATCATCATTGCTCTCTAAACGGTAAAGGAAACCATCGCGAGGAAAACGGTATGTCCTAAAAACAAAAATTCGAAGACATGTGACATTCACCAATCTGCACTGGGTCTGCGTGGTGGATTACGGCCCACTACCTCTCCTAGAGAGGAGGCCTGAGTCACAATAGTGGGAACATTATAAGGCTGATTATGCTTATTATGTATATGAATAAGCGTGCTCATGAAAGCTTCAGAAGAACAGCTATACTTACTGTATAATACTCAATTAGAAGATACGGTTCAAAGCTATTATTTATGTGTCTCACGGCGAGTAAGTTTAATAGAATTATGAGGTATGTAGGTGTACTTACTCTGATTTCATGATAATCAATTCAAGAAACTATATCTTTAGAATTCCAAGAGGTTTAAACTTGAGTAGATAATTGCGTAGTTTCACTTACATTCACATTATTTCTTCATTTCAAAGAGTAATGGATCAAATATCTGTCTACGTAATATGTCACTGTATGAGCTAAAAGTTTTTGCAAGATTTATTAAGATGTCTAAAAATTGACGCCGGGTCTACTATACCTACAGTTACACCTATATAATTTAATAGGTTTTCCCAGAAAAAGTCCATTACTTTTCTTTGTCTTTTTAACTTAATTTCCTTTTTCAATGAAACTGCTAAATAAATTACCTCTAGATTCATTTGTATTGTTTATATTTTCTACCCATTAATTACAAAAAAAAAAAAATTGATTTTTAGATACAATTTTCAAAACTCTACTTCATTTTCTTTTTATTAGGTTTTTCTTCTGCGAGCAATGTGCCCTGTCAACTGAGACTTATAATAATAATAAAATAAAAAGCCATTTATTTCTTGCTTTTTTTTACAAAGTTTAAATACATTGTGAAAGTATCTACCTATACCTATAAGAAAAAGTGATGAATGTTTTTTTTTTGTGGTTAGTAGTTCAAATTATAGTAGGTAAGTACTTAAAAGTTAGGTTTGTTAATTTTGAATTTAACTTTTTTAAATAAAGACAACCAACTTAGACTTAAGTTTGAATATTCTTTGGTCTATGTCGGTAACCTCGGTTCTCCTGCAAATATCTTCATTGCTCGCAGAACAGATGGTGGATGGAGACGAAAGGTTCTGGATTTCCACCAATGCTATTCCATCAACGGACCAGTAGACGTACGGCACCGTTGTTGCACCACCGGTACATGGTAGCCATCCCACCCATATATACAAAGCGTTTTGGGAATACATTCATTCTGCGTACAGTTAAGAAGTGGAATTTCCTGCCGGAGTCTGTGTTTCCAGATATCTACAACCTAAAGGTCTTTAAATCAAGAGTGAATAGGTTACTTCTACGAAAGCGTGTTGCTTCATCGGCCATATCGTCAGGTGAGATAGTGATCAAACGTGAGCCTATTAATAATATTAAAACAAAATATACATTTGACTAGCTGTGCCCGCGACTTCGTTCGCGTGGACTACAGGATTTTGAATTTATTTTTTTCTAAAATAAAAGTAGTCTATGTTACCTGCCAAAAAAAGTCCCGTCAAAATCGGTCCAGCCATTTTAGAGGTTAGCCCGGACAAACAGGCAGACAGACAGACAAAAATTGTAAAAAAAAATATTTTGGTGTATGTACCGTATATACGAGTATATTCATATGCATGTAGTAAAAAGCAGTTACAAACAGACACTCCAATTTTATTTATATGTATAGATGTAAACAAACCAAAAAAAAAAAAACTATATACATCAAAATCTTTACGCAACACTATAAGGTTACACAGTCTCGTTTGCGTAATAGAGTAATAACTCACTCTTTGTTTATTGTACCCTCTATTTCGTTACATAGAGGGTATGTACTCAACCCTATTGTTTAGGGATGATAAATTAGCGAAGCTTACCTGTCGGGCTGGGATTAGCACCCTCGAGCGGACTCAATCGACACCCTAGCAATGTCGTTTGTACCTTTTTATTTGCATTTGATTGTTGATTAATTTATATTGTAACAATAGCATGTATGTATGTCTGTTCTACAGGTGGATATTGTATTGTGGTTGGTAATGGCTTAATCGATCATTGTACTGTCGTGATGGAAGGTTATGTTGCTGGATTAATGACTGCATTGAATATGTCGTGTTGTTTTGGAATAATATATTGTTTAATCTGCATTTGTTTGATCTCTTGTTTTGGGTGATATCATCGTCATTGATCGGTTTTGTATTTTTGTGGCTTTTCTTTGGACTGAATGAATTCTATTGAATAGTGTTTCTTTGTTTTTGGATATGTGTAAACATATCCTTGAAAATGCATTGCGTCAGTCAATGTTGTCTCAATTACTTCATTTGATTTGACAGAAAATAACTATTCATATTCATATTCATTTATTCATTTGTAAACATAGGTAACATTAAGGTCTTAAATAACAATTGTTTTAACACTATGTTAGCTAACAATAGCATACATAGCATGCATAGCTATCTAGTTATTATAGCTACAGAACACTCTTTTATAGTCAAGATATCTTGAAAACACTTGAACATGATTATCGACATGCGCATAGCTAGTAAACTGTTCCAATTTTTCCACCAGACAGCTCAAAGGTTAGCCAAGATTTTTTTCTCTAAAACCCGAACAAAATCTAATTTCTTTAACGCTAACACGAAGTTACACGACAATATTAAAGTCACAACAATTATGGCTCACTTATCGGAGCGTCTCGTCGAGTTTTTGCCAAGTGCTCGACTCGTGTGAGTTATGACGGCAACGTCAGCTATCTTGACAATAAATCAAGCTCGGGCATCTTCGTACATCCTCGGGAATCTTCGAGCATATTCGGGTATCCTCGGAAAAGCTGGAGCCACCAACATTACCGGTAACGAGCTTCTTTTAAGCTCTAGAAAAACGTTTTTAACCGACTTCAAGAAAGGAGGAGGTTTTCAAATCGACTGTGTATTTAGAACCTTTCGTGTTGCAAACCGGTTTTGATAGTTCTAATTTAAATATAGCGATGATCTGTTGATGTGTTTTGGATTTACATTCATCCGTGGAACTCTTTAATAAACTATAGCAAACCTTCCGAGATTTCAGCAATCGCATGTCTGTTTATTGTTAACATCATTTCATAATATAACCCTCCGAAGGGGTAGCCAGATACATAGAATTTACCCTGGTATATCTTCATTTCACCAATTATTTGACAATGTTTTGCTTTTTTTTTTTCGATGGGAAAAATCATCTTATGACAACCCCCGCTCTTGGGTGGAGCGGAAGATAGTGTCAGACTCTTACTGACTAAAAAACCCATCCCGTTCCTTCAAGCCTTCATACCGGGGCTCGAGCGCCCTTTCGGATAACCCTGGCCCCAGTAGGCTTCGACCCGGCTGGGCCCCTGCTGTTGCTGACAACTCCTTGAGGCGCGCGGGAACAGTGCGCGCCGTCGACGACTTGGGCTTGGTCCGGACGGTTACCGGACGGCCGGACAGCGAGCTACCCATTGCTCAATGTCCGCAAGCCCGCGCCTACGGTGGCTGGAAATCGGGATCGGAATCCCGGCGGCGGCGGCGAGAGCGCCGTTGCCTGATGCGGTCGGCCTCCTCCTTAGCGAGCATTACTGCTTCGCAGAAGTCGGCGACCGCCCGCCACTCCTCCTCGCTCCGGACCATGGCCTCGACCAAGGCCCGGCGCGAGAGGTCTCCGCCGCCGATCACCCCCACGAGGGCACGGCGATGCTCCGCCCAAGCAGGGCACACCGCGATTGTGTGCTCCACCGTGTCCTCCGGGCGTTCCGCACAGTGGCGACACCCGGGTGTCACTTCCGCTTTAATTCGGAACAGGAACCTCCCGAACTTGCCATTTCCGGTGAGGACCTGTGTCATGCGGAAGGTAAGGACGCCGTGAGGTCTTTCCAGCCACGCCTCAAAGAGGGGACTTATCGCCATAATTGTGGCGTGCCCATGACGGGGTTGTGATAGTCGCTGACGTCATTCCACCATGAGATCCCGCCGGAGCTCTGTCCGCCATGATTATTTGACAATGTCATTTTATCAATTCGGTTAGAGTGTACATAACTTTTTTGTTTATGGACCGATCGTGATTATTTTTTTTTTATATTGGGTAAGTTATGATTCTCTCTGAATTCATTATTTTTTGCCAGCTGATGCACCTGCTTGAAAGTAGAAAACTATCTTATATGCTATTTCAAAACATGGGAGTAACAATATACACATACAGATATACATAAAAATGTTAGTGTGATTTGCTTTACACCTTGAACTTCGAAGACCTTGTTTATCTTCGAACATGAATTGTATATATTCCTTAAATTCAACTTTTAATAGGAAATGTGTAGCGATTGATACATTTTTAAGTTCTTGTCGATCCCAATGCATATATTTCTTGTAATTTTTAGTAAGATTCTTAGGAAATGGCCACAATATTTTCTTGAAAGACTAAGTATCCATGATCGAGCTTGAATTGAGAAATAACTATGGATTCTACTTCAGTTTTTTTTTAAATTGGAATTCTGATGGCGATGTGATTTGAAATCGTGAACCATGAGGCACACACAATGTTATTGTTTTTTTTATATTTTATTTTAATTTATTATGTGTGACCCTGGTGACTGCTGCCAAATAAATATTTCATCTTCTTCTTTTAACCCGAGTTTTACCGTTTTTGAGAGTTTAGCGTTTTAACATAAAATTAAGAGAGTTAATCAATCATTTTATTTGCAGAATATGGGTTTTTTAAAGATCTTTACACAGGTACAGTTTCACCATATTCAGCTTATGCAAATGTATAATAAAATGCCATATGATAAATATAGGGTCATGTCTTTAAAATAATAATAATTCATTGATAAAAGTCAATCCAAATAGACATTAGAAATTATTAATGAGAATACAAAAAGTCAAGTGGTACAATTATATTAAATTAAAAGTCAAATTAAATAAATTTCAAATCAATTACGTCAAAAATATTATAAACTTATTTGATTTATCTACTATTATTTTATGTATTATATTATTATCAAAAATTTAATTACATTCTGTCATTGAAGTAATCCTTAACCGAATAATAAGCCTTATCTACAAGAAAAGCCCGAAGTTTTTTTTAAATATATATTTGGGCCCATGCAAACAAAGCTTTTAGTAAGGAGCGTAGTTAAGCGGTTTACATTTGAATAAGTTACCACGTGATACTTATATATAGGTAATGTATGCACCAACATACTTATGAGAGAAATCGCAAGTTCTAAAGACAGTTATGTCCACCTAATGTTTACTTAGACGATAATAAGACATCAAAACGTCAATGTAATTACCGTTGCGTGCGACTTACTGGAATGTGCCTATAAATTAGTGCCAATAAAATAGGAATTCGATCTGATAATTGCGTCCAGTAATTGAATTAACACTCGAAGTTGTGGACGATTGCGTCTACTTCGGAAAGAAAGTCCAGTTGGGTAGGTCTAACTTCGAGAAAGAGGTCAAGGTCATGATCATTTCAGCCGAAAAACGTCCACTGTTGGACATAGGCCTCCCGCAAATGTCGCCATAATGACCGGTCCTTTGCGTCACGCATCCACCGGATTTCCGCGACCCTCACCAGGTCATCGATCCACTTTGTGGAAGGCGTTCCAACGCTACGTCTTCCGGTGCTTGGTCGCCATTCCAGAACCACCTTTCATCCCCATCGACTGTCTGTTCTGCGAGCAATGTGTACTGCACCACAGATGTGATCAACAGATTATGTAAAAATACCTAAAGATCAGACAAATCAGTGGCCCTACCACGAGTTTTTAACGCGATCCAATAGACGACTTAAACTGAACTGTTAAAAGGATAGAGCTATACTGGATGTATAGCTCCAGGGTGTCCACCCTTGAGCAGAAGTCTTTGGATGATATCCCACTTAAAAAAAATATCCAATTCCAGACAAGACGATGTTTGTCATATTTCAGCCAAAGAAACTGAGCTCAGTTCAAGTGTACGACCTTTCTGTTCGTTACCTTGTCCCAAAAACGGTTGGATGAGCGGTAAATTTCCTTCAGGGAGTTTATTTCACAAAGAAAAAGAGGACAATGAATTGATTCCTTTGATATTTATTGGAGTTTACGACCATTCAATTGTTTATAAGAATCATCGCGGCTCTGGGACGTAAGCGGCAACTGAAGGAACACTGGTGGGTTTTATTCGGTAAAATTCTGACACTTCCGGTTACTCCACACAGAGTGAGAAAAGTTTATTTTTGAACGAAATAATATTATATATATATTCCACAACTATCACACAACGCCGTCTACTCCCAAGCTAAGCAGAGCTTGTGTTATAGGTACTAGACCACTGATAAACATGCTTATATATTTCTAAATACATACATATCTATAATATAAAAATGAATCGCAAAATGTGTTGGTAAGCGCATAACTCAACAACGCCTGGACCGATTTCGCTAATTTTTTTTTTGTGTTGTTCGTTATTATGAGGAGGTTTTTATGGAAAAAAAATATGAAAATTAGAGTAGTGTAGGGTAGAGTAGGGTAGTGTAGGGTAATGTAGGGTAGAGTAAGGTAGAGGAGGGTAGAGTAGGGTAGAGTAGGGTAGGGTAGAGTAGGGTAGAGTAGGGTAGAGTAGGGTAGAGTAGGGTAGAGTAGGGTAGAGTAGGGTAGAGTAGGGTAGAGTAGGGTAGAGTAAGGTAGAGGAGGGTAGAGTAAGGTAGAGTAGAGTAGGGTAGGGTAGAGTAGGGTAGAGTAGGGTAGAGTAGGGTAGAGTAGGGTAGAGTAGGGTAGAGTAGGGTAGAGTAGGGTAGAGTAGGGTAGAGTAGGGTAGAGTAGGGTAGAGTAGGGTAGAGTAGGGTAGAGTAGGGTAGAGTAGGGTAGAGTAGGGTAGAGTAGGGTAGAGTAGGGTAGAGTAGGGTAGAGTAGGGTAGAGTAGGGTAGAGTAGGGTAGAGTAGGGTAGAGTAGGGTAGAGTAGAGTAGAGTAGGGTATGGTAGAGTAGGGTAGAGTAGGGTAGAGTAGGGTATAGTAGGGTAGAGTAGGGTAGGGTAGAGTAGGGTAGAGTAGGGTATAGTAGGGTATAGTAGGCTGAAGTAGGGAAGAGCGGGAGCGAAGCCGCGCGGGCAAAAGCTAGTTATAGATAAATTACACCCAGACACAGAACAAATTATCATGCTCATCACATAAACATTTGCCCTGGGTGGGAATCGAACCCACGACCTCTGGCATAGCAGTCAGGGCCATTAACCAATAGACCAACCGGCCAGTCAAAAAAAAAAAGTATTTATTTATTTATTTACTATGGTGTACATAATTAGCAAGTAGGAAATCACGATATTGGGTTGAACAGGAATAAAATGGGGATACTATATTGTCCTAGTTGAGCTAAGTGCATCTTTGGTGGAAAAGGGATGGCACAGTTGGTATATTTACTTTAATATGCAAAAAAGTGAAAGATGTGTCAGAGATGCGGGCGAGGAATGAGTGCGACGAAAATCTTTTGTGGAAAAGCACACTAAAAGGGGTTTTGAGGGCAGTGCTCTCAAAACGGTGAAGGAAAATATCGTGAGGAAACCGCCATGGCTTAGAACCAAATAGTGACATTCACCAACCTGCACTGGGCCCGCGTGGTGGATTACTGCCCGTTCCCTCTCCTAGAGAGGAAGCCTGAGTCACAGCAGTGGGAACATTAAAAGGCTGATGATGATGATAGACCAACCGGCCCATAGTGTAAAGGTCCGCAGTCCGCCTCGTATGTGGTTACGGTCTACTCATATAGAACAGCAAAGGAGAAGATGAAACTGCTGTATATCTTCATTTCTTGACCATTCGTTTTGAAGATTCTATACCGTTCACTGGACGTTCTTAATCTACGACAGAATTATAGAGTAAATTACATTTATTATTAATAATAAAATACTATCAACTTATTTTTTTACTATTTTTTAAATGTCAATTTTAATTATACCTACCGTCATTTAAAAAATGTAGATGTATTATTTGTATACTTACGAGTATAATGAACACCTATGGAAAAATTGGTACGTACGTACATTATGACAAAACGATTTGATTTGAAAAATATGGCTTTCTGGCAGAAATCAGCAGAGAATCAAATTGCCTGCTGCGGTCTTTCCATTCTATTATAATTTAGGTGTCTTCAAGGCTAGTGTGAACTAGAGGCTATTAATAAACTAGTGTGCCTTGCCATCAACGGTTGCATCACTGCTTACCATCAGGTCGCAGTGATGCAACCGTCAGGATCGCAGTCAAGCACTATATTTTATACAACATTATTTTTAGTTAATGCGAAACCTGAATTTGTTTGTTCAGAATCAGTAACTGAATGGATTCCAATAGTTTTTACACCATGATAGTATATTCCTAAAAATATTTAAAAAAGGTCACAAGTTGGACACCACTGAGACTAAGTACAATACAGGTCACGGCAAGTCATAGCGGGTATTAGGTACCAGCAAGCAGCTGGGTGCAAGTGCAAAATAACCCTTCAGTCGCCTGGATGGACTGGTGACTATGTATTTTTGCTGACATAACAATCTAACTTTGTTATTTTACATGATACACTTATGAAATTTTGTTCATAGATTCTTTACATAAAAATACTATACGAGGTGTATCAGGTTTCGCATATACTAAAATTAATACTAGCTGTGCCGCGACTTCGTTCGCGTGGACTACAGGATTTTTAATTAATTTTTTTTTTAAATAAAAGCCTATGTTACTCCTTATTACATCAGCTACCTGCCAAAAACGTCCCGTCAAAATCGGTCCAGCCATTTCAGAGATTAGCCCGGACAAACAGACAGACAGACAAAAATTGTAAAAAATGTTATTTTGGTGTATGTACCGTATACATATTCATATGCATGTAGTAAAAAGCAGTTTTTAGGGTTCCGTAGTCAACTAGGAACCCTTATAGTTTCGCCATGTCTGTCTGTCCGTCTGTCTGTCTGTCTGTCTGTCTGTCTGTCTGTCTGTCCGTCCTCGCTTAATCTCTGTGACCGTTAGCACTAGAAAGCTGAAATTTGGTACCAATATGTATAACAATCACGCCGACAAAAATGTTTTATTAGGGTAGCCCCCCTATATGTAAAGTGGGAAGTGATTTTTTTTTTTAATTTCAACCCTAACGTGTGATATATTGTTGGATAGGTATTTAAAAATCAATAGGGGTTTACTGAAATCATTTTTTGATAATGTCAATAATTTCGGAAATAATCGCTCCAAAAGTAAAAAACAATGTGTGTCCCCCCCTCTAACTTTTGAACCATAAGTTTAGAAAATATGAAAAAAATCTGAAAAGTAGAACTTTATAAGGACTTTCTAGGAAAATTATTTTGAACTTGATGGAAAGAACAGTTTTTGTAAAAAAAAGACAAAAGGGTTCTACAAAATAATTTCTGGACTAAGTTTGTAGTATAATCGTATATGCAAGCATTTTTTTAAACTCATCTGGAAACTACGGAACCCTACACTGAGCATGGCCCGACACGCTCTTGGCCGGTTTTTTTAAATATTACAAACAGACACTCCAATTTTATTTTATGTATAGATGTATAGATAATTTAAAAAAAAAAACATGGCTACCAGGCTGAAATTAGCAGAGAAAAACGCTATTAACTTCTTTCCGAAATACTGACGTATGTACTGCACACGTAAAGTTCTAATTCGTGTTTGACTGTACATGTAATCTAGTTTTAGCACAAAAGTTAGTTCTTGTACTAGGATTTGCTTTTCCAACGAACTCGAAGTTAGTTTTAAAAAGTTTTCTACGTAAATTTTGGTTCGTTTGTTACTATTCTGCCTCGTGGATGTTGTATTGTATTTATATACAAACGTATGTGTGTTTGGGTTGTTTATAAATTATGTAGATGAGTATCTAGATTTGCAGTAGGTACCTACGTGATACGGTTTTTGTCATTGTTTGAAAGTTTTTTTTTTTTTTTTTTTATAATGGATAGGCTCGCGTTTGACCACAATCTCACGAGCGATGATGTGGCCGACGATGGAGCACGCTTGCCTAGAAGCAATCTATTCACTCTTGACTTAAAGACCCCTAGGTTATAGCTATCAGGAAACACAGACTCCGGCAGGGAATTCCATTCCTTAGCTGTACGCATAATGAATGAATGTACTCCCAAAACGCTTTGTACGTATAGGTGGGATGTCCACCATGTACCGGTGGCGCAACGCCGTACGTCTTGTGGTCCGATGATGGAACGGACTTGGCGGAATTAAATTGTGTAACTCTAGAGCACACTCCCCGAAGTGTAAACGATAGAAAACAGACAGGCTAGCAACTCGGCGTCGATGCTCAAGACTTTGGAGTTTTGACTTCACAAGAGCATCATTGCCTATGATCTTCTCGGCACGCTTTTCAATAGACTCTGAAGTGTGGTCGAATGGGTTTTTCACAGCCAATAAATAAGCATTTTTGTGATGACAAACGTAATTTTGTAATTAGAATTAGAATTGATTAATTACATAATCTATTATTATTAAATATCTAGCTTCGGCCAGCGGCTTCGCCCGCGTGATAGAAAAAAAATATTCCAAAGGAACATATTCCCGGGATAAAAAGTATCCTATGTGCTATTTCAGGATCAAATCTATCTTTCATCTAAGTCCGTTCAGCTGTTTAAGCTTTCAGCTGTGAAAGTGTAACAAACATACACACATTCATACAAACTTTTCCCTTTATAATATTAATGTGATTATATCAAGTCTGAACTGTCTCAATACTGGGGAAAGGCCTCCATTGATAGTTCTCGGCTCTGGCACTTGACACTTCTTATCAATTCGTGGTCTGCCGCGAGCTTATCTCGCGATTTTAGGGCAAAAAATCGACTAAATATTTGAAAATAATTTAAATACTTTTTTTGCTATTTTTTTAATACTTAAAAAAATAAAATGTCATTAATCTTACGTCGGAATGAGTGTGTTAAATGAAAAAAAAACAAAAAAAAAACAATAAGTTTGCTGAGATTGCAAAAAAATAAATAAAAATTGTAATCAAAAACTATTCTAACACCATTCCAAATAAAATCAACCAAGTGGGTAGGTACACATCGGTCTCACTCCAGCCAATCACAATGAGATTACAATCAGCTAGGCTTGAAGGGAAATCTGTTGCTACAAGTAACAAGACGGATGGCGAATTAAACACCACCCTGTACCGGTGATCGAGTATGAAAAATCGCTGTAGATGGCTATTCGATTGCCACTTATCGATCAACGTATGACGCGATACGATTTAGATTTCGAAATTAGTTGTTACTTGTTATTTCGATTTGGGGAAATAGTATTTTCGAGTGAGTGTGGAAGTAATGTTGCCAATATTTTCAAATCGAAATTTTAGATATTTTTGATGCGTATATAATAGGCTAGTTGCCGTAAAAAATGTAATTAGTCCGTCTTTTAGATTATACAAAAATAAGGGACACGTATTTTTTTATTTGTAAATTAAACCAAAAATGACAAAGATATAGCCCATGAAAGTTACGTGTAACGTCACGCCGTGCTACATTTTTTCGCACGGGGTGACGTCACACGTAACTTTAATGGGCTATATTTTTGTTATTTTTTGTTTAATCGAAAAAAGAAAAAATACATGTCCAATATTTTTTTATAATCTAAAATACGGACTAAATAAAATGTAATTATTTTGACCCTGGAAACTACCCTATTCTACTGTACATGTATTTGTCACCTAACTACTTCCAAGAGGCTTGACCGATATGGATGATTTTTTTGTGTTTGTTTGAGTGGGTATCTGGATGGCAATCAGGTTTTAATTTTTTTTCTGAATGATAAACAGCTTTCAGGTAGGATGTCTGTCGGGACCTTTAGTTTAATAATAATAATTGAGTAGGTACTTAGGTACTTAATCCATACCATTTCTCCCAATATCTTTCTGTTTTGTTCAAAAACCTTTTTATTAAGGTGGAAAATCATCTAATGACTACTCGCGCTCTAGGTTGTAGCGGGAGGACGGATCAGACTTTTACTGACTAAAACTACACATATGTTCCTTCAGTTAGCCTTTGCGTTCTAGGACCGTAGATTGACTTCTCAGAAGTTATCCCATATCCCTAGCAGGCATCAGCCCTGCTGGGTCCCTACTGTTTTGTTGTCATCTCTTTGAGGCGTACGTGGAACATTAGGCGTCGTCAAAGACTTAAGTTTGGTCCGGACAGTTAGAGAGTGACCGACTGTTTGAAAATTGTTTTTAGCGCTTAAATCTACCTTACATCTTGTCAACTATACTGTTGTGTTTAAGCATAAGTTCCATTAACTAACATTTGGTGGGAATTTCGTTTTTTTTATATCGTACGAGTATTGGTATTCAAAATTTCTCTGTCGATCGGGCTGCAAGCAGTATTTTTGTAAACTACTAGTTGAAATCGTTTTCCATTAATTTATACATCTATTTTTAGGTTTAGTCATACCTACTTGTATCGAAACTCCCACTTCTCATGTCCCTAATTAATGAAGACCAATTACTGACGCTAAATAAAATATATTATTAATATTTATCGCTTGGTCCGCCAAGGGTTGTACCCCTTTTCTGTTGGTAAACATTTTTTAGACACAAATATATATTTCTCCCCTTACGGTGAAACATTTGGCCCCGCGAAAGGGCAAATTAAATCATACACCGAGCGTCTCAATTATTCCAAACGCGCGGTATATGCCACAGGCAGTTACAAAAAGAATGGTGGCGCTGGTCCTTTGAAAAGCCCATCGGGGGGTGCTCTCAAAGCTGTCACCCCCAGAAGCACTCTTCACTACGATCGCAAACATCGAAATCGGCAAAAACGCGCGTCTGAACATCCACTGACGCTCACGTTCCTCGATCCACACAAGCGCAAACAACTGAAGCAGCAATGTATACAATGTGCTCCGACTGCGCGGCGGCGTCGTTTTCGGAAGCGGTAGAGGCGCCGCGGCGGCTGGCACGACGCGCATGCGTCCCAAATCTCACCCTATTGGTCTAGGATGACGTCATCGGGGTGAACCCGTAGGTCTGAGTGACACTAACAGTCACCCCCGAGCAATCGTAGGGGCACCTCGTGTCTCCAGTGGTGATACAAAAACAATCGTTGAATTAACAATCTGTTAGAGACAGTGATATCGTACAATAAATTGTGTTGCAAGTGTTGTTGGTACAAGTGTAAGCTGACGTCTGACCGCTGGCCGGCTGCAGAAGCTGATTCTTCATTAAAAAGGTAACGTTATCTCATGTTGTTTACAGTTTCAGGCCGTGTCAGTGTTCTCAATGATGCTAGCTCATGCATGAGTCTGTGAGACGTGTTTTATCATATTTTGTGGATATGCGAGTCGTTGTGTGAAAGCAACGTTGTAGAAAAACGTTCAGTCGTCAGATTTTTACACTGATGAGATTTTGATGTTTAGTGGACCATAAATCACATGCCGCCGGTTATTTGTTTATCTCACAAAACATTTGACTACCCTTGCAAATAAATGAGCTTGTTCTTAAAGTTTCAAGTGAGATAGTAATAAGAACAAACAAGGAAACTATTTGAGACAAGATAAAAGATCGTTTCATACAAAGTTTTCTTACCATGTTAGGATGTTTTGTATTGTTATCGTGTTCAGTTTTACGAAATCAGAATTTCTTCATAAAATGGTAAAACTTACTACATATTCTGTATTCTTCTTCTTCAATTTCTTCTAACTAAATGATTGTTGACACGTTTTCGTTCATAAGTTACAGATGACTCATTCAGAATTGTATAATCTGATTCGTCTGGTCTTTGGTTATCAATGAGCTAAATCTCTTCTGTTGAGATAATATCATTCGAATAGGCAATGTCAATATGTTCTCGGACAGCATTGATAATCTTGTTTCCGGCGGGTTGCGTAGGTCAGAAGGTAATCGCATGTATGCCTATTAGATTTTCTCTATTATTGTTTTAGTGAATGCTAGGATTGAGAGAGTTAGGAAGTTATTATTTCCGACTGATTTATCCGGGGTATGGCTAAATTTAGCAGTACTTATGAATTTAACATGCCTTATTAGAGCTTATGGTTCTTTTAGAAAAGTTTGTTATAGAGTAGTCTATGCTAGAAACAAAAGAAACTTTTCTGAGTAATGTAAGCAGTTGAAGCGATATTTCTTTTCAAGCAAAATACATGACCATTTTTATTGAGATTTTGCTTGACAGTAACAGTTTTATTTTCGTTCAAAACAACCATGTTTGTTTCCCATTAATAACGAATTCCAAGCTATTTATTAACTCAAGTTACATACAACAGAGTCGATGCCAATTTGAATCAACAGTGGGATCACGTTTTAGATATTGAGTAGGCTGTGGTACCAAGTAATCTAATACTTTACATAAATTAATGTCCCCAAGAGCGGATACATCTCCGATCTAACCAACCATTACAGGCTTTCATATCTTATTTGAATATTTAGAAGGAACAAAACGGGCGGTGTAAAGTTTGCGTCGCGAAATTGTTTTTTTTTTTGCCATCGACATGGAGTTCGGTTGCAATGGGGAAGTCATTTAAATAACCCCTGAGTCCGGAGGGATAATACCCGCCTAAGTTAATTTGTTATGTGGTGCTACACTTCACATTTGGAATTTTGTTATTAAAATAAGGAATTTTGCGTCATTGTAATTTGATATGTGTGGTGTCCCTCATACAACGATCCGATTTTCCTACAAAATGTTTTCTTAATCCTTATGAATTTTTTTTCTAACCAGTAGACATAAACTTATCCTGATTAGTCACTATTATTTAGGAAATTGACTTTTAGCTATTATTATCATCTTCCTACCCTTGTCCCATGTTACTTGTGGTTTGCGAGTTGTAGGGTTCAGTACCTAAGTCGGCAAAAACGGAACTCTTACACGATCACTTTGTTCTTCGCTTGTCACGATCTTTTTCTTAGGGAAGCGAGGAGGTATAAAGTTGAAAATCAAATACTCAGGTCTACCCCAAGCAGCAGTGAAAAAGCAAACTTAAGTCAAAACAATGTAAAGATAAGGCCGTTAATACTCTGTTTAGGTGCATATTTTGATAGTCGCTACTCTATAAGTTTTGATGAAAATCAAAGTACTTCCCGTTGATCTGTAATTTTATTTTTATTTTATTTAATCCTGAAATTTGGCATGAAGCAAGGTAGTAGCGCAAATATAGGACAAACTCTGAAAACTGCAAAATGTCTAGTTACGACTTACGTCTTAAAAATAGTTCTTTTTTGTGATTAGAAAAAAATTTCGAGACTAGATTCCGGTAAGTCGTTAATGAGTCCGACACGCAATTGCTTGGTTTTTTTTATTCTATTCTGTCCTGTCTACCATTATGATATTTATCTATCATGGATTTCCAATACAGCCACGGACTACACTCACCTTCACAACTGAGAATGTGGTCTTTGAAACTTCTCGTTGTTATTCCAACTCTTAAAGATTTTCCTAAAAATCTTTCTCAACCTCAATCTGCTAATGAATCTCAACGATAAAATTTTCTTGACCTGATTTTCGAAGGACCACGAAGCTACGGCCATGACCTATTGCTTTAAGTTCCTCACTACTTGGCACTGGCACCACGTCGCCGTAATGTATATAATTTGATTTCTTTGTTTGTGTGTATCAGAATGTCTCATCTTGATTTACTGTCAAGGCTGTTTGACTAGCTTTATTATGAGGGGCTCAAGGGTGAATATCGGCTGCCATTTTCAGATTTGCAGGTTTCAGTCGCTATGTAGTTTGCGTTTGTTTTTTAGGCAAGTTCAGTAATTCGTCCATTGCATAGTATCTAAAAACGATTACTCGGTTTTTTGAGATATCAACTTAACTGCATATATTTAATTCAGCCTATCGGCGTACTTAGTATTCCCTTTTGTATGTCATCCGTCGTCAACAGAAAAGCAGTTTTTGACTACTATTACATTCTAAGTCACCCTTATGTTACAACTGTAAAAGAACCTACAAGTTAATGTTGGAATCTACTAAGTTCGTCGTCAGGACTTGACTGATCAAACTATCTCTTTAAACTAGTACTTTCAGCAACACGTTTTGTATGAAAACCGAAACTTAGAAAAGACTTAATATAAACTTCAAGAAACGATCTTGGTATCTCGTTGTCGTGTACGTTTTATGATCCCTAAGATGTTACGACTCATCGTAGTAATATGTTCGTTGGAAAATTTTACAAGTCGCCAGTATTCAAAAGTGAAGAGATGAAATGGAACCGTCACAAGTTTTCGTTTTATTACAAGAGCTAGTTTTTCGTGAAACTAGATTTCTTTTCTTTTATTGAGGCTCAGATTCTTGTTAGGATTGGAGCTCTGGAAGTTTTCATGCTTTTTCTTTTACTTGAGTAGTTCCAGTTTTTCTTTGGATCAGATGATTATTCGGACTTTGTATTTTGAGTAGGCATACAAAAAAACTATTATATGAGCAATTTTTGGGAATTAGAATTTGCTGGACCAGCTCTCTAGAAGTTTACTTTTTATAAAAAAAAATCGGTTTCTAATTTAAAATCTAATTTGAGCACATAAATCCAATTTCCATTGTGATACTTTGAAAAAAGAAAACAATACAGCAGACCGGGTGGTAAGAGCAGGATCCTCTGAAGAAATAAAGGCAATTACTGAAATGGCGAGCCGCATGTGCGTTGAATGCCAATAATTGGAACTAATCACCGATACGAACTCGGAAAAGCTATTAGATTATGGTGAAAAAATAGCTATGGATGCTGTCGACCTAAGTAAAATGTTCTTTGTTTATGAGAAGGGGCTCATTAAGTTTGTAGGTATATTTTGTTTTTATAATGAAATTGTGGGCAATTCTTTTTTAATTGTTTTACTATGGATAGGCTCGCGTTTGAACGCTGTCTCACCTGATGATAAGCGAAGCGATGATGTGGCTGACTATAGAGCAAGTTTTTGTGCTTGTTTAGGTAACTATTTTGAAAAATGCAAGGTGATTAACAAACTTTTAAAAAAATGAAAATTATGATTCTCAATTAAATGATAAAGAAAAGTAGATACATTATGCAAATGAGAACGCTGAGGTAAGGATTCACAAAGAAACGGATTAGGTGAAGCGATGCTAAGTGATTATGGAAAATAAGAAAATTCCGCGCCACGGAGCGACCCAATTCTTCCACTCAAAGCACAACAAAGCTCTGTTGCAAAATCAATTTCCTGATAATATTCAATGGCATTTTTTTCTCAAATTATGAGATGAGATTACTCGAAATCCCTGTGGCGATTGAGTAAAAGAATTTAATCCATAGATTAGCTTCAGTTGCGATCGTTCAAAGTGAGTCCTGATCGGCATCGCTCGATAATCGCTCCTAATTTGATTGGCACTCGGGCAGCTGGCAACGACGTGAAAACTCTATTACTCGCCAACTTTGTAGGGTTTTACGGACCATCAAAGGGAATTTAGTATATTGATTGGCCTATTTACTATATTATAGTTAAGTTGTTGTGGTAGCCTCTCCTACCTGTTCCTGATAGTGTTGAAGTTGAAACGGATTCTTGGAATTATTTTGTTGTTGAAACGAGGAAGGTTTATTAACGAGTATCTCCGGATATTGAAAGGTTTACTGGGTTGATGGTACGAGAAGTTGTTAAATTATACTAAAAAAAATATTTTCATTATCAACTTTGGATTTGTATTAACTGTTTTCAAAACGTATGGCTCTCATGGAATAACAGCTTTATATAACTGAACTTATATTGTATTTTCTGATTTCAGTTCCATAAAATATCAACATCACAAAGAAATTTACTGAAATATCCATTTCTAATATTACATCTGCTATTAATGTTATTTTCAATGGATTCTTGCGCAAATATTTCGTTTCGTAGTAAAATATTAAATCAATAACTGACATGATATATGTTTTAGCATTTATCATATTAATTATTTGAATCCAAACATTTAGGCCTTTAACAGTTTACTGTTAATCGTTGACACTATAATTAATATCGTCTTCGGGTATCGGTAGAGTTCGTAGTCCCTAAATTGAGGCATTTGTCAAAATACCGTTCTGATTAATTGATTGTCATTACCTTCCAATGTTTATTTTTTACTTTTTTGTAGCCAGTTACTACAAAAAAGTACCGGTTATGAGTTATAAATATACTTTTACATGTAGAGGTAACCCTTTCCTATGGCTATAAATAAATTTGACACAGGCTTTCGAAACAGTGACGGTAAACATTGTGCGGAAACTGGTGTGTCTTAGAACGGAAAATTCGAAGACATGTGAATGTGGTATTTATCTACAGTTTTATATAAATTTGCCATACCTAATTCAAATTCTGTTAATGTTATAATTTTTTATCTATTGACATAATTATTTTGTGTTTTGATTTGAAATTATTATTTTAACATATACCTACTTAATATTTACATACCATAGAATATGTCATCCTACATGCACATTTTTTTTATTTTTGTAGGTACACATGTTTCAGCAAATAAATATCATATCTTATTTAATCTGGACTGAGCCCGCGTGGTGGATTACTTCCCACTAGAGTGTTGGCCTAAATCCCAGCAGTGGGAATATTATAAGGCTTAATATGCTATGCTATGAATATCTATATGTGTAGGAAACTTAGAAACCAATTTAAGTAAAGAAATTCTTACAAAATATTTAGTCATATAATTATTTACATCAGATATAGTTTACATATGTACATAGAAAAACTTTAACTATACTAAAACCTAAATAAATACATAATAACGTACATAAATAAAGTACAATAAAATCCTTATAACATGTACTTGTGGATATTTGTATTGATACCTACTATTATTAAACCTAGGACCATTAGAACTGATAAAGTTTCAGAACACAGCAAATTCGTTATTCAAAAAAAGTTCTAAGTGACGTTAGATCTTATCAAGACCTATAAATACTACCTGGTAAGTCTATAAATAAAATCCACAAAAAATGACCCACAAGGCTAAAATAAAGTCACAGAAAACCAGTTTTCCTTTCTCAATCGACGCGTTATATTCGACGAGAATAGTCGAGTCAACTAAATATCTAATTAAGCATTGGAACATCACTATGCTAACCTCGGAAGTGGTTTTTCGTGTTAACTAAAAGGGGAGACAGTATTGTTTCCTCTTTAGTGATTGGGATAACTGAATGATTAGGTAGACGATTAAGTTTCGTGGCTTTACCCCAAAATGTGACTGTTATTTATATTATAAAGATCAGAAGGCCTAGTCCGAATTATAGTGTATTTTTGTAGTAGTAGTAAAAGTCTGAAACTATTCTTGCTTCACCTACGGCCTAGTGCGATTGTTTTGAACGCACTCAGACGCTATGAAAAAAAAAAGTTTTCCATTATTATCACCAGAGGACGCTTATTCAGTTTGAGTATGAATTGACGTTTACTATAACGCGATCTAGTATGTTAAAAAGTCGCATTAAGCGCATTGAACAATAAACTGTTTGATATTGAATAAACGGTTATAAAGATCGACAACAACGTATATAGATATGTTAAGTAATTCTATATTTCTAAATTTATAAAAGGGTTTTTCTGGCCATTAGATTACTAGTCAAACATGAGATAAATAGGCAGGTAATGTGTTTTATATTTAATTGATATAAACTAGTGTTGGAAAACAATCCCACTTGATAGTAAGCAGTGATGCAATCGTTGATGGTGAGACAGGCTAGTTTATTAAGAACCTATTCACTCTAACCTCTAAGACACCTAAATTATAATCGGATCGGAAACTGCTGTAGGCAAATTGTTCCAGACCTTCGATGTACGCGGTATAAATGACGAAGAGAAACGCTTAGTAAAGACCGTAGGGGTTTCGACAACGTAAGGGTGGACATTCGCATGGACGTAGGGTAGTCCGAAGGCGGAATCGGTTCATATATTTAAAAGTTACAATATTAAAAAAAAATACAGAGTGTGAACTTTAACGTCATAAATATTTAGATTTTCCATTAGAATATTCAGTAAATACTGTACCTAAATACTTCTGCATAAAACGTTGAATATTGTAATAAATTAGCATTAGAACCGTTGTTTCATTTCTTCAATAATAATTATAAGATGTGAATAAATATTTACATTCTACGAGTATTTCACTTAAATAGATGTTCAAGTGTTGACTCAGTAAATCGACTTGATGTGTACAACTATGTTTTGGCAGTTTTGGCTTACATACTGTTATATTATACTAAAGCAAATAGCTCACTACGGTAGTAATTTGCACGCAAATATATCAACTATATATATTAGGGTGTAAATGTCAAAATCGCGTGTATTTTCGTGTGATGAGTCATGTTTTTTGCGTAGTGGTAATAATATTGTTTAATTAGTATTTGGTGTGATGGTGAGCTGTTCAGAGTCTAGTCTAACTACTAACTAGCCTTTGCGTGTCTAGAATATATTTTCGGACATACCTGGGTCTTGCCTATGTAATTAGTATTATGATTAGTGTCCGTTTTGCCGGTTTTTAGCAAGATATTTGAAAAGGTGATGTTAAATCAAATGCTTAATCATTTTAACACCAATAACATCTTACACGATAAACAGTATGGTTTCACCAAAGGACGTTGTACGACTGACGCTGGTGTCTCCTTACTAAAACACATTTTTAATGCGTGGGAGGAGGCACAAGATGCTATAGGCATCTTCTGCGACCTGTCTAAGGCGTTTGATTGTGTGGTTCATGAAACATTACTCCTGAAACTGGAGCATTACGGACTAGGCAAAACAGCGTTAAGCTTATTAAAATCGTATTTGAATGACAGACAGCAACTAGTTCAAATAAACGGTGTCAATTCGTCGGGATTAAATGTGAAAATGGGGGTACCCCAAGGTTCAATTTTAGGTCCTTTTTTATTTTTAGTATATATTAATGATTTACCCTATTTGTTGAAAAATAAACTTAATATGGTGTTGTTTGCTGACGACACTTCTTTGATTTTTAAGATAAATAGAAGGACTAATAATCTTGACGATGAAAATAACGCTTTATTGCAGGTCCAAAACTGGTTCACTGCTAATAATCTAGTTCTAAATGGGAAAAAAACTAAATGCATAAGATTTTCCTTACCAAATGTCATAAGTAGTGATTGCGACATAGTATTGAACAATGAGAAACTAGAATTTGTTGATAAAACAGTTTTCTTGGGGATTACGCTTGACTCTAGGCTACAATGGGGTCCTCACTTAACATCTCTTGCAGGACGGCTTAGCTCGGCTGCATATGCTGTTAGAAAAATCCGCCAATTTACGGATGTTGATACCGCTAGACTAGTCTATTTTAGTTATTTTCATAGTGTCATGTCGTACGGTATCTTACTATGGGGACGGGCTGCAGACATCGAGTCAATCTTTATATTACAGAAAAGAGCCATCAGAGCTATTTACAATCTCCGCCGGTGCGATTCTTTAAGGGAACTGTTTAAAGATATTAGCATAATGACGGTACCTTGTCAATATATCTATGAAAACATCATGTATGTTAGAAAAAATCTTCATCTTTTTAGCAAAAGAGGCGATAGACATAATTATGTTACAAGAAATAGGGATCAATTAGTTCAACCAGGTTTCAGACTGGCTAAAGTGGCCTCTTCTTTCATGGGGTACTGTTTGAAATGTTATAATAAAATACCACCCCAAATATTAGAACTCAATGAAACGAAATTTAAATCTTGTATTAAACGCACACTATGCAGGCAAGCATATTATAAGTTGGAGGATTATATTCAAGATAAAAATGCTTGGCTCAATGCTGGTCCAGCTCCACTACCACTAGGGCGTACTAATTAGTTGATTAGTTGGAAACTAATATTATTATTTTTTAATTTGAAAGACAGAATTGCATTGTATAATGTAGAAGCACTTTTTCCAAGTTTGTGAATGTGAAGCACCATGGAGCATTTTTATTAGGTTACAACTTTTTTTTTTTTTGACATTACGAGCATGGCAGTTGAGAGTTTGTCATGCTCACTCAAATGTCTCGCTGTTGGTGGCACGTGTTATTGGGTCGTTCAGTTCCCTTCAAAATGGTTGAGCTGAGTGGGGCTGATGCACGCGTCATGCTCGTGAACGGGTGCCGTCAGATGGGACTGGTCATCTCTTAGCTGCCAGTGGCTTAATTCAGTTTCTATCTTTTAATTATTTTACATTTTTATTTCATTATCGACATTGTGCTCACATGATAGAAGCAACAAGTAATATGTAACCAAGCATTATATGTAACACATAATATGATTTAAAAGAGTGTCCATGGAGTTTCTTGCACGTTCTTCTCCATAGAGACCTACTCTTTGGAACGTGCAATTTAGCTTCACTTTTCTTGGACTGACCGACATTTGACTATTCAAAAGTGCCTGTAAATGGTCTATTTGAAATAAATGCTTTGATTGATTGATTGATTGATTGATTAGTGATGAAAGTTGTACATAAGTACATTCAACGCAAATGATATGGATACCTACATAGCATAGCATAATCTATATATGTATATAGAAGGAGAAACTGACTGACTGAATCAGACATACTCTTACTGACTAAAAACCCACCCTGTTCCTTGGGCTGAGCTGCGTATTTACAATATGTACATAGCCAAAACGCATCCATAGGAATCTGATCGCGTATACTTTGTAATGCAGTTTTTAAATGTGTGATTTTTGTAATCACAAATTTAAAAACTGCATTGCACTTGCGTTCTAGCTATGTACATATTGTAAATACGCGGCTGAGCTACTCTTTCGAAACTAACCATGGCCCCAGTAGGCTTCGACCTAGCTGGGCCGCTGCTGTTGCTGACAACTCCTTGAGGCGCACGGGAACTGCCGACATCGAGCTACCCATTGATCGCTGTCTGCAAGCCCGCGTCTACGGTGGCCGGAAATCGGGATCGGAATCCCGGCGGCGCGGCGAGAGCGCCGTTGCCTGATGCAGTCGGCCTCCTCCTTTGCTAGCATTACTGGTTCGCAGTAGGAGGCGACCGCCTGCTACCCCTCCTCGCTCCGGACCAAGACCTGAACCAAGGCCCGGGGCGAGAGGTAAAGAACATGGGTAGCTCTACTTAACTGGACTAAAGTATACATCATTGCGCATTGGTTCATCGGGAACTATATAAACCGTATGTAAAGAGATTTTTTCAATGTTTAAGTATGAAGAGGAGTTCCCAATTTTTTTTTTGAGGCGGAAAGTTATCTAACGACTACTACCGCTCTAGGGGGAAGGGAGAAGGCATGTCAGATTTTCACTGACTAAAACTACACTATATTCCTTCAGTTGCCTTTTGCATTCTGGAACCATCCCGCTAGGGTTTCCCTTTCAGAGTGACTAAGAGATACGACCGGGTCGATCTTCAAGTTAACCAATGCTTGCCGAGGTCGGCCTGTTGATGTGTGACCATGAATTTATTTTTTATATTAAACTGCAAAAAGGGCCCCAAATTATACAGCATTAAGTGTTAGTTGGCGACGTATAAACGTATAAAAGTGGTAGTCATAAGACCCAAATCGACTACTTTCTAGTTCGGCGCAACAACTTAAAGCATGTCAAAGACTGCAAAATACTGCCAGGAGAAGACCTAGTCTCACAACACAGACTCCTAGTTATGACATCAGTAGTCAAAATACTGTCTAACAAACACAAAGAGCATCCTCCCCCTAAAATAAAATGGCATATGTTAGAGAGGAATGATTGTGCGAATAAGTTCAGGGAACGAGTGGTGGACAGAATGATAGAGATGGGAGATATGAATGATCGAAGTATAAATGAAAGCTGGAATGAGATAGCTGGGTGTATCAGGAATGCAGCAAAAGATATTTTGGGAGAGACAAAAGGAAAGGGCATAATAGATAGGGATACATGGTGGTGGTCGACAGAAGTTCAGAATGTATTGAAAGAAAAGAAGAGAAAATTCAAGGAATGGCAGCGTGTAGAGCCAGGAAACGCTAGTTTAAAAGCTGAAAAAAAGAGTGAGTATGACATTTTAAAGAAGAAAGCGAAGAAAGCCGTGGCCATAGCAAAATCAAGAGCCCAGGACAAATTATATGACACATTGGACAGTCCTGCAGGCCAAAAAGAACTATACCGGCTTACTAGAATAAGAGAGAGAAAGACGAGAGACGTTTGCCAGGTAAGATGTATAAGAGATGAAACTGGAATGGTTATATCGGATGATGAGAAAATCAAAAAGAGGTGGAAGGACTATTTTGAAAGATTGATGAATGAGGAAAATAATTGGAGTAGTGTGTTAGAGAATAAACCAGTGAATGTGGGGTCAGTGAGAATGGTTAGTATGGATGAAGTTAGGATAGCAGTAAATGGAATGAAGAATGGTAAAGCCATTGGTCCAGATGGAATACCAGTTGAAGTGTGGAAGTTATTGCGAGTGGATGGATGGACGTGGTTAGCTTTATTCTTCAATAAGTTGTTGCAGGAAGAAGCCATACCTGATGAGTGGTGCAGCAGTTCTTTGGTGCCCATTTTTAAGAACAAAGGTGATGTGCTTGAGTGCAACAATTATAGAGGAATAAAGCTAATGTCACATACTATGAAAGCCTGGGAGAAAGTTATTGAAAGGCGACTGAGAGAAGAGAGTGAAATTTCACAGAACCAATTCGGTTTTATGCCTGGTCGGGGTACAACGGATGCCATTTTTGCTATACGCCAGCTGTGCGAGAAATACAGAGGTGCGCATAAAAACTTGCACATGGTATTCATTGACCTCGAAAAGGCATATGACCGGGTACCTCGTGAGGTTCTGTGGTGGGCCCTTAAGGAGAAAGGTGTGCCTGGGAAGTATGTGCAGTTGATCCGAGCGATGTACAGTCGATGCAGTACCCAAGTCCGTTCTTCAGTGGGCACTACTGGAAGCTTCAATGTGGCTGTCGGCTTACACCAAGGGTCGGCCCTCAGCCCTTACCTCTTCCTGATGATAATGGACGCTCTGACGTCGGACATTCAGGAAGAGGCTCCCTGGTGTATGTTGTTTGCCGATGACATTGTGCTGGTTGCCGAGAGTGGCCTAGAGGTCCAGAACAGATTGGAGGTGTGGTGGCACAGATTGGAGAGTGTTGGCCTGAAATTAAGTAGAACCAAAACGGAGTACTTGTTCTGCGATTTCGGCGGTCTCTCCAATCCAGTGCCCTTAGCTCTCGCCGGAACGCCCATACCGATCTGTTCCGACTTTCGGTACCTCGGGTCGCTCGTCCAAGGGGATGGTGAGGTAGACCGGGACGTAACACATCGGATCAACGCAGGATGGATGAAATGGCGACAGGTCACGGGAACAACTTGTGACCCACGGATGCCCCTCAAGTTGAAGGGTAAAATCTACAAGTCCGTGATAAGGCCTGTCATACTGTATGGATCAGAATGTTGGGCTGTGAAAAAGACGGATGAAAAAAGATTGCAAGTAGCGGAGATGAGAATGTTAAGATGGATGTGTGGTGTGACGAGAATGGATAAAGTGGGAAATGAGTATATTAGGGGAAGTTTGAAAGTGGCGCCAGTGACTGAAAGGTTGAAAGGAAGTCGTTTGTCTTGGTATGGTCATGTAAAGAGGAGAGATGAAAAGCATGTTGCTAAAAGAGTTATGAATTTACATGTGGATGGATGGAGAGGGAGAGGGAGGCCAAAGAAAAGATGGATGGATTGTGTGAGAAGTGATATGAAAGAAAAGGGAGTTAGTGATAGCGTGACGAGTGACAGGACAGAATGGAAGAAGAAAACGTGTTGCGCCGACCCCAAATAAAATGGGACAAGGGCAGGAAGAAGAAGAAGTGTTAGTTGGCGAATAAATGCTGTATTGTAGCTGCATAACCAAAGCATAACTACAGCATAAATGTCCAGTTGTAAAACTGGACATTTATGCTGTAGTTATATACTCTAAGCTGTACAAAAGCTGTATATCGTTGTATGATGGAGCATTAACTCTACAGATACTCACTTATACTGTGATATACAGCAAATTGCTGTGTATCACAGTATAAGTGCAAACATAGTATCACAGTCTTTATACAGCTTTAATTGTAAAACGCAGCTTAAAGTGTCACTAAACACATAAAACTGTTCAGTAGAGTTATACTACTATGATATACAACGATAAACGTACGCGGATACCTTTATCCAGCCTAAAGCTTTGTTTTACACACTTGTGCGGTCTTTATACAGTTGTAAGCTGTTAATCAGCAGGCTTATTGATGTGAACATGAACATGAACACTAGTGTGCTGCTTGGGTTTGTACGAGTGAATGTCGGTTGTAGTTGACACAAAGGAGGAAGTGGGCTTACTTCGTGCCGTAAGTTTCACCAAAATCGGTTCCGTAGTTTAAGTGTGAAAGCGTAACAGACAGACAGAATTACTTTCACATTTATGATTATGAATTGTACAAAAAAAAAAAACAAAAGTCAAAAACCTAACGCCTACTACCGTCACCACCAAACACCACCGAACCAAATAACTAATGTTAACAACTAAACTACAAGCAAAACCTACTCAATTTTCCAAGGGTCAAGGAATGCTCCTCGTCATAACCCTTTATGCTACTCAAGAATCTTATCTGTACCAAAATCAACAGCTACCCATCTCACACCGTCGATTATCCCATCAAATACAAAGGTAAACTATGCCTACACAATAAAGTTAATATCAGATGGCCCCTACCCTTGTACAAACGATAATTTCCGATTTACATAGGGGACAGGGGACATCAGGACGTGTGTCCCTCGAGTGAATGTTAGCTGTCTTTCCTGTGATTGTGCCAATTATACATTGTATGTAATCAGTTTGTACTTATCGATGTCGCGAGGTACTGTGATGTCGAAAGAGATCGCATTTCTGCTAATGTCGTTATTAACTTGCGAACTGGCGACATAATGATACTTTTTTAAGGTTTATGCTTTATATAAAAAAGGTGTTTGAATTTTAAAGGAAGAAATAAGTATTGTTTTTATCCGGATCTCAAAAGGAAAAAACGGAACTCTTAAAGGATCACTTTGTTGTCCGTCTGTCAAGACCCTTTATCTCAGGAACGCGTGGAGGTATCGTTGAAATTAAAACCATATACTCTGGTTTGTGGTCTCTTGAAGCTAAGAAAAAATCAAACTCCTGAGTTAATGCGTGAAGCAAGGTCTCATAGCACAAGTATAAGAAAAAATCATTCGGAAAAATCTTCGTAACTCGATTAGGGGAATTTAACGGTTTGGATAGGTAAGTTTATACGGAACCCTCAGTGCGCGAGTCCGACTCGCACTTGCCCGGTTTCTTTTAAATATCAGAACGGTTAGGTCGGCTGATAAACCGCTAGGCGGATTTAATGTTTATTTCATAATAATAATCAAAGCAAACTGCTTCTAAGAACGTAATAATTTAGAACGCACAAATTTTTCGTTGCTCATGTTATTTATATGGGAGAGGTGAAAAGATCATGGCGCATTATTGCTGGGCTGCGGGAACGTTTTAAAGAGTGACCGTGGCTTCAGAACGCAAAGGGGTGCTGAAGGACACAGCAAAAGTTTGACACGTTCTCATTCTACCCTAGAACGAGATAAGTCACTGGATGATTTCCCATCTCAAAGGAAAGGGATATTGCTCAGTATGTGCAAATACATAGTACATTTTTATACAAGTGCAGAAAGTTTGTCGAGCCGTAGACGAGTGTGTTATGACTTATGGAGCCAACAACGTTTTTCAATACACTTACGATGAAATACTTTCTCTGAAAATTACGACGCGGAAGAAAATTTTCCAAAAGTTGCCATACATGCTAGTTTTTATTTAGATGGCAACAGGCCATCGCAAATATTTTTAACTTAATCGTAATATCTAGCGGCGGTGGCGAGCCATCTAAAGAATTCTCTTCAAATAATTAATTTTTCTTTCCATAAATAACACAAATTATATAAAATAATATTTATTTGCTTTTTAAGCTATTGCATAGCTTCTATCGCGGGCCTTGAGCGTGGAGACCGAATCCAGAAATTCCGTAACGAAAATAACCTAACACCCCCCACTCATTTGTTTTTTGAGCGTGGTGACCGATAAGAAAACAAATGAGTGAAAATCAAAATTCAATTCAATGTGTGAAAGTGTAACTTCAATTAATATCAAAGAAAAAAAAACAAAGGAAAAAAAATACTGCATAAATAAAATAAATAAATAATTATAATTGCATAAGTTGATAAAAATGCTATGCAATAGCTTTACCGCGGCAGTCCCCGAGTGCCACACGTCTTTTAAGCTGTTGCATAGCTTCTATCGCGGGCCTTGAGCGTGGAGACCGAATCCAGAAATTCCATAACGTAAATAACCTAACACGGGGGGTGTTAGGTTATTTTCGTTATGGAATTTCTGGATTACCGCGGCAGTCCCCGAGTGCCACACGTCTTTTTAAGCTATTGCATAGCTTCTATCGCGGGCCTTGAGCGTGGAGACCGAATCCAGAAATTCCGTAACGAAAATAACCTAACACCCCCCCCACTCATTTGTTTTTTGAGCGTGGTGACCGATAAGAAAACAAATGAGTGATTAATCAATCAAAATTCAATTCAATGTGTGAAAGTGTAACTTCAATTAATATCAAAGAAAAAAAAACAAAGGAAAAAAAAATACTGCATAAATAAAATAAATAAATAATTATAATTGCATAAGTTGATAAAAATGCTATGCAATAGCTTTACCGCGGCAGTCCCCGAGTGCCACACGTCTTTTAAGCTGTTGCATAGCTTCTATCGCGGGCCTTGAGCGTGGAGACCGAATCCAGAAATTCCATAACGTAAATAACCTAACACGGGGGGTGTTAGGTTATTTTCGTTATGGAATTTCTGGATTACCGCGGCAGTCCCCGAGTGCCACACGTCTTTTTAAGCTATTGCATAGCTTCTAGCGCGGGCCTTGAGCGTGGAGACCGAATCCAGAAATTCCGTAACGAAAATAACCTAACACCCCCCCCACTCATTTCTTTTTTGAGCGTGTGACCGATAAGAAAACAAATGAGTGATTAATCAATCAAAATTCAATTCAATGTGTGAAAGTGTAACTTCAATTAATATCAAAGAAAAAAAAACAAAGGAAAAAAAATACTGCATAAATAAAATAAATAAATAATTATAATTGCATAAGTTGATAAAAATGCTATGCAATAGCTTTACCGCGGCAGTCCCCGAGTGCCACACGTCTTTTTTTTTCCCCTGCGTTTTACCTTTGCAGGTTGAAAGAGAAGCAGAGGTATCAAACCGTTATACATCCTATTTAGTAGGTATTAAATAGAAATTCAAATATTTTTGAATTTAGAACACAGATAATTTTTAATTTTTTGATAATAGATAATAAATTGTTGTGTAAATAATCTTATTTATTTGTCATATTCTGTTCATAAACACAATTTAAATTTTCATTTAATTTTAAAAACTTAAAAATCTGCGCCTCTTTGCTTAAAAAAAATTACCGTTGACCGTGACGAAATTGGAAAGAAAATTGCCCTTGTTGTGATAAATTAAAAAAAAAGAGCGTGATATAGATGACATTTGAACCTAATCATAGTGCGATAAAAGTCAGTTTTCGAGGAAGTGTATTAAAATAAAAAAAAATCCATGCTGTGTTTATAATTTTTTACACCACCTGCTCGATAATGTCGTTTTAGACGTCATACAAACCTCACTTAAAGCAAGTCATTCTATACCTAGGGAGATAATGCAGTATGGCCGATCCCTAGGGAATAATAAGATTTGATTTTGGAACATCAAAAATCGTCAACATTGTGAATTAAAATGTACGTGCATCAAACAAGTTGACTCGAAATTTAAACTGGCCACTAACAAAAAAAAAATAGAATAAAACGTGCTTACTGACGGGAGCATTATAGAAAATTTAAACTATAGAATCTTGGAGTAGTGAATTTTGTTTGTTTGATGAACTTGTAAATATAATACTTATATTTTTCTAATATATGATTTGATCGACCAAATTGTCTTTTAATTATCTCACAGATGGTGTAAAAAGTAGAGTATGCAACACGGGAATAAAGCTGTCTTTATCTTGGGCGGCTTGAATTACTCACTTCACTCAGGTTTCTTTATTAACTCCCTTGCAATGCTCGGGAGTTAATTTTATAAATCCCTCACTGTCGTTCAGGATTAAAATCAGCAACCTTCGTTTCGTTCGGAATTCAACATACCGCCCTCGACTTAAAGACACTGCTTTATCCCCTAGTCACATAAACTACTATTATAATAGATTATATAATTATAGTCGTCACTACGTGGTTTGATAGTACAATATGGAAAATTGTGAATTTTAATACTTCTCACCCCTGACTTAGGTATTAGAGGTGTGAATCTTGTGAGTAAGTTTGAACTTATGTTATGGGTGTCAGAGCGCTTAGTTCATAAAGAATATTAAATAACCACTTACGAGTAACTTTTGCAGTTACTCATATCGTAAGCTCTAATTATAATTATAGGATTGAATGTCGTACATAATTAATGTTAAGTTAGATACGAGTATTTGCGTTAATTTATGAAAGGGAACTGTAATTATTTCAGATACACATTATTGCCCTAATCAAATATATTAAATATGTTAACACAAACAATGGATACCGATCTACATTCTAATTAATGTTGATATATAAAGTCTTCATTAAAAATCTACTTAACAAATTAACTTTAATCGGAATTATTTTTCGTAACCATCCAATATAAAAATACACCTACTACACCCGTTTTTTTTTACATATTTTTTTATCTTAATTAATGATTAGTTGATTATAAACCAGATTTTAATATCCGCTAGCTTTTGCCAGCGGCTTGGCCTGCGATAAAGTTGAGAATTATCCCAAAGGGGCGACGGCGCGCACTGTTTCCGCTCGCTTCAAGGAGTTGTCAGCAACAGCAGGGGCCCAGGTGGGTCGAAGCCTACTGGGGCCAGGGTTATCCGAAAGGGAACTCGAGCCCCGGTATGAAGGCTAGAAGGAACGGGGTGGGCTTTTAGTCAGTAAGAGTCTGACACTATCTCCCGCTCCGCCCAAGAGTGGGGGTTGTCATTGGACGATTTTTCCCACCATAAAAAAAAAGTAGGGTTATGTTTTTCTCGTTGCATCAGGCAACGGCGTTATCGCCGCCGCCGCCGCCGCCGGGATTCTGATCCCGATTTTCGGCCACCATAGACGCGGGCTTGCGGACAGTGAGCAATGGGTAGCTCGCTGTCCGGCCGTCCGGTAACTGTCCGGACCAAGCCCAAGTCGTCGACGGCGCGCACTGTTCCCGCGCGCCTCAAGGAGTTGTCAGCAACAGCAGGGACCCAGCCAGCAGGCGCTCGAGCTCCGGTATGAAGGCTAGAAGGAATGGGGTGGGTCTTTTAGTCAGTAAGAGTCTGACACTATCTCCCGCTCCGCCCAAGAGCGGCGGATGTCAATGCATGATTTTTTCCCACCATAAAAAAAAAGTAGGGTTATGTTTTTCTTTCTCTAATACAAATTTCGTTTTGTACGACTACACTAAAGAAAAAAAGAAGTATAAAGAGGTATTTCTTATTTTTTATTTGTAGGAGGTAACCTCTGAAAGTACTGGTCCGATTGCGAATCTTTTTTCACCCATAGAAAGCTGAGTGACATAGGCTATATTTTATAAATGCGAGCGAAGCTACGGGCAAAAGCTAGTAAATAATAAAATGAAATATAAATAAACTTGTCTTTTATGTTTTTTTATATGGTAGTAAGAGGGATGCGTTCTCAAAATAACTTTGTGACAAAACTTACCTTTTCATTTAAATCAAATTAATTCACCTTCAAAAGTATTGACGTAAATCTGAGGCGGCACTTAATGAACTCCTTACTTAAAAGTTTCTCCAAACATAACTTAAACGTAAACGTTTACGTTAGAAAGAGTAGGGGTGTTATAAGATAAATCATTTTTAACTTAATGAAAAGAGAGAATATATCAATCTTTTGTCTAAAGACGTGACGTTAGGGCGGGAAAATTAAGACTAAGAAAAATGGCCGTCCATTATGCAAATTATTATTTGTTTATAAGTAAAACGGTGCATTTAAATAATGAATTTAGGTAGAATGCGTTCACTTTGCGGAATTAAAGGAAAGGTAACAAAACTCTCATTAAGTTGTTTAGTAATAGCCATTTGTTTGGCTTTATACTTAGGTCTGAGTCGCTTATATGTAATGTTTTTGTCGTAGTTCTCTGTTGATTTTACAAGCTTCTATTTAACGAAACTTGTGTTACCCAAATTTTGGATGTGTTAACTTTTAATATATAACCGTTATTGCAATTTTTGTTTAGTTTTTCTTAGTTCTTAACTGAAAAGTTCAAGACAAGACAATTATCACTGAACTCATTGTAAAGTCCCGATGCCTACCAGGACTGTAGCGACTCTTTCAAAAGATCTTGAAAGAGTCGCCACGGCCCTGGGACGTGAAGGGCAACAGAAGAAACCACCCATGGGTTTTAGTCTGTACAAGTCTGACATTCCTTCTCACTCCACAAGAGCAGGTGAAGATATTTAATGATTTCCAACTCTCAAAAAGTGTATCTTAGTGCGGCCATTTTGCGACTACGATAAGTAAAGGAAGAAACTATTTTATTTGGCACACACAATGTATTAACAATGTGTAGCCACTAATGATTATAAAAAAAGAGACAACTAATAATGTGTGTCTCACGGCTGTGCCAAATAGGTCCAGTTCAGCAAAAATGCCAGACAACTATGTGGTAGTTGCCTGACGCTGGTTTTCAACTGAACCTTCTTTCGAATGTATGGTTGAAAATTGGTTTATATGTCTATGTGTTAATAAAAAAAATAACATGAAAGTATCTGAAAGTCTCATATCCACTCATTCGTTTATTCATAAACATATACAAGGTACCTGATCCATCTCCTAAATTATGACTAAACATCCTCAATTTAGTGAGCGAAACGGTTTCGCTCGGAGCGATGGGCGATTGAAAAATTGTAGCGTTGGAGGCTTACGTAATTTGCCAGTGACTGTGTTGCTTGATACGGGGGGAGTCCCGCCCCGGGGTACTACGGGATCCTCCGGGGTCGTAGGGTGGAATAATGCGGGATTGACACTCATGGTCGATGTTAGTCGAAATTATTTTCGATTATCGTTCGTAGGTCGTGACGAAGTAGGGATTAAGTGTTGTAATAACCCTATTTCTTAGTAATTAAGACGAGTGTAATGCGTAATGTAGCGCTCATACAATTGAGACAGAAGTCGTGTAAAATACAGTGTTTTATACACATACATAGGTACTAAAACGCTGGCGAAGATGCTGGGAGAAAATGATGAGAATATGCTTTACTCTACTGCTATATATTGCCCATGTACTTTTAATTTTAAAAAAAAATTTTCATAAGAGTTGCAGAATATACAGTTATAACGTAAAACAAATAGCGTGTAAAATTAGATAGATAATTTCATTTAGACATCGAAATTCAAAATTTCGTACGTTATTTGTAAGCAGTTCAGTATCGGAAAGTAAGGTAAAAAATATATATATATTTGCAGTAATGACATTGTATTGTATTTCCACAAATATACTCATTTAAATCATTAACATAACTCTTACTTACAATAGAGCTAAAATGTGCCATTTCCACAATGTATTATAGTAGTAATTAAAGGCATAGTGCAAACACACGTTAGACTAGAATGTGGGGTATGTAGTGAATAAGACGCGTCAGCCATACCTACTATTCGTCTTCCTGAGTTCAGTACAGCTTGCATAACACGGTAACAGGTGATGCACTGTTCCTCCTTTATTTAATTTAGGAAATTAAACTAAGTACTGTAGCAACAAACTTACCTTAAGATGGATTCTACGAAGACAATACATGCCATTATTTTTAAGATAAATCTTCTAATAGCGTGATACAAAGTTTAAAACACTGGTAGATGTCTGATATTGAGTGAAAGATAGCTGTTATAACAAATGCTCCTTTAACCTTTCAAATACCATAATTAGAGACACAATAGAAATACAACACTGGCGTTCGCTAGGGGTTTAATGAACTAAGCTTCATGAAAGTACCTATGTCTTCTGGTGTTGGCAAATGAAAAGAAAAAAAAACTAACATTACCTGCTAAAAAAATTACTTTGCCTTCAAAAGGCCGTTTATAGTAATTTTACCTTTAAAAAACGGGCATGAAACAATTTGATATCCAGCTAATTTCCAATTGAAATCCACCAACTGACACCAATTGACACTGCAAGAGTTAATAACTCTTGCAGTGTCAAAATAGTGACTTCAAATGTACTCAAACACTGATTCATCGCGTTTGGTAGTAATGTAGGGGAATAGAATCCGATTAACTGGGCTCTGTGGGGCTGAGTTGGACTGCACGGTGTTCGCCGATACCGTGACGGACTTGCTTTTATTGTACGTAGCACCGCACCACAGAATAGATGGGAACAGAAGGCCAGCTTCGTACAACGAGTGACAACGTAAGTACATACAACAGCGGTCTGAAATTAACAAGTGTCCAGAAGGCTTAAAATACTGAAAGTCTACCACTTTTCCATTTTGATGTCTACCTAGCTTTTGCTGGTAGAATATCACTTTGCCTAGAACCCGGCAAACCATAGCAGAAATTGTTGTTATCTTTGTACAACATTTATTAGAGGAAGAACCGTAAAATTGTGATAAAACTGATGTTCAGTACATTTTATTGAGTTACATAAACCTAGATATTGCGGAGAAGTTCTGAGGAGGCCTATCTATAACAGTCGGTGATTCCAGTCTGATATTACAATGAGTTCCGGTTCGGTCCAATAGTAAAGTTAATAACATTTTACTACCTAGACTAGGGTCTGAAAAATCTCGAGATACGATATCTGGACCGACCTGAAATCGCGTGGTTATGCAAAAACTTGCCTTCGAAGACGTGTGCGTGCATTTTTGTTCGCTGTATGAAGCTTCTGTACTGTATGTACTCTGTGGTCACCATGACAGATTTGATTTTATTGTATGTAGCACCACCCTTTTCACCTGCACAGTGGACGAGTGTTTGGAGAGGCGGCCTAAAAATATCTGCCACTTTGCATAATTAAGTTTCTGGAATTATTTCCAGGTCTGTGGATTTGCTTGTGTGTAATTTTGTGTTTGGTGTTTGTCTTGGGCTTTTTGAATTAAATATTTAAAGTCGCCGAAAGCTTGTAAGATTTAAAACTTTTCTCATTTAGTTTTCACGAGCTTAGTACGCAATACTAGTGTTATAAGTGTCGCCCATTTTTATGTAAACTTATAGAAGTTTTGTAAATAAGTAGGTTAACGTTGTTTAATACGACCTTTTATCAAGAATAAAGGTTAAAGATCTTGTTTCCAGTGGTTGACTTTGAATTTTTAGGATAACTAACTTTTACTAACTATCTTTTGCCCGCGGCGTCGCCCACATACACAAAATATAGCCTATGTCACTCAGAAATAAAGTTGGTTTCAATCGGTGAAAAAATTTTCGCAATCGGACCAGTCATCATCATCATTATTATTATTATATAACTCTCTCTCTTTCTTAACACCTATACAAAATTAGTGTAGACAAAATACGTATATATTTTCAGGCTTTTAAGACCCGTAGATACGCGATACACAGAATAATAAACTAATACATAATTATGAATATGATTAAGCACAACATTTTTATTAAACATACATATTTATTTGACTTCTCGTAGTTTTAAGCGTATATAACAAGACATACGTGTGTGAATAAGACATGAAAGACATACTTGTTTTAGTTCCAATAAATCCTAAAACCACAAACATGCTCGTACTAAGACAGTCACTCTCCCCAGAGGTAGCCACACTCTCAGGCAAAGCACACATTTTATATATTTATGCATTAACACAACTCAAAGAGGGTAGCCAAAGAAACGTTTTGGGAGTTCGGACGGCAACCTCTCAGACATTCTAATGAGGAGGTCGCATTTGTGCTAAGAACTTCAGACAATGTATATTTATAGGGAAGAGTACTGTTTCTTGTGTATTGTCTTTTTGTAAGTCAAGTACCTACGAGAGGGATTTGGTTAAAGGATTGTTGTTCGGAGATAGCGTTACTAATGAAAGTTAAAGATTACACGGTAAATTAAAATCGAATGATGGCGGTATCGATAGGTAGATGTAAATAAGTATGGAGATGTGAAAGAATTTAATCTTGTTTAAAAATAGATTATTGTTTTTGGTTCGGTAAATCTTCAATAACTTCTCCAGCTTTGGATGGAACCCTCTCGTGTTCCTTTACTCCCTTTTAGGCAAGTGAAGGAACACGGGTGGGTTTGGTAACGTTCCAGGGCCGCAGTAATCTTTCGAATAATCCGTCAGCCCTGGTTCTCGACTTTACTTTTAGCTGATTTAGATGCATATTATCTTTATTTGATAACTTGACCACATCAGCTCGCAAAAGACAAAATTTAAGAATCTTCCCAAAAGTACAAACTCTTTTCAAAACATGATCACACATACTTCTGTGTAAGCTTTGAAGTTAAGTATGTTTTAGCTTCAAAGTATTCTCAATTAAATCTCACTAATATTATTATTAGTGAAAGTTTGTATGTATCTATATGTGTATGTCGTTAATCCTTCACGCTCATACAATTATAGGGATTTGAATGAAAATTATGACCTAGAATAGAACATAAGATATTCTTTTCCTGGAGTTTGTTCTTTTGGAAAGATTCTCTACATATACGTAGGCGAAGCTGCTGGCAAAAGCTAGTAGATTTTAAAATTTAGTCTTTTGCGAGCAGGTATGTGGTCAAGTTATTAACTCTTCGAATGCCGTAATTAGAGACACAATAGAAAGACAATGGCTTATGTCGAACTGTGTAACTTAAGACATTCAAAAGGTTAAATAAACCTAAAAATAAACTTCTCTGCAAGCTCCGCCACTGTCCTATTGACAGTCATGTAAATATTCAAAACATATTACGTCTATAAGTTAAACTAAACTCAAATATTTCACTCTCAAAGCAAAATTATTTTACATTCCCGACTTATGCGAGATCCGAGCTTGTGCTGCGGACCCCATGGCGGTCCTCTAGTTTAAACAGTACACGTATCCGCATGCAATATTAATAGGAATGCAGTCGCACCCCTACGGCAGGGAGCCGGGGATCCGCCGCTAAATACATCACTAGTATTAGCGGCAAATCTATTCAGTAGAGTTTCAAAGATTAATTAAATTTATTGATTGACACTTCCAGAGATTTAAAAGTAAATAAACCTCTGATTTTGTAAAGATTTGTCGTGTTACAGTTTTGATTACATTATTTAGTTAAAGGATAATCGAATTTCAGTTGATTCGGAACTCAAATTAGGTTTCGGGAATTCAGTTTCAAGGTTCTACCAATTCGGGTAAAGTGTTCAAGCTTTTCTGTCTACGCCCTACTAACAAAATTGGTTTATCTACGTATAGTGCTTCCACGAACGTGTCACAGTTGTGTCCTAAAATTTGACGCATTACTAAAAGCTTTCGACACTCACCTAGTTTGCCTGAAACGGACCCAGTCATCTAGCCAAGTTGATGAAACACTCCTATACATATCTCAATAAGGCACAGCCTGCAAAATCAAACCTTTGACTTTGTCACACTCATATCTCGTCACGCGCAAATGTAGTCTTTTTGACAGACTTTGAAAGCTGTAATAGGACTAATCTTCTAATCAACTCCTGCTTGCCTGAGTGCCCCTTGACAAGCCACTCACCATTATGTATGGTAGTGATTGTACTACAAGACTCATTAGAGTCATTAGCATCTGTTAGCTAAATGAATACTTCAAAGCACAATTCGCGAGTGCTGCCACATCTACACGATGTCATCTCATCATTATTCAGTATGAAACGGTCCTTGTCCGCATTTTCCGTCGGATCCTCCATCCAGCCACCGTACATTGTTTGTTTGGAGTGTCGTTGCACTGTACATCATACATAGCATTGTATGTACAATAGGTAGTCGGTTTAAGTGGATTACACTCGGCATTGGACAATGCTTTAGTTTTTATGACCGTTTAAGCTGTGAAACGGGTGAGGGATTGATGGGTCGTTAGTACTTTTCTGTTATGGCCTGAGGGTGCAATTTACGACTATTGTTTGCCTTGAATGTTAGATCAGGAATTGTTTTGAAAATTTAGGCTTTTATTCACAGGTTTTATCTCCGTGCTGACGTGTCTCTTCAATTCATCTAAAAATAAATTGAATAGAAGGTAGTTTTCTTTTCGCAGTTCGTTTAACACATTCTGTAGAATTAGAGCAATATTTCAAAGCTAGAGCAAACTTTCTGTCATTCAAGAATTGTTCACTCATCATTCTTACAACGTTCTATAAATTAATCTAGGAATTCGAAATGGATTTGTAGATTAATATCGGCTGCAGCAGCAGAGGCTTACTTCTGTAATCTCCTCGCTGATTTCATTCGCTCCTGGCTGAGTTACCATGGTGGTGGTTATATCGGTATTTAATGCTGTGGGTACATTTCGGTTGCAATCAGGGCCAGTTAATCTATGAACAGTGGTGAGATTTGGTGTATAGTGTTTGCACTGTTGTTGGCAGTTTGATTGGCTCTTCGCTGTATATGTACAATACTTGTTTGATAATGTTTTCATCCAATAATTAGATAAGATTAGTAATAAAAATTAGACTCAATGGGGGAACAAAAATTATATATCATCATATATACAGTGATATCATCAAATCACAACTCCTCGCCTTGGGCGGAGTCAGAAGGAGTATCAGATTTTTACTGGTTATAAGCCAGTATTCCTTCAGTTGCGTTCTAGAGCCACAGTAAAACTTTCAAACAATCTCGCAACCCATTTTTTTTTCTTCAAAACCTTATAGGATTGTTCGATAGAGTTGCCGCAGTTATTCTAATACAGCACGGCAAAAATTAAATGAAGGAGCACACGTGGCTTTTAGTCAGTAAAAGTCTGATACTCCCTGTCTCCACCCAGAGCGGGAGAATTTATTTGATGATTTCTCCGCAAAAAAATTCTTGACGTCCTTCAAAAAACAATGTTTACACAAATCAAAATTTCCATCTTCATCTTATTCCCAGCTCATTCCTCACTCCTTTCAGAGACATCGTGTTATGAAAATTCATTCTGTTCGTTGGCAAGGCGCCTGTACCTTGTAATACGAATCTGGTGGCGCGACACGTGTCAATATATTTTATTCATGCATACAGGGACACTGCAGATTGCGTTTTGTGCAACGTGGGCTTGTGTGTGTTAGGGTACTTGTGTGTGTGAAGTGTGATTGAAGTGGGTGGCATGTTTTGGGTGTGTGTGCATTGTTTTGAGATTGTATGATGATATATCTAAACTAATACATTATTATAAAGAGGAAATATTTGATTTTTTGTTTGTATGTTACGATTTAACTCCAAAATCACTTAACCGATTTTTTTATTTTTTTTCACCAGTCGAAAGCTATATTTTATCGCGGAGTAACATAGGCATATATTTTCTATTTTCACGCTGGCAAAAGCTAGTACAGACTAAAGCTTATTTGTAGGTACCTAAAGGTAGTTTTAATTATGAGCGGATGTGGCCATAATAAAAAAAGCGTTGAAAAGAGTTTAATTTATGTATGATGAGCTTCTACTAACGGTCTCGTTCGCGTGAAAGTAGAAAATTAGTTCAAGGGTACACATTACCGGGCCTAAACAGTACCCTAAAATTATCCCAAGGTAACATCTCCCGGAAAAAAAAATATCGTATGGGCGATTCCATGAAATGGGCTACCCGTGTGGCAAGTTTCATTCGAATTCACTTAGCCGTTTGAGTGTGTTTTTGCATTTATAATTATTATTGTATAGTGTGAATTATGTTAGTAGATGGGGTTAGGCATTTTAAAAATGCGGAGAAATATATATTTCTAGATTATAAATATACTAGTTGGTGTCAGCGGCTTCGACCACGTGATAGTAGAAAAATGTCTCAAATTGTCTCATCATCATCAGCCTTTTTAATGTTCCCACTGCTGGAACTCAGGCCTCCTCTCTAGTTCAGGTTTGTGAACGTCACATGTCTTCGAATTTTTTTGTTCTAGAACATGTCGGTTTCGTCACGATGTTTTCCTTCACCGTTTTGAGAGCAGTGGTGATGAAATAAATTACACTAAGTAACGCGCCTGGCTGTCAACCCGTTAGTCGGGGCCATTACCACTCGGCCACCACTGCTCTCAAAGGAACATAATTCTGGGATAAATCAGTGTGCCAAATTTCATCCAAATCCGCTCAGCCATTTGAGCATGAAGAAATAAAAAACGTACAAACATACTCACAAACTTTCATCTTTATGATATTAGACTGCTAACTGATCGAAGGAATTAAAGTATAGATAATAACTTAGTACATAACAAACGAAGAGTACTTGTAACCTAGAAAGGCAGTCAATTCTTTGATTCACAAAATATGAAGACGCTTTTAGCCCAGTGCGACACATCTGGCGTATAAGTGAACGTTAATGTCGGCCATTTTAGTTTTAGTGCCTACTCAGAGATAGTACTACTTCTTGTAGGTATATGACTAGTCCTAGAGACTCTGTGTCTCGCCGTATAATTGAAACGTAACGACTTTTAGACAGTGTGCACACTGGAAGCAAAATCTCTATCTATGATAGACAAATCAGTTTTCAGTAGTATTGAAACTAGTTTTTCAGTACTTTTTTTGGCAAGTTGGACGATCTTATTTTCGTTTTGAATACTTAAGTATGTGTAACTGTAATCCTAGAGTAATATCACTATTTTCCAAGCTCTTTCCAAACTATACTGAGGACTTATTACGAAGTTTGAACGCGAGCCATTTGACGACCTATATTGAACAGTTAAAGGGATGAAGCTATACAGAGTGTATAGCTCCGTCCCGAATTCTTGTCCATATGACTGACATTTTAACACGTCATGGTAGGGCCCCTGATTTCATGATTTAAAAGAATGTCTATAGAGTTTCTTGTATAGAGATGGGAATATCGCCCGAAGTATGAATATTGGTGGCAATATTGTCGGCAACTGCACATCTCTATTCTTGCATATTCTTTGGAATGTGATAGAGATCTACGCTTTGGAATGTGCATTTAAGATATTTTTTTCTGACAAACTGACTTTTTGACAATTCAAAAGTGTGTTTAAATGGTTTACATGAAATAAATGATTTTTGACTTATCAACTTACTGATAAAGTTTTATCAACTGGGTGCGGCTGAATACAGCTTTTTTATATGGAGTGATTGTCTATCTGGTCTCTTGTTTTTGATCTGGGAAATCGTTAAATAACTTCTCATAGGTAGACCGAGAGGGAGTGTCAACTCCTTCTCGGTTTATAAGTTTTTAAGAATTCGGTGTGGTGAGGTGAAGAAACTCGGTCGGTAAGTTTAAGATTCTTTTGATTTTTCTGACCGAAACCCACTCGAGTTCCTGTAGTTGCTCTTTGTATTCTAAAACGCAGTAACACTTTTGAACAATCACCCAGCCAGTCTATCTGGTAACAAGATATCTCCTTAGTATTGATTGTCAGATTTTTCGAAAGCCTCTGCCAACTGCTAAAAAATGCCAAAGATATCAGTATATCTGTGGCGATATCTTGTCGAATCAGTCTGTGCACAGCTTAAATAATCTCTCATTTTATGACGTCACATAAACATGTGAACTGTAGGACAATGTCAAAGGATACAGTACTAACTAACTTGGCTTTAAACTCCTGACACAACTCAAAATTAAACTGTACTCCCGGTTTTAAAAGTACTTAATTCTCTTGGGGAACGTTTCGTAGCTGGAGTAGCTCTTTTTGGGTTAACTAGGACTAGTACTTTTGTTAAATGCAATTTTCAGGCTAGCAATTGTGAGCTAATTTATTATTAGGTCAAAGAGCAATGTTTGGATTACGTGGTATAGTTTGCTGGAGAATATACGTTTTTTAATTACTTAGCCACTAGAATAAGCTAGCTTATATACCCTATTCGCGTTAAGATTAGACATTTAAAGAAACTTTTTTTACTGTCTGTTCAACAGATTATAATTTCTATTTAGAAGGCATAAGGATTGCATTAAAAAAAAGTGGCTACAATACCAACTATTAACTGCAGCTACCATTTGTCATGCCACCAACACAATAAAAGTCAAAATCGGTTGAATGGATAGAAATAAAAGGTCTTCATAAATGTCTAATGTTATTTTGAACAGAGTATAGCTTGACGGCGATCCTACCTGATGGTAAGCTGTAATGCAATCGTTGGTGGTGAAGCGCACTAGTTTATTAAGAGCCTATTCGCTCTAGCTTTGAAAACAATTATAATACTCGTACTTAGAGTAAATTGTAATCGGGGAAGACAGCAGGAGGCAAATTTTTCGATGTACGCGGTATAAACGAAGACGCGAAACGCTTAGCCCGGACCATAGAGGTATCAACAACGTAAGGGTGGAAACTCACCGTACGTGATTATGCTTTATTTCGGTAGGATATTGTCTTGGTAGAGATTATAGTAATCAACGTTCTGGGTTAATGGTCTTTGATGTTTGACTTCGGGTCAGCTTAGTAGCAATCCGAGTCATGATTATAAGCTGTTTGCTATTGATGTTCATTTCTTTTTTTTTTTGCCTTTCGCCGTTCTTTTGTACTTTTGATTGTCAATTTGACATTTTTGGCTTTCGGGATGAAGGGTAGAGTCGGCAGGGTTGTTTGAAAGAGTTGCTCTGGAAACCACCCTTTGCGCTCATTGGCTCAGAGTCCTTAAAACACGGGTGGGTTTCAGTAAAAGTTTGGCACAAAGTCTGATACTTTTTGATCTACCTTGGTAGAGTCAAAAGGTGTACCAGACTGTTGAGTAAGAGAAGTTATTTGATGATTTCACACACCCCAAAAAAATGAGTGAAGGGTAGACTAACTTACTGTAAGATTATGCCTAAAGTATTATGTGATGTGGCTAACAGGAAAATATTATTTTCATGAGTGCCTGGTACGAGTTTAAATATAAATAAAAACAAGTTGATTATAATGAATATTTGCCAGACGCATTACTTTGTGTAATTTATTTCATACCACTGCTCTCAAAACGATGAAAGAAAACATCGTGAGAAAACCGGATATTCTAGAACCAAAAATTCGAAGACGTGACATTCACCAACTCGCACTGGACCCGCGTGGTGGATTACGGCCCGTTTCCTCTCCTAGGGAGGAGCCCTGAGTCCCAGCAGTGGGAACATTAAAAAAAGGCTGATGATGATGAATTAATATTTGGACATTTACTCCGTTAGACTTAATATTGACTACAGTGCGGGGAGTGTAAGCTTTTGAAACGTTTACTGCGAATAAATTAAGTGTTGTTAATCATTAGGAAGCCGATTAAGACGGTATACAGTTAGGATTAACGTGTTTATTTTTTAAAAACATGATGATCGGTAACCACTCTACATATTTTCCTGGTCTATTTGAAATGCAATAAATTAGTGAAGCTTTAAATCGAATTTTGTTTTATATAGATAATAATATTATAAATGGAGAAACTACAATGCTACCGCTGCTGTGATGCTTTCAAATCTGTGCAGTTGGCACGTTTATCGCATTTGACTGTCTGACTGGTTAAGAGCTTGGAGCATGCCAATCAAAGCGCCGAACGTTATAAACGTGCGTTAACTTAAAACAAACTCGGATTAGGCAAGCTGAAAAACGCGCACGATGTTTACGAGCTACGTAAATGATCATTCTGAAGAGTATAAGGGTCTGTGCATTTCATGTTGTTTAAAAGTGCCGTTGACGCGCGTTTTAGAAACGTAGCTCGACGGCGCGCTTTTAACCTATTAAAGGTCTACAGGCTGCGTCTGACTCGCGTACATATCGCGTCTGTATCGCTACAAACGCGCGTCTTCGGCGCGTTTAAAAAACGTGGTGTGCACAGGCCCTTAATTCCAACTATTACGTTGTTCGTGATTCTATTCACGTGGCTTTTACGCCTACTCAGTTACTACGCAGTAGGCGGCTTCAGCGCGTGTAGCGGACTGCTACGCAGTACGTAGCTAGTGACTACGCGGCGTAGACCTTGAAGAGGGTATCATGTACACAAACTCATCTGGAAATTGGCGTAGTTATGATCACAAAATTTCCTGATGGAAAAGTTCGACATAAGTTTGATGTTTAAAGAGAATTAGAGAACCTTTTTAAGCTATTGCATAGTTTCTATCGCGGGCCTTGAGCGTGGAGACCGAATCCAGAAATTCCGTAACGAAAATAACCTAACACCCCCCACTCATTTGTTTTTTGACCGTGGTGACCGATAAGAAAACAAATGAGTGAACAATCAATCAAAATTCAATTCAATGTGTGAAAATGTAACTTCAATTAATATCAAAGAAAAAAAAAACAAAGGAAAAAAAATACTGCATAAATAAAATAAATAAATAATTATAATTGCATAAGTTGATAAAAATGCTATGCAATAGCTTTACCGCGGCAGTCCCCGAGTGCCACACGTCTTTTTTTTAACTGGTAAAACAAGTTGGTCAAGATCTGAATAATAAAATTCCTAATAATTTTTATTCTTATTGTCTGGGACATAGGGTGGGGATCATCATTTTCATTTTTTCTTTTAGATTGTTCTAAAAAGTCACAGTTACCCATGGCCCTGGAACGAAAAGGGCTAGGTTTTAGTCAGTAGAAGTCTGACACCTATCGTGTGAAGTTATTTGATCAATTCTACCCTCAAAAATGAGGGATCAGATTGCTCTTCCTCTGTAAAAATTGGTCAATCTTGCGTAATTCTCGGTCAGTGTGTAATATCAGCTATTTTAAAGTTATGTCCATGTTACCAAGTATGTTACCATCAAACAAGACCCGAGACCTTTCCTCCGTTGGAATGATAACACCAACCAAAATTATTCAAGGCTGGAATTCAAACTATTCGCCTCTAACTTCCAGATGCCGTTTTCTTGATAAATTACTGTATAACACAGCCAAACCGTAATGGCGACTACTTATGCAAATTGTGGCAACATACATAACTACTAATAATAATATATTGGTCACCTACGACTTCCTTTAATCAATAATTATTGATAGATACCGTTTTTGGGGTTCTATAGTGAAGTAAAGTTTTGAGAAAAATACTGACTTATGCTTGCTATAGGAGTACAACCGAGTTAAGGGCCAAGCGCCCGAAAAGTGCCATAAAACAGTGATTTTCTGAGGCCTACTCCTCCGTAACGGCTAGGTCAATTGGTTTGAAAAAAATATATGTTTATTATAGATTCATGAACAATAATATCAACATTTGATTTTTTCGTGCAATTAATACTTTTGTCAAAAAAAAATATTTAGCAATTTCGCAACTTTTCGCAACTTTTCCTTACTCCTTCGAAACGGCTTGGACCTTTAGAAACATTTTTACACATAAAAATTGGTGGTTAAATGTTCTTCAAAGTGAACATTGCATATGTAAATCAATCAATATCTCGCAGAGAAAATGGATTTAAAGCGCTTTCCGGGCGCTGCTGGCCGCAAATAAATGCACAGATTTGCGTACTGCCGCCTAGGCGAGTGCGAGAGTTGCGTTCACATAATTTCGGCCAGATGGTTCAAGGAACTATACGCCTTAAGCTATTGCTGTGGTTTTTTGTACACACGCGGCGTATTTCTTTTTTTTAAATAACGGCTCGCCATTGGTTCAAACCCTCGTATTTGATAGTCAAACGATGTGTCTTGCTATTTCCTATCGAATGACATCCGATACGTATTTTGTTAAGAAATTGACATCCATTCCACGATGTTACACATATCTTCGAGTTTTTGGTTCTAAAACCGGGTTTTAGGAAACCATCATGTTTCCTTATGATGTTTTCCTACACCGTTTTTGAGAGAAGTGGTGATAAAATAAATTACATAAAGCAAAACGCCAACATGAGTTTGATCCTACTACCCAAGTCCTACAGCTTGTAGGTTGGATCTGTTACCACTGGGCTATAATTGATTGAGTGTGTATATTATTCGAAAATTTTGATCATCAACCAATTGAACATTTTTAATTTTGTTTAGGCCTACGGAACCCTACTCTTACTTATACCAAAAAGCATTCGTAGAATTTCTAGATTCAAAAAAATAATTTTATCCGTAAAAGTCTTGTAATAAACCAATTTACATACGAAAGCTTTCAATCTTTTGCTTATTTATTAGTGAATAGTAACATTTTTGGTAAGACATGTATCTTCCAAGACAATTCAATTAATGGGAGTTGTATCAACAAAGAATTTTAAATAATTTACAGTTGTTTTTATTTAGGAAATTTACAAATGTATTGTGGTCGCTCTTGTTAGTAGTAGATAATTAAATGTGTCATAGTTGATAGAGAAAGAGTAAAAAAAAGCTAGAAAACAATATGTTTATGAATTGTGCCATAATACAAAAAAAAAAATGCAAATGGTTACCAACACACGTATGTCATCATCGACCTACAGCAGTCTACTGTTGTATGTCTAGTAATTGACCAGACCGAGCCCAGTCGTCAACAGCGCGTAGTGATCCACGCGCTCCTCAAAGAGATGTCACCAGACCGTAGGGGTCCAGCAGGACCGTTACCCGCTAGCTAGGACCGCGGGGAATTTCTGAAAAGGAAACCCGGAATCCTAAAACGCAAAGGGCAACTGAAGGAATGGTGTGGTTTTAGTCAGTAAAAAACTGACACGCCCTTTTGCTCCACCCAGAGTAGGAGAAGTCATTGAATGATTTCCACCCTTAAAAAAAATATCTAGTTAGATATTTTTTGACTTCTAGACTTACGTATAGGGTTCTATAAACACACGCCATCCATCTTGATGACCTGCTGAGGACGAATTTATTTACATAAACTTTATGTACAGTAGTAGTGCATAGGTGTAATACTAGGTGTGTTTAATAATACAACGAGGTATTCTCTACCAGGTAACCATCTTAATTCTTTATTGTACACAAAACTTACAATTGAGAAAGGTTGTGCTCTTAAAGTCATCCAGAGACGAGCATTCGCGAAGGGAATGTGGGAGAGAGTTCCAGAGACGCACTGCAGTTATCTACAGTAAAGGAGCCATCATATAGCGGCTGGAAGTGTGACGCGGAGTACGAAGGAGAAGAGAATTGGTACCTACGAATGTAACAATATTTAAAAGATTTAAAAGTAAAACCCCAATTGTAGCTGCTTCAATCTGTTAGTATTAATGAAGACATGCACGAAACAAGACACGAGAAACTTGACTACCACACTCACCAATAATAAATGAGCCGTATCAACCCGATCCCAGCATCCAAGACCAAACTTTACAAAGTGCAACGCATCAGAAAATGTAACGAAAAACTTGAAGAGACAGTATTAACGAAGATGCTTACAGTTTTCATGCAACAAGCTCTACTAACGAACATGTAATATGTATGCAGTGCCGGATTGTATCAGCGTGGGGCATTTAGAAAATACTACCATACACATACCCCACGCTGATAGCTCTTTATACTGAGTTAGGGGGGCCCTGACAGTACGATTTAAAACTTCTTTAACTTTCATAGGTTACTTCTACTTCAGCTCCTTCGTCGACCACATTATCGCTTACCATCAGATAAGGTAGTATAAAAAAAGTGAAAATTACGATTACTAAACAAGCTTTTGGTTTCTATAAACATTCATTAAATGTCCAATTGTTTATTTCCAGATCTTTATTAAAAGTTATTTTTTATCGGTTAAAAAAGAGCTCGTAGTACAGCTGTACAGTTAATCTTAGGGGTTAACCAACACTTTTCAAACAGGCCACAGGTCTCTTAAGTAGCGATGGATCTACAGGGCTATGTTGTTTTTATTGAAAATCCGAAGTAACTAAAATCATATGTGCACAGGAATCTTTACTTGTTTTTGTACGTCCGAGTGGGGCCCATCCAGATGCGCGGGGCCCGTAGCTACTCTTGCTACGTGCCTGATCTGGCACTGCAGATGTGGCATGAAAAGGTTCAGCAATTTTCAAAAATCGTTTGTTACATTTTGTTTTCAATGATTTCTTTATGAAAATATTACTAGCTGTTCCTCGTGGTTACACCTGCGTCTTTAGTTTTTGATCCGCTCATATGATTTGTAGTGTTATGAAATTTTAGATTTTTTTTTTAAATATTCGTATTAAAAAAAAATCTAAAATTTCTAAAATTCTTAAATAAAATCCAGTATTTTCTGTACAGTAGTTTCTGAGATCAGCGCGTTCAAACAATCAAAATCTTCAGCCTTAAAAAAAACCTCTGCTTTTTTCAACACACTGTACCTACCCTCCTAGTAAATATGCAGATAGTTGTGTCAACTTGTATCCGAGAACGTGACGTCATTTGTAACGTTAACGTTCAAGAGATAAGAGTTCGGAGGTTAGCTGAGTTAATGATGTAGACGGAGGCTGAGGAAGAGATTTGTACGGTTTACAATCATTTATTTTAAAGCGGTCTGTTGTCGGTCTTGTGTGATCATGACTGTAACATTGTTTTAGGAATAAAGAGCTTTCTGTTATAATTCAGGTACTATTAACTAAATATTTGTAACCCTACCTAAGTATATTATAAACGTGAAAGTTTGTATGTATGGATTTTTGTTACTCTTTCACGCAAAAACTATTGAATGGATTTCAATAAAACTTGGTACACGGGTAGTCTATGTCCTGGAACAGCACATAAGATACTTTTTATCTCGGGAGTATGTTCCTTTGATTTAATTTTCTACTATCACGCAGGAGAAGCCGCTGGCAGCAGCTAGTGAAAAATAATTTTGAAACGCGATTTTTGTGCAAAAAAGCGTTATGTCTACTTATATCATAATTCTATACTTAGTAATATGTACCTATTATCGCAGTACTTCCGTTTCATGGTTTTAAAAACTACATATCTGTAAACACGACATTAGTATGTCCAACATCTAACAGTCAGAACGCATCAGAGCGACAAAGCGCCTGTTAAAAAAATGTGAGCCGTTACAGATATGCGCTTTATTGCCGCACATAAGTGTGCAGGCGCTGTTGAGCAAACATTTTACATTCTTTGCAAGCAAGACTGTGTAATAAAACAATTATTGTTTTACTAACGTCTTGCTTATTTTGTGAAATGTACGGTATTTTTGAGCTTGGCTTTGAAAATGCTCTTTGTGATAATTTATTATGATTCTAACGTGCGCCACGTGAACGACTGCATTTTAAGTTAAAATTTCTAATTGCAATATCTATCTAGGTAATGTTCAATCACATTCAAATAATAAAGACAGTATAAACGATACATTAACAAGCTCAACAACCACTTATCCAGATAGTCTTGGCAACACGTCCAAACGTAATTTGTAACAACGTTAGGCGCCGGCGGACGAGATAAGGGTCCGTTTGCGGTAAAACTTTAATATTGCCACACTCACTCCTTAAGAAACCACTGAAGTTTAATCGAGACGTGTATAAGCCTTCCATTACAAAATCTTGTAAGTCTGTTTATATACCCAAGGAGGCGGACTAAGCCTAAATGTAGCCACCTATGTACGTAGCTCTCTATTTTGCATGCGTAGAGACAGCAGTATTGCGTTAGGGTTTCTTGACGATTGGGATTTCTAAGTGTCAGTTGGAGCAAGTTAGGCTAAATTAAACCATTTCAGTTTGGGACTGTTGTACCTGCTTGGGTAATAATCTGAGGTTTAAGCTTCATTCAAGGCTAGAAAGCATGCCTAAGTGAAAAACTTTTGGTATTAAGTAGGATCTTAATTGCTTACCCAATACATAAAGGTATTATAGTTACTATTATTCTGAGGCAGCTGTAGGCAATAGAAACATATTATAGAGTTTGCTTTAAGTTGGTGAGTTATAAAACTTGCCTAAGTACCTAACCATTCTGGTAAGTTAAACCTCGTGAGACTTGGAGCGAAGGAACCAAAGATAATAAAGTTGGAATAGTAACACAATGTTTGCCAGTTGAGAATCAGAAGTACATCTACGAATATATATACATCTGACGTGTCAAAACACAATTTATATCTTACTCGTATGTTTACAGAAAACGCCTATCAAAAAACTCGGAGCAAATCAACAAAAACTCGTTAATTTATTCGCGGCTACAAGGGGCTACGGGAGCAACATTAAAATTTGAGCCTTGTCAGGTGCTAAGTCCATAATTTCCCTCGGGAACAATCCCGGATCGCGTTTTAAGGGTTTCCATGAATGGCAGTTCTAATTTCCACTGACGGTCGTCTTCCATTTGCTTAAGGCTTACTGTTTTATATTGTTTTGACCGTGAAATCTTATAAACGCAAAGAGTTGCGTCTTTGATGTTGACTGCTTACTTTTTCCTTAAGAAATTTTGGAGCCTTACAAGTATGTTATTCAATTCATCGAATTTTGCGTATAAAAAGTAGTAGGTAATGTTTTTCAAGTTGCGTAACGATTTGGAAGAAACTTGAATCGTTTACCTATATATAATGGTACCTACTTATGTATTACAAAAAGCGCTTTTCTGAAATTCCTGTGATTTTATTATAACTTTTGCGACATGTTGTGACCTAAAATTATTTCTTCTGTTTCAGGTAAAGCTTGAAATAACTCCCCAACATTTTGGTAAGCTAAACTAAAAATATGTGGTTTAAAGCCGGGAACTCACTTACGAGCCGTAACTGTTAGTGTGCACACGGGCCACAAAAAAAACCGCTTCTAGCTTCTTTTTGTGGCCCGAGTGCGGTGGTGCCGCCACAAAAAAAAAGCTAGAAGCCGCTTCTAGCTTCTCCGGCACAAGCTGTCGTGCGTTTCAGCTTTTTTTGTGGCCGCTTGTAGCGTTTTTGTGGTCGCTTTTAGCTTTTTTTTTGTGGCGGCTTTTTGGGGGCCCGCGTGTGGGGACACTAAACGTTGCAGATATAGTAACCAAATTTTGTACCAACGTGAGTACGTAGTTTGCGAGCCCGTTGTGGTTCCAGTCGCACCGAGCCGGCAGTAGAGAGTACAGTAGAGCCGAGTACAGTTACGGCTCGTAGGTTAGTACCCTGCTTTACATTTTATTCGTCCAAGCGGTGTAACCCTGTAGGAAATAAACTTCGATAGAGTGTGGACTGTCGGTTCGTTTACTCGGTTTGCATACAAAAGTTTACAGAATGTTTTCGTTCCGTAGTGAAAACCGCAGAACACGGTTTTATCATGTCGGTTTTGGTCAGAGGTGCTACAAAAGCATTTTGATTGTGAGACGAGTAAGATATTTGTGTGTGGAGTTTTAGTTGAGAATAATGTTGTAGTTTTGATTTTATATTCGAAGACGTCTGACAGTTTGTTTTTTTATCGTAGAATAAACGAAAAGGGTTTATTTATAAAACAAACTAATGAGACTGTACTTTGTTTCCTTTTAATGGTATGATTCAGTGCTTTACTGCGATCCCACCAGCAGTGATGCAGTCATTGATGGTGAAGCTTCACCTTAGCCTCGAAGATACCTAAATTATAATCGGACGGAAAGGCCGCAGCAGGACCGCAGCACATCTAATTACTCATTTTCCAAGTACCTATAAACAGTCGAGGAATTATAAAGCACTTTTAGTTCTGGAAAGCAAAGCACTTTCAGCTGTGTGTGCTCAAAAGAGTTATTTTAGCCCTAGAACACCAAGAGCAATTGAAAGAAACAGATGGGTTTAAGGCAGTAAAAGGCTGACATTTTCTTTCGCTCCACCAAGAGTGGGACTCATTTGATGATTTCGCAACGAATAAAAATTTCTCTGATATTAAAAACAGTTACTTCGAAGAATTCATCCTTTTCTTGCTTCAATTCTACGTTATTTACACCTACACTAATATTATAAAGAGGTAAAGTTTGTTTTTATATTTTTTTGTTTGTAGGTGATCTCTGGAATTACTGGTCCGATTGCTAAAATTTTTTCGATAGAAAGCTGCTTTATTCCTGACTGACATAGTATATATTTTATCTACGCATGCGAAGCCGCGGGCAAAATTAAGTAATCTATCATTTTGATTGCTAACCATCGTAATCAAAACAACCAATTTATATGAAAATTTTGATAAACAACAGCTATTTTCTATGCCTTCCTTTCAAGTAGTTTCAACAACTTTCTTTGTAAACCAACTTATGGTTTCAGCGGCCATTTCCCGATTTGCATAAACAAACTAACTTATACAGTTAGGCAACTAATTGTGGCTTTAGTTTAAGACAAAGACGATGTGGTCATTAAGAATAACTATTATTTTAGTGAGCAAGCTTAAAATAAGTCTTTTGAGAGTCTTGTAAATGAATATAGGCTGCACTTAGTGACACTTTTTTTTTCAAAATTATCAATTAGCTTCTCCCTCTCTATTTGGAGGAAGAAGGAGTGTTAGACTATACTGTGATGAGCATGATCATTTGTTCTGTGTCTGGGTGTAATTTATCTATAGTATGTATGTATTTAGAAATATATAAGTATGTTTATCAGTTGTCTAGTACTCATAACACAAGCTCTGCTTAGCTTGAGATTAGACGGCGTTGGTGATAGTTGTGAATTATTATATTATTTTATTATTATTCATGACCAAAACCTATATGCTCCTTCAGCTACCGTTTGCCTTCCAAAGTTTCATTTAGGGGAGTGTGCGTCGGAATTGCATAACCTAATTCCACCAATCCCATATTTCTTTCTAACTTATTTTTAAAAATCTTCTTCATAGGAAACGACCAATTTGGAACCGTGCACTAGCTTCTGACGTTTTATAAGTGCCCATGTAGGCCTATGTGAAATAAAATATTTTGACTTTGACTTTGATTTCAACTTTTTTGTGAGTGACAATGTCCTTTTTCATGGTGACTCATGTATTATTACTGTAAGTGAAGTTAGCATGTGAGTTTAATTGATCGTTATTAATAGCTCGTGTCGTTGCTGTATTGACAATTTTATGACCATGGTATAAATTGATAAAGCGCACGCTCATTGATGGCTCAATATAGTTTAAACAATATTGAAGGCTATTGCGTTTTAAAACTGTTGGTTGAATTGGATTATTGAAATTTTCAGGCAGGCACTCGTATTTCGGATTTTATATAATCCTAATGCCCAGGGAGGCTTATAGGCATTGAATTGAATAGTTTATGTGATAAAGCTCTAAGCGTCGTTGACAACTCGGGCTAGGTCCTTATCGGATAGTCCGACGGCGAGCAACCCGTTGCACGTAGTCCGCAATTTGGCTGAGGACTCCCGGTGCCCTATAGGGTCTCCTGCGGAGGATGTAAAAGGTTAACATTAATGTAACTCTATTTAAATAATTATGAGCAGAGCCTTCAAAAAGAATTATTAGACAAGTTCAGTAAGTTGTCATACCTGTAAAAGGCATGCATACCAGTGCCTTGATTTTTTTTTTAAATCCTGTATGTAATGCTGTTGGTGTGCCAATAAATAAATAAATATGTTGGTCAATCTTAAGAAGTAAACCAGTAAAAGTAGGAAAGATTTATACTTATTAATATTTTATACAATCAACTTTGATTTGATATTCACAGTTAGTATTCTGTTTTTGCATATTTATTGATAAATTGGTTAGATAATATTATTTTCCCTGCATATTAGCTAATGAAAAAAAAAAAAAAATCGCATTTCGTCCCCCTCGAGCGCCGATTGTACATACGACTGTATAACTTGAATGACCTTGAAAAACGCTTAATTGTCGTTTTGTACACACTTTTGTAATAATTTTTTTTCGCCAAAAATTTTTTTTTCTATATCTTTGTTTTTCACAGAAAAATCTAGTCTAGTTATCTAGTCTTTGATTAATCTATTAGCAGTACACCGCAGACTAACCCTGTATTGTTTTATTCGTTTCAATCCATCCTAAGGCTATCTGGTAGAAATCGCTGTCAGCGATAAGACCGCCATTGTGCTCATATATTTAAGTTTATGTTTATGTCACGTTACTTTTTGATGTACAATAAAGTTTATTCTATTCTATTCTATTCTAGAAAAAGGTTTATTTTATATTTATTTTGAATTTTTTTTTTGTGATTTACATAAAAACGCGCAATTACGTAATAATAATACCCCGAGGCGCGCGAAGGGTTAAGACTAAACAGACTTGGAGACTTGAAAGCCTGTAATCGACTTAAGGCTTCAGATTGTTAACACTGTTATTAAGACTGTGTAATGAAGAGTTGTGATCATGCGATATTCGCTAATGGATCTGAGTTCGTCACTGTCTATGGTTTACACGAGTCTTACAACCCAATCAGCTCAAACTCCTCTATTATCGAGACTATAAACAATAACTCAATTCTACTCTGTTGTGCCGCCGTCGGTCCGTGAAGGTTCGTTATGCCTCGGATGAGAAAGTTTGTCGGGTCTCGATGGAAATTTTAGAAGATCCAACTTTGCTGAAGTCACGAGCATGACCGGGACTAGTTAGCGAATAGTCGCCTCTTGTTGTGGCTGCTGTAAAACGGTTGCGTTGCGATCGCATCTTGTGCTACCAAAGTTGAGGTTTTGTTAAGAAAGTTTGTAAATTTTGTAGGCAATCTTTTCAGAGTGGGTGGGTATGTAAAATTAGTCATGTTTTGAAGAATTTAGTTGTAGTCTTGAGCACAGACTAATACTGTAGAAATTTTTGGAATTGTGTTATTCAAGATTTTGAAATTGAAGATACGAATGTATCAGCATAGCTGATATGGATTCTTTATGTTACCTACAACTCCTTGTAGGTAGGTTGGTATATTAATTGAAAAATATGCTATTAGAAGAAATGCATTAAATGATGCATTTTGGAGTATGCGCGGGAATTACATGACTTGATTCCGACATTACCTTTCTACCATCGGACAACTCGACGTACGGCGAATATCCATCCTTACATTGTTAACACCTCTACAGTCCAGACAAAGCATTTTGCCTCATCGTTTATACAGTGTACATCGAAGGACTGAAACAAATTGCCTGCTGGGATCTTCCATTCCGATTATAATGTATGTACCTTCAAGGTTAGAGTGAATTGGATTTTAATAAACTAGTACATTTCACCATCTACGATTGCATCACTGCTTACCGTTAGGTAGGATCGCAGTCAAGGTCTAGTTCTGGCCCGATTTCTCTAAATATACACATATCATCTTCATATACGATTTTCCGAATATAGGACATAGGTTCACAGGATTCACGTACTACTCAAGTGACGGAAAGGCTAATACGTATTTGGAGAGCACAGGGCAGATACATGTGTAGGCAGATCAATACGGGTCCTGTTAGTAAACACAGGATATTGGGTTTCATGACGTGCTTCATGTATCCTTTGATGTTATTGGAAAGGGATGATACCTTTTGACTATCAGTTTCAAATTGGATATGTATGTAACCATATTAAATCACTGTATTGTCACGTGTAGTGAAAGCTTGTGCACGTAAAACTGACCCTAAGAGTGTTTAACAATGACTATACAACCGCTTAACTTAAACATGTGATGGAAGTCTGCCCCGCTTGGGTGGAGCACCGCCAATTGCCATGTCCTTGTAGAGGCGATCGGCAGTAGGAACCTCTCGCTCCCGACTCTGGTTCAGGTCATAATGTGGAACGAGAGGGAAAGGGAACAAGTCGCCTTCTTTTGCAAAGCAGCAATGCGAGTGAAGGAGGTGGTTGAAACCGTGAGGTAGAAGACATATCCTCACGCTCCAGCCGCCGCCCGCAAACACCGCAGGAGACACCCATCGGTAGTCACAGGGCTATTCCCGGCCACCCTAAGCGTAGGACAGCAAGCAATCGGTAATTCGCCATCCGGCCATCGGGTAAAGACCCAACCCGAGTCAACGACGCGTTGTTTCAAGTACGCTTCAAAGAGATGTTGGCAAAATGGACAGTATTTACTACGACCGATGCCTGTCAGGGCTTGTCTGAAAGGGTAAAAGTCTAACACTCACTGTCACTATTAACAGAGCAGCAGAAATTATTTGGTGAATTTCTACCTGAAAAAAAAAGCGAGTGCCCCTGTGTTTGCGCACACACGTGCACTATGATATCTGTTGTGAACAAGTATTTGGCTGATCTCTGAGATTGGCCACCTTGATCGAAATTCGGTCTTCGAGGGTTCTTATGCTAGAACTACATTAGACCGACGCACACGTGGTCCACGTCTGATTTGTACGTAGAACGACGTCACGTGGCGTTCCGTGGCGTGGATAAAATGTAGCTTTAGTTGCCATATAAAATGTATGGAGACCGACGCGCCCATATCGTTGTACCTGGCACATGTGTGCGCAGTGTAGTTCTACTTTTATTCTTTAAAGTTAAATTGTTATCTCTAATAAAATGACACCAAGCCGAAGCCCTTTGGGTTATATAGAATACTCCACCAGGAACAACACGACCATATTATTTATGCTTACAAACTAATTTGCCGAGCTTAGCCCGCTGAACTGCAAAATTCATTGACCCGTTTCTATCATCGTCAACGATTTAAAACTTGGATTAATAACTTTTCTCTTATAATCAAATCCGACTTGGAGAATAATTGGATAAGGTAACAGGGGGATTAAGAATTTCATTGCTCTTTAATTACTTAACTTGGAACGATACCTAATGAATTTTTGGGACAGTTTATCGGAATCAAAAAGTTTGGAGCTGTCAGTCCACTTTGAGATTTGTTTTGTAATGAAAAGAGGGTTATTGACAAAGAAGGGTTTTTTTTTTTTGGGTTTGGACTTGTTTGTGAGAAATTGTTTGTGTATAAGTATATAATGTTTATTTTTATTTATTTATTTATTTAAACTTCATGTACAATAGTGGTACATAGGCGGACTTAATGCCACAAGGCATTCTCTACCAGTCAACCTTTGGGTTAAAAAAGACAACACTGTTAATGTTCCACTTTTGGAACTTAGGCTTCCTCTCTAGAAGTAGGAATGGGCTCACCACATGGTTGGAGAATGTAGCATCGCTTAGAATTTTCGTTCAAAGACATATCAGTATTCTCACGATATTGTCCTTCGCTTTATTGACAAACCAGCTGTGTTCCTTCAGTTACTCTTTGCGTTTCATTGAAGGCTACGGTAACTCTTTTGAACAGTCCTGCAACTCTAGCAGGTATCGGCTCTACCGGGTCCTTTCAGTTTTGCACCCCTCACTTTAACGCGTTGACCACAACACACCGTCTATTCAGGCTTGATCCTTGCCGGATGGCTGGACGGAGAGCTACTCGTTGCTTGTCGTCTGGAAGTCCGCACCTACGGTTGCCGGGAATTCCTTAAGCGACTCTTGACACCCGGGGCGTCTCCTAGCTTTAAATACGTCGATATAAACAAGGAGAGCACTTTAATTTTGTTTGGTTTTCTTCAGCATTGAGGTTTTACGAAATTAAGAGTAATAAACCTGAAGGTACTTAAGTATTCTGTAGATAAATATTCTCGTAAAACTGCGATAGTCATACAATTAAACTGATCTCTTGCACGTCGTAAAACTATAACTTCAACTTGCCGTAAATTGTCCGTACAACCAAGTTATTAAAACCTTTAATATTAGATTAGAGAGCTATTCTCGTCCTGTTTATGTATGGACAAAGCCACCTGTAATTAAAGTTTAAATTATTGTGTATGGAAGTTCGTACGGCAGACTAACTTAACTGGAGTTGCATAGCGTATGGCTATTTCGTTTTAGTTTTGCAATGGAGGTCATTGCACTTTGCTTATATTCTAAAGTTTTGCTACAAATAAAAACATAATTTAACAATAATGACAATGAAAAAAATACCTAATATAATCTACCTATACTTAACTAGCTTAGCTCTCCTAGAGAGGAGGCCTGAGTCCTAGCAGTGGGAATATTAAAAGACTGATTATGCTTATGCAATAAAATGTCATTATCCATTGATCACTAGCTAAAGATAATGCAGAGTACATTTAAAAAAGGAACAACGATTATTTTAAGTTTACTAGTAAAAAAAAACATAACTCTCCTTTGGCTTTGCCGTAGTCGGGTAATTAATACTAATTCAAGGGGTTAAACTGGGTACTAGTAATTTGGTTTTTATTTGCGTGACAGCGTAGACGAAATACGCCCTATGTCACACTTTTTTGTACTATTCAACTGTCGAACGCCCTATTAGGTGCGTACCTTTTATTATTTTTGTTAAGCTAAAAAAAAAAAACAAGCTAAAGAAATGATTGAATTGTAGGGTTTATAACTATTTTTAATTTACGATTTTGCTTAATAGGGTATGGGTACACGAATACCTAGAAATAATATTAATAATTGCTCTCATTAAGCAAACACGTGTTACACGAGAATATTTCATTTTCATAAAACATGTTGTGGATATTTATTTGAGAATGCAATTTCAGTTTTGCAGAAATAGCGAAGTATCGCGCAAACATTTGGCAGGATCATCTAACTAAATTATTCATGTACACACATTTAATTTGGGACTGCATTTAGCGCTTTAATTAAAACGTTCCACGAATTTCAGGTTCTAGGCGAAACGGATCTGTTTTAGTCTTCAAACCAATTCAAAATGTGTACTGGTGTAAAATATAGTACCACTAACTCAAGTATTGAATCGAGCACTGTGTTTATAAGTGATCATTTTTTAAATTGAATGTTAAAAAGGTCTTTTAAAAAAAAGTTTGGGTTGCATCTGATTGAAACTGTGTCTTGAATTCTAAATTCAAATATACAAATTCAATAAAAGAAGAAATGATGTCACCCACCAACCAGCACCGGGCACGTGTGTAGGATTGCATCCTACGGTTTAACAAAATTAAGTTTTTACGATGAGATTATAGTAGGATAGCACTATCTCTTTTGAACATTAGGCGGAATGATATATCACTTTTAAGCTCACTTTATAATTCAGTTCAGATTGTACAAAACTTCCGAATTTTCATTGCAAATAAGGCCACAAATGAATTCGATATTTAAAATGAAAACATGTTCTATTCGTGAGTTCTACTCCCGTCGGGCACGTATTCGGGAATCGTTAGTTTTAATTTTGAATTTTACGATGGAATTGGGACGACTGGCAATTATGAATTTAGTTTGAAATTGGAAAACCTATAGTAGGCCGGTAATAAAATTGTTAAGACTGGATTATGCTGTTGCTCTAATTGGTTTTTAGTAAGATTTTTTTTGGTAATTTGTCGGTTTGTACTGAAGAAGAACATGTAGTTTCTCCTACTTGATCAAAGTTAACTTACAGAATAACAAAGATAAATGTTGAAACTTTTGTACATCTATAAATATTGTAATTCAATGAACAATACTTGGTTTTTGGAAGATGTTTTTTTTTTGGTAAGTAATTTGTCGGTTTCTTTCAAAGATTTTTTGTAATGTTTAAACAATAGCCACTGTAGAACATGTAGTTTCTCCTACTTGATCAAAGTTAACTTACGGAATAACAAAGGTAAATATTGAAACTTTTGTACATCTATAAATATTGTAATTCAATGAACAACAATATTATCGGAGTTTTATAGCGTGAGGTAAGTACCTAACAAGATAAAGATTGAGCCCTTGAGTACTCTTTATGTCATCCTATCCACTTTAACTTACTGTCTGCTACCGTCGTAGGTACTCTGCTTTTATTATCCCATAATCTTTACTAACCTACAACAATGGTAAGTACTTACTCACCCTTGTCCAACTACTCAAACAAATGTAAGACATGTGCTTTACTGTACACGAACGTGTTCAATTTAAAAATAGAATTTTCTTGTCTGACGTAACTCACACGCTCCTGCCAATCACTGCTCGGCAACTTTTTTTTTTCGAATATGTTAACGCAAAGGACAGCTTTTACGAGATTCTCGTAAAACGGAAAGGTTTCATTGTTCTGTAAAGAAAGGCCATTTTCCGTTTCAGCGCCTTTGTTGATAGTGACGTTTGATGTAGTACTTCATTTGAAGATAGGAATAAAAGTAATAGTTTTATTTTGAAACAAATTTGTTTTATTCAAAATATGGTTGGTAAAATAAACACCTACGATTTTATTTACATAGGTACATAAAACATCTTTAGAATATTCGTCACCTTATTACTTAACGTTATTACTCATAAAAGTTATATTTATCACCAAACTTCGGAATATGAAAGCCTTCGTTAGACTTTCATTAAACAAGCCTTGTAGTTAATAAAATTAATGCTCGGAGATGTGCGTAGAAAATACGTCATTTCACGAAGATAGTCGAAGTTTCCCAAAACATTAATGTGTGCGAAATATTGTTTTTGATTTTACATAGAGTTTGCGTAATAAATTTTGAGGTCGTCTAATTAATCGACTTGGGAATTTTCATATAATCGTGGCTCATGCTGGGCGCCAATAAGGTGTTTTGATAAAACTACCCACTTTAATATTTCATGTTGACGCAATTTACTATTTTATTTTTTGACTGGCTTTTGCCAGCGGTTTCGCCCTCGTGAAAGTAGAAACTTATTCCAAGGAAATACACTCTCGAAATAAAAAGTATTTTTCAATACTCTTGCTCAGAAAGTGACTCTTATTACACTGCACTTAGGTACATAATGGCCCTTGTTACCAAACTGTGACAGTTTGATTACCATTACGCACTAGTGCTATACTTAATGTAGTTAAAACCTTATTGTTCAACTGCTCCCCCGCCATAATTTTAATACATTATCGTATCAGGATGGGCGCAGGTCGTCCCCCACGAGTCGCCGGTCAACCCCCTTTTATTCATTTCAGTGAGTGTATTGAAAGGTAAATAAAAAAATTGACTTAAAGGTCCAAGTGACCAGGTCATAAAAATACAAAAAAAAGTAAATAAAAAAAATTGGGCGCGCATATGAAAACAGATTTTTACCGCCACAAAAGTTTACTAGTTTTACAGTTATTTTCTTCACAAGTGTATTGAAAAACGTCGTATGATACACGTGAGTAATTATTGATTACCGTTCTCGGCTCTCTTAATACCGCCTCGACGGTAATCACTAACATTACACACTTATATCATAATGTACTATTATGTTCTATTCCAAAACTTTTATCCAAATCCGTTCAGCCGTTTGAGTGTGAAGGAGTAACAAACATATATACCTACATACACACATAATACCTATATAATATAAACTTTCGCCTTTATAATATTAGTGTCATAATGGGTAGGTAAAAGCTTTTGCACATCCATTACTATGAGTAATTTTAATTGCCATTTAAGTAAATTAACATTGAATGACATGAGAGTTATTTTTAATGTATGGAGACTGAGTTACCTACATAATTATTTTAAAACACCAGGAATATTAGATTATTTTTTACAAGGTCAAGAACACAAATAAATTGCGTTATATTGTGGATATGTATCCTACCAAAAACATAAATGTAAAAATAGGAGCCAAGTTCAACTTTTTTAAAAAAATAATATAAACTAGTGCTTCACTGCGATCACACCTGCTGGTAAGCAGTAATGATATGATATGGTGTGGTTGTAAAATTTAACGACAATACCGGGAATTGATGAAAAGAAATGGGTGCCAAGTTCTGTAGAGAATCATAAGATTCAATTATAAGACCTTATAACGTCAACATTTAACCCAGCTTGCTTAGGGCTCCGTACCAAAGGGTAAAATGGGATCCTATTCCTAAGACTTCACTGTCCGTCCGTTACCAGTCTGTATATTATAAACATTAATATCTGAATAGTTGATTTGTTTACAAAGATGTATTTCCAATGCCGCTATAACAACAAATACTAAAAAACTAAAAAAAGGTTATAAAATAGCGTTTAATGTTGCATAAATAATGGTACGGAACCCTTAGTGCGCCAGTTCGACTGTCACTTGGCCAATTTTTGTTTCGAACGTTAATATTATATAGGTAAATAAGCTTTAGAAATATAGAGTATCCGTTTATTTAGGGTATCATTGAGATACCCTAAATAAACGGGTATATAATTAACTAAAGGTGTGTTTATATGAAATAGATTTTGAGTTATGAAAAGATAAAAGGTAGCTTCAAATGGTTCGTGTAATATACACGAACCATTCGAATAATTCAAAATGTAATTCAATTCGAATTTGAATGGTTCGTGTACACACAAGTGCTGCTTGCCAGTTCTCTAGTTTTCTCTTCTAGGCTTGAACTTGGCTTGACATACGGTAGTGTGTCAAGCCAATTATATACACCGTTAAATTTTAATCGTTTTAATCCCGTGACGGGTCGATCCGGTACATGAAACACTATCGATTTGTAAAGATAAAATTAAAAAATAAAGTAACTTTTTTTCAAAACTCGTATTAGTTTACGCATGTACGAAATTAATTTCTTTAAGAAAACGTCAGCTGAGCGAGGCCAATGACCCATATCTAGTTGTCGGCGTTGCGTACAAACTATCGGCCACTAATTACCAGTCACCCTATACAATATTATATTGATAATTGGATTATAATATAAAGATATTCTGATATAATAAAGCACAACGAAAACCTTTTATTTTACCCTTCCGTTTACAAATAGAAAAGCTTTGAAAAGTGTATGGCAAACATGCAAAGTAAAAATAAAGGGTGACAAATCTAAGATTGTAACTTCCTATGAAAAAATAACGTTAAGTATGGAAACGGATGTGCGTATAATGTGCTTTTCTTTCTTCTTAGGGGCCTACATTGCGTAGGATTACAATTGTGTCACTATATTTCCATAGTCTGGGCACTCTATTTTAGACATAATACAAAATCCTTGTCTTTGTTTGTAACGACACGATCAGCGCAGTGGTTGAGAGATAGGCTGTTATGCTGCGTATCGCTGATTTGATTTTTCGCAGTGAACAAATAAATATTCGTATGGTCAACTGATAGTTTTTCCGGGTTCGAGTGTCTTATGTGTGTGAGATTACATGTTGGTGGATGCACTCACGATACAAGAGTAATTCCTAAAGTTAAAAAAAGACTACTTTTTTAATATGGATAGGTTCGCACATGACCACTTAAGGAGTTGGTGAATATTAATTTTAGTACCTACAGTCATAGATTTGATGTCATCATCTGCTTGTAGTGATTAGTTTTGAACTTCTTCTTCTTTTAATATTATCTTCATCATATTTTTTTTCTTATCATTATCAATTTTCTTATTTTCTACATTATAGTAAGTTTTGAAATCATCTCTTCGTACCTTTTATTTTGATATTCTACATTACTGTTATGAAAACATATAACCCATTTGACGCCAAAATTCCGCTATTTTTTTTTTTATAATTTTGACGTACGTACCCGGTGTCATTTTCAAAACTATGACGAATCAAGCTGAAATGCAACTAGCTGTTTAGGCTTCAAGATGTGCTAAATAAACATAAATACAGCCAAAAAAATGCAGGTACAGGCGCAAGCAGGCAAAAAAAAAAATTACCAACATTATAAACGAATGCTGCTTGCCAGTTGTCTAGTTTTCTCTTGGCTTGACACACTACCGTGTGTGTAAATTATAATATACAAAAAAAAACTTACTAATTCACTCATACTTACCATTAAACTCTAACATTAACATAATAACGACGCAGTCAACCGTTCGAACCTGCCTGACGGGGCCAGCCTCTAGTGCCCTCACGGCCACCTCACCTGGCGTCTAGGTAGGTCCTTCACAAAACCTAACCACCGCACCTTTGTACCTTAAAGCTGTTTTCGATAAGTCAATGAACTTTATCCTTTCCTATAATTTGCGATCGCTTTGAGCAAAATTTTCAATTGACTTGTCTAAGGCTTTGTTATTGAAGAGAATCATCACATTATACATAATTTCTTGATTATGAGTTTGGCTCAGTTAGCTAATGAATACATTATGGTAATCATCATAGATGGTTTAGCAGACAATAAGACTATTATACGTCTTTAACTGAGTCAGTATTAGGGTTCGGAGTAGGAATTAGAGTTCAGATAAAGGATTAATGCTACAAAATTATTCTTTTAAATCAATATAAAGATCAGTCACCCCTATCGGCCTGACGGCCTTTATAAATCTATCTGACACATCTTTTTCATTTTAAAAGTCGAATTAGTGTTTGTCAATGATATTCTAATAAATTATTAATAATATTTATTAGAATATCATTGGTATTTGTGTAATTTATAATGTACCCGTTAGTTCTAGACCCCTTTAAAGAGGTGCCGATGAAGGAGGGTATCTACAGTATGTGACATTTTTAAAATTCATTTGTTAAATTCTATTTAGATTGCCAGTATTTCAAAATTTGCTTTGTGTTTTTTTTATTGAAACAAATCATTTACTTACAATATTGGTAGCCAGTGATATAGGTAGGTAGATGTTGAAAGGCATCCGCCCACATGGTGCACACTTCGCGGAGGCTTATGTCTAGCAGTGGATATCTTACAGCTGAAGTGATGATGATGATGATTTTAAAGGTTTCTTCAGACATAATAGGCCTTTTAACAAGCTACACTTATAGTAATCATCAAATAACTTCTCTCACTCTACTTAGAGAGCGAGAGAGTCAGATTTATACTGACTAAAACCCACCAGGTCCATACTACGAACAATCCTTCCGCCTTAAAATGTCTAAGTCATCATCATCATCATCATCATTTCAGCCGAAAGACGTCCACTGTTGGACATAGGCCTTCCCCAAGCGTCGCCACAATGGGCGGTCCTGTGCGTCTCACATCTATCGGATTCCCGCAACCCTTACCAGGTCTTCGGTCCACCTTGTAGGAGCCCTTCAAACGCTACGTCTTCTGATACGTGGTCGCCATTCCAAAACCTTTCGGCCCCGACGGCCATCTGTTCTGCGAGCAATGTGCCCTGCCCATTGCCACTTAAGTTTGGCGATTCTTATGTCGAATGTCTAAGTACTTTTCTGAAATCCTAATCAAACAGATTCAAGTGCTACTATGCTATGTACATTTCGGGAGGTATTAATTTTATCTGACAACAATCAAGAGCATAATTGCTACGGGGAATATTTATTTTTAAATCCCTGAACATGAATTTCTTAAAGTCTGGAGCGAAAGGAATTCGCTGAATTTTCTGTTTAAATTTTCTTACCTAAAGTCGTTCCAAGAAAAAATAATAGGTAAAGTCGCTGAAAATAATAAGATATTTTCTTTACGTAGCTATTAAACCTACTTGAAATAATACTGATTTATTAAGGTTAAGTATACGGCCTTAGAGAATCTGGAAAGGCACTAAATAGTCAAATGAGTTTGATAAATAATCTTCTTCTTCTTCCTGCCCTTATCCCATATTACTTGGGGTCGGCGCAACACGTTTTCTTCTTCCATTCTGTCCTGTCACCAGTCAAACTATCACTAACTCCCTTTTCTTTCATATCACTTCTTTTGTTGTTATATTGCATGAGTTTGAAAAATAATCATTAAATAGTTTTTCTCGCTCTTGGTGTTTTCTTTTTTTTGATGACTTCTCCCGCTCTAGGGTGAAGCGAGAGGGCATTTCAGACTTTTACCGACTAAAACGTGGGTTTTAGTAGTTTAGTCGAAAGTAAAGAAGGAACATAGGACTACTTCAATGTTCCTTCTTTGCTTTCGTATCAGAACCCAGGGTTCTCTTTCACACAACCCATGGCTCCAGTATGCTTTGACCCTGCTAAGCCACTTCGGCATTGCGACTTTCCACTTTTGGTAGTGCGAGAGGAAGTGTCAGGCTTTTACTGACTACAATCCATTGTGTTCCTAAGTTACCCTTTGCGTTCCTGAACTACGTTATCTCTTTCGAACAATTTTACAGCTCAACAAAAGGGTAATTACTAACTTTTTAGACTGCTAACTAATATTACTACAAATTGACATAAGATTGCACTCAGCCCTCTCAACCAATTTGCCCCTGCTGCATTTTCAAAAGTTAGGTAAGTAAAAGTTTGTCTCACGAACATATTAATGTATATTACCTTCAAAGAAAACTGGGTCAAATACTTATTACTTCCAAGATGAAAAATGACAAATCTTCAGAGCAAGGTAAATTTTCGCTTGGCTAGACTTTGTCATAGCAAATGAGTTCGGCTCCCATTTCCTCGAACTTTTCCAATGAAATTCTTTATCCTTCCATCTTTTGCCAACCTACTTTGTGACATATCGACTATCCATATTTAACGAAAGATTCTTTTTAGCCTCAATTCACGCTAGCTTAGAGGCGCAGCGTTCTAATCTCAGTCTGGACCTGGAGCCTTACCATGACGTGCTAAAATGCCATGTGTGCGAACTAGAAAGAAGGATGGAGACACCCTATATATTGCTATACTTTAACAGTTCAGTTTAGATCGTAAAATGGATCGCGATAAGAGCTCGTGGTAGGGCCTCTGTTTGCGAGTTTTGAATATTAGCGAAAGGCACTGCGAGCGACTAACGCACGGCGGCGCGCTAAACCGCTTGACCCTAACGCAGTTACTAACGCAGGCGATTCAACGTAAAGAGGATTGCGAAGCGTAGCGGTACAATTATCAAACAATTGATACTCTATTGAAGTGGCCTACGTGGGTGCGGTGTACGAACAAAGCGAAGCGGTCGGGATTAGTTGGTTTGATATTTTTGCGTGGCTCTTGCGGTGTGGTGCCTGGTTTTATAGAAATTGCGGCTGAAACAGTGACTCCACGCGCACTTAGGACAAGGCCGCCGTATTGTTTTGAATTCTCATAAACCGCATCAAAGCGCTTCGTAATGAATCACTCACGTATGACGCCGCGTAACTAAGCGAAGACGCGCGAAGTCCATGCATTATTTTGCGTAACACAAATGTATGCCTTAGTAATGGGAAAATAGAGATTAATATGCTATAGGCGAAAAACCTAACTTGTCGCGACGCTTCGAATCTACGCCAGTGTGAGTTTAGCCTTATGGACGATTGTAACTTAGTCAAGTGACACGTTAAATTGCCTACATTTGATTGAAACATTTCTATTCATCTTAGAGTTTGATTGCTATTATCAAAAAGGTCTATGAAAATTTGCTTTTAAATAAATCATACTAATCGCCAATATCTTTGAACTTGAAAGTTTTTATGCTTGTTTACTACTCCTTTACACTTAAATGAAAATGTTGGTTTACACGAAAATTACCGTAGATCATGTCCAAGAAGGCGTGGAGAAGGACATAGGATACTTTTTATCCCGGGATTATGTTTCCTTAGGATTATTTTCTACTTTCACACGGACGAAGCAGCAAGCAGAATCTAGATTAACCTAAGCATTTAGTAATATATTTATCTACATTAAAATTATAAAGAGGTAAAGTTTGTTTTTTTTGTTTGTTGGAGGAAATTTCTGAAAGTACTGGTGCGATTGCTAAATTTTTTTCAGCGATAGAAAGCTGCATTATTCCTGAGTGACATAGGCTACATTTTATGTACGCGGGTGATGCCGCGGGAAAAAGCTAGTTTGTTATGTTAGTAAGCCTAAGCTTCGAGTCCACCTTCTCCTTGTAACATTAGTTTATCTCTTTATTCATGCAATCCCTATATTTTACTTTTACAATACCTACTTTAACATTTTCAGCTTTAGTGGAACGATCCCCTTTTGCTCCTCGCCATAGTGACGATGTGAGTCACATCTTGCCACAGAATTTCAATATCGGTCCATAAAGGAAGGGGCGTTTCATACGACCTCTTGGGAGTACCTTGAAATTGTTGTAGAATGTTATTTGTCAACCTTTGTTAGATGTTGGCTGTATGTGTTTGGAATTGGGCTACCTTGAGAAAAGTTTGCAAATATATTTAGTGCCGACTACTTGATACGTAAACTTTTCGAAGAGGGACAACTTGTACTTGTGTTACCACGAAATTCTAACATGTCCGTCTTAGATTAGATGACTATTCCATATTTTAATATATATATTTTTTTTAATATTGTAATATGGAGATACAATAAAATCAATATATGTTTTTAAAAGAGAGACTATTGGGTTTCTTTCTGGTTCTTTTCCAAGTAAAACCACAAATTGGATCTACACTGCCTTTGACGTTTTGTATGTGCCCGTGTAGGTACTATGAAAAATCAAAACATTTTAATTTTTGAATCTTTTTAACCTTGCTTCTGAGAAATAGTTGGTAATTTACGTTTGTTTATGTTTGATATCAGCCAATGGCTGACTATTAAGCCATTGGCTGACATCAAACATAAACAACGCGCTCGACCAACACCTCAGGAGGTTTCTGTAGGCGGTTAGGAGGTTCTTGAAAGCGATTAGGAGGTTCTTTTCTTTGGAGCCTGTTCCCGATACTAGTAGGATAATATTTTATTATGTATTATTTTTCTGTATATCTGAAACGAATAAAAAAAAATATAATAACAAAATAATAAACAGACAAAAAGTCGTCATTTAACTAAATTGCATGGCATAATAATACTTATTATTGACTAACAAATCGAATTGCTATCAAAGATCACCCGTTAGATAAAACAAAAGAACCGTACTGTAACAAAATCTTGGCCAGTCACAATTTCCATCAGACATGGCAAACTCAACCTTCTTTCCTGAAAATTAAGGTTCAAGCAGGCTGCAAGAAGTATCCTTGCAATTCCTCCTCTTGTTTGATCGGAAACTTCGCGACCGTGCAGAATTTCAATAAAGAAACTGGAAGAAATATCGTTGCAAGGGCGGCTTGTACAGTTAACAACAGAAGGTCGGTTTTACTACTGTCGTCTCTATTTTTTATATTTTTTTTAGCGAAAATCAATGTAAGAACTGAGATGCGACTGTCAATGTTTTTGAGAATTTGAGATTGCCCCTCAGATATACATATAAGAGGTAGGCATTTTTTAAATATTTCTACCACCTAATACTGTTTTTCCCTGCGTAACCCAAGGTTGACTGGTAGCTAATTCCCAGGGGAAAAGTCTGCCTCTATACTTTAATTATTTATTTATTTTAACTTCATGTACAATAGTCGTACATAGGTGGACTTGATGTACCAAGGCATAAAAAAGCAACGTAGTAGAGTTTTTTGTGCATATAGTATTTATTATAAATAAAAATATATAATAAATAAATATATTTTCGTTTAAATACTTTTAAGGGTTTCAATTTGCCAAATAACCATAATTTTATTTTATGTCTCCTTTTACTTGACAAGATTTTGACACGGGTTGTCGCAGATATTTATGAGACAACGACTTGAATTTAACGTTATTGATACACAAGAACTGACCTTCTACTTTTGAAGCTGACTGTACCTACTCCTGTAATGGCCGAACGTACGAGACTAAACACCAATAACTGGTACCACGATTTTTACGAGGAATTCGCAAAATGTTTATTTGAGGTGGCCATAACTTTTCAGAACGTGATTTTGGAGTAACGACCCACTTCAGTGATTAAATAGTTTGTAATTAGGATATTAAGAAGTTATTACTGCAGAATGAAGTGTAAAAATGTTACGAACTGCTGTAATTGTTACGAGGTAGTAATCCGAGTTTTTGGGTTGCCAGCGTGATTTTTAAAGTGATTGGGCTTTCTTGCTTGTAACCTAATTTTATTTTTCACTGTAAAAAGATTTATAAAACGGTTAAGGAAAACATCGTAAGAAAATCGTAATCCTAGAAAGCAAAAGAAAACTGAAAGAACATTGGTGTAGTTTTCTCTCGCGTCGTCTTAGAGTGGGAAAAGTCATTAACGAATTTCCCACCTTAAAAAATAAAGCTCTAGCAGATAGATTGCTACCTAAGGGATGAAAAAATAAATGATAACAGTTTGTATACTTACAAAATTATTTTTCTATATAGCCGGCCATTGACGATCAGTCCAAACATAAAACTGCGGCATAAAACTAGGGCGTCACTCCAAAATTTGATCGTCAATGGCGAATCATCACTCCAGAGTTGACGCCAGTGAATGGGCAAATTAAAACCATTTGGAGTGACGCCCTAGTTTTATGCCGCAGTTTTATGTTTGGACTGATCGTCAATGGCCGGCTTATGCGAAACTCGAATCAGGTGTCTAGTGTTTATGTAAAGAATATATGTAAAAAATTCATAACTTTAACATGAAAAATCACAAAGTTATAAGCTTGTTAAGTTACCTGGTTATCCACACAAATAAATGTACTATCACTTGCAAAAGTCCATAAGAATTCTTAAAACTTATTCGTTTGACGTTTAGTTTGACTTACGACCTTTTATTTTCAAGTTTCGCCAACAAATGATTGAAATTCACAATTTCATCAACTTATCATAAGTCAAGATGGCCCAGTGGTATAGGCACACAGATTGAAGCGCAAATCAGCGTGCCGCAAGTTCAAATCCCACGCAATTATTGACTTTTTGTAAGTTCTTACCCGATTGGAAGTTATGTATTTGCATTACATATATTAAATTATTCTTTAACTTGTTCACACATTTCTTAGAGTTAGAAAGGTAGATCACAAAAAAAACTAAATAAAGAATTAGATTTCTGCGAGGTAGACACGAGTTTTAACTTAACCGAAATGAACTGTCGTTTGGTTGTAGTTGTTGGTTAGTGACGTGAGGTTGACAGTATTGTAATATTCGCAAAATGCAGGCTAATATTAGTATTGAAGTGAGGGCGACTATCATTGGGCTGCATAAAAGTGGTCTTAATAAAACACAAATATCTGAAGAAACCGGACTGAATGTGAGTATAATAGCTATTAATGAATTGTAACTTTATTACAAATTAATCTTCTAATTAAAACGTATGCCATTTATGAATCCATTCATCGTATCTTTATGAGGTTTAAAAGAGAAATACGTAAATCGTTGGGTTTATTGGATTGGTTATTGGATTAATAAATGCAGTTTTATTTTAAAATTATATTCAATAATTATGATTATTAACATTTTATATAATGAAAATGAAGTGAAGTAGGTATAGCTGCCTAATATATATATTTTTTTTATTTTAGAAAAATACTGTAAATCTTTGGCTAAAAAGATATGAGGAAGAAGGTAGCCTTGCTAGTCGAAAGAGAAGTGGGAGATCGAAGCTTATTAGCGAGGCGCAGCGACGACATATGGTGGACGTATACGAAACGAATGGTTTCGCACCAACGAGACATTTTGCGGAATTATATGACACCTCGATGGATACTGTTCGCCGTGTACTTCACGCTGAAGGCGTGCATCACAGAAAACCTGCTAAAAAGCCGTACTTGACAGAGAGGCACAAACAAGAACGATTACGTTTCGCACTAAATATTTAATGTTAACTAAACTAAATGGCCTACCATTTTATTTTAACATATCTGTGATTATTCGTTAACAAACACTGTATTATATTGTGTTTACTTTCGTTTAAAACAGCTATATCTTTTAACTTGTGCCATCGCCTCATCTTAAGAATGCAGTGAACTCGCTATCAATTTTGTTGACAATAATCATGAGTCTATTTCGTTTTTTATTCTTCTACCCGCACTGTTTTAACATAATACTATAGTTCAATTTATTTTTCTCATCTAATTGACGATTATCTTGTGAGAACTAAAGTTCTTTTAACAGAAATTGAGGTTTGGTTTCAATCTTCTTTTCGTCAAGAAAATGAACAATTAAGCTATGACCTCAATACATTCATTGTGACGTTACACAAAAATAAAATGTTTACAAAGTCCAAATCATATATCACTTTTCAATAAATAACTGGATATAAACAATTACCTATATTTTATTTTATTAAAATTTGAATATCCGTTCATTGTTACGTTATTCATATTATGAATGGTCTAAGTGGGTATACTTCCAACAAACAATCTTAGGCGTAACATAGATAACGGTTACAAGATAACTTTTTGTCTAGGTAACAATTCGACGTCACAATTCTCATAAATGTTTAATTTGTAAATATAAAGAATAAACATTTTTATTAAACACGTCTTTTTATTTCCACCTTATAACATCGAAAAGATGTAACAACTAAATAATTGCAAATTACGAATGTGATTCTTCTTTTGGTTAACAGATCACATTCGTAATTTGCAACTATTTAGTGCAAAAAATGCAATAGTATTTTTCATAGAAATATAAAAAAACAACTATATCAATATACTTAGATTGGGAATTTTCAAAGTAAGAAATAACTGCAACGGACCGACCATGATTTGAACTCGGGTTACGTGATTTGCGAATCCAACACTTAGTTCACACGGCTACCAGCACATGACGTATTTGCACGAAATTATCAATGCTACCATATAGCTCAGTGCGACGACAGTTCCTTAGTGTGTGTTATCTGTGGAATGTGGATACTCATACATGCGCACACATACGCACGGAAATATCGCGCTCGCTCGGTTCGTAGCAATGTAATCATTAGCGTTCCTATGGACTTTTGCGGCCTTACTGTACATATGGTCACCGGGTCATCCAGGCGACTATGTGGTTGTTTGGCTCCAGCGTCCAGATGTGCGCTGGTATCTCATGCCCGCTACGACGTGCCGTCACCTGTGTTGTACTTAATGTCGGATATGTCCAACTTGTGAACATTTTAAATTATTTTTAGGAAAAAGTCTGTGGTGTAAAAAATATTGGAATCGATTCAGTAACTGATTTTGCACAAACTATATACATACAGGTTTCGCATATACTAAAAATAATATTATGATAAATGATCTTTATTTTGCAAGTAGGTTTTATAAAAACACTTTTACACGTCAATTTTTTTTTTCGTCAATTAATGCTAGATGAGGCCGGTGTTTCCTAGCTGACTACCCTGAGAAGAAACACCGAAACAAACTCAGAGGTCAAAGTCTCTTTTAAAGTCCATACAGCAAAACATGTAAGTAATGGTCAAATCATATGAGAACCATGCAGATTGAGCCTGAGATGGTCTTTTGAAGAAAGAACCACACAGTTCTAAGTGGACCAGTCCAGTCAGTGCAAGCATTTGTCATTATGCGTGTAGCTCAACTCAGGACTACTAAGGAGCTCAACGACTTGACGAACAATGCCAAAGAAACGACATTTGGGTAGGCCACATCAAATACTCAAAACTGCCAGACATCATGTGAAACTAAGGCATCAAAAATATTTACAAGTTCTATTTATATGAACGTAATATCGTCTTAGTAAGTAATATCTTTCAGAAAAGCTTGACAGCGAAGATGAGTCATGTGCGATACTTCAAATATCATTAGTGTGTCCCAGTTAGACGTTCTAAGCAAAGACGACTGACATAAAAACATTCTTGATGACGTGTCCTTAGGGTTATAATCTCGCAGTTTAGTCTGAAAAGAATCTCAAGAAAATGTACGAAATAACCTAGCCTTAATACCTACACACAAAAGCCAGACTTTTGTACCATGAAGAAAGTTAGATAAAGACAAAGTTAGAAATAATTTTATTTTGCAAATATGAGTAAAAGATGACAGAAAAATTTAGCTAACAAGTTCAGGCATATTTTAGCATGTAGTGTAGGCATGCCAAAGATATATAAAATTTAACATATTACCACTAAATATAATACACCTATCACTAAATATATTATGTAGGCATGCAAAAGACATAATATAAAATTTAACATATTACCACTAATTACCAATAAAATTTAAACTAAATTAAAAAATCTTTCTCATTCAGAATACTACTGTTTTTTTTTGAGGTGGGATATCATCAAATACCTTCTCTTGCTCTGGGCGGAGCGGGAGGACGTATTTACTGACTAATCCACCAGTGTTCTTACAAATGTCCTCTGCGCTCTAGGGTCGCGATCCTTTGAATATTTACTTCTGCAGTTTTTAGATACAAATTTTGTTTTGTTTAAGTTTTTAATCGTCGGAAAAAAAATGTCTATAAGATGTCTGTTATGAAAATTATAATATGAATTATAACTACACTGTTGTTATTTACCCCGCCAAGGCGAGCAAAAAAGCAGCGTGGCTGTACCATCCTTTTCTCGAAACATTTCAAGCCAGTTTCAACCCCTAATAACTTCGTTGTGTAATAACACTAGATGCCTGAATTTTCAATAATCAAGCAAGCATACTAGATTTACACACTATTCTTTGAAAGGACTTTTAAACAAGTGTGCTTTTTTTCCGATGGGAAAAATCATCCCATGACAACCCCCGCTCTTGGGCGAAGCGGGAGATAGTGTCCGACTCTTACTGACTAAAAAACCCATCCCGTTCCTTCAAGCCTTCATACCGGGGCTCGAGCGCCCTTTCGGATAACCCTGGCCCCAGTAGGCTTCGACCCGGCTGGGCCCCTACTGTTGCTGACAACTCCTTGAGGCGCGCGGGAACGCTTGATGACGACTTGGGCTTGGTCCGGACAGTTACCGGATGGCCGGACAGCGAGCTTACTGTCCGCAAGCCCGCGCCTACGGTAAACAAGTGTGCTTCACCATCAACGATTGCATCACTGCTTAACTTCATGTGGGATTGCAGTCCAGCACAAGAAAAAAAAGTAGTAAAACAATGAATTCCACACACCACCACGAAGTAGCCCTTTACGAACTTTAATTTCATCTTCCGATTTGTGTCAGCCTTATTACAACCTTATCACATATTTTTTTACACACGGTCTACAGTAACAATGTTTATTGAATACTTTCAAACCATTCCTCTTTTCTCATACCCTTAGGATAATAAATCGCTATTTAACTCTCAGTTTTCCCGCTTTAATACAGGGACATTGGTATTTCGATAATGCTCCTGTTATCTTCTATATCTCCCCTCACGACAGGAATTTATCTGGGGTGAGCATGCGAAAAAATACCGTAATAATGAGAATTGGGAACAGTGTTCCTTAAGTTGTTTTGACGACTGGCAACTCCACTTACTTACACGCTTATGAGTATCGTGCGTAGTCCGCTTTATAAGGAGTGCCATGAGTGGCACTAGCCGGAACCTGCGTTTAATTGTCAAAGTTTTGAGAACCCACAATTGTAATTACAAAGCTGTCACATATAGCCCTGTTGTTACGGTATAATTTTCTTGTTACAACGTAAATAAGCTTGAGAATATAAGCCGAAGAAAAAAAGCTTTCTGCTTTGTAAGTAGAATGTAATGTTTTGTTAAACCTACTTCGAAATATATGAGACAATTTTTAAATTGCTTATTTATGAACCTTGCAATTTTTTTCTTCAACACAAATCTGACAATGAAAAACTGAGAATTCGTCTAAATTCTTTTTCACAACACCAACGGATACAGATAAGCTCCTTATTGCTGTTTTCACTTATATCGAATCGAATCGATTCCAAACAGGTTCAATCGGATTCTCGGTTTCTCGATTATAGAATCGGAATGTCAGCAAAAGTCATAAAAACAAATCGATAACACGAATTTAACCCTCAGTTAGAGTCCCCCTCCCATTTTCCGCATTTTGATTTTCCGTTGATTGGGTTTAAAATGCCCTCCCGCTATTTTGATAAAGCCCATAACAAAATGTAGGATCTTTCGGACCCTTTCAATGCGTGAAACTATATTCATAACGGTTAGTATCAATTTTGTTATGTTTATTAGGGATAGTGGTAATGTTTGATTTATTATTGTTAGTTGTTGTAGTCTTAGTAAACAAATATTATTGGGATACAAATTTTTGAGTTGGATATTTGGCATTTCTGTTAAAAGGTTGGGGTAATGAGTCAGTTGCGGAATTGTTCGAAAGTTATTGCGACCCTTAAACGGAAAAGGCAACTGAATGAACACAGGTGGATTTTTGTCAGTAAAAGTTTGACACAGGGAGTGTCGATCACTTCGACCAGATTAATTCATTAAACTCCAAGCGAACGCGTTCACGCACCTATTGTCTTTCTATTGTGTCTGTAATTTCCACGATTGAAAGGTTAAAGTTATTTGATGATTTCTTACAAAAGGGTTGTAGCGACATCTATGGCGCCACATATGAACTAAACTACGAAATCCTGCATCACACAAATAAAGTTCTCCGCGCGATTCGAACATATCTCGTACAACAGCCCGAAATCATCCCTTGGGCAGTTACCCAGATCAGACAACATCCGTCTGGTCAGAGAATCTTCCCTTTACAACGGAGGTTTTTTTTTTGGTGGGAAAATCATCTAATGACATCCCTCGCTCTTGGACGGAGCGGGAGATAGTGTTAAACTTTTACTGACTAAAAATCTACTTCTGTTCCTTTTTTGCTATTGTTCCAGGCCCATTGCCCGGGGCTTCAATGGTGGTTTGCGGAACTTTACTCTCTGTTCCGCATACCTGTAAAGGGTACTGAGTCACGTCATCAACTTAATAAGCAACTCACACAAAAGTAATTTACTCCAAAAAAGCTTACATAGTTTCTGGAAACTAGACTTGAAATTAAAGTTTACGAGCGCACCTACTAAAGACTCAAAGCAATCTTTTTGTTACACATGAAATTCAGGAATTTCATTTCCTCCTGACCTATTTTTCTGGAAAAGCATACATTGTAACACAGTGTTATCTTGTAGGTTACAAAACAGAATATTGTGGAGAAAAAATATACATAATTATTTAAAGATATTTTCAGGCTGCTGGTTATTGTATCATTACACTGTTACTTTATAAGTCTGCAGAATGCAGATATTATATGATAGAGTATGTCTGTCGAAAGCGCGATCTGAGAAAATGAGGTCAAATAAAAAAATATTGAATATGGTACATAATACTGTCATAGTAGGAGAAAAACGTTTTGATAGGTACTTGAGTATTTTTTGTATTTACGACAATAGTATAATAGTTGTTTGCGAATTATATTCCTAATTCAAGGAACACAATGTTTTCAATACTACAATGCTATAGGATCAATACTACATAAGTTAGTATGTATTATTTTGAAGTAGATATATGTCCTAACTTATACTTCAAAATAACACATACTAACCTTAGTACCTACACTAGAGACATATGTAGATACCTAATCAGTTGCTGTTTACTAGGTCTATTGCCTAGTAAAAGTCTACTAACTATTTTTCTTTATCACATGTAACAAAAAAGATATTTGACATTGTTTTAGCGACGAAACTTATTACGGCTTCTCGGATGGTTCATACCTTCAGTGTTTCGTTTATTGAATGACTGCATTAGAAAATGTAGTCACTGAGCTAAATTAGTTTACCATTTCAGAAAACATTATATCTCATTGATACACTAGGAAAAATTACGATACTTGCTAATTTATTTTTATTTTTTATTAAAGATTTTGTCACAAGTCTATCTGATTTTGGCAAAAATTTATCTGTTCAATCAAAAGTTTATCTGATTTCGACAAAACTCTATTTGTATTGTCATAAGTCTGTTTGATTTTGTCACAAGTCTATCTAATTCTGCCACAGGTCTACCTGATTTTGTCACAAGTCTCAAGCATACGGTATTTCGGTCGATTTCCGCAATATTATCCTAACAGTGCCATAGCAATACCTTTCGTATTATACGTCAAATGAAGGCTTAATCCAAAGTATCCTATAAAATATCGGTTTCGGTAAAAAAGTATAAAATCTGTGTGTTTTATTTTTACAGGCCATCGCGTTTTACTGAGGCTGTTTCAGCATTTCAGCGACATTTGTTGATGACGAAGTAGGAATAACAAATCGACCGTGATTTCACTAAGCTCACGTGGGTGTCCTCACGCCTTTAGAAAGGGCTCTTTGAAGGGATTTAGGCTAAATATAGATGGGAAAGAAATGCTGTAAAAATATTTGTATGAGCATGTTTATGTGTTTTTGTATGAGTGGGGGTTTGGTCCTTGTTAATGTTATGTTAAATTTAATATATTTTATGAGTAAGTTAGTAAATGTACTAAATGCTTTCGTACAATGGTACGAAAGCATAAATATATCGTTGGTCACTTTATCGTACACCATCAGACGAAATAGCAGACCAACACTAGTTTATCAAAAAAATAAAAATATTAATTTTATAAATATTTTTTTGAAATATTTTTTAAGAATTATTTTAAAATATACTCGTATACCAATATGTGTGTGTGTGTAAAATAAATAAACGATATAATAATAATAATAATAATTAAAAACAGGTTTTTTTGTGAACTGAATAGGTTTCTGATTCATCGATCTCTTCCTTTCATCGTTTTACTTTTTTAAGCTTTATGCTTAAATGTGTGAACCAGTATCTGATTGATAATAAAAGCTACTTTAACAATTTTCTTCAAATGCTTTTAAAGCTCACACCTCTGAAAACTTTCCCTTTTACAGCAATTTGAAGGTCGAATTTGTATTGAAAGCGAATAAAATACGGTGTTTTATTTAGGGTGGATTTCTTGGTGTCATCGCCACCGAAGGCTTTGTGGCATGTTGCTTACGTCAGCTTTAGGGTTGTGCCATGTGCCTAATTTGACATCGACTTGCCATTATAAATAGGTTGGGTTAAGGCGTTTGACACGCTGGGTGTATAAATAAATCTTTTCTGAACGTGCGAGTATCGGCTCAGATTGCATGTCACATTTAAGTAAGCCGGTTTATACTAAGAACTTGTTGGTTAAAAGTTTATTTATATTAATTTATCGGCTATTTCTACAAATATTTGTAACAGCAGAAAAGTGTGTTAGCTCTTTTATCGTGTGTTTCCGTTGATTCAATGTGTGTCACCCTTCAGCAAAGATTGAATCTATAGGGAAATGTAATAGCAAAGTCAGCGTTCCATTTTATTTTCCGAAACGAAATACAACTCGGCTTCATTCATTCCCAAACCGAAATGATAAAGTTTATTCGATACAAAACCAAAAAAATGTCTACAAAGTTTCTGCGTCGTACGAAAAACAAATTTCATTACAAGACATTTTTTTAAAAAGAGAGTTTTGACAATCCTCTATTTCCATTTGTGTAGCAACGCTAATTTAATCTCTGTCCTCATGTTATTAAGGTTGGATTTTGATGAGATGTTGCAGAAATGATACATGTTTTCATTTTCGCGTCGTGACAGCTAAGGGGAGACGTATGACGGGAGTCCGCTTCCAAAATCCAATATGACAAATTCGGAAGTACGTGATTGGAATGAGTGCGGGTAGAGAATTTTATTTTTGGTCCCGAACTGACAGATTCCGGGACACCTGGGTCGTTGCTACGGTTGGGCGAACCGATGACTTTCTGATGAGAATTATAAAAATTGAGAATATATTAGAATGAAATGAAGGGGGAGCTTTCGATCGATGACAGGATGTAATACTGTATGATTTTAAATAGTTAAGTTGTCGTATGATTATTTTGCGTGATATTTTACCTAAGTAGATACGTAAGTTCTTCTTCTTCCTGCCCTTATCCCATATTACTTGGGGTCGGCGCAACACGTTTTCTTCTTCCATTCTGTCCTGTCACCCGTCAAACTATCACTAACTCCCTTTTCTTTCATATCACTTCTCACACAATCCATCCATCTTTTTTTCGGCCTTCCTCTCCCGCTCCATCCATTTACATGTATACTCAGAACTCTTTTAGTAATATGCGCTTCATCCCTCCGCTTCACATGACCATACCAAGACAACCGATTACCTTTCAACTTTTCAGTCACTGGCGCCACTTTCAAACTTCCTCTAATATACTCATTTCTCACTTTATCCATTCTCGTCACACCACACATCCATCTCAACATTCTCATCTCCGCAACATGCAATCTTTTTTCATCCTTCTTTTTCACAGCCCAACATTCTGATCCATACAGTATGACAGGTCTTATGACGGACTTGTAAATTTTACCCTTCAACTTGAGGGGCATGCGTGGGTCACAAGTCGTTCCCGTGACCTGTCGCCATTTCATCCATCCTGCGTTGATCCGACGTGTTACGTCTCGGTCTACCTCACCATCCCCTTGGACGAGTGACCCGAGGTACCGAAAGTCGGAACAGATTGGTATGGGCGTTCCGGCGAGAGCTAAAGGCACAGGGTTGGAGAGACCGCCGAAATCGCAGAACAAGTACTCCGTTTTGGTTCTACTTACTTTCAGGCCAACACTCTCCAGTCTGTGCCACCACACCTCCAATCTGTTTTGGACCTCTAGGCCACTCTCGGCAACCAGCACAATGTCGTCGGCAAACAGCATGCACCAAGGAGCCTCCTCCTGAATGTCCGACGTCAGAGCGTCCATTATCATTAGGAAGAGATAAGGGCTGAGAGCCGATCCCTGATGTAAGCCGACAGCCACATTGAAATTTCCAGTGGTGCCCACTGTTGACCGGACTTGCGTACTACATCGACTGTACATCGCTCGGATCAACTGCACATACTTCCCAGGCACACCTTTCTCCTTAAGGGCCCACCACAGAACCTCTCGAGGTACCCGGTCGTATGCCTTTTCGAGGTCAACGAATACCATGTGCAAGTTTTTATGCGCACTTCTGTATTTCTCGCACAGCTGGCGTATAGCAAAAATGGCATCCGTCGTACCCCGACCAGGCATAAAACCGAATTGGTTCTGTGAAATTTCACTCTCTTCTCTCAGTCGCCTTTCAATAACTTTCTCCCAGGCTTTCATAGTATGTGACATTAGCTTTATTCCTCTATAATTGTTGCACTCAAGCACATCACCTTTGTTTTTAAAAATGGGCACCAAAGAACTGCTGCACCACTCATCAGGTATGGCTTCTTCCCGCAACAACTTATTGAAGAATAAAGCTAACCACGTCCATCCATCCACTCGCAATAACTTCCACACTTCAACGGGTATTCCATCTGGACCAATGGCTTTACCATTTTTCATTCCATTTACTGCTACTCTGACTTCATCCATACTAACCATTCTCACTAACCCTACATTCACTGGTTTACTCTTTAAAATTCCACTCCAATTATTTTCCTCATTCATCAGTCTTTCAAAATAGTCCTTCCACCTCTCTTTGATTTTTTCATCATCCGACAGGACCACTCCCGCTTCATTCCTTACACATCTTACTTGATAAACATCTCTTGTCTTTCTCTCTCTTGTTTTAGCTAGCCGGTACAGCTCTTTTTGGCCTGCAGGACTGTCCAGTTCCGTATGGTGTCCGGACGTAAAGAATAACACCATCCCATTTCTTCCCGTGGGTGTCGTAAGAGGCGACTAAGGGACATTTTGAGACCGTGCGCACTGTTAAGCACCTGAGGTCACCGCGTGGTGGCGGGTATATCACCAGCAACAGCATTCCCAAGGAGGGTTAGTGTCAGGCAGGCGGCCGACTGTAAAATATTTGCCAAATCCCTAGCAACATGATTGGAATAAATGATAGAATGCGCGATAGGGTTAGGGCGTACCCCACAGGCGACGCGCAGGGGCAGCACCCGGCTCCTGTGGGAAATGGACCAGGGTTGTTGCACCATTCCGGGCGGGGGCAACGTAAGAAGCTAGCCCGGGAAATGAGATTGAGGTATGCAAGTTGGAATGTTGGGACCATGACTGGAAGGGCGAGAGAGTTAGCGGATGTACTGAAAAGAAGACGGATAAATATAGCATGCCTGCAGGAGACTAAATGGAGAGGAACAAAAGCGAGGGAAATTGGTGAGGGTTATAAGTTTTATTATTGTGGAAGTGATGGAAAAAGAAATGGAGTAGGAATAGTGCTTGATAGTAAACTGAAAGAAAGCGTGATGGAAGTACAGAGGATTAATGATAGATTAATTGTTGTGAAAGTTATGTTAGAGAATGTGATGTTGAATGTAGTTAGTGTGTATGCACCACAAGTAGGATGTGATGAAATGGTGAAAGAGAAATTTTGGGAGGATTTTGACACTGCTTTAATGGCCATCCCTGTACATGAGGAACTGATAGTTGGAGGTGATTTTAATGGACATGTGGGAAGAATGAAAGGTATTTATGAACGGGTACATGGAGGATGGGGTTTTGGCAGTCTAAATAAGGAAGGGGAGACGTTGCTGCAATCCACTACCGCCTTTGACCTTGCAATAGCCAATACTTGGTTTAAAAAAAGTGAGGAACACCTGATCACTTACAAAAGCGGCTACCACAAGACGCAAATTGATTACTTTTTAGTTAGGCGCAACAATATAAAGCACGTCAAAGACTGCAAGGTATTAAAGTAGATACGTAAGTTATGGTATAATAAAAAATTTGAAGTTTCAATCTTTTTACCAACTATGTAAACAATTTTAATACAAAATGCAAATGGTGGGAAATCATCTAATGACTTCACCCGCTCTACGTATCAGACTTTTATCGATGGAAACTAAACCTATGTTCCCTCAGTTACCTTTTGCGTCCCAGAACCACAAGTAACCCTTTCATAAGTCGACATATGGTCCTAGTAGGTTTCGGTCCTGCTGGGCCTCGATGGTTTAGAAGACATATCTTTGAGGCGCGCGTGGAACCCTACGCGTCGTCGACAACACGGGCTCGGTATGGACGGTTACCAGTCGGCCAGACGCCGAATTACACAATGCTCGTCGTTCGCAAGCCCATGCTTACGGGTGGTTTAAACTTTAAACTTAACCCAATGTAGTTAAATTAATATACCTTTTTTATGGTGGAAAAAAAACATCCAATGACAACCCCTGCTTTTGAGCGGAGCGGGAGATAGTGTCAGACTCTTATTGACTAAAAGACCTACCCTGTTCTTTCTAGCCTTCATACCGGGGCTCGAGTTGCCTTTCGGATAACACTGGCCCCAGTAGGATTCGACCCGCCTGGGTCCCTGCTGTTGCTGACAACTCCTTGAGGCGCGCGGGAACAGTGCATGCCGTCGACGACTTGGGCTTGGCCCGGACAGTTACCGGACGGCCGGACAGCGAGCTACCCATGGCTCACTGTCCGCAAGCTCGCAAATTAATAACACCTAGTAAGTATCTATATTCATTCGTTTTAGGTTTTATATAGGTATTCATAATTTTCAGCACTCAAAACGTGCATCCCCTCTTTCTTAATCATTCAATTTTAATTAAGAAACGCTTAATGGATTCTGAATCGGAATTGAGTAGAATTTAGAATTAGATCACCTTGATTACAAGAAATAATTCAATAATCTAACATCTGGCCTACTGGAACAGGTCATAGAGTTAACTGGGTCAAAGGTAAAGGTTCGTCTATGCTACCGGTTCATTAAATTTTCAGCTGAACACGGACTAATTCTGTGGTTACTATTATTATGTATTTAGACTACTGAATGCTGTAAGTTTCTGTTTATATACATGAAGTTTGGTTGTATACCGTGATTTAGTCATCGTCATTATTTCAGCTGAAGGACTTCCACTGTTGGACAATAGGTCTCTACCAAGTGTCGCCATAACGAATGGTCCTGTGCGTATCGCATCTACCGCACACATAATTATAAAACTGCATAATATATTATATCTATACATATAAAAATCAGTGCCACTTTTCGTTGCAGTTTTATAATTCAAGAACGGGCTCACCCATCCAAACCAAATGTTTAGGCTTTGTTCGGACTGTTTAGTAGATGGTTTATGTGAAGTTTGGTAGGGTAGTGTAGGGTATGGTAGGGTAGAGTAGGGTAGAGTAGGGTAGAGTAGTGTAGAGTAGTGTAGAGTAGGGTAGAGTAGGATAGGGTAGGGTAGAGTAGGGTAGAGTAGGGTATAGTAGGGTAGAGTAGGGTGGAGTAGGGAAGAGCGGGAGCGAAGCCGCGCGGGCAAAAGCTAGTAAAATATGAATTAATATACTAATAAATATCAAATTTATGATTGTTATCGTCGTCGTCATTATTATCGTTGCAAAAATAATTTCTTATCGCCAATTCCAAATAATATTTATGGAAAGTTACTTTACCATTTTTCTAGTAGAGTTTAAAAAGTATTAACACCCCACAAACACAAACTATGGGCAATGAACACATCCTCCAAGTGACCTAGTTTATTTCTGGAAAACTTTTCTTTTTGCAATTCTACAGACGATAAAATACCGAAGTGTTCTGAGCACGTGAATTTCAGAGGCACGTGAAAGTAATACTAACTATATTTCTAGCACTAAGGGTCTAATAAAAAAACTTAGTTTTCTTTCTTTTAGGTACACATTCGCATGCATGACTGCGTAACGTTACGGCTTTTTTTGTACGTTACGAATACCATGTGGATTGAATATTAATTTTTAGGGAGTAAAAATATATTTTTTTACTATAGGATCAATGTGAAAACAAATTTACTTTTAGTACAACTATAAATTGTTCAGTTTCACTAATAAACGGCATTGTTTCTAAAAAGCAACAAAGCCCAATTCAAAACTACAACTAAAAACAAAACAAAAACCTTACATAACTCATGCACTGCGCATATTTTCATCAACAAAAAGCATTAAAACAAAAAAAAAGCAATCAAATTCTCAGTTTAAAAACCGAACACGGGTAGCCAATTGTACGAATGAAAAAAAAAAGTATAAATTGTGTGTGCGCCTTAACTGCGTATATCGTTGATATGAATGCGAATTTAACAGCCCCAATGAAAGTGTGCAATGACTTGTATTTTCTATATAAAAAATATAATGTATATAAAATACACCTTGAAAAGAGTTATTTGTTATTATTTTAAGCTATTGCATAGCTTCTATCGCGGGCCTTGAGCGTGGAGACCGAATCCAGGAATTCCGTAACGAAAATAACCTAACACCCCCACTCATTTGTTTTTTGAGCATGGTGACCGATAAGAAAACAAATGAGTGAACAATCAATCAAAATTCAATTCAATGTGTGAAAGTACTGCATAAATAAAATAAATAAATAATTATAATGGCATAAGTCGATAAAAATGCTATGCAATAGCTTTACCGCGGTAGTCCCCGAGTGCCACACGTCTTTTTTCTTTAGTTACTGGCCACTAAGAATGGAAAGGAAAATGTGAGCGTAATTTCTGATGCAATATTTTTATTTTATTTTATGAAAACTTTAAACGTATATAACTATTAGGCTTTTAAAACAACGTATATAACTAAAATAACTCTAGTAGTTTCATATCTTCTAATTTAATAATTTCAGTGAAACGTTTTAGGTTCAAAGGAAATACAAAGACTATTTATTAATGTATTACAGTTATTATAGATCAATTATGCAAACAGTTTTTAATATTCAGAATGCACAGAAACGATACAATCACTAACCATACAATACACTTTTATGTATCATGCATAACAAAAAAAAAAAACCTTTACCCGAAAGCCTCGAACCGATACATTAAAGCACGTAGATATAAAACAAACAATCCTCTATTTGTTAACACGCAATAAAAGTATCCGCTAAAGCTCGGAACCGGTCAATATTTACAGAACCAAGCGAGGCGAACAACCAGAAAAGGTAACCCCCATCGATTGCTAAAGTAACACTAAAGGCCTAGTGCAATAGCCCCGGGCTATAGGGGGGTTCGCAAACACCTTGAATAGAGATCGAGAAAGAGGGTCGGTTTCAGTAACGTTTTGGGACTCGAAACGGAGGCCGAAACCGATTTATATGGTTTTTTATTTGACTATTGGCAATTGCAGTACAAAAAAAATGTGAGTTATTAAATTTCTGAATAGACCATTCATACAGAAACAACATTTCGTGAACATTGTCAGCCAAACTTGTAAATACACCATTTAAGAAAAACTTCAAACATTTCGTCTCAACCAAACAATGAGATTATTTTAGCACCACATCTTTCTTACAGTCTTTAATAAATTTTGTGTTTTGACCTTGATATACCTAGGTCGAAACTCTGACACTAACTTTTCTTGACCTTAGCAAGTCCTCGAGCTCAACAATCCCGATAATTGTAAGATTCAATGAGTAACGAAGATAAAGGATTTCAACATCTATATGAGCAAAATGACAAATAGTTACTAAGATACGTCAGTCATATCCTCTAACTAAACTATTTTCATCTCTCTTCTAACTTTCACTAACTTTCGGCCTTACTTAGTGACGGCCGAAACTAACTTTTCCCTACAGCCAACACTATCGGGTTCTCGAGCCTTATATATTCCGGTGACTGAAAGATTAAGTGCGTCAAGAAAATGTATGAATTCCATAAAGATCAAAATATCAATCATAGCTTTTGTTCACAGCTTCACCCGCATACATAAAATATAGTGTATGTCAATCAGGAATAAAGCAATTTTCTAACGACGAAAAAAAATTCGCAATAGAACCAGTACTTTCCGAGGTCACCTACTACAAACTAAAAACAAACTTATAATATAAGTTTCGATATCGTCCTCTTCGACACTGAAAGTGTTTTTAACACTACATATATTTATCAACTTTCGGCCTTGAACTTAGTATCGGCCGGAAGTAACTTATCTCGAAAAGCAACACTAGAGGGTCCTCGGGTCCTATGTATCCCAGTGACTGAAAGATTTAGAGGCAATAACGTGCGATGTTCGCTCGGAGCAATACGATCTCATTGTTCGTTCGATCGGATTAGTATCGCGAAGATTGGTGAAGCTCAGTCGGTATTGGGACGCGATGTAATCAACGGTGCTGTGGGAGTGTCCTTGTTGATCTATGTTCAGGATATATTGCCTCCAATAATGTATTTGTATCAATCAGGGTCGTTTTGTTAGTATTACACTGTGTACTTTCGTAAATAATCTCACTAAACGGTTTTGTTTATATAAGCAATATCAATGCATCTGGGGCCTAAGTCTGCTATTTTTATAAATTCGTCATTCCAACACGATCCCATTGTCATTTTGCTAAAAGTTTGTAATCTGCTAATTCATAATATATAATGATCGATCATTGATCGGCCAATGGTCTAGTAATAGAATTGTGGTAGAATGACAATATCGAGCTTATTAAAAGCACTAATTGCGCAGTGACGTCGTAATGGTAGGTCGGTAATCAAAGGAACTGTCAAATTTTTTGCAGATTACTGCATACGTCAGATATTCATTTGTCATTATGTACGAGATTACCATTCTACGCCATTTCTTTCAATAGAGTGTCAGTGGTTGACCATCGGAAAGTCATAATGACGCCATTATATTAGTAGATTATCAAAACTAGTCAAGATCAACAATTATGAAATCAATGATAGACCATTTTGACATTGTATTGTAATAGCAGACTTGAGGCCCAGTGAGATTGATTTGAGATTGACAGAAAAAAAAAAAATTAGTAGGTACCCTACAACTTTCTTGGCCGACAATCTTTTGACAATAAACATAAAAAAACGTTTTCCTACAATAATATTTTGGCTTCTATGCATTTAGGTACGAGTGAAAAGCGAATGAAATGCCCTAAAATGAAGTGTTCTGAAACTGATGAATGTAAAAGAGCATAATATTTTACTCTACGGTTTTACGACTTCTACCGTTTGACGATTAAAGGGGCGTTCTTTTATTTGCGAGAGCAACGTGCACTCTTTGTAGGCTTTTAGGCTATGAAAAATGGCGCCCAATCAGCTGTTACTTTTTTGCATAACGTTGTTTGTCACCTACAGAAGCAGCCTTTGAAATATTGTATGTTGTTGCAAGTTTTATTTTTTGTGCAAAAAATATAAAAACCTCGTTAATTTTGGGCATTGACTGGCTTCATTCACATACATATATTCTTTGGTAGACATGCACTTAGATGAAACTTGAGTTTTAAAATTGCTGAAAATCAATTTTCAGCTGATTTCATGTTGTGAATGACTGATAATAAAAACAGTTTTATAAATAGACATAATTTTTATGTCTGGCTGTACGTGTACAATGTGTAGTACACAGAACTGAAGATGATTCCTGTGTTCTGTGGTGCAGTATATATATTTTCATAGCCTGTACCAAAACGTTTTATATCAAACCCTGCATTTTCGAATCGAATAAAAACTCAACTTAAAAAAAAAAACTACAGCATTCGAATTTTAAACTTCGTATTCGCATACCGGTAGCCATTTGCAAGGGTGATCCCAAACCTAATAAGGATAAACACAGGGATGCAAGTCACGCACTGACTGAATTTGCCTAGGACTGCGACTAAGTAATTGACTTTCAGGGTTGATTCCACGGATAAGGTTTGAGCAACTCGCCCTTACATGTTTGGGGTGCTTAGACTTTGAGAAAAGTTTAGGGTCTTTTATGAGTAGAAAGAAACGTAGAAATGCTGTCGAATAAAATTACCATTGGCAGTCACAGATATTGTTGGTAAATCTTTTTTCGTTTTCGACGAAATCGGCATCATGATGAAACGGGTTGGCCTTACTCAAAATATTCAGCTCTCTTCGCATTTATATCAATCAACATTTTGCATAAATAGGGTTCAGCCACGAGTTAGATCAGAAAATGTTACGTCGGAAAAGGTCGATGGAGGCCAAGTCCTAGATTTTTTTCTACCGTAAAGCTCCACAGAAACCAACCTAAATGCAAATACAGCAATAAGCCTAAAATAGACGAAACAGTTGAAGCGCTGACCCTTGTCATGAGCGAAACGTAAAAAGTTTATTTCCTCTCAAAAAGAGGTCTGAGGCTGAACAGTTTTTTCTTTTTACCACTTCATAAAGGAAGCCAATTGTTATGAAAATTAAAGAAATAAAATAGGCTCGTTATATTTTTACGTTCGAATATTTCCTGAAATAAGCACGAGATGTTTAATAAAGGGACCACACTCGTCGAATAAGACCATTATTATTGTCTTCCCTTTTCATTTTAAGCGCAAAAATGGAAGATTCGACTATAAAATTTAAATAAAGGTTATTTCCTTCTTTTAAAGTTGAAATCTGTGGTGCTGTGTGTGGTGTTAGCCGGAGTTGCGGAATATTTTAAACATGAAGTCTTCTTAAGGGTGAATGTATGTACTGCTTCCTAGAAGTTACGGGGTTACACTGATTCATTTTTATTTTTGACGTGTTTCGTAGATCTTGATAAGGAATTCATGTGAGTTGGCACTCTGTGAATGAATTTAACAGTCTCGTTCGGAGGAAGTAGCTTCTGTGTTTCTATTTTTGCATCAACAAGTGTTACGGCTTGTTTCTTTCTGGTCTTTTGTTTTAATTTGATTTAGCCATGCAAAGTTAAATAAAAAATGATTGTAACTTGCCATGACTGTCCCATACAAGTACACTAGGTGGAAATAATTAGGGAAAGATTGTAAGGGTGTTATATGATTACTTACTTTATTATATTATGTACCTACAAACATCTTAAAAATATTGTTACTAACACTTCATATGGATTTCGTCCAAAATGATTATTACTGTTATTAACCATTACACTCACTTACTGTATACTTTTTATTGATAATTTATTTAAGTGGAAAAACATGAAATCATTTCTCCTGGGCCTCAAGTCTGCTATTACAATAGTGTCAGAATGGTCTATCATTGATTTCATAATTGTTGATTATGACAAGTTTTGGTAATCTACTAACATAATGGCGTCATTATGACTTTCCAATGATCAACCACTGACACTCCATTGAAAGAAATAGCATAGAATGGTAATCTCGTACATAATGACAAATGAATATCTGACGTATGCGGTAATCTGCAAAAATTTTGACAGTTCCTATTAGTGACCTACAATTACGACGTCATTGCGCAGTTAGTGCTTTTAATAAGCTCGGTATTGTCATTCTACCACAATTCTATTATAAGACCATTGACCGATCAATGATTGATCATTATGAATTAGCAGATTACAAAATTTTAGCAAAATGACAATGGGATCGTGTTGGAATGACGAATTTATAAAAATAGCAGACTTGGGGCCCTGTTCTGAGTGGAGCGAGACGGAGACTTTTACTTACTGAAACTTACATGTTCCTTCAGTTGCTCTTAAAGTCTCAAGGCTGCAATAACTCTTTAGAAAAATCCCTCAGCTCTAGTACTAACTGTAATCTAAACCAATAAATGCACACAACAAACAGAGTCTGTCCTGCCCACCCAAAAAGCTTGAGAGCCAAAACAATGCTCCAATGTCATTCAGAATAAAACGTTCTTCCGCAGTAATAGTATTATGCTCCCGAAAGGTATGAATTCCAGATGAATTTAGCATGAAACGCGTTCAATTTAAACCCACCGACGTTTTCATACATAAAGTATGAGACCATGAAAGTCAGACTTTGCCTCTTTAAATTTAATATTCTGGCGCACTTCAACTGAGAATAGACTCATTTAGGAAACAATTTCAATTACTCACCTTATTTATAATTAGGTTGGTTTACGTAAGCTTTTGGTGGCAAATTTTATTTTTCATTTTGTGGTAGACATTCTAATTTTTTTTTTAAATTTTGCGTATGGAAAATGCTGCCTACGCCTTTTTTGCGCTTAAACTTTTCTTTTTCACTACATTTTAAATATTGATGTGATAATAAGGTGCGTACTTTCCGAGGCACGGAGTGCCAGTACTATCCTAGATAGACTTAAAAAATATATATGAATTGAAAAAATCGCATTGGTACCTACTTGCCCGGTCTAGCTTTAACTACTAGGCCATCATGATACGTACCACTTTTGCAAGTAGAGTTTAAAAAAAATAAAAAAACTATAACTCTCGTAACTCGGGACCAGTGAATAGTCATAAAATATAAAGAAAAAAAAAGACCACGATAAAATTATTCTTAATACGATTGGCTCAACCATTCATAAAGTCTAAGATCAAAAACTTAGTAAGCCGAGCAACAACAACCATAATCAAGTAAAGTTTAAGTTGCTTTCTTCGCTGTTTCGAACAGACGTTGTCGGCAAAACGTTTAAAATCGTTAAGCGATGTACTGTCAAGCACACACTAAAACTCAAGATATTTTGCGAAGAAACATGACCAGGAATAGTGGCTAAAGTGCTTCAGGAACTGCTCGTATGTGGCAAATAAAATACATAAATTCTTTACCGACTTTCATCTTATTATATTAGTGTGTATAGGTATTTTAAATTCATACACAAATCCGTGTACCTAGGAATATCTTTATGACTGCAGTATTGTTGGAAAAATTTATCGAGACACTGGATTGCAGTTTACGGAAAACAGGTGAGTTTTATTGGTAAACTTGGTTCTCGATCACGCAAAGTTACAGAGATAGACATACAAGATTCGCCAAACTTAAATGGTAGTGGGCAGGGCACACTGCTCGCAGAACAGATAGGCGATGGGGACGAAAGGTTCTGGAGTGGCAACCTCGTACACGAAGACGAAGCGTTGGAAGGACTCCCACAAGTTGGACCGATGACCTGGTGACGGTCGCGTGAAGCCGATGGATGCGAGATGCATAGGACCGGTCGATAAATCGACACTTGGGGGAGGCGTATGTTCAACAGTGGACGTTTGTCAGCAGAAGTGATGATGATAATGACGTGAGTTTTAGACAGTAAAAGTCTGACACACCTCGCTTCACTCAGAGTTGTCTGGCACACTCAAAAAAGGTATATTTTTGTGATGTTAATGATGTAAATAATAAAATTAATTATATATAAAGTATTTGTGCAGATGATTAAATATAAAACAATATCCAACTGAATAAAGTTTTTATTCTTTAATTCTCATATTAATGGGGAAGTTGTAATTAAACATAACAGATATCTAGTTAAATATTTAAATGTTTATCTAAAGTATAAGTATTTCAAAATAGAGGGTTCACATTAATTCTATGCCAATAAGCTAGTTGCCGTAAAAAATGTAATTAGTTCGTCTTTTAGATTGTTCAAAAATAAGGGACACGTATTTTTTTATTTGTAAATTAAACCAAAAATGACAAAGATATAGCCCATTAAAGTTACGTGTAACGTCACGCCGTGCTGCATTTTTTCGCACGGGGTGACGTCACACGCAACTTTAATGGGATATATCTTTGTTATTTTTTGTTTAATCAAAAAAAGAAAATATACGAATCCAATATTTTTTTTATAATCTAAAATATGGACTAAATAAAATGTAATTATTTTTACCCTGGAAACTACCCTATTCTAAATCAGAGGCCTCATTTAGGACATTTTTATCAACACGGACTTCATTTTTGAATTCATAACTTCCATAAAAAGGGTGCGCCCTTTAAGCCAGGTCTTTTATTCCAAATTATCGTGATCCACACAAAATCTGACAACAAAAAAATCCAAAAAAGACGTTACGTACCCTCTTGAATTTCACATCAGCCCCTTGAAGACTTACGTCAGTCGGTCATTCTTTTCTTAAAGACCGGTACGGAGAGGGTGAAAATGAAATTAAATTCTCAATGAAAGCCGATCTTGCCGTGAGATAAAGGGGGATCTTCTATGAATTATATCCCCTTCAAGACGAGGGGGTAGAACAATAGTGTAATCGTCCAATTAAGTGTTTGTATGAGTTCAAAGCTAAGCTGAGAACGTGGAGCTTAGAAATTTTCGGCGCGCTCAAATGTGTTGTCTTTACGTTTTCGTGTTTGTAAGGATTTCTTTAACGTGTGTAATTAAAACTGTAGAAATATGGGGCACTAAAAAGGTGTTATGTTGATTGAATGAGATGATGCAATGAATACCTACACGTTGTAAAGTAATACAGATGTAATATATCTATAGGTATACTTTTGACACCTGTTCATTTAAACGTCAAGGTCGTATATTAACTCTAAGCCAATACCATATTTTTCACGGTTTGTTAGCTATACTTCCGTCACTCTATACGTCATTTTTAATTTTCTGCAAAGGTGTAAACATGAAAAATGTTTAGCAAAAATCAGAACACATTTTTACACCATAACGTACTAAATAATTTCAAATTTCGAACGATTCGATGAATTAATCGTCTAACTGTCATTCATATTCATATTTCGAAGCTTGCAGCCGTAAATTCGTTGGAGTTCTGTTTCGGACGCTCCCTGTTCCGAATAGCTCATAATTTTCGATTTTCCGCACAATTGAACTAGATCGGCACCTTTTAGAAGCATTGGCACCGCTGCTTCAGGGGTTTATAATTGTTGGTGTATTGAATGTTACTGTCGTCTGCGAGTGCTATTGTTATAGGTTGAGTCACATTTATTTCAACGGCAATGCAAAAAAGTTTTTTTCAACGCATTTACTCGAAAACCCGCTTCTATTCCTACCGCACGCAGTTTACTGTTTTTCACACTAGTACAGAAAAGTGCATGAGCTCGCCCCCCCGCAATTTATTGTAGGTATGTATCGTATCAGGATGGGCTCTATGTAAACCCTATGAGTCGCCGGTCAACCCCCATTTATTTATATTTTCGTAAGTGTATTGAAAAACGTCGTCAGACATATGTGAAAATTTTTCACTGCAGCACTCAGCTCCATATAATCCTCGCTTGAGGTTCAGGCACATTTCGTCTCGGTCACAACGACAAACTTACTCGACTTGTATCAAAATCTACTATTATTATACAGCTAGTTTGTCCGTTAATATTTTTGGTGGCATTTAAAAAACGAATACCTGTGTATGCTTGTTTAAATGACATTATAATTAACAAAATTGTAGCAATAGATGTAGCACTGGATGTACCAAGTACTAGGGTTCAAGTTACAGTCATTACAGAAGCTTACATTCCTTCTGTAATTTAATGGTTCAGAAATCGAAAGGACTTTTACAGAGCTACGAAACGTTTCCAAAGAATTCACTAAACAAAAACAGTTAATTCCAAAAGCTTTTGCAGGTAAACTAAACAATAATAAAACAAAAGCCATGTTTAAAGTAATAAATTGTACAAACTTATCCTGTCTCAATATATTTGAATTTGACCCGCTACGCACTTTAACGCGATTAGGGCTTAAACCCACTTGCCCAGGTTAGCACCATTTACCTTAATGAATTATGAAGGCCCTTAACCTCGAAGAAATTAATATTTCGCTTAGAGTACAAAATGTACGAAGATAAAGCTTTTAAAAGCCAGCGTTTTTTGAACATTAAATTGAGAAAAGCTAATGGTCTAAAAAGTTTGGTATTCAGGAGTTGACCTTTAACGAGATATTCCTTAGTTAAACTTGAAAGTAAAAGATTTTAGAAAGGTATTTTATTAATATTATATTTTAATTGGTACCTGAATTCGGTAAAATGCTGAACTGAATTTCTCGAAAGAAAAAACCTTTTACAATTTTTTTTGTTTATGTAAGTACTTGAAAAAGTTTAATCAAAATCGGTGTTCTGGTACCTACAATAAACAAATTAAATGGACCTCTTTCGTCTTTTCTTCCAGAAGTGATTGAGATTAAGGGTTGAATTAGTGTAAAAAGTAAAAATCTAAGTTATTTAAAAAAATGGTCTCAGATGAATTTAAACGCATGGCATGGTACAGCATAATCAAATTTATAATGTTTCAACTGTTGGGAGTCAGGCCTTTTGGAGAAGGAATGGGCTATAATCCACCATTTGGGCCCAGTGCGGATTGGTGGATGTTACATGTCTGCGAATTTTTGGTTCTGAGCCATTCCAGTTTCCTCACTAGCTTACTTAATTTAAATGCATCACACTAATATTATAAACACGAAACTTTATTTGTATGAGTGTGTGCGTACGTCTCTTACTCCTTTACGATCAAACAGCTTAACACATGTGTATGCCAAATTTTATTAAAACCACCACCACCACCACCAAACACCACCACACCACCACACACCACCACCACCTATACACACCACCACCACACACCACCACACACCACCACACACCACTACACATCACCTATGTACCTATTTTTCTGTTTCTGTCTTCTTTTCTTATATAAGTTTAGTGTGTACATGAATTGTTAAATAAATAAATAAATAAAACCCTATTAAACCTATGTTATAGAATGGTACATAGGATATTTTTTATCTTGGTAATATTTTCTTGTGCTAATTTTGTACATTCACGCAAGCCAAGCCGCTGACAAAAGATAGTCTTACATAAATTATTAGCGCCCTTCAAATTTTAAGCCCGATTCACTCCCCCTGTGCTTCAAAGCTAACCCTAAGATTAAGATTGGCTCAATCCCATTCCGCGAAGACTAGACCGGGCAAACGAGATCTGCAGTAATAGACTTACAAGTTGCACAGAATGCAAATTGATCCAGTTTCAAGCAGATTGTTCGAAGTCGTTGTCCATGAAATTGGAGGAACTGCCAATTATTTTGGCTATGTGGCTTCGTCTGGCTTCCATCATAGCAGAATTGGCTATTTTTAGGCTGCATGCAGACAGCATCTCTTCGCTCGGACTGATACCACAGAGAAACATAGTACAGGTTTTCAAGGTAGGTCCCATATCTATGAAAGTTGTTTATGTACATGAATGCTCATACTTTATAAAAGTTGACATTACATTGAACTCACTCTGTATATACTGGTTCAGCATTCGGCTATGAATTAGTGCAGCTAAGAATGCAATCATAAGATATCGAAACAATTGCAAAAAGTAAAACCCGAATAAATGAGTCGTGTTTTTATGATTTTACAAATCTATCAATGAGCAGAGTATATTTCATAAATAAATAAAACGATTTATTGTTTCAAAAAAAAAAAAAAATAAAGTACATTAAAATATTGTAACTATTGTTGAAATTACACTTGAATTATGAGCTGGTAAGGAACATTTGTATCCGAACTAGACTATAAAATCTGTATTTCAGACATCAGTGCTCTTCCTTAAGTCTATGCACTTTACTATAAGCAATAATATTAAAATCAGGATGGAACTTTGGATATAGGCACCTATTTAAAATGATATAAAGAGACATTAAAAATTAACAGTAATAGACATTATGACATTGTCATTAGAAATCTTAAATGCATTCATCATATCAGTAGTATTAATTTAAAAGCTGGCGTGATTGGCGTTATGGAAGGTTTAATTCTGGTATTAAATACCTCTGTAGTTTTTGTAATTGCCTACTGAAAAGAAAAAATGTGTAGAATGCACGTGGCAAGTGTCAGAAAATAAGTAATGAAGGAAAAATAAAAAGACAAAGTTGTCGGTTGAAAATAAACTCTGTTTGATTTTATAATAATAATCTTAACATTCTTTAGATGAAAAACGACTACTCTCTTAAATTCGAATCTATGTGATAAAATCAACTAGTCCGCGGTAACTATGCCGCTAGAATACTAAAACTATCCTTTCAAAAGCAATTTCAGTTTCAATCTCGAATGAATTTTTCTTAAGAAAGTTTCATTCAAATAGTTTTTACAATCAGAACCCAGTGAGTTAAAATGAAGATCATAAAAATGAAGGAAGTTTGTGCCACTTCATATAGATCACTATCACTGAGATAAATTCTTTCTCTATTCATGAATCTTTTTTTTTTTTTTTTTTTTTATCTGTTATAAACTAGTACTTGACTGCGATCCCGCCTGATGGTAAGCAGTGATGCAATCGTTGATGGTCTTCATGATTTTAGACTGTGCTACTGTGACTTATGCGCTTTATTTTTATATTGACTTGTTGAATCAAATGAAAGCTTTATATTTAAAATTCACAATGTTTTAAAATTACGATCGCTTTTGACTTGAACGATTTTTTTTTAATGATTTTTGAATTGAAACTGGAACAACTCACTTCTTACGCTCTCACGCAACTTTTGTATTTTTACATATTACCTACTAAATGTTGTCAGCGCCTTCGCCCTTACGAAAGTTAAAATATGGCCCAAGTTAACATACTCCCGGGATAAAAAACATCTTATGTACATAGGATACATATTTCTTTATTCTTTATTGTACACAAACAATTTTTTAAACAACAAAACAGGACATTTGATGTACATATGCGAGCTTAACCCACAACTGGGTTTTCTTACAGCAAACCATGTGAATGAAAATGAAATTTTGCATTTGAGGAACTTTGAAAAAGTACAACAAAAGAAAAAAAAACATATAAATTGAATTTAACTTAAGACTAAAAATATATTAAACAGACATATACAGCACACTATACATAAACATAATATATACAATAAATAAATACTTATATACATACATATTTATAGGTCATGTTGATAGGAAATGTTCCTTAATTTTTCTCCTGAAAACTTCCAACGAAGGGCTAGCCCTCAATTTATGCGGAAGAGAATTCCAGAGGCGCACAGCATTCGATATTTCAGGACATAGTCTATCTTGTGCCATTAAATTTCATCTAAATCAGTTCAGTCATTCGAACGTGAAGCAGTAACAATTTCATCTATATAATATTTGTGTAAAATTTGATAAAACAAAGTCGGTTCCCGCGTCTGTCTGTTTATCCGGTAACTGTTTCAAAAATACGCAACGGAATTTGATACGGTTTTCATTACTATAAAGAGCAATAACCGAAAAAGTTGTTTGTGTACAATTTGCACCCATGCGAAGTTAGGGCGGATCACTAGTTTAATGTACGCGAACTAAAATCTAACAGCTTTGAAAGCCCATCAGTATTCCTCTAATATCTAAACTAGTTAGTGGAATCCAGCACTAATGAGGACCGTGCGCAATGAATACCACCGAGACTTCCCTTATTTTGTCCATTTGTTTAGAAAGGCTGCTGCCAAGATTTAATTTTTTAATCCTTTTCGTTATCTGCGAAATTGGTTCATTTTATTGTGAGACGAAATTCACTTAGACAGGAAAGCGCTCCTGGACAAATTTTATCCACTTTTTATGTTCCGTGGGTCTGTGAAGTGATTATATATATATATATTTATTGATATAAACTGGTGCTTCACTGCGATCCCACCTGATGGTAAGCAGTGATACAACCTCTGATGGTGAGGCCCACTAATTTATGAGCCTATTCACTCTTGCCTTGAAGACACTCAAATTATAATCGGACGGTAAGACCACAGCAGGCAGATTGCATATAGTTTTGTAGTCGAGTATATTTCCTTATCCTTTAAAAATGCATCTGTTTTAAAAATAAACACAATTAGGACCCAGACAGAACAAGAATTGCATCTCAGACTGCACCGAGTCTAAATAAGGAGTGAGAATGAAAGGGAGTATCATAAGTAACGTTAATGATATCATTTTGTGAAGCCCCCTTACATTTGCACCTGCCTCATCCACGCACACTTATTCTCAAACACCACTCAACATAATGAAAAAAGTTTAGACCAAGTATTAAAAGAAGCGAGCCTGGCAGCTAATAAATTTGAAAGACTAACAAACAAGTCGCATTGAAAATTATCCGAGGCATCATTGTTTTCCGATGGCCTACTGGCACGGCTAACATAAATCTTGATAATATGCAAATTTTATTTCATTAAAGCGGTTGGTCTATAAGCAATATTGCCCGGCTGAGTTACTGCGGGACCGCCCCCGGATTAACTAATGGCTGTTTATCTTGTAAAGATCCCCCGTGTAAGAGGGACTGAAGGATGTGTTGGAATTATTAATTTGAACGTTTTAAGATGACTTCACTTTGTGAAAGTCGGGTGCGGTCGGTTATGACCGGCCTTAAGTGTGGGCTAGTGGAGTGAGGACGTTATGACAACCTGTGCCTTTCTTAAGTATTTGTGAACGTATCCGCAGGTGATAACAGAGCTCTTTGTGAAGGAGCTCGTCCGAAGACGTACCTATCAATAACAATCTGTTAACCGACTTCAACAAAATGAGAAGGTTTTCAATTCGGTTGTATTTTTTTTACTCTTAGTAGGCTCGCGGTTGACCACCATCTCACCCGATGGTAATCGATGATGTGGCTGACGATGGAGCACGCTTGCCTAAAAGTAATTTATTCACTCTTGACTCTAAGTTGTAGCTATCAGGAAAAGCAATTTGTTATTTTATCATAGCCGTGTTTGGACTTATTGAAGTTGTCGTAAGAGAGACTATGTGGCTATGAATCATTTGAATAGTAATATTCTAAAGGTTACTATAGAACATGCATAATATTTAGGTTTAGTTGTGGGGCGTACTACCACAAAAAAGTGGAATATGAAGTGGAATATGCTTTTTTTTCTGTCCCTTAGCTAGGTTTCAACTTGCAGGGTGTTGCAATTTTATGCAGTGGATACATTTAGCTCAGTGTTTTTGTTAAAGCAACTTACATAGGCGGCATATACTTAATATAATATTCCACTACAATCACACAACGCCGTCTAGTCACAAGCTAAGCAGAGCTTGTGTTATGAGTACTAGACAACTGATAAAAATACTTACCTATATACGGGTGGCGATTAGGTTATCACATTAAATTATGCAGCAGGCATTTCAAGTTGTTATTATTCCGGTAAAATAATAAAATAAACAATTTTACTAAAATTAAGAAAATGCATCTTTCATACAAAATAAATAGCGTTATAATTGGTAAAAAATAAATCATCCTTTATAACAATAGTTTATTGACCTGTAAAAGCGGCAACGCCGCGGCGCCGGCGACTACACGCCATACCTACGCGAGTTACGAATACCTACTTGTGGATGTAGGCACGCGCGCGTGATGCGACGGTACTTACATTATCATTTTGACAACATAGGTACTTTATGATGTTGTTTTGTGAAATAATCACTAATTTTCTTTAAAAATCTACACTTAAATGTTTAATTAGGCATTTTAAATTTTCACATTTTCAAAATGTCCACCATGCTACTGTACACACAAATGACATCGTCTTACGATATTGTTTCGGACTTTTCTTAGTTGGTCACCATTTGTGGCAAATTTTTTTAAATTGTCGAAGGCACGAATTATTCGAGTTTTTAAATCGTTCAAATCAAAGTCGTCACTTCATTTTATTCATACAAAGCTAACATAAAACAATGTCCACAAAATAAAAACAACAATAATATCCACGAAGGGCGCGCGCGCAGATAGTTAGCTCGTCAACTATCCCTCAAGTATTTTGGCGGCGGACTAGACTCATTCATCAGACGCACCAAAGAAATTAGAAATATGCCTATAAACACCTCCGTACCCCGTAACATTTCGCGCAAAGAGATTTAAACCTTAAGTCGTCAAATGTAAGAATATTGTTGCATATTTTTTCATACTTCATATGCGGTCCCTTTTCATCTTTCAATTGGGCGCACAAAAAACGTCTTCAACTATTAGTCGTAAGGACATTTTTCGCTTGAATTGTTTGCGTTTGTAGTAATGATTAGAAGAAACATAAACAATTCTAACGTAAACAGTTTGTAAAATGATAGTTTAGAGCTTGTAGGTAAGTTGTGAACTAGGTATCTTCACCAACCTCGGGTCTTTGACCTACTTTTAATGATCAGCTGATTAAGATTATGCAATACATGATGTTGTGAAATATTAAAATGGAAAAAAATCTCCCACGGGTATAATATTGTTTATTATTAAATTATTTTAACCGTAAATTATTTCTAAATACATACATTTTATAGATAAATTACACCCAGACACAGAACAAATGATCATGTTCATCACACAAACATTTGTCCTGGGTGGCAATCGAACCCACGACCTCTGGTATAGCAGTCAGGGCCACTACCCATTAGACCAACAGGCCAGTCAAAATCATTGACTACCATATATTTGGCATCTGCTTGTTTGCCACACAATAAAGAAGAAAAAAAAATAGGCCTTTTTTTTTTTCAATGGGAAAAATCATCTTATGACAACCCCCGCTCTTGGGCGGAGCGGGAGATAGTGTCAGACTCTTACTGACTAAAAAACCCATCCCGTTCCTTCAAGGTTTCTAACATTAGTCTTACTCGTTGTATTGTGATATCCATCTATCGTAGTTGATATGCTAGCGATGAAATGAATATTGAACGTAACGTGTTACTAGAAGGCTCGTCCTTGAATATTGAACAGAGAAAGATATCAAGCAAGATCTGAAGATATTACTTTTCAACATTGAGTTAAGGGTTTCCATCTTAGATTTTTGAAATGGAATGAGCGAAGAAACGCCATGATAGGTATATAATATGAATTGTCAGCTTTTTTTTTACGGTGGGAAAAATCATACAATGACAACCCCCGCTCTTGGGCGGAGCGGGTGATAGTGTCAGACTCTTACTGACTCAACGACCCACCCTGTTCCTTCTAGCCTTCATACCGGGGCTCGACTTCCCTTTCGGATAATCCTGGCCCCAGTAGGCCTCGACCTGGCTGGGTCCCTGCTGTTGCTGACAACTCCTTGAAGCGCGCGGGAACAGTGCGCGCCGTCGACGACTTGGGCTTGGTCCTGACAGTTACCGGACGGCCGGACAGCGAGCTACCTATTGCTCACTGTCCGTAAGCCCGCGCCTACATGAATTGTTAGCTGCTGCCAGCGGCTTCGTCCGTGTGATAGTAGAAAATTAAACCAAGGGAACACTACCGAGATAAAATGTATCCTATGTGCTATTCTAGGACACGGTCTACCCGTGAAACAAGTTTCATCGAATTCCATTGAGTGGTTTATCAGTAACAAACATCTATTTATCCATACATGTTTACTTTCGTATTTCTAACATTAGCATAGTCGGCCTTATAATGTTCCCACTGTTGGGACTCAGGCCTCCTCTCTGGGAGAGGGAATGGACCGTAATCCACCACGCGGGCCCAGTGCGGGTTGGTGGATTTCACACGTCTTCGAATTTTTGGTTCTAGGACATGCCGGTTTCCTCACGAAGTTTTCCTTCGCCGTTTTGAGAGCAGTGGGGATACACAAAGTAATGCGCCTGGCTGGGTTTGAACCCGCGACCTATAACTCGAAAGTCGGAGCCATTACCAATCGGCAACCACTGCTCTATTTATAATATTAGTAGGATGAAACTAAATTCAATGCATCAATATGTGTACCCACTTACAGTTGAAATTATCGCCTTAAACGATTATAAAGAGAATTGTGGTATCTATAAGTTTACTACTCGTACTAGAGTCAATCAAAATATTCTTCGCAAAGAAAAACCATCTCTGTTGTATTACATGGACGGAAAATACTGAAGTTTCTTCATAACTTAAAGGTAAGTTAGATTGCCTGTAAGCCGCTTTTATCGATAAACGCGCTTCAACTCTGCACTTTTTACAGTTATTTGTTAACGTCAACTTCTTGTTCGCGCTTTCTTTAACCTGACGAGGGTTGCTAGGAATATGGATTGATGCGAGACGTTACCTCAGAAAAAAGAGCGATGTGCGACGTGAGCGTTACTTAGACTGTAAAGATTGGAGCCGAAAAGAAAAGTCGAGGGCAAAAGATCACGTGGACGCTCAACAGCTCGGTGGACAAACCTCATGAAATCTATGACATTTTTTTTAGGTGGGAAATCAAATAATGACATCTCCAGCCCTGACGGCGTGTCACACTTTTACTGATTAAAACCCACTCCTAGTTTCATCGTTGCCTTGCATTTCAAGGCTGGGTTTTCCTTTCAGAAGCGAACTCATGGCCCCAGCAGGCTTCGACCCTGCTGGGCCTCTAGGGTAAATCTATGACATACTGTAGCATTAGTGACAACTTCAAAGCCACGAAACACAGAGCTAAATAGTGTCGACTCGACTGAGACATGACTAAGATCACTCTGTCAAGAGTTTGACTGTACGACTGAGAAGAAGAAGAGACTGGAGCAATATTAACTGTAGAACTAATAAAGCGTTCCCTGTTTAGTGTTGTCAGGGGGCTCATCAAATAACTCCCCCATTACAAATGTTGCAAATTTGACGCAGTTGCCCGTTAAATATATGCGCCTCGTTAAAGCGCCAATCAGCGCCCTTGACGCGCACGGAAATCGTAAAACAACACAATCACAGTGTACGTGGGTACAACAAAGGCACCGAACGTATTCATTTCGCTCATTTGCGTTATTGAATCACGACATCGATTATTCGATTCGAAAACTGATAATCGAATGCATCCGCTTTAATGTTCGCTCTTGATATTCGGAAATCGCTAATAAATCGATGCTGTGTTGTTGTTTTTGATGATTTATCCCGTCTATGCATGTGAATGGGTGCGATTGTTTTATGAAATGTAATCGAATAGGTGTCTCGTATCAACAGGATGTGTGGGATGAGTAACAGAGCCATTTGTTTCTGTCGTCCGTATAAAATACGCTGTCCAGTTGAAGTTCGTTTATTTATCGAATCATCTGTGTTGGTTGCGAGCATTCGAGCAGCGGCCAAATGATAGTAGAGTTAAGCAAATAAAATGAAAGTACATTTCTGTTAATTTGACATACTCAAAAGGTTTCTGAAAGGAAAATATTATTATGCTAACAAAATACTACTCTGTTTTTGTAGCTATTTTATCACTTGAAGAGAAAAAAAACATTAGCTATCTTTAATGACTGTTCAAAACGGGAAACTTGCTATGTCTGGCAGAAACATTTACAGAACTTTCAGCAGGTTTCTGTTGTTTTTTTTTAAGGAACATTGCCGAAAAGTGCATCTGCTGCATAATTTAGTCGCTACAACTGGACTGCATTAGAAACAAAAATACTTTATACAAAGTTTATTTTTCTCACAACAGTTACATAAAACATTGTAATCTCTCACATAGGAGACTGTATTGTTTTTCTGCAACGCGATAAGACGTTCAAAAGGAAGAAAAGCAATTTTCTCCGTTCATAGACACAAAGGGTTGCAGATTCTCATATTCTACGCACTTCGGTTGCGTAGGGAACTCTGCTCTTTTCGAAATGAAAACCACTGTTTATGTTTCTTCACAGTGATTAAAGTGAAGTGTCAAAAACAAAATGCTAGCGGGACTGTGCGGTACGGGGTTTGAAGGACCTTTTTACTCCTCAAAAGTAGGGAATATTATAGCTTTGACAGAGTGTCGATGGTAAACGCTGAAGATTATAATTTTCTTTGTGGATGTTTTGCGAGTATTTTAGTTTTCCTTCCTATGATGTAATCGGACTTAATTTTGGCGGGATGTTTGTTTGTTTGTTGAAGTTCCTCGATGTTGCTATCATTTGTTTTTTTTTGTCCTTTTGAGCTTTCGCTTTTAATGTTTACAGTAATTGTTTCGGTCTGTATGCTTTTATTTCTTTTGTGGTGGGAAATCATCAAATAACTTCTCTTGCTCTGGGTGGAGCTAGAATCCTCTAGCTGTCAGATTTTTACTGACTAAATCCCACCTGTGTTTTTTCAGTTGGCTTTTGCGTTCCAGTGCTGTAGTATAACTCTTTCAGACATTCCAGCAGCGCTCTGTATACATACTTGAAATAGGTTTGTAATTGCTTATTTTTGTTTGATAATTTCTGACTATTGTGTCTTCGTTTAATGCATATTGAGAAGAATATCTCTTGTTTAGTAACAGGATATTGATTTGTTTAAGTAATTATTCTGGTGATCGCTTCAGACACCTGATGCAAGGCCAATTTGATGCATATTATTAACGTTAACACAAACCCTCCAATTAAGCCAAATATTATGCTCGTTAGAGGATATTTACCTACTATATCAGTCTATAGTGTGTGCTTAAGCGATTATTGTTCCTATGTCTTCTTTAAATAGTATATTAAGTCGTTCTCCGTATTTACCTGTTTATCAAAGAACTCCTCTTAAACCCCGAAATGGATTTTGCTGTGGTTTTTACTAGCTACCGAGCAAAACTGGGACTGGTCACTAGCTCAGCAAGTATAAGTAAGAGAAGGCAATTTTCAATTCAATTTCAATTTCATTTATTTACTCTTCACAATAGGTTTTTTTGACAGTTAACAATGTGACTTAAAGACTATATTCCACTATTGTAAGAGTCTGGTGCCTGAAATAGGTTTTTGGAAGAAAACCTGTGGTACGGGAGAAGGTAAATAATCATAGCATGTCTTTTTTTGAGGTGGGATATTATCTCATGATCTCCTCGCTATAGGATGGAACGCAAGAGCGTGTCAGACTTTTAGTGAGTAAAACCACACCTATGTTCTTTCAGTTGACTTTTGCGTTCCAGGACCATGAGTATATCCTTTTCAGACCTTAACAGGCATCGGCCCTACTGAGTCCCTACAGTCTGAAATTTCTTTGAGACGCGTACGGAACACTACACGCCGTCAAAGACTTGGGCACGGTCCTTATAGGATGAGCTGACGGCGAGCTACCTACTGCTCGTCGTCCGCAAGCCCGCGCCTACAGTCGCCGGAGATCGCTCTGCGATTTCCGACGCCTGGTGTGTCCCTGTACGTATTATGTCAAGTGGTATATCTACTCTAAGTTCCTGTCGAAATTTTTCGAGATTCATGTCAAAATAAATCCACCATCTTTATTCAAAATGCAAGCAATACGCTGTTTGTTTTAGATATCGCGTCAGCATTGATAGATTTTAATGCGGATGACGTCATAAAGGGGAGCACCCTTATCTCTAAGATGCAGACTTTTTAAAAAACAAAAAGGGCACAGGCACACTATTACAAGGGTGTGGAGGAAATCCTGAGAGATTACGCATTGAGTGATTGCTCTGCCTAAACTCTTGTGGCAGTGTTCGGTAGAAGTGAATGTTAAAGGTGTCTTAGTGGTGACACCCACAGTTGTGGCTGAGGGTTTATGTTGATAGACGAATTATGCACATTGCACGTGTCTGCCGGGTTTTTTCTTTGTTTTATGTAGACGTTACTTTAGCCGCCGGCAAACGCAGAAAAGATAACTGAGCAACAGATTTTAGTTTAAGATTTCTGTGTTCGTTTATTAGAAGTTTAAAAATATTGTAGTAGTAGTAATGAAATCTTAATAAAAAGGTGTATTATTGTTATTAGTTTAATTGTAAGAGATTTCGTTAAACATGAAACCCACATTTTCTTAATGATTAACTCGAAAGTTTACTACTCTTCTAAAAATCATTTTTACTCTAAGAAAGGCGTATAACCTAACGAAATATAGTTTGAAATTAACTGTATCGTGATATTTTATAATAATCCACAGCGCTTTTAGACACACATTTTAGTGTTTTCTTCACTAGTGCGATAAATTTCACAAGCTCGCCCTTGATTCAATTGACTGTATCTATTGTATCAGATAATTCCACTTGGGTCGCAATCGCTATGACTTCTTCTGTTTTTCTGTTACCGTACCAGCTTTGGTTTTGGTTAATACCAAAACTGAAAGAGAAGGCGAACATTCGGTTACAGATGTATTTTTAGGTGGGTGTTGAAAAATTGAACAGGTACATGAAGCGTCAATTAGAAAATAAAACGAAATGTTTCCTCCAAAGTATTGTATTCTTCAACTGGATACAAAGGGCAGTTAATGTCCTCACAAATTTTCTGTATTTAATATTAGTCGGTTGAAAGAAGCAGAAAAGAGAAGTCCAATTTTTTTCCGGATGCAGAGCTGTCAAAAATGTCGTGTCATCCACAGACGATCGGCGCATCCGGTTGTCAGTAGTGTTGTCCGTAAACTTACTAATTGTGGAACGAAACAGTGGGAAATCATTCAATGAGTTCTTCCGCTCTATCGGCTGCAAATCGTATTTCAATTGATTACTATTAAGAATACATAATTGCAGTTTTTAAGAACGCACTCTAAAATAACATATACACTAAACTAAAGTGCCTCAGTCGGTCGGGCAAGTATAGCAACATCACTACCACATTCAATGTTTTACCTAAAGGGCGATGAATTTACCTCCGCCATGCACTTGAAAATGCACTTTATGACACAGAAATCAAGGTTGATTTTACTATGTGATTGAAAGTTGAATGAAATTGGTGAATTGCCTTCTCCCGACATGAGTCCTGTGATGGGGAAAGTTTTCTTATTATTTTTTATTTATTATATTCCCGCTGTTTGGTGGTAGTCTTGTGTCTTATAATATTTCTGAATGAGTAGATTACTCATTCAGAAATATTGTTCCCAAACATAGATGTTGTTTAGGTGAAGAACTTCAAAACTATTTTGGCAATGGTTGTGCAATGATATAAGATTGTACAAGGATTTCGTTTGCCCCTGTTCTTCATTTTAAAGTAACGTTTACAAAAGCAAGCAATTGATAAATAAATAAATAATGAAATAAACACACGCACAGTTTTCCTTTACCGACTTCATCTGTTACTTACTGTACCTTTCCTGGTATTTTAATCAGAAATCAGAAACTTTTATTTCAAATAGACAAATTACAGGCACTTTTGAACTGTCAAAATGTTGGTCAGTCAAAAAAAAAAGTGAAGCTTAATTGCACGTTCCAAAGCGTAGATCTCTATGGAGAAGAACGTGCAAGAAACTTAGAACCCACGTGCGACCTGGTTGTATTCTCAATGTTCATTTTAAGACCTACTCTTTCGAAAACTCTACTGAGGTCATCGAGCATTATTAGTGTGATTCAATTTAGTCTTCGTAAATTAATCATTTCAGAATTCTTTACTCCTCTATAATCCGGTAGAAACTATCGATTAATTCACCCATTCCCGAAGGTTGTACGACGTCCAACCGGAAATATAAAGCCGCATGAACGACACCTGATAGCGCGACGGCCGCCACTTCCGATGGCGCTGCGCGTTTCCGGCTGACGATTCGTTTGTTTCCATTGTTTATTTAATTTGTAATCAAACGTTATTTTGTTTGGTCATATTAGATTCGTCTTTGCTTACCTGCAAAGGATATATTGGTTTTGTAAAGAATAAAGTAGGGGGAAATGTGAACCGCTTCGTGTGACCGTTTACGTAGGAGAGAATGGGTTGGAGTAGGGCATTGTCCGAAAGAGTTACCGTGACCCTTTAACGCAAAGGGAAACTGAAGGAACACAGGTGGGTATTAGTCAGTAAAAGTCTGACACGCTGTATCGCTCCATCGAGAATAGGAGACTTTATTTGATGATTTCCACCTCAAGAAAATATAGGGTCTGTGTTTGTGGAACATTACTTGTCATTATTTTGGGTTTCGAACAAGTAAAAAAAAACCACAGTGAATCAAAGTGTGCTTAAAGCTATGTGTAGTACTAACATATCAACACCCGTGAGAGTGGCAATGGTAGTGAGCAATGGTGGTCCAGCTTACCAGTTGGACGCTTTACTTTGTGCTATTTAGTTAATTATCTCTTGTTTCAGAATGACGAAAATTAATATACGGCATATTTTAGAACTTAATATTCGAAGATATGTGACATCTACAAAACCGCATAGGCCCCGCGTGGTAGTTTACGGCCCAATCCCATTTAAATACAAGGCAGGGTGTCTGTAAACTTCCTCAAATATCCATTGAAACAGGAAGATGCTCCGGCTGTCGTGTCTAGTCTGGGCAACTGCCCTATGGCCCTATAGTTGATTACAGAATGTTGTATATGTTCTAATAGGTCGTAAAACTCTGATACTGCGATACAGATTTTTGTTGTTTAGTACTAATGTGGTGACATAGATACCCCTACACACTCTCTTAGAGAGGAGGCTTTTATTTGAGCGGTGGGAAAAATATGAGGTTAATTATACAACAGTAATCTTTATTTCTGACCATTTCATTAATCTTACGCATACAGTTCAAATACTGTCTTAAAAAAACACAACTAATTGCAATATCTTAACAGTAACAACTTAATATAAAAAAGTCAATCTCTCTCGAGATATTTCTGAAGGATGAAGCACCCTTCATTCCAGACAAGGTCCTAACATAACAAGACCAAAGGTGACCCTTATATTCGACCAAATAAATTACTTACTCGACCTTCCTTTGAGGATTTTAATTCACCTTATCGCGGTTATCCACCTGAAAAATTACATTTCAGAAATACAAAAATAAACCTCATTATATTTAGGCATTCCGGACAATCTCCCTTCTTGAATAAAGTATGCAGTGGTCATTGTTAAAAACGTCCGGACAGCAACGATAAATATAGAATACATTTCGCTCGAGATGAGAATATAATCCGGATTTAGAAAAAACCGTTTTCGTCCTCCGTTGGATGAAGTAGGGCAGTGAATGAAAGATGAAGATTTCGCTTTTTATCGGTACAAAATTCTGATATTACTTTCTCATATAGTCTAGAAAAAGTAAGTGGGTACGTATGGTAGCTAGCAATATTAAAAGCGCCTGAAAATTTTTCTGAAGGATTTTTATCTTCGAGATACTTACGTTTCGATTTATATGATCGTAATTTCTGTATCTATTGTGGACTGTGTTGTGTGTGTTGTATTCTGTATGTTGGTATGTTATGTCGGTTTTCAAGTGTTTATATCATTTCTTTTTAATTCGACTATTGTTGTTTTATGTATGACTGTAAGTTTGTATTTGGTGTGAACCGTAAATATTAATTGTTTTTTTTTAAAAAAGCTACAATGAACAAATATTTAAACTAATCGAATTGTATCACAACTTTTGTTAGGTTTTTACTTCACTAAAATATACCTTTCCTTGTTAATAAAATGCTTTGTTGTAAACCCACACAAATATACAAAAAGAAAACTAAAATCTGAGTATAATGGGTGGTCTTATCACATTCCACGATATTTTTCAGGCAATCGGGAATGGGCGCTAATTACTTTAATATGAAATGGTGCTGTCATTGACGTGGCGATGCCTATTTATCTAAATATAAAATAACCGCTATGCCTTGGTAACTTAGTGATAAAACATCATTTTACTGGTGAAGTTGTGTAGTATTCATACCACAAGCTATGCTTAGTTTGCAAGCCTTGCTAAAGTTGTTGAATATTATTATTATAATTTTTAAATCGGGCTAGTAGTTTTTGAAATTGTTCATTACGAACAAACAAAACTACCCTCAGTATATTATTAATAATTTAACAATAAGTACACATATTAGATATATATATATGTACAAATAAAAACGGTTATGCTTTCACCCAAAAACTAAGTCACATTTTATCACTGATAGTGTGACCGCACAACACTAGCACAATGCTTACAAAAATGCGCATATTATACGGTGGACAAAAATGACAGTTTTGGGTAAATCTCGCTCTTTGTCGTCAATGGCATCAGCCTTTGTGTGCGGCGTCATAAGGATATAAAGTTGTAGCCTGAATACCGCAGGATTATGCTCTTTCTGATGTTAATGTAGTTTGGGACTAGTGTTTTTTTCGCTCGGTTGTGTTCGGTTATGAAATAAATTGTGATTACAATTAAATGAAGTTTAACGCCGTTGCTTTTCTTGTGGACTTTAGTTTTTTATAAATAATGTTTGTGCATTTTAAAGTTTTTTATTTATCAGAGGCTTGCGTTTGACCACTATCTCACCTGATGGTAAGCGATGATGTGGTCGACGATGAAGCACGCTTGCCTAGAAGAAACCTATTCACTCTCGACTTAAAGACTCCTAAGTTGTAGCTATCAGGAAACACAGATTCAGACAGTTAGATACTGAGACAGATTTAATAGCACAAGTTTAAAGCTTAGTGGACTAGTGACCCGTCCCGGCTTCGCACGGGCAATAAATATAGCCTATGTTACTCAGGGTGAATGTAGCTTTCCAACGGTGAAAGAATTTTTGAAATCGGCACTGTAGTTTTTGAGTTTATTCATTAAAAACATACACACAAAAATACAAATTTTCCCTTTTTATAATATTAGTGTAGATAAATAAGTAAAAAAAGACATCAACATAAACTATATAAATATAAAAAATAATATGCTCTAAAGTTGTTGTAGTTGTGTTGTTTGTTGTTGTAAAGTTGATATTTATGAATACTAATGTTAAACTAATGAATATCTAAAAAAAATAATCATTACATTACGTTTTATATTTCGTAACGTCCTCTGTCTCGCTTTCGACCTTTTTTATTTATTTAAAAAACTCTGTATTTTTTTTCACAAAACATCAAACCTGATTTAAATATAACCGCAAAAGGTTCACATTCTGGTTTCAAACATACCATGTGGTGTGAAACCGGCTATTAAATTATCATTACTCGCAAATAACACCGTAACCTCTGTTTTGATGGGGGTCTCATAGGCGTATTGCTATAAAAACAATTAGACCGCCATATTTTTTTTCTCAAAGCACGTATAGCCGTAATTACCGGCAGATGGCGCTGCTCGTTAGGGTGGGATGATATTAGTCATTCATGCAGGGAACTATTGGACAATTTTACGATGCAGTGTTTTTTATTGCATGTATATTTCGTATTTTTGGTTAACCTTGGTGACCTTTTTAATTGGTAAATTCAGTTGAATAGTTTTAATAAAATGATAACGGTGTATTAATAACATTTAGAGCCAATGTAAAAAATGTGATTTAACTTTATTTATATAATTCTCTAGTACGTGCGTTTGTCATTTAAGTCCTTCAAAACAACATGACCGATTTGGATGTTGTGTATGTTTGAGTGGATTCCTTTAAGGTTTGAAAATACAATTGAACCAGGTAGGTATCATTACAATCTGGTTCTGCACGCACAGGAAAACACTTTTAAAAACAAGTATACAAAGAGAGGTCAAATGGCACAGTTCCATCTCTTACAGACGACCTTTAGATACACTTAGTGATAGCATTAAATCTATCTCCTTTTATAAACAATAATCAAAATCATAATGCATTTTGCTTCTCCTTTTTTTCTCCCAGTATCTTTTTATTAAAATTGGCTGTATTTATCAAAACGTTGACTAGACTATTTGTAAATGGAAAGCTGTGGTTGCTTTTAAGCACGACGATAAATTATAATTAAATACACTTCAAAAGTAGGGTAGTCTCACCTTATATTCTAGCCCCAAGCACAAAACAGCAAATAACACCGCCGCACATAATCGAACAGGCAATCAATCTCACAATACGAACTACCTACCGCCACATACTTCAAAACTACCCACACTAAGCGTGACTGGCCGAAATTTTAATCTTTACACATATCAATAACTACATGGGTACAGTCAGCTGCATAAAAGTAGAACTACACTGCGCACATGTGTGCCATATACGCCGATCTGGGCTCGTCGGTCTACATACATTTTATATGGAAACTAGACTTAAAACGCTACACTTGATTCATGCTTCGCGACGTTGTTCTACATAAAAATCAGGCGAGTTACGCGTGTGCGTCCGTCTAATGTAGTTCTAGCTTTAGACCCTACTGTAACGAACCGAGTCTTTGACAGCGCGTAGTGTTTCATGCGCGCCTCAAAGAGATGTCAGCAAAACCGCAGGGCCGAAGCCTGCTGAGGCAATGGGTCGTCCGAACGGCAACGTCGGGGTTTTGGAATGCGAGGGAAAGAAGGAACATAGGTGTGGTTTTAGTCAATAAAAGTCTGATACTGAGATGACTTTTCATCTAAAAGAAATTGTAACGAACAAATTTTATAGCAATATTTACTTTGACAAAAGATATGTTAATTTTCAGATCTGTATAGTTAAAATGACTAAGAAAAATCCTTCAATTTGGCGCAATTGTCACATCTTTGTGCTCTTGACTGTACATCAGAAAGTGCTTTGGGATTCAACAGCCATTTGTATGAACAGCCCTTAGCAACAGATGCGAATGATCCCTTATAGCAAACTTTTTCCTTTCTGATATTTTGTATGCGACTTGTATGTCCGTGGTAAACTTCGCATTGGGTCAAAGATTTTTGCTGTTAAAAGGGTATTTTCTCATTTCTGGGAAAAAGGGTAAATAAAGTTACGTTCATTGGGCCAAAAATGTTGTCATCTTTGAATTTTTGCACGATCGAAATTGAGAAAATGCTATCTTGCCAAAAATAAGATAGTTATCATTATATAAGGTACGTTCAGTTTTGTTGTGCTAAGTTTGTTTGAACAGAACAGTCACCGCAGTCTTGAAAAGCAAAGCCAACTGAAGAAACACAAGTCGTTTTAGCAAGACAAGTTATTTGACAATATTCTCCTCCCGGCACCCCAAAAAAAAATGTGCTAAGTTTTTTAGCCAAAGGAGAAAAAGTGTTGATTTGACGATAAAAATAGGTAACCCTCCATTCCTGGTATAAGTATTTTAAAATTAATCATATTTCAAATTCTAGCCTGAAAACTTGTGATTTGGCCTTAAAGTCGTGTCAATTTAAGACATTCTTAACTCAAAATATTCAATTCAAAAACCTTAGTTTTCATCTAGGTTACTCACGTCGTGTCATATGCCTTGAGATAATAAATTATATGTCACATAACTTCAAAAGGTATCATCAACAACGTGATGACACGTCCCAAAAATTTGAAATGAAATTCTTACTTTGAACCCTTTTCAAGACTAAACTATTTCGCTTCACCTCACTATGAAAACCTTGCCAAGAAATGCCAATCTTAGCCTGGCGAGGGTTAAGATATAGGTATACTTCTTGCAAGTCATTCTGTCTTGGTTGATAACAACAATAATTAATCGTTTATTTCTATTATGACGTCATTAGATCCCCAAATATTGGCTAGGCAGTACAAATAGGCGACCAAGCAGAAAGATAACGACTTTGTAGGTCTACGTAATCTGGTTGGTTTTGTTATTGCCTATCTATTAATGGACGTGATAATCTCTGAAAGCCTTAATTAGTAAATCTGTTTGCGATGCGAGATGGATATTTCTGAATGACTAGGTATTTCCTGTGGTACACTGGGACCGTGCATATAATAGGAATAAATAATATGTAGTGATTTTTTTTTGTGGTGGTAATTTCTATCGCTCTGGGTGGAGCGAGAATAAGTGTCAGATTTTTACTGACTGAAGCCTACCTGTGTTCTTTCAGTTGCCTTTTGCGTTCCGGGGCCCGTAGTCCAAATAGGTATATTTATGCAGTAGCTTAGCGCATTTAACCTAGCGCCGGGTCCCCAAGAGGCAGGCACCGCCTAGTTTGGGGGCTATCGTAATAATTCTGGTAAAATACAACTCCCGTTACCGATATGCAACTACGAGTATGTTGTACTTATATTCAAGAAAACTCTCGTAACAATGGTTAAATAAAGTTATTATTTAACAATAGTGTACTAACTGGACCGGTACTTCTAGTAATAAAAAAAAAACACTTTTAAGTAAGTCTTGGTGTGGATCGCATTGTTGGTTTTGACGAAAGTCATCAATGAACTACTTACTACAAAGTACTGAATGTAATTCTATAAAGTACTCGTATTATGTCTTATATTGAAAATAAAGAAATTGCATTGCACAAAAAAAAAATAGATGCCAACAAAAAACTTTTTACAAAAACAAATACCCGACTTCACTAAAAAAAAAACACTGAAACGAATAATAATAATAGAAATGAATAATAATAAAAAAAAATGGTTGTCAACTCTAAAGTAAATTTTCGAAAATTTTTGTACTTTTCTTGGTACCACTCCCAAGTGACTTGTTTGAAAGCTGATAATTACTTTTGACAGATGCCATCCGAAGAAAAACACCACTTTAAAATGGCAAGCATTAAACATTAAGATGAATCTATCGCTTTTACTTTCCTATATAAGCAATACAGGTACTCATCTAAAACACTTTCAAATTACTCCCCCGTCATTTGCATGTACTTAAGTCGATATTTATTTAATAGGATCCTTTTTTGTTGCGCGCAGACGGCAGCATAAGATTTCAGTTAAGTTAAGGGTGGGCTACATTGTTTGTGGCTGAGAAAATAGAGGTAAAATACAGTTCAATTTTGAAGAAAATTGTATTGTTGCAACAAATAACTTTGATCTGATCTTCGATTTCGCGGGAATTTTGACGATAATAAATATTGTATTTGTGTTGTGTTGTTTGTGTTTTATTATTGACTAGCTTTTGCCTGCAGCTTCACCCGCTTACATAGAATATAGCCTGTGTCACTCAGGAATAAAGCAGCTTTCTATAGGCGAAAAAATTTTAGCAATCGGACCAGTATTTTCATTGATTACCTCCTACAAACAAAAAATAAAGAAAAACTAAAAGCAAACTTTACTTCTTTATAATATTAGTATAGACATGCCTGCATTTGTCCACTTACGTGTTCTCCCCTGAAGGTAACCGATGATGTGGTCGACGATGGAGCACTTTTGCCTAAAAGTAACCTATTCACACTTGATTTAAAGACTTCAGACACATTGCCGTACGTATTTAATAGTAACTTTTAATTAAAAAAGTTGCTCTAACTATAGAAATTAGTATTTAAAACTAGCTTCTGGCAGTGGCTTCTCCCGCGAAATTAGAGAATTATCCCAAAGAATAATACTTCTGGAATAGGAAGTAAGTATCAAATGTTGATTGCATTGAGACTCCCTATGTAGGTACTGTACATGAAGTTTAAATAAATAAATAGAATACTTTTTATATACCATGACCATGTAAACCGTGAGCCAAATTTCTTTCAAATCTGTTTAGCCGTTTGAGCATGAAGAAGTAACAAACATGCGCACACATTCAGAGACACACTTTCGCCTTTATACTATTAGTGTGATAACTATAAAAAAACTGGACAAGTGCGAGTCGGACTCGCGCACTGAGGGTTCCGTGCAAATTACAATTCCCGAATGGAGTCTCAAAGGTTTTTCCAAATTATAAACATTTTTTTTGTGACGTAGGTAACAACAAATTTACTGTTTTCAGATTTTTTCCTATACCTGTGCTGTAAGACCTTGCTTTGTGCCAAATTTCAGGATCAACGGGAAGTACCCTATGAATTTCGATCATTGAGAGTATCAAAATATACGTTTTTTTTTTGCGACATAAACGGCCGTATCTTTTTTATTCGTTAACTTAGAAGTTTGATTTTTTCACAGTTAAAGGGACCGTAGATTTGAGTATATAGTTTTAATATCAACTGGATACTTCCACGCGTTCTTGAGATAAAGAGTCTTGACAGACAGACAGACAGATAGACGGACGTACAGCAAAGTGATCCTATAAAGATTCCGTTTCCTTTTGAGGTACGGAACCCTAAAAATAGTGTATATCTCTTAGAATACTGTTATTTAAATTACTTAAAGTAAACTTACCAAGGTGCCGAAAATATAGCCTGACCCTTAAAACATTTTAACGTCTCCACCGATTCTTTTCAATAAACTTTTACTAAGAGCTTTCAGAATATTCATGAAGATGTCTGTTCTTTTCAGGTGGGTGTATTCAATTGGCTCTCTGCGGTGAGTAATTATTCGTTTTTTTCATCGTCGGCGTCAACCAGGTGGAACTTAGTTACAGCAGGACTTGCGAACTCGCTGCTCGTTTAGTTTTCATAGCAAACGACTGCGATTGTTAATTGAATTTTGTATTCCTGCTACAGACTATTTTAGTTTGGGTTTGGAAATGAGATTGTGAAGTTTTATTGTGTTAGTGAAACGTGTGAAGAATTAACATTGTCTAACTATTTTATGAGTATACGAGTTTTATATTTTATATTATGTAAACTAGTACTTGACTAAGATCCCAGTTGATGGTAAGCATTGATGCAATCGTTGATGGTGAGGCGCACTAGTTTATTAAGAGCTTATTCACTCTAAGTTTAATATGGTTTCTATAAACATATTAAAACAACACAAACTAACTAACTAAAACTAACCACCTGAAACTATTTTCACATCACTTAAGGCATATAGTCCCTTGAACATGTGGTCGGAGTTAAATGCACACATACTCGTACTGCCGCCTGCACCCGCATAGAGCCTCGCTGATTTATCATTTTATTTATTGATTTATATAAGCTTTGTATAATCTGAAGAACACTTAATCAGTAACTTTATTGTGTATATTTCTAAAGATCAAAGTCAAAATATCGTATTGTAATTTTTTTTTTATAGCAAAAGTATTAGTCATTCATAAAAATTATATGTTGATAATGTTATATTATGAATCTAATAATAAATATGAGGCTCAATGCCTCATTGCCCCTGTTTTATGACACTAATTGGGAGTAAGGGCATTTATAGACGTTCGTAAACTACTCATTATGCTAGATATTTGCAAGTGAATTGCGCTCGACTTTTAGCCTAATCAGGATTTGTTGATATTGTCAAGTGTAGCCACTAGTATTTGACTTTAACAACCGAAATTGGGTACTAGACGACGCGCAGAATTCTAATTTGAGCTTGGCTCATAGAATGCCATTGTTATTTTGAGACACTAAGAAAGGACGGTCAGACCCAATTAACCGGGGTTTCAAATACCCGCTGTGGCTACTGATCATCACTTGTCTCTGGTGAACAAATGACAGATATCCACTTACAACATTACTATGTCCACAGCTTAATCATAAGCCTCGCTTACTGAACAAAGCGAGCGAAACTTTAGAAGAGGTCATAAATTATTTACTACACAGTAAACGTTTTCCAGCTGAGACACTGTGACGAAATTGCTACATTATTTTGCGAACGTTGTAGCCAATTTAACGACACAGTGTAACACAGTGTTGCTTATATGATACGTCGATTTAGTGCCGTGGCGTTTACCCTATTAACCTGTGACCTTACTACGGGGGAAATTTTTATTAAATATACATTTTAATCTGTAACATGAAAGTGACAGAGAGGAATAGATATCGATAAATCTTGTCGCAGTAATTAATTTAGCAAGGGCCGGTATAAATTATAAATGAGCCATAAGAGATTTGGGCCTTTGCCGTTAGGCCCAGGTTCTCTTTCAGGGTTCTTAAATAATGAGTGTAAGGTCATAAGGTTTATGGAAATGGATCGGGGAGAAAGGGTTTTAGGTTCGCTTAACGTGAATATTTAAGTGCTGAAAGTCTGCAAAGAAAAGACATTTTCTTTAGTGATTTATGATAACTATCGGCTTAGATTAACTATCTTTTAGACTACCTTTACAAGAATTCAAATAACGTTCCAACAGTTTCTTACATTTTCAAAAATAAATGAATTTGTATTTTTTTAAGATTTTCAGGTTCAGTAGCCTGATTCACGTAAAGTCAAACAAGCCAAATATCGTTGAAGTTTTATAGTCGTTCGATCGAAGTCCTATCCAAAAGCAGTATTCACGATCTATCGACTTATTTCCAGTTACATTAATAAGTATTCTACCAGGATAATGTAATACACATTTTTTTTATATCGACGAATTTCAAGCGACTTTAAAATCGGCGTCGTTCAAACTCGACTGATGGAAGTGAATACGGAAATGGTCTAAACGACTAAATCGCTACGATATAGTTACGGTTTTCATTACGTGAATCGGGCTACAGGTCTACGAGTAAATTGCCTAAAAATGCATTTTCCAACTAAAACTTAAAGCATTTATTTCCATAAAATCATTTACTATTGAATTTTTAAGGAGTGTGTTTTCGCTAGTGTGGAAAACTTAGGTGACAAAAAAGTACCTCTCTTTTGTGTGACATGTCTAGTCAAAGCGCAAATCTCAAGGTTACAGTACAGATTACAGTCGCATATAGGGCTGGAACTAAAGCAAGTATCAGACTTCAAACACAAACAACGTGCTTCAAACACAATAAACCCAAATCGACGTGTACAAGAACCATCAAGAAATCAATTCGCCAATATTTTAAGACGTGAAGAAGTCACGTTCTGTCCTGCCACAGGAATGACACCCTGGGGAGAGGACGTAAAGATTAACGTGGCGAGTCTGTCCTCGGGCCTAAATCACATTATGGTCCCCCTACTCTTTGTTTAATGTCGCCTTAAGATGGACGGCCTTTGTCAATGAGGCTGTGATTTTTCTTTGTAAGCTACCTGTATTTTTTTCAGCCTATTTTTTGTGTGATAGGTATTGGTTTTTAAAGGTGAATATTGGAATTAGTAATTTAAAACAGATAAAACATTGTCATTGATATCTTGAATAGTTTTGCTTTGACTGTGGCAAGGCGACACGTCATGAAAATAAATACACGGTGCTAACTTTACTGCGGGAACATAATCAGATCGTCACACCACCTTCAACGCGGTCGACCTCGACAGCGTCGAGCCCTCAGACGCCCAGTGAGTGACAATCGTCGCCCATCTGTCTGTTCATGGGCCATAAGCTTATTAGACAAAACAAAACCCCCTACCCTACTACTGACTGATTTGGACCGTGTGTCAATTCCAAATACTTTTGAATTGTCGTTTTACGTACAAACTCACATTTACCAACGTATACGAAGTCTAAAAATAACACGTTCTCCAACTTAACCGTCCAAGACCCAAAAACATCCATCGACAATGCTTGTTTTTCCACCCTTGATTGCGAAACTTTTACGGTCCGTTCAACACAAAAAATGTCGAGTAATTTTTTTGTTAGGCTGGCTTCAAACGTTATAACGATATATTTATTGGTCGGGACATATGAGGTCAGACTATGGCGCGGACATAATAGGGCCAAAATGTGCGTAAGTGGATACCAGGCCTTATGTTCTTTTGTTTGGTCATAAATAAAATTTATTAGACTAATAACGCAACGTTGAGGTAATCTCATGTCAGTGTGTGTATGAAATTATTTATATCGTTCATAATAATGGAAAGTTTTAAACGATGTTGTGAAGCGTTTAAAATTGTTCTGGCTTTATCGCTCTGGGATATTTTTAGTGGCCAATTTGTAAACACATAAAAATTCTATCGTGTCCCGTATATCAGATATATTAAAAATATTTTGGTCGCGAAAAGTGCACGTTCGTATTTGTTTATATTACAAGCTAACCACGTTGCTACAAAAAATAAGTTTTAATGAATTCGAATTACGATGTCTCTAGGGGCTTAAACTTTAATTTATTCAGATACCATTAGACTTTAATTGGAATATTAGAATAACTGTTTTGATAAATATGACTCAGTTGGCTTTTAAATTAATCAGAATGACAGATTAATTTATCATTATTTGTTTTATTTCTTTGATAACGTTTGTATTTAGAAGTTATATAGGTATGTATCTGATGCTAAAACTGTGACAGTCTGAAATTGTTCAAAGTTAAAGAAAATCGGTTTTTTAGGTGAAAAATCATTGAAAAACACCTCCCGCTATGAATTGAGCGAGAGGAAGTGTCAGTTGAAGAATAATTCGTTAGTAAATTTTCCAAGTCAGAGAGATTTGGTCATCATCGTTTTCCTGCCCTTATCTTATGTTATTTGGGGTCGGCATAACACGTTTTTTCTTTCGTTCAGTCCTGTCACCCGTCATGCTATCACTAGTTCCCTATTCTTTTATATCATACAATCCATCCATCTTTTCTGTGGAGAGATTTTACATCTAAGTCTAAAACAATTTAGCTTCACTTTTTTTTGACTGGCCGACATTTGACAGTTCAAAAGTGCCTGTAATTGCTTATTTGAAATAATCGTTTCTGATTCAATTCAATTCAACTAATCCTAAATATTCACTAATTAATCAATATCTATCAGTAACCTGTTCACATTTGTTTGCACATGTCACGGCGTGTTAATGACGGCTTCACGCTGTGTTGATACATGTAGTGTAGGCAGAACTATAGGTATGCGATGTACCGACGTGTGTAAACAATTGAGGGTGAGTGGGTGACAGGTGCATTCGGTGGTTTGAATGTAATTAAAATATCGTTTGTGTGGAAGAGGGGTAAAAATATTGGAAATTAGAGTACATAACATAAGTATGCCGTTTTTGTTTTTAAGGTAAAAATTCTAAGCAAACTTCCAATCCAAACTTAAGTGTTAGTGGATAGGGCAAATTGCTAGTAGAACGGATGGTCGATGGGACTGAAAGGTTCTAGACTGGCGACTGCGTACCGGAAAACGCAACGTTGGAAGCCTCCCATAAGGTAGACCGGTCAGTCAGACCACAGTACCGTCCGTTATGGCGATACTTGGGGGAGGCCTATTTCCAATAGTGCACGTCCTTTGGCTGCAACGATGATGATGATGATGAAATCAACGAATGACTACTTTTCCGGGAGGGTTTGTCAGACTTTTACTGACTAAAACCACACTTATGTTCTTTCTTTGCCTTGCGTTCCTGCACCCCGAGTTTCTCTTTCGGAAGTCAACCCATGGCTCTAATAGACTTCGGCTGGGTCTCTATGGTTTTGTTGATATCTCTTTGAGTCGGGCGTTTAATACTACGCGCTGTCGATGACTCAGACTCAGTCGGGACCGTTACCGGACGGCGAGCTAATATAAGTATACCATTACGCCTGAACCTCCCAAAGAGTTAGATAGAAATGTACAAATTAAGGGTGCGTGAAAGTTCGAAAGAGTTAACATGATCCTGGAACGCAATGGGGAAATGAAGGAACACAGGTGGGTTTTAGACTGTAAAAAATCTGACACTCCCGCTCGTTCCACCCAGAGAGGGAGAAGTTATTTGACGATTTCCCACCTCAAGAAGATGGTGTTAAACGTGTGCCAGTTATGCTTAAGTCACATGTAGACGAGGATGAGTCTGTCAGTCGACTCATGATTCTGAATTGATTCTGGATTTTAGATGGAAAAACATTATTAATCTTGGTTGTCAGTGTTTGCTTGCTTAGGGAACCTTTATTTTTAAAAGTGGCGTTAGCGACTACTAAGTCGAAACCATCATATTTTCGTAGTCATGCTTTTGAGTGTATGGATGTGTATTTTAATTAAATTCAAAATACACGCAAATCTAAACAGTTTAATATTTTAAAGTGTAAAACTGTTTTACGTTAAGGCCTAAACAATTAAAAACTCCACTATTATTTCGCTGTAACAAAATATTTCATATAAAAGCACGAGGTCGATAAACTCTCGTAGCATCGTAGGCTGTAAATCAGCGCGTGATGTCACACCGCAGAGCACGCCGCCCCGTAGCGTTCGTAGCACGTAGCTCGTAGCCTCGTAGCGCTACGCTGTAGGTAGGTACTTCATAAATCTGCAGCCCTAGTATCACAATGTTTCAGCGAGATTATTTTGTTATTGAATGTTAACAATTCTAAATTGATTTTCGTTTATTTTTTGCACTAGGCTGTGAAAAACGGTTGATATAAAATGAATTCATTTATTCACAATCGTGAATATAAGTAGTTATAGGGTTGTGGCATTACAGGTATAGTTGTTATTTATATACAAGGTATAAAGTTTTAAATTACCTTATTTTACTACTATACATGCGAAATTACAGGTAAAAAAAGAAAACAAAAATATAAACAGTTTGATTGTGAAAAAAAAAAACTGTTGAAACGTGACGCAAGAGAAAAAATAAATAGCAATTTCAAAAATAAAATGGATCCCATTTTTTATTGCATTTTCCAAATATCACAAGAGCTTCTTCATTGTATACTATTTCTTTATCAATCCTTAATATGTCGTAAGTGCAATTAGAAAAAAAAGTTGTAATTCATTCCAAATTTAAGTACTTATAGTTTTTTCATTACTCATACTCTGAAACTAGGTCTGAAGTTGCCTGAGGAGCGAGCTGAAAGTGATACTTTTCATCCCTAGGGAGTTTTACTTTCAACTGACAGCTGTCAAATTATTAAAAAAAAACTAGTTCTATCTTCACATTTCTATTGAACCATGTTCTAACTTTCTACACAGCCAGTCAATTACAGCGCAATATAAAATTGAAATAACTTAAAGATTGACTTATTTATTCAACTATTTCTTTAAAATACTTTATTTTTAAAAGATTACAATTAATTTCTAGAGGCTGAATAGCAGGCCGGCCACGGAAAAAAAAAAACAAAATAGCGGGAAAGTGGCAATCAGTCGTTGCTTTTTTCAAGTTTTGTTTAGGTACATTTCCGTACAGCAGAGATTTGTATTATATATTATACACGATATGTTTATGAGATTAAAGAAGAAATTATTATTAATAGTGATTTAACGCCTAATTTCATAAGAGAAGAGGCTAAAGCAGTAGTGGAATACCTTTTACCGTCTAAATCTGAAGAAAGATACCTACCTAAAACCATAGGTACAACGACTCAGGTTTTACAAACTTTTTATTTTATTTTTACTTTCCTTGTATTCGTAATGAAAAGCATAGTGCTTACCTGGGGATGAAAGTAACTAATTTAGTCTCTCGAATTAGCTACCTCGCTACGCTCGGCCGCCAACTCCTTCTCGGGACGAAATGAGTTACTTTCACCCCTAGTGTAACAATGTACTATTGTAAAAAAATAATAATAAAGAAAAGCATAGCATGCTAAAGACAATTATCACACCACTCCCCGTGTCACTACGTTTATTATTAAATTGTCACATATACCAAATATATGTACATGAACCAAATTACGAAAACAGAGATAAAATCGCTCTATTACTACCTCCCTAGTACTTACCTACTGTTAGTTATTTATTCTAAGGGCCGTTCAACTTTGTCGACATTGAAAACCCTTTACAGATGTCGGGCGGGGAAGGGAGGCCGGATAGACCCTTATTTAGGGAGTAACTTAGAAACGGATAGGTTTCGACGAAACTTTGCTTGGTTAACTATTAGATTGAGAGAAAGAAACTGAGTACTTACCGATTGACAGGCCCCTCTATCTATTATTAACGCATTCTTAGCTTGTTTATTAGAAAAAAAAAGAACTTATATAAATGATAAAAGTATAATTAGCTACAAGTATTTATAACTAAACTACAAACGCATAAAAAAGCAATTACTCGTATGTATCAAAGTCAGTGTGGATGACATTGCTGTCATTTGGGCCCGCTGAAAACGATTAGAAGACTGGTAGTATTGCCACGTTGAATGGCAATGCTTACTCGTTTTTTACTTTGATGGGTACTCCTAATACATAAATGGGTATTTCGACTTCAAGGGATAAAGATTGAGTAATGATTTCTTTCGTCCAATCAGTGAACTATAAGAGTAAAGATCCCGGGCAAATAGAAACTTTATTAGTTATAACATAAAACCTTGATATATTGGCCAAGGGCTACCAAAAGGTCATGTTGGTTATTCCTAACATGAAGATGTGACATTCCCGAGCTTCGGAAAGATCGTTAAGATTTGGGTTACAATAAAGAATTGAGAAAGTCGTTGGTCCTACGTCTAATCTCTCTCCGGTCGTGTCGAATTGCCCTCCCATCAGACTATGGTATTTGAGTAATTTCTATTGAGCCAACTATCGAAATTAGATTCAGAGAATTATTAATTGTCTGGAGCAGAAAATTGTAATCAATTTCGTTAGATAAGAGAATTTACCATTCTATAGGTTCAAGCTTTGAACAAATGTATATTACCCATGTTTAAGCGAAAGACTACCGTATCTTATGACAAAAAGGGTGTTAATAATACATTGTGAGCCTGCAGACAAAATAATAAGCTCTTGGACACAGTCCAAGGGTTTGGGGTGTAAGCCGATATTAAAATCATGCAGCTGTGAATCATGTTGATAGACTACATGAAAGTACGAGCATATTAAATAAATTACATTGTACCTAAAATGTTCGCGTATCGATTTCCATTTGAAACTTAACTCAATATATTTTATAATTTTATAGTTGCGAATAAAATTATACACTTATAAACTTACAATAAACGAAATATTTTAATTTGCACCAATCTTATATTATGAATTATAAATGATGTAAATCTAAACTTCCTAAAATTAAAGAGATAAAATTGTCGAACCAATTTTCATTAAATTTGAACGGAGTTAACCCAAAGCGCAAGGAAGGACAAAGGCTACTTTTTATCTAATTTCGAATTCATGTCCGCAATATTATAACCGACCCAGATAAAGTTGTAGATTTTGTTTTGAGTTTATTTTCTTCTTTTCAGAGCTTTACATATCAGCTTGTTTTTATTTAATTCTTTATTGTATACACAAAAAAACTTAATACATTGATTAAATAATTTATGTACAAAGGCGAGCTTAGGTCAACAATGACGATGATGTTTTTCAAATATTTTTACTGTAACATTAATTTATTTTCATTATTGAAAGTCTCTTTTGACTCCTAACTCTTTATGTATCTCAGAAATATAATAATCTTTTTCTTAGTCGTCCACTCTTGACAGAGTGGTCGTGGTCATGTCTCGGTCGAGTCCTACACCACCACCTCTTTCGCGATACGACGCCATGCCACTCTGTGTTTGGCGGTTTGAAAGTCAGATCTCAGAAATATAATAATCTAGATAACTGATGAACATGAGTAGGTACTCAAAACATTATTAATCGGTCTGGTCTACCAATGCAGACAGTAATTACTTAGCAAGTACCTGTCGATATGTTCTCCTTCATCCCCCTTAATATGGAGTAGCAAACTTGAGCACAAATCTGTGTTAATTATTCTGCAGCATCGTAAACGAGAGAGACGTGTGTTGCATACGAGTTTTCTGCCTCAGTTAGTTTGATTTAGATGCGGCAGGCTAATTGCAGCCTATACGTACGACGTATATTTCAAACTTTTAAAATTGATTAAAAGTGAAGAGAGTTAGGACTTTTTCATATCTAATTTTTCTTTTTAGCCAGTCTTTGCGTATATAACGTATTTATCAAAAAGTACGGTGAAAGTCATAAAAAAAAATGTTTTTCATTACTCATACTCTGAAAGTAGGTCTGAAGTTGCCTGAGGAGCGGGCTGAAAGTGATACTTTTCATCCCTAGGGAGTTTTACTTTACAACTGATAGCTGTCAAATTATTAAAAAAAAAACTAATTCTATCTTCATATTTCTATTGAACCATGTTCCAATTTTCCATACAGCCAGTCAATCACAGCGCGATATAAAAAAATTGAAATAACTTGAAGACAAAGTATTAATTAAATAATGTTATATTTTATGTGATTTATTTGTTCAACTATTTCTTTAAAATACTTTAATTTTAAAAGATTACAATTAATTTCTAATTTTTCATTAATGAGGCTGAATAGCTGGCCGGCCGCAGAAAAAAAAAAACAAAATGGCGGGAAACTGGCAATCAGTCGTTGGTTTTTTCGATTTTTGTTTACATTTCCGTACAACAGAGATTTGTATTAACACGTTATGTTTATCAGATTAAAATAGTCATTTAACGCCTAATTTCATAAGAGATGAGGCTAAAGCAGTAGTGGAATACCTTTTACCACCTAAATCAGAAGAAAGATACCTACTTAAAATCATAGGTACGACGACTCAGGTTTTACAAACTTTTTATTTTATTTTTAGTTTCCTCGTATTCGTAATGAAAAGCACAGTGTTTAACTCGGGGTGAAAGTAACCCATTTAACCCCTCGAATTAGCGACTTCGCTGCGCTCGGCCGCCAACTCCTTCTCGGGACGAAATGAGTTACTTTCACCCCTAGTGTAACAATGTACTATTACACGTCTGATTATTCTTTTCAGTCAGTCATTAAATACTTCATCAAATTACTCATTTTTTGCAGTACAACACTAGGTAAACGTCAAAACAAAAAGAAAATTAATATTTATATCACTCGCTTAGTAATCCGACGACTTGTCAATCATCCTGCCCTCAGTTACCTGCTCTACCAATACCTAGACACAAACACCCAAACGATGAAATTCCATCTTCTGTCTACCAACACACGCACACAAAGAGCCAACATTACCACATTGTCAAACGCTTTCAAAGTATCAGGTGTGCAACATGAATACCTAATCTTAATGGAGTATGTACATGTACCATAGATAAGGGACGGAATAAATCATCGGCCGAATGTACCAACCTCCCGGTGGGAAGAAACAGATTGTACCAGAGAGTCTCGTAAGAATAAAACTGTTTTATCGCGATTTCATGGGGACTTAAATGTTTGAGATGTCATAAATGTTTGAGTTAGAAAATGGGGAATTAGAATTAATAGTCGATTTTTGAGAAAATGGTTCTTAAATATTGTGCATTTTGGGGCAAGAATTATGAATATCGTTTGATATGAATAGGGCGGGAAAAAAGGGTGGGTTATTGGTTATATAAAGTTCCTCCCAAGAATAATTATCTTGCATCTTAAAGTAATGCCATTCTGAAATAAAGTTTTTTTTATTTCCCTGACCTTGACAAAACGGCATTGACTTGGAAGTAATAAATGAAGACGTTGGTTTTGCGTAGAATTAAAAGAAAAAAAAATAAAAAGGTTTGAATACATTTGCATTGAAAAAAGTATTTGTCGTAATATTCGTTTAATAAAGAGCAAGGTACAATAGGCAATTCTACATACTAGTTATCACTTTAATTCTGCAATTGAAAACAGCTGCAAAAAACTGCTTTTACTCCACAAACCCGACGCGGTCACAAGAACGAAATAATTCACGCAAAAAATCCTGGGTTAGATAACATTTTCCTTCGCCTAAACCAAAAATACGAAATTGATCTCTATATCGCAAGTCATAAATAACATTTTTAATATCGCTGCGAATTTTCCGCAGATCCTCATCCAGCCAACCGATTTTGAAACAAATCCCGTTAAGTTAGAGTTAGTAATTGCGTGAGTTCTATTTTGCAGGGTTTGTTGGCGTTCGTCACGTTTAAATATGATTTATGCAAGTAATTTAGTTAAGTACATATAGACATTACGAGCTACGGATAGATTAAAATGTTCGTTGGATCGTGGATCCTTTTGTGGTGTCGTGTCCTTGTCGCGGCAATGAATTATGTCCTTTACCTCATCAGAACAATGCGGTGTGAAAATGACGTCATTCGAATATTAATGACATTACTGTTAATTATATTATTGTGTGACATCTCTGTGTTAATACGTTTTATGGGTGATATGCCCTATAATTTGTGTATCTTTATTACTTGTTATGTTACCTATAATATAATAATATTCCACAAATTAAGATATAAAAGTCTACGGTTGCTAACAAATAAATGACTCACATTTCTTGTAGATCATTGGGGTCACATTTCTTTGGCTACAGCGTAGTAAATAAACTCCTTGTAGGATCCTCATGAACTCGAAGAAGTTTAAAACACATTCGATCTTTATTTTACAGTGGTCAGTTCGGATTGTGTGATAGTCGAAGAGTAATGGCGATCTTCTAAAAAAATAAACTAGAGGGAAGCATATTGGTGATGTAATTGGCAAAAGAATTCCCAGAAAATGTTTTGTTTTAAATTAATAATAATGATTTGTTGTTCAGGAAAATACATGATTACATCAGATAATTTACTGGTCTCTATGCTAAGATTTCCCTGTGTTGTGAAGTCAAGTCTCTTTCAGAATTGCTGTAACATATTGGCATTTTACTGCTCCAAGTGTTATCTCTAATAAGCTGTTATATGATTATACTGTCTTCTACCAGCAGCTTTATCTGTGTGAAAGTAAAAAAATATCCCAAGGGAACATACTTCTGGAGTAAAATGGTATCCCATTTGCTATTCTAGTACATGATCTACCTGTATGCTACATTAGAAGGAACAAACACACACACAAACTTTCACTTTTATTATATCACTGTGATGTTTCTTCCTTCCAAACAAAATACTTAGCTTATAAACCCTAAAGCTCAAGTCTAAAATAGAGAGAGATAACAAGAGTAATACTATCATAGGACATATATTTGTCAAATGACTAGTGCTGTGTCGTGTCTATTTCAGACTACAATACCTCTGGGTGCGACGGAGTACGAACGTCGTATAAAATTTCCATACACAGAGTTCAAGGCTGAAATGAGGTTTATATTATAAGCGGCAGCGAGTTGAAGAACAGGCTATTAATTAAAATGTAGTGTTTTTGAGACAGTGATAATTTATAATTAAGAATATTGGATATTAAATATGCTACTTAGCCTAGTGCATACATGGTTCATTGACTAGCATCTCAATTGCTAATCTGTATATATAAAAGTCAAAACCTGACTAACTCACTGACTCATTAATGCACAGTCCAAACCCTTGGACTTTTTAAACTGTTTTCAAAGAATAAGAAAGAATTTTTTTAAAGTCTCCTCTTAAAGGAATATAATAGAGGCTCAAAGTTTGCACATACTTTCATACAAGTGGCACGCAGGCAGAAGCTAGTCATAAAATAAAAATGAAATTACTGTAATAGAATTAAAATGACTATTGAATTCGAATCCTTAAATTGTGTCTTTATGCAGCATAGGTATTCATCATTTATTAGCAGTAGCCAGCTGTTTATTTGCGACAAATTCATTCAATTCTGCATACTCTAAACAATGTTATGTTATACATTTTTCTGTAGAATTTATTAACGCCACGTGCAGACTTTTAGCAAAACAACTTTCTATAACTTGTACCACAACTCATGGCTAGTATGACTCACCGGCCGCTTGGAAAACTCTTCAGGCGGTCATGTGATAGTCCATGACGTAAGCGTGGTCACAGCGTGCGAACTCTATTGACATAGAACGTGATTATGGGCACTATTCATTATACAAATGCCGTTGTCAACGGCACTGGACATCATTGTATGTAAATGGGTATTAAATGACCCAACAGTAAAAGCATTTTACGGTCTTTCGAAGAAATAAGACAATAACTAATTCGACTTTTAAAATAAAAAAAACTGGGCAAGTGCGAGTCGGACTCGCGCACTGAGGATTCCGTGCAAACTACAATTCCCGAATGGTCTCGAAGATTTTTCCGGATTGCAGAAATATTTTACTGTTTTCAGATTTTTCCCTATATCTGTGTGTGTGTGCTATAAGACCTTGCTTTGTGCCAAATTTCAGGATTCTGGGCCAACGGAAAGTATCCTATGAATTTCGATCTTTAAGAGTATCAAAATATACGTTTTTTTGCGACATAAACGGCCGTATCTTTTTTATTCGTTAACTAATAAGTTTGATTTTTACACATTTAAAGGAACAGGATTTCACAGCTTAAAGGAACCGCAGATTTGACTATATGGTTTTAATTTCAACTCGATACCTCCACGCATTCTTGAGATAAAGGGTCTTGACAGGCAGACAGACATACAGACATAGAGACAAACAGATGGACGGACAACAAAGTGATCCTATAAGGGTTCCGTTTTATCCTTTTGAGGTACGGAACCCTAAAAAGTATTGTAATGCTGTTGTGGTGTTTCAATTACTTTTTTTTTTGGGAAAGTACTTGCGTAGGTGTCATTGCGTTAAGTTAGAGCAATTTTTAGTATGATTCTCGTGTTAATTTTTGCTTGGGCAACCGCAGCCCTGGAACGAACGACTGTTCTTCATCCGGAGCGAAGCGAGGCGGTCGCCTTCTTCTGTGAAGCAGTAATATGGCCGCCTTCTTAGCCATAAGGAGGCGGCCGCATACGTGACGAAACGGACTTTTTCTTTGGGGCCCCGATCTCGATTTCTAGCGACTGCAAAAGTGAATTGCAGATGACGAGCAATAAGTAGTTCGTTGTCCGGACGTCCGGACCGAGCCTAAGTTATCAACGATGCGTACGCCTCGCGCGCCTTAAAGCGATTTCAGCAAAACCTTAGGGGCCTAGCAAGGTCGAAGCCTACTGGGGCCATGTGTTGTCCACTGGGGACACAAGTAGGTTTTATTTAGTAAAAGTGTGATGCTACTTCTCGTTCCACTCAGAGTGGAAGGAGATTATGATGATTTCTCACCTCAAAAATACCTCTGCTTGTTGGAATTACCTGTATAAAATTATTTTCTCCAGTATCAGTAGTCACCAAAAACAAACTAACCCGTACATTTGTTTCTGCCAAAAATGATTAACACCGACAGATTTCCTGCAATATGGCGTCTAATTTACCGACAGAATACTTTATTTATTTCCTCTTACAACTTACTTAAGGGTCGTCCTAATGATGTATCGTTGTAATATATGGCGATTAACTTGCAGTTTCTGGCCGGCGGCCCCTCACGGTGCAAGTGCAAGGATATTGTTCGGAACGAATGTTTCTTTCACACGCGATCGTATTTTAGAATAGGATTAAGTGGTCAGCAGTTTGGTGGTAGATTTCTTGGAGTTTACGCAGTGATATAGTGTATAGGGTGTATTTTTTGCGTCAATATCTGGAAAAATTCTTGACCGTGAGATCTGCTGTTTGCAAGAAACACAGGATCAGTTTGATATGGTGACCGAGGGCAGGGGTCGTCTTTCAACTAAAAAGTAAAGTGGTAATGATGATAAGTAAAACACGCCAGTCATCATCATTACCATAATAATTTCAGTCAATAGACGTCTACAGCTCGACTTAAGACTCTCTCTCATGTTACCACAGCGAGCGATCTCATGCGTCTTGGAGCAATCGGATGTAAGTCTTCTAACGCTGCATCTTTTGGTATACGGTTGTCACTTCTTTCATCCCCATCGACCATCTGTTCTACGAGTAATGTGTCGTGCCAACAAGTTTGACAATCCAAAAAATGCCGTCAATACTCATATTTATTTTGGATTAACGAAAAGAAAAGCTGTATAAGCCTAAAAGTGAAACTGTGAGTGAACTATGAAAGAGTGTAATGTTTATCATTTCCATAGCAAGGTACATAAAACTTAACTAGTAATAAAATACTAAACAACTGCGCGTCTTAAATGACATTGACGTCATTGAAATAATTTGTACCTAATTTAATGAGGTAGGTACTTAATACCTATGTAAAATAGTTTCTATATAGTTCATCCATCGTTTTCGTGTAATGTATGTAGATATTTCATTTAAAAATAAGAGTAGCACACGTTTCGTAAAATGAGTGGGAGCGAGCATTTTCCGCGCTAATTCGGACGCTCTGTTCAAAATAAATATTGGAATTCAGACAATCCAAATATCTGCGATGACTCAATTATTTGATGCTAAAAAAAATGTTTACACATTTTTGTCTGCGGTTTTCGAGAGTATTTTCTGGTTATTTATTGAGTCTATGATTCCTCGTTCCATGTTGTGAATTTCCACTATTTTTTGCGTCTCGGTGTTAATAGATCATGAATAAAAATCGCTTGTCATCCACAGAATTTCTTCGGTCAATTTATTTATTAAATACAAATATAATATATAAAAAGGTTGCTTGGAAGAGATCGCGGAATGCGATAAGGCCGCCCATTGTATGTATGTGTTTTAGTTTTAGTTTCTTTTTGTATATGTAATGGTGTACAATAAAGCTTGTAATAAATAAATAAATAAATAATCAAAGAGATCGAAACTGTAGTGTATTGTGGGTAATTGCACATGAGACAGTCTCGAATATACGGTGCTAAGGAACGGACGTGTGCGTTTTATTTACTTTACGAGTACATACATTACAGTGGCGACGAGGATTAATACGAAGAACAAAGAAAAGGCTTGTAGACGATAATTGGTGTAATAAGTGCAAAAACTGTGTCCGGGAACTGTGATCGTAACGTCAAAATGTCTATCGGAAAAGTGAGCGCTTTCGATATGAAAACGGGGGTGTGGTCATCATACATCGACCGTTTAGAAATGTATTTTACGGCAAACGACGTGTCAGATGATTTGAAATTACCTACTCTGATAGCCGTAATGGGGGACGAGCCCTATGAACTTCTAGTTAATTTGGCCAGTCCGAGCAAGCCGTCGACATTATCGTATGAGCACGCGGTAAACTTGTTACGTCAGCACCTTCAACCGGAACCATCGTCATTAGCGGAGCGATACCGTTTCAGACAAAGGAGACAGGGCCAAGAAGAAAATATCGCTACCTATACAGCGGAACTCAAGAAACTATCTAGGTTTTGCAAGTTTGGAACTAGTCTTAACGATAACCTACGAGACCAATTCGTTTGTGGGCTACGCAGCGACATTATCCGACAGAGGTTATTTGCGGAGGATACAATATCGTATGCAGAGGCAGTGAAACTGGCAACCTCTTTGGAAGCAGCGGAACGGGACGCGGCGGCTGTAGAAGCACCACACAGCGAGGGTACGGCGGTGGCAGCCGGGGGTATCCACGCGCTCAACTCGGCGGGGACCGGGCGGTCGGGGAGCCGAGGGGGTCGCGGCGGCGGCGGCCGGGGCGCACGCGCTGGCTCGATGACAGCGCGTGACGTCGGCATGCGCAGCGGCACGAGTGGCAACATGCGAAGCGGAGGAATACAGAAAAATAATTGTTCTGCTTGCGGAGCTTACAATCATGCTCCAGAAACATGTCGTTTCCGGAACTACGAATGCAGCAAGTGTCAACAAGTGGGACATTTGCGACGAGTGTGCCCGAACTGGGGAGCATCGGGAGCATCGCGAGGAGGGGACCGACACCGGGCGCCAGCAGGCGCGGCGCGGGGCCGCCTGCACTTCGGCAAGGCCGAGCAGCAGTCTGACGAGGACGTCAGCGGGGACATCGAGGAAGAACTACATCACTTATGTCTGAACGACTACAAACCAGTAAGTCTGTCTATTGAAATAGACAATAGAATTATTCCAATGGAAATAGATACGGGTACGGCTATTTCATGTATTAGCAAGTCTACGTATGATAAATATTTTAGTTACTTGCCGATTGAAAAACATAACACTATTTTTAAATTTTATGACGGCACAAAAATAAAGCCAGTAGGTATAATTAAGCCTACAGTACGGTACAATGACCTTAGAAAAAGTTTAGAATTGTTTGTCATAGAAGGCGGTACGACTTCCCTACTGGGAAGGCAGTGGCTGGGAGAATTAGGCATAATAATACCTAAATTTAATAGTAATTTACTGAATCAAGTGAGTGGTGAACACACAAATACAGAAGTCGAAAATTTAATCCACAGATATAAAGAACTATTCAGCGGCGGGCTGGGGCGGTACAGTGGCGGCAAGGCGACTCTGCGCGTGAGGGAGGGCGCGGTGCCGGTGTTCCACCGCGCGCGGCCGCTGCCTTACGCGCTGCGCGAGCGCGTCGACGCCGAACTGGACGCCATGCTGCGCGCCGGCGTCATCGAGCCTGTCGACTGCTCCGACTGGGCCTCCCCGCTGGTACCTATCAATAAGCCCGATGGCTCACTTAGAATTTGTGCAGACTATAAAGCCACATTGAACCCGTCTTTACTGGTCGATCGTTACCCACTGCCTAAAATTGAGGATGTCTTAGTAAATCTAAATGGAAATAGGTATTACAGTAAAATCGACCTGTCACAAGCCTACAACCAAATAGAACTGGATGAGACAAAAAAATATACCGTTATAAACACTCACCGCGGGCTATTTCAGTACAACAGGCTTGTTTACGGGTTATCCTCGAGCGTAGGTATATTCCAGCGTATTATGATAAACATATTGAGTGGTATACCTAACGTTCAAGTGTTTTTAGACGACGTGATCATAGGAGGGAAAACGGAAAGGGAACATATAGACGCACTAAAGTTAGTTTTCCAACGTTTATTAGATAACGGGTTAAAATTAAAAAAGAGCAAATGTGTTTTTTTAGCTGAGGAGGTGACTTACTTGGGTTATATAATATCGAGAGAAGGAATAAAGGCGGATAAATCGAAAATTGAAGCAATTAATAATATGGAGCAGCCTCGGAATGTATCAGAACTGAGGTCATTTTTAGGAACAGTAAATTTTTTCGGTAGGTTTATTAAAAACCTCAGTGCAACACTTTTCCCTTTATATAATCTTCTACGGAAGGGTATGGAATGGGTTTGGTGTAGGGAATGCGAACAAGCATTCGCCGAAGTAAAGAAGATGTTAACAAGTGCCAACGTTCTGTGTCACTACGACCAAGATAAACCATTGATAGTCACTTGTGACGCGAGTGCGCGCGGGCTCGGAGCCGTGCTCACACAGCCGGGGCCGCGCGGCGAGCGCGTCGTTGCCTACGCGTCGCGCACACTCAGCGATGCAGAGAAAAATTATTCCCAGATCCATCGTGAGGCACTCGCTATCATATTCAGTATAAAAAAATACCACCAGTATTTATACGGGCGGCGCTTTGTCTTACGAACCGATCATAAACCGTTGGTTTCCATATTTGGGCCTAACACGGGAATTCCTAGCATGACAGCTAGTAGGATGCAGCGGTGGGCTATAATACTATCAGCCTATAGCTACGATATAGAATATGTAAACACAAAAGATAATTGTGCGGATGCGTTATCAAGACTACCCGACAGTAGACAAAAAAATAGTTTAGTAGCGGTTCCGGAACAAACGTACCTACATTTCGCGCAAGATGCGCTGTTATTAGATTACACGGAAATAAAAAAACAAACTATTACAGATTCGCTGTTAGGAAGGGTTCTCAGATATATTAGAGATGGGTGGCCGACCGAATGTGTTATTGATGGCTTAAAACCATATTATAATAGACGAAAAGAATTGTATGAAGAACTCGGGTGCATCATGTGGGGTCACAGAGTAGTCATACCGGAAAAATGTCGAGTAAAAGTTTTAAACATTATACACGAGCCCCATATGGGAATAATTAAGTCAAAAGCAATAGCACGCAGTTATGTGTGGTGGGGTGGCATAGACGAAGCGATTGAGGCGACGTGTCGCGCCTGCGTGGTGTGCGCGGCGCAGGCGGACGCGCCGCCGCAGCACGCGCCCCGCGCCTGGCCCTGGCCCGCGAGCCTCTGGACGCGCCTGCACCTTGACTTCATGGGTCCTATTTACGGGAAAACTTATCTGATAGTTGTGGACGCTAAGTCCAAGTGGATAGAAGTATTCCCAGTTCCTAGTACGGCAGCGGTGACAACTATAGGTAAGTTGTCAGAATTGTGGGGTAGATTTGGGATTCCGAAACAAGTCGTCAGTGATAATGGACCACCCTTTACGAGCCGAGAATTTAAGGATTTTTTAAAATTAGACGGTGTAGAACATATTTTAACAGCGCCTTACCATCCCGCATCTAACGGTGCAGCCGAGAATGCAGTAAAAACTATAAAGAGGGTAGTAAAAAAAGCGTACAATGAAAATAAGAATATAGACAAAACACTCAACAAGTTCTTACTGTATTATCGGAACACCGAACATTGCTCAACAGGGGAAAGTCCGGCTATGTTGCTAATGGGTAGACGTCTACGAACACACTTGGACTTATTAATGCCAGATCAGATGGCCAAGGTACAGCGTTGTCAACAGCGGCAAATAGATACCAAAGGAGGATCTGATAGGAGTATGAACGTAGGGGAGGAAGTCTGGTACAGGCAGTATCTAAAAGGGGAAAAATGGCAGCCTGGGAAAGTGACTGGCGTGTTAGGTAATACGGACTATAAAGTGACGGATGACAGTGGTAACGTAGTACATAGGCATATCGACCAGTTAAGGCGTAAGTCAAGGAGCTCGTTAGTTTGTCCGACAGTGGACAAAGATAATATTCTTCATAAGAATAACATTCCGGTATCACCGTCGGGTACGGTCCGGTCGCAGCGGTCGGAAGGGACAGAACCACCAACGTCGGTGTCGCCGGCGCGAAGCATGGCTGAAGGGGAGGATTGTTTTGTAACTCCAGAAAAGGAGATGAGTTCACCTAAGCCTAGCCCGCCCTCACCCGCAGACGCTACGCGCGCATTGCCGTCTCAGACCCGCCGGGTTAGACAGTGTAGGGTTGTCAAGCCTCCAACATACAAGTTTTAGAATAAGTTATTTAGGTACTAGATATTAAGTTGATTGTTTAGAATAAGTTATTCACTAGATATAAGGTTTGTTTGTTTAGAATAAGTTATTTACTAGATATAAGGTTTGTTTGTTTAGAATAAGTTATTTACTAGATATTAAGTGTTTGTCAGAAGTAATAAGTAGGTCTTTTGTTAATGTATCAATTAAGTAAGAATTAGGTGATGGTTATTTGTTTAAGTAATTATACAGAACTATACCTTAAATTAAGTATAGAGGAGTGTAGTGTATTGTGGGTAATTGCACATGAGACAGTCTCGAATATACGGTGCTAAGGAACGGACGTGTGCGTTTTATTTACTTTACGAGTACATACATTACAGAAACGTAGACCTTCCCATATGTTTAGAATATCACAGTGTCAACAACTTTTAATTGCAAGCAAGTTCACCAATACACAGATCAGACTAAATAGTACTACTTTACAGTATGTTTATGCATTTTTTCTTTCGTCTGTCCTCGGAACGGTTCGTTTTCAATTAACGATATAGAGATTTTCCACGTCGTCGCTCGTAATCCGAACCGGCTGTAATGGAGCGCAAAAAACCTCTTGCGTTTTTTTTTATGCTGTGTGTATTGCAATTACTTTTTTTTTGTATGTGCTATAGAGTATAAGGGGTCAGGGTTTAATTGAAAACGTCCGTTATGATTGGACGACTTGTGAATATTTTTTTTAGTTCCCAGTTAGCTTTCCGTTGTTAGTATATTTTGGAATTGACAAAAGAAAAGCATCTTACACGGGACAAAAATAAGCTTTAAAATCATAAAACACGCGTTTTTTATGTTGAAAAAACAAAACTTGTCCTTGAAAAAAATTTATTTTTGCCAACATGACTTCACGCGGTGAATTTATAGTTTATTTCCACATTATCTGTCTTCATTTATAAACAATCCTATAGTCCAGCTAAAAGCATTATCATTTACGAGTATGACCCAGCCAAGCGCTCACAGAATACGAAATTCAAATCTCGTTTTAATTTTTCCACCCATAAACGGTTTCAATTCAGCCGGTACTTAAGCGTTCCTGATGGTAATGTTCCACGTAGCATTCTCATCTTGGCCGCCATTTTAATTGTGATTACTGGGCCGATGCGCTATTTGTATGCAATATTCGAACCTGGAACGCATTTTAAAAATGAAATGGAAAAAGTTCTGCACAAAGGGTAACAAATGACTGGCTGGCTACATCAAAATTCGAAACTGGAATATTCGAATTTTAAAAATTGATATTTTTTTTGTTGAATACAGTGTCATACTAGTTAAACATTAATAATAGGTTTTTGTTTTGTATACAGTTAAGTTAGTTTTAATTTTTTTGTAATATAAGGGTTGTATTGTAATGTAATATGATGCACCTAATGTAATACAATTATATTGTAATGTATTACAAATAAAATACCTTTTTATTATATAATAGGCGGAAAAGAGCAATTCAGATTACTTATGAATATCAAAACTCTGTTTTATTTAGTACTTCAATGGTTTGTTTCCAACTGTAAATTTGTTAAATACAAACTCACAATATTAAGATAGGTCTGTTTACTCTACCACACGGTTATCTGTTTATTCAGTAGTATTGTTATGTTTCTCAGTTCATTTCATGAAATTATAGGAAAACATACCGAGAGCATTCGTTGTTTGTTATCATGTCCACAAGTTGTGGGAATTCTTTGAGGATAAATTCCTTTTGAATTACACAATCATAAAAGTCCCGTAATATTTCACAATTGTGCATAAAACAATGATCAATTAGCTTAAAATAGAATTGAAAAGGTAGGGACATAGGTATTTTGATTGAAATGTTTATTAAATAAGTATTTAATTATACTAATATTTAAATGTGAGAGCGTGATGCCTAACTATAGTGCTTAATTGCAGGTGCAGCGTTATATTTAAGCACTACAGTTATACTACACGGACAATCAGAATTAGGTGAATATGAAGGCAGTAATTTGACTGTACTCCATCTGTTTAAGTAGTTAACTAAAGGTAAATCTTGATATGTCTTTTTATTATTTAAAATAAATCGTATAAAAGACATACAAAGATTATTTAAATTTAGTTAATAACCAAACATCGGTTTAGGTAAATACCTAATTGTAAAAGTTTTTAGATAAAATTTTTAGACCTTTTTTCAGATAAAAGATATGTTACCTAAACCGATTGAGCACAAGTTCAATAAAGTGTCCGATTTTAGAAAAAAAATATTTTTTCGACTTCAAACAGTGGACGTCTATCGGCTGAAATAATGACTATCTACCGAGAACAAGAAGAATTTAAACCTTAATTCGTAGAAAAATTTTTAACGGCAACAACAGCAAATAATAAAAAAGAAGCAAACTACAGAATTAACATAATCACACTAGCGTGTCCGAACCGACAGAGTTGCCATCTCAGCAATGACTGGGTTGTCAGACACCCAGCGCTGGTTTTTAGTTGTACCGTGGATAAATAAACGACGGTGAAAAAAATAATACAAATATCCTCCTAAATAACAGCTCAGTTTTTCCTTAATTTTTCGATATCTTAACTATTTCTTTATTGTCTGACCAAATTCTTAGCCACCTTCATCAAAATCAGTTTCACTTAAACACATCCACTCAACGTCGCGTGTCTCCAAGTCCATTATTCAGATGGCCTGGCTTCTTGGATGAGTTGTGTGTCGAGACACGCAAGCTCTCGTGCCTCGGATGGGAGCAGATTGATCCGGACGGTCATTAAGGTGAAAGGCTCCCTCAGGGAGCTGCATGGGTACTTGGGGTAGAGGGTAGCTACGTGAAAAATATGTAGTTAGGTCTGCGTAATGGGTTGTATTTTTAAAGTGGGTGGTATTGGGTATATTTTGAAGGGTAGGTAGCGATGCAGCGTAGATGCGTAATAAAATACGCCATTTTTTTTTTGTAATATAATCTAGTGCTTGACTGTGATCCCACCTGATGGTAATCAGTGGTCGAGCTGCGGCCAGTGGGTTAGTATGTGTGATAGTAGGTAATTATCCCGATGCAACATATTCCTATTCCTAAAATGTATCCTATGTGCTATATCTACTACTTTATCAAAAACCGTTCAGCTGTTCGGGCGTGAAAAAGTAACCAACATAGAACTATACATACTCACAAATTTTCGTCTTAATAATACATATTAGTGTGAGAAATAAATCCAGGAAGGTGTCAAAAACTATGTTTTTCTTAAATCAATTAAGTTATTATATTTTGGAAGTTATTTCCCTCGGTACTTGCAGTTTAATCCCAATAAAACTTATAAAGGTTTTGTTCGTGAGTGTGTTTGTAGGTTTGTTACTTTTTCACACACGAACAGTTGAACGGATATGCATGAAATTCGGCACACGTGTAGACCATGTCTGTGGGAGCGTGTTTCCTTTCCCACTTTCACACGGTTTTTTATATTATTTTAATACATATCGTAAGAAAATGTACCTGATTGTGTAGGTTGTCTGAATCAAAAGTTACGTCCGTTCATAATCTAATCTTTTATGTGGTTAGAACAGGTAGGTACGCAGATACACACATTTATTTAGTCATTACTAAAAAAATCCGATCAAGGGAATACCCTATCTATATCAACTGATAACTGTATTCTTTGAAGGACCTATCGATTTCCCAAAAGCAAAAAAAAACCTACTGTTAAAATACACTCGAAATAACATATAACCCAGTCGTGCAGTCGGATAAAAAAGAGATTAATCTCTACAAATTACACTAATATGTTAGTTATTTAAGTTGACAGCCAGTTTGGTACAAAAATAATAATTTGCCTTAATCTGCCTTATAATGTTCCCACTGTTGAGACTCAGGTGTCCTCTCTAAGTAAGTAATCCACCACGTGGGCCCAATGTGGATGTCACATGTCTTCGAATGTTGGTTCTAGAACATGCCGGTTTTTTCACAATGTTTTCTTTCACAGTTTTAAGAGCAGTGAGTAACGTTTAAGATTATTAAAATTAGTAATTTGTACGAAATCTGGAGTCTAAACTTGATGGCACGGTTGGTGCAGAGGTTGAGTGATAGACTATTGTATGTTGCGGATTCGATTCCCGCACAGAACAATTATTTGTATGGCCTGTAAAAAAATGATATCTATACTATTATAATGCTGTACAGTTTATTTGATTGTTTGAACGCATTAATCTCAGGAACTACTTCTGATTCTAATTGAAAAACTCTTTAAGTAATGGCTAACCCATTTATTGAGGAAATGCTATATAATAATACCACACGACCCACAGGAGCAGAACGACCAAAAATGCGGGCGAAGCTACGAAGCACTGCCAGTATTAATATAAAATTTGAGATAAAAAGTTCGATATGCAAAAGTGCTAATATCGAACTTTATCATCGAAATCGCCGCAGATGCTTTTTACTGGTTCAGTAAGCATTATGCGAAAGGCTAGCCAGACTGGAATAATGGCCTACCTAGACGTCCAGCGAACCTTGACACTTATCTGAATATCGCACAAGATAAAGTTTTCTTACTTTTTATCCCCCTGAGTTCTGTGACCTACAAGAAACACTTGACTAACTTTACGTCCGTGATTTGCATATTTTTAGCAATCTAAATGCCAGTCAGTACTTTTGCAAAGTTTTTTGGACGCCAGAACCGTCGTAAAGTTGTTTTAATGTTTGTATGAAATAATTAAAATTGAACGAAAGTCAGAGGCCATGATAAAAGAGAAACATAACTCGAGGGAAATGCGAATCTGAATAATTTTATGTGTAACAAAATTTGAAAGGCATTCAACTTCGAAGTAGAAAAAATAAACTGAAACTTCTGCTTCTCAGCGTGCCGATGACTTATTTCCAAGTTTCATTCCTCGCCTGGTCTAGTATGCGGCCATGGCAATGCTCGTCCGCTGACGCTGTCATTAGGTCCCTATGTGTTCACATACTTTAGTTCTTCTGCGATTATCTTGCCAATCTGAACAGATTGGCAAGATAATCGCAGAAGAACTAAAGTTACCAACGTAGCCTGAGGAATTGCCAAACTTGGCAATGGGCAGGGCACATTACTCGCAGAACCGGTATGCCGGTACTATAATCAGCAAAAGGAGACGCCTAAGCACCTTTTGTGTGAATACGGGCCCCTTATCCACTAATGCAGTGTTCATCTGGGCCGACATATTATTCGGCCGGAGGAGATTAAAACTCTAAAAGCTAGGAGTATCCTAAATTTCTTGGAAGCCTCCGGGCTAAAAGCGTTACTCTAACAAGGTGGATAATAGATCTTTTAGGTCGCAGTGACTACATCCCCTACACTACGGGTGATGCATAGCTCCTTATCTTAAAAATAATAAATAATAATACTCGCAGAACAAATTTTGTTAGTCGATGGAGCCGACAGGTTCTAGAGTGGTGCCGCATACTAGAAGACGCAGCGTTGGCAGTCCTCCCATAAGTTGAACCGACGCCCTGGTGAGGGTCGCAAGATCGTCCGATGAATGTGAGATGCATAGAACCGACCACTGTGCCAATATTTGATCGTTCACTGTTTTTCCGCTGAAGTGACGATGATAATTATGATTGTCTACAAGTGTATATTTTTTTTTGTTTCAGGTAGCATACTAAAACATGCAGTGGCGTGAACATCGGGTAACAATGGATCGATGCAACTATCTACTCATTATATGTTTTGGTAATTTAGTACCTACTCTAGTAACTCAGGACCGGTATTGTCGCGATACTTCGGGGAGGCCTATGGTGAACAGTGGACATCTTTCGAATGAAATGATAATGATGACCGGGTTTTGCCAATAAGGCAAGTTTTTATAGTTGCTGCGGGTCTGAGTGTTTGTGTATGTGATTTCAACCGTTACAACCGTTTCGCTTGCGTCGAACGCTTCGAGTTGACCTTGTCGCCAATTCTTTGGTTCTGACCACGTGACTAAGCGTTGAGACGATGTCATTCCCGTACATTTAAAGCTTTCTACAAGCGTTAACTATTGCAGATTAGAATCTTGGCTAGGGGTACAGGATTCTTTGAAAGAGTTACCGTGGCCCAAGAACGCAAAGACCTGCTAGACCTAGCACAGGACGGTTTTAGTCCGTAAAAGTCTGACACTCACAGAGCGGAAGGGGTCATTACATTTTTTTTTAAATAGGTGACAAACAGTTTTATCTTTCATAATATCACATACATATAACATCGTACCTATTTATAAAACAACCAAAACACAATAAATCGATCTCACAAGGCCCAAAACTCGCGTGTGTCATGACAACTTATATAATCTGTGCATACAAGGCTCTTACCATCACGTGTGATCACGTGCTAAAACAATGGAGGTACATGCATGCGAAGCCTTACCGGTGTCGAACAAGATTGCGAACGAGGGTCAGAGTGTACTCGCTACAAACACCCGATATTTTTAAACTGTGATCTTGTAAGCATTGTTATTAGAACAGATTATTGGTATTGTGCTTATGTACTTACAATCTTCTTCTTCTTCTTCCTGCCTTTCCCATATTACTTGGGGTCGGTGCAACATGGTATAGGTATAGGTATAGGTATAGGTACAACGGGCTGTTGTCCGCAACTCCCCGACTAAAGCGCGTATTTTGCGTACGGGTGGGACAAATGAGTCACTCGATCCACCCCAGCTCCTCAAGAAAGACTAGCAGCGCCTTGGTGTCGCTAACCATTTCCCTAAGGTTACCTGGGTTTCCGAAGTACTTTGCCCTATATCCAGCGACCACAGGGCAGCTTAGAAGCAGGTGAGCTGCTGTCTCGTCCTCCTCCATGCAGGCTCTGCAGAGCGGACTGTCTGTAACTCCTAAGACAGAAAGGTGCTTGTTAAAGGTCCCGTGGCCAGTTGTAATGGCCGTTAGTTTGCGTAACTGTATTTTGGTTAGTCGTAGGGCCTTTTTCGTAAAATGGCCATCAATGGAGGGAAGTGCCTCCTTGGCCTGCCTGCACTCACCATGTTCTCTCCATAGTTTGTGGTGTAGATCTCTGGTGCGTTTCCTTACCAGATTGCGTAGGTATCCAAAGGGAAGCGGCACAATAGGTTCGGGACCCATTGCTGCCATGCTCGAACCCCTACTGGCGAGTTCATCTGCTGCATCGTTGCCTCGGGAATCGCTGTGTCCTTTAATCCATTGAATGGTTACTTGGTTGTGTTTACCCACCTGGTTGAACCGTTGGTGGCACTCGTATATTAGCCCAGAATTGACTGTGTGACTATTCAGCGCTTGCAGGACAGCCATGCTGTCTGAGAGTATGCGTATTGAGTGGTCCTTAACTTTCCTGGTCGTGACGGCTAACGCTGCCAGGGAAATGCCCAAGCATTCAGCCTGGAACACTGTGTTATGAACCCCCAAAGGTGTGGCTATGTGGATGTTGAGATCCTCTGAGAAGACTCCCGCACCCGTGCCATTACCTGTTTTTGATCCGTCTGTGAAGATCCGCAGCTCAGCTGGACACAGGTGCAACATATTTTTTTCTTTAATTCTGTCTTGTCACCCGTCAAACTATTAACTCCCTTTCCTTTCAATGTACTTAAAATCGCTGAATGAAAATGTTAAACACTATAAGGTTCGACGATGCATAGTGCTACATGCGCCTCAAAAAGATGTCAGCAAAACTGTACAGGCCTAACAAGGCCGAAGCCTACTGGGGTCACGAAAATCGTAGAGGCCTAGCAGGGCCTAAAGACTATGGGTTTATTTCCAAAAGGGAAACCCGGAGTCCTGGAACGCATGGCAAAGAAGAAACATAGGGAGTCGGTTTTAGTCAGTAAAAGTCTGACACGCTCTCCCGCTCTGTCCCAAAGAGGGAGAAGTCATTGATTGATTTACTACCTAAAAAAAGCACTTTAATGTTAGATAGTGTTAGGGCTGCGAAAACCTTCGAAAGAGTGACCGTGGTCCGAACGTACCTATAGATCAACAGAAAGAGACAGTGTGTTTTAGCCTGTAAAAGTCTGACAAGCCCTCGTTTCAACTTACAGCGGGAAAAGCCAATGAATAATTTCCCGCCTCAAAAAATAAGGTTAATTTTTATTAGCTCTATAATACTCGTATTAATTTTTAGATAACGCTAAATGTATTGCTAATATTATTTATGAATGAAAATCATTGTTTGAATACGATAAGTTTACGAAAATTATTTTACCATTACCAAATAGGTAAATCAGTAGATATGCGTATAAAAGATACCCGGAATTAAATAATTGAGACAAAAAAAGGACATTATTGCCTACTGTAAACCGCAAATCATGCCAGCAACCACAAGAATAAGTAATACTTGTTTAGTCAGAACCTATTTCCATTCTTACAAATCTTCTAGAATGACAGTAAGTATTTCTTGTGGTCTAATGATTTATTATGGTGCAACAAAGTCACCTTATGCAATAACATTAACTTATGACCACTAAATAACTGAAATACAGGCTTAGACAAATGACTTATTAGTAATACATTTACTCGAAAGCCAGCTCTTATCAATACCGCTTTTAGGCATACAATTTTATGTTTTCAGCACTAGTGTGGAAAAGTGCATGGCTGAGTACTAAACGACTCCCACGAGTTGCGCGTCAACTCCCGTTTATTTCATCGACCGAGGCTCACCCTCACCTGCGGCTCGGGGGAGCCTCGGTCGCAATGACAAACTTTCTCTATTTGTATCAAAATGTACTATTGCTTAAGCCTGTCGATCTGAGTGACTAAGACAATTTTTTTGATCTGCGCTTAGTAAATAATAAAGACACAATCTCTCGTTATAGACAAAAAAAACACTACTAAGTCTGATGAAGAAACTAATCTCCTTATCTTCGCAACAATAAAAAGAAAACCTCTCTAATAGACCAAAATATAACCTAGACAAAAGGGCCCGTAAATATGCGTTCTTACAGCGATCAGGAACGTCATTTCACGTCATAAATCTCGTTGATCCCTGCAAGAGATCAACCCGGTACAGCACAGATGATGAATGTGTATTTTTTACCAAATTTATTTCTGCTCCAGAGAATACGGAGAGAATGGAGAATATACATATCGCATTGAATAATGTTTTCTCTTCTTTTTTTTGTATAGCCGTAATCTTTACGAATTGTTTTCCTTTGCATGTACAAAGTTATTCATAAGAACCATCTTCAGGGAAAAGTATACACACAAAATATTAATATTCAACTGCAATTCAATTCAGATACATTTATTTCACACACGCCATTTATAAAACGTCAGTTGCTAGTGCACGGTTCCAACTAGTCTTTTGCTATGGAGAAGAACCGGCAAGAAACTTCATAGTTTACTATTAAAAAAAAACCGTCCAAGTGCGAGTCGGACTCGCCCATGGAGGGTTCCGTAGCAGCAAGTAACATAATATAAAAGTTCTTGTAGTTCGTTGTAACTTTGATCGATGTTTTAATAATAGATAGTGTATTTTTTTTAGATTTATGGCGTATTAAAAAAAAACTACGTACTAGATCTCGTTCAAACTAATTTTCGTTGGTAGTTTACATGGTAATGTACATCATATACATTTTTTTTGTATTATCATTCTCTTATTATAGAAGTTACAGGGGGGACACACACATTTTATCACTTTGGAAGTGTCTCTCGCGTAAACTATTCAATTTAGAAAAAAATGATAATAGAAACCTCAATATCATTTTTGAAGACCTATCCATAGATACCCCACACGCACACGTATGGGTTTAATGAATAAAAAATTTTTGAGTTTTAGTTCTAAGTATGGGGACCCCCAAAATTCATTGCTTTTTTTCTATTTTTGTGTGAAAATCTTAAAGCGGTTCACAGAATACATCTACTTACTAAGTTTCAATAGTATAGCTCTTATAGTTTCGGAAAAAAGTGGCTGTGACATACGGACGGACAGACAGACATGACGAATCTATAAGGGTTCCGTTTTTTGCCATTTGGCTACGGAACCCTAAAAAGATGAATAATTCCAATAGATTCATAGTTTTTAAATAACTACCTAACTGTTGCCAGTGGGTTCGTCCACGTCAAAGTAGAAGATTACCCAAAGGGAGAGGTTTCACTCGAAAGTGAAGAAGTAACAAATAACATAAATATATAAACATTCACAAACGCCTTTATAATATTAGTGTGATTTTCAACTGGTTATGTTAGAAAGTATCGATCTATACAAGTGCACATTCTGAGTTCTCACCGATTATAAATTATCGATCTATATAATTATATTATGTGCACACTAACACCGATTAATGCTGACAAACTAAATTAAGAAGTCCAATAGGTCTCGCTAAAGCGTCATCACGCAAACCTGCCCCGGGTCATCGATCCACTTGTGAATTGTATAATTATGCCGAAATATTGCCTAGATACTGAAATAGTATGACGTAATATTTCAGTATGTATCTCAAATAATCTTGATTAGATTAGTTAAAATTTCAATTTTATATGATGGACAAGTCCGTTGTTTCGTCACAATATAATATGATGCAAGTTCATCATTGAAATTATATCATTTTCAATTGTGGTATGCATAAAAATAACTAGGTCGTAAAGTTACTCGTATTCATTTTAAAACTGCCACTATTATTATTTCAATTTTATTTAATATTGCATGAATGAATTATTTTTGTGTGAATTTGCTTTATCTAATTTTATATATTTTATTTACTCATTTAATATAAATACCCGGCTAAGGTGAAAATATGTGATTCCGTTTAATATCAAGATCTTCATATACCATGTACTCAGCTATAAACGATTCCATTCTATTCTATTCAGTTTCAAAAATGACACTTAGTGCCTAATATTTTTTGCACTTCACTCTTTTGACATCGCCAGTCCCAGGTTCGCTTAAGCAAATGAAGGGACAGATGGATGCCTATGACAAAGCAAAAAAAAATGGTTTAACATTAATCATCTTAAGTTATAATACATAGTCACATGATCTGAGACCATTTCAAAGTAATATTTGTACCAGGAATCGTAATGACGCACAAAAAGCGGACGAACGCAGATTTTTCTGCAATGATTCTCTTTAGATGTAAATTTTTGAATCATAACCCATTATCGTGGGAATTTTGTATGGTGCCGTATGGTGTCGGTATGGTCAGCAAATAAATCTGTTAAGGTTTAAAACACAATAATTTTTGCATAACTTCAAATCTTGTAATTAGATGGCAATTTCTTTTTTAGTTGGAAAATACTGTAAGTGGAGTGAGAAGGATTGTCTGACTTTTACTGACTAAAACCTACCCGTGTTCTTTCAGGTGTTCTTTGTTTTCCAGGGTCACGGTGACTCTTCATACTTTTATTGTAAAATGTATAAATTTTTTAACCTACAGATCTACTCGAATGGGTATTACTTAAACAAAGTCTTATGTATGAGTTTGTTAATATACCTACATACGTCTATTGGGTAAAATGACGTTGATGATGATACAATTATCAATGTCATTTTATCCAAAAGACGTCACGCTGGACATAAATCTCCGCAAAGTGTCGACACAACGACGGGTCCTGTGCATCTCACATCCATCGCATTCCCGCGACCTTCACCAGGTCATCGATCTGCCTGGTGGGAGGTCAAAATGTGTTTAACAAAATGTTAACATAGATACGCGAAATCCTATCAAGTTGATAGTTCTAATAAGTTAATCAAATGACAGGAGAAGTCAACGAATTCGACCTTTACTTGCAAAAACTAGTTATCACGTGTATGTTAACCTACGTCTTTTAATTAAAAACGTAAATATATGGAAATCCGGTATATTGAATGTGCGCAAGTAAAATGAAGTTGTCAATTTGTTGTTGCGAACCGTACACTTTGTATTTTCGCATAATCGAAGTACTTCTGCGAAAAGTTTTGCTAAGAAAACTTGATGAGTAAAATTAGTTATAGGAAGGGCTGTTATTTATAAGTTTGTATAAGAAGCATTTGTGGTATTCAAAAGAAATATGAATCGTAGTCTTTTTTTAGTTTCGTCATTAAAACTTTGACTGGAAGGTTGGTTGAAGACGGACAGGTGGTACGATACCATACATAAAGTGGAAGTGCCAATGTAGTCTGTAAAATTCAACTTTTCTTCAGATTTTTTTTTCAGATCAGTTTCAATTTGCTTGTTAATAAAAAAAGATTTGCGACTGTCATGATAGAATAGAATAGAATAGAATAAACTTTATTGTACACCAAAAAGTAATACAGCTTAAATAAAAACTTAAATTAACGGGCACAACGGCGGTCTTATCGCTGAGAGCGATCTCTTCCAGACAACCTTAGGATGGATAAGAACTTAAAATAAATACGTGTAATCTTATGGTGTAAATAAATACGTGTTTATTTACCACATTAAAATCATGAGAATAGGGTAGTTTCCAGGGTCAAAATAATTACATTTTATTTAGTCCGTATTTTAGATTATAAAAAAAATATTGGACACGTATTTTTTTCTTTTTTCGATTAAACAACAAATAACACAGATATAGCCCATTAAAGTTACGCGTGATGTCACCCCGTGCGAAAAAATGTAGCACTGCGTGACGTTATACGTAACTTTAATGGGCTATATCTTTGTCATTTTTGGTTTAATTTACAAATAAAAAATACGTGTCCCTTATTTTTGAATAATCTAAAAGACGGACTAATTACATTTTTTACGGCAACTAGCCTATTATCAATACTACCCTCTCAGCTCGTCTAACCCAATTGAGTGGTTATTTCATGAAAAAGACATTCAATAGGGCTAGCTGAACAGAGAGGATTGTATCAGTGATTATAACTCAATAGAATCATATTTGTTATAATTGTTAATTAAATTTTAATGAACATAGAACCAAACACAGCCCTGTGAAATGTAAAAAACTTAAGTGAATTTGTAATTCAAATTATAGGCTACCATTTTTTTGTTTTAGGTGGGAAATCATCTAATGCATTCTCTCGCTTTAGGAATGAGCGGGAGGGCGGGTCACATTTTTACTAACTAAAACTACAATTGTGTCCTTCGTTTACCCTTTGCGTTGTAGGACCACGGGTTTCCTTTTCAGAAAATCCTCGTGGCTCTAGCGGGCATCGGCCCTAACGAGCATCAGCTCTACTAACGGGCATTGACCTTACTGCGCTAAATTCAACAATTCGAAATCAACAATTTTAGTATATTTTGTTTGTAGTGTATATGAGCATTGTTAAGTCAATGCCACGCTTGGTCCCGTAGTTTTCACCTTAATTCATTAAACCCCAACCAAACGGCGGCCTTTGCTCTAATTGTCTTTCTATTGTGTCTCTAATTACGGTATTCAAAAGATTAAGTAACTAGATTGATTATGATTTTTTTTTTTGGTGGAGAAAATCATCCAATGACAACCCCCGCTCTTGAGCGGAGCGGGAGATAGTGTCAGACTGACTAAAAAACCCACCCCGTTCCTTCAAGCCTTCATACCGGGGCTCGAGTTCCCTTTCGGATAACCCTGGCCCCAGTAGGCTTCGACCCGGCTGGGCCCCTGCTGTTGCTGACAACTCCTTGAGGCGCGCGGGAACAGTGCGCGCCGTCGACGATTCCATTAGTTAATAAACTTGACAATTGGCACTTAATCTAAATAAATCATAAAGACTGTCAATAGGTATTAATTTTTCTAAACTACATAGGTACCTATTTTTTTTTTATCGTTGGAAAAAATCATCCAATGACAACCCCCGCTCTTAGGCGGAGCGGGAGATAGTGTCAGACTCTCAGTGCGTGCCGTCGACGACTTGGGCTTGGTCCGGACAGTTACCGGACGGCCGGACAGCGAGCTACCCATTGCGCACTGTCTGCAAGCCCGCGCCTACGGTGGCTGGAAATCGGGATCGGAATCCCGGCGGTGGCGAGAGCGCCGTTGCCTGATGCGGTCGGCCTTCTCCTTAGTGAGCATTACTGCTTCGCAGAAGTCGGCGACCGCCTGCCACTCCTCGCTCCGGACCATGGCCTAAACCAAGGCCCGGCGCGAGAGCTCTCCGCCGCAGATTGATTATGATCGGCTTACCAGAGCCACACTTTCATAATAACCGCTCTTATGTGATTATGACGTTGGATAAAGCAACAAGCACGTTGACGATACACAAGTGGGGAAGGGCCCTCTGAAGATAGTAGAAACTTCATCTTGAAAACTATTGTGTAAAGTAGCTTCATTGAGCGATTGGCTTTGTTCTCTTTATCTAGTTTTAATTAAAATGAAATCAATCAGGTCTCTTTGTTGCTGTTTCAAGAAATGATTAAGGTAAAATTGAATCCAGTTACTCTCTAGAAAAGTTTACATTGAAAATAGTGATGTAAAACACTGAATAAACACCACGTAAAGGTAAAACATAAAACTCGGTTTCGCTTCAATTTTCATCCCGAGTTTTTAGTTTTACGATGAATCTTGGTAAGGATTGGCAAGCACGTGCAATCGTGCATACAATTGACGACGAGCAACGGGTAGTTCGCCGTCTGACCATCTGGTACGGACTACGCCCAAGTCAACGGCGCATAGTTTTCTACGCTTTCTCCAAAGAGACGTTAGTCAAACAGAAGAGGCCCAGCAGTACCGATGGCTATTGTGACTGCGGGAACTTTTGAAAAAATGATCGGGGCCTCAGAACGCAAATGACAAAATGAAGGAATATAAGTGGGTTTTAGTCAGTATAAGTCTGAAACAGGGCACGTCGTTACGCTCCAATATAGAGCGGGAAAAGTCATTTGATGATTTCTCACCTCAAAAAGAAGGAAACAATACGTACATGCATTTAAGTATGCTACTATGTTACGCTACGCGGGCAACACATGGGTAGTTGTTAGGTACCAGTATTACGCATACCAGTATGTAGCCTAGTAGCAACACTACGATACAACCACAAGTAATGACTAACAACAAGAATACAATACAACACAAAACTGGCGTTAATTCCAACGTGATTTCCTTTTCTCCCCTCAACACTATTATGTCAATTACTTAGACATTTCGTCATAGCGATAAGGAAAAAAATAACATCAATATAAAAATAACACTTATTAATAACGTTTTCCTGGAACGATCGATATTATGCAAAATACTCGAACAAGGCATCGTTTATAACAGCGAAGGCCGTTCGTGGGTGAGTCACTCTGGAATTGGGGCATTTCGTTGTATGGTTGAAGTAGTGGTATACCTAGCCCACCTACCTAGGCGGGGTAATTGCTCGTGAGTAACATGACTAATATTAGAAAATGTTCTAATTTACAGCTATTGTAGTAGTTTTTGTGTGAACCTTGAACTTTTGCGTGAATCATAGATACGATTTAGATTGCTACTGTTATTTTGTTTTTTAAATTATTTTTATCGGAGTGAGTCAGTTGGGGTAGGTTAAAAGGTTTTTGAAACACTAGCTTCTGCCAGTGGGTTTGCTCGTGTTTAGACAGAAAATTAGTACAGATGAATAGTATCTCAGGGTTTTAAGTGTATTAAGTCCTGTTCTATTCTTCTATACCCATGTGTCACATTCCATCCATATCCATTCAGCCGTTTGATGCTGAGGAGTTATAAACATATTCACACACACGCATAATACACACATTCTTAGAAGCCTTTATAATTATCACTAGCTTCTGCCAGTGGTTCCGCTTGCGTGAAAATCGAAAATTATCTTAAGGGGTCATACTTACGGGTAAGAAAGTATCATATGGGCTACTTCAGAACTTGATCTGGTTCACCTATTTGCCTGATGTCGTTCAAATCCATTCAGTCGTTTAACCACTTTTGAAGTAGTAGCAAACATACTATCACACTAATTTGCAAAAGCGAAAGTTCATATATATGTTAGTCCAGGATTATATAATATGTATAATCTGTCCTGGAACCAAATTTCATCTGAACCGTTCAAATGCTTGAACTGGAGGAGAAACAAAAATATACACATACATACAAATTTTCGCTTATATAGTGTTAGTGTGATATATTATATAGTCTAGTAGGTTAGTATCAAAGATTTATCGGTTAATTGACGTGACAAATTGTCAGGCCACGGCTAGGTACTGCCAAAGACATTGACAGATAGATAAGTCGTATAATTGTAATAAAAAGTCTAGACTGTTAAACCTTGATTGATTTGTTATGTCAGCAAGGATTAAGCAATTTTCGAATTAGCATTATTGCCAAACATGAAATGGATAAACGAATCGATTCACCACGGCTCTAGTAAATAAAGTGGAAGTAAAGGAATACGGGTTTTAGTCAGTAAAAGTCTGATACTCCTTTTCTCCACTCAGTGGGAAAAGTAACTTGAAAAAAAAGTGGGATTCAAAAGCTCCATATTAGTTGAGATTCACGGATTCATTCCATTATGAGTGGCTGTGAGCCAGTGGCGTAGTTACTAAGGGACTACGCGGGGCAGTGCCCCTACCCAGTGGCTCCCAAAACCTGATTAACAAATTGCTTATTGAATGAACGAAAAATTTTCCGAAAAATGTTTCTGTTAATAGTGAATCAGATAATGTGACCACTGCAGTATTGGTTAAAGCCTACTCATGAAGATTCGGTAATTAAGCTGTGAAAGATATCGTTGGCGATCATATTAACGACGACCATCTCTCCATATCATTGAGTGTGCATGTTAATGATAAATCTTCTTATAACTTGGATTTATATAAAAGATAAAGCAGCGTATATATTGATAAAGTTTAAACAATTTGGGAGTCCCAGTTTGTTTTTGCCCCAGGGCCCTTAGTCATTTAGCTACTCCACTGCTGTGAGCAGGGCACATTGCTCGCAGAACAGACGGTCGATGAGGCCGAAAAGCCGGTTCTGGAGTGGCGACTGCGTACCGCAGGATGGAGCTTTCGAAGGTTTCCCGCAAGGTGGACCAATGATCAGTTGAGAGTCCGGTAATGTGATGGAGTAGAGACGCACAGGACCAGCCGTTATGGCGGGCCGACGTTCAACAGTGGGCGTTTTTCGGCTGAAATATTAGGTAATGAGGATACTCGATGACTTTTGTGACTTTGATGACTTTTATGATCATCATCATTTCTCTAACCTTCTCCAAACTAGCGTGGGGTCGGCTTCCAGTTTAACCTTTCGAATGTCTTAAGTTACACAGTCCGACATAAGGTAATTGTCTTTCTATTGTGTCTCTAATTACGACATTCAAAGAGTTAACTGGATATAACGCAATACCCTTGCTTTATATGGAGCGACTACCTATTAGACCTTCATAACCGAATTACTGAGCAACATGATGCATGGCCAGGGTTATCCGAAAGGGAACTCGAGCCCCGGTATGAACGCTTAGGAACGGGGTGGGTTTTTTAGTCAGTAAGAGTCTGACACTATCTCCCGCTCCGCCCAAGAGCGGGGGATGTCATTTGATGATTTTTGACAAACAACAAAAAAAAATTGCTCCTGGATAAACTGATGGTCAGACTTTCTGGCGTCCGACTACCTGTAACGACTTTCAAAGATGTACGAATGACAATTAGTGTCCTAGGTAAACTTAAAAAATTACATAGGAATTGAATTTACAAATAATCACCCATCATGGCCATCACGATGACCATAATGCTGAATGGTATAAAAAGTGTTAACGTAGTAATTTTAGTATGTTTTGTTATGCAAAACCTTGAACTTTTCACGTGACTCACAGATAGAGGTTTTAGCTTATTACAGTTACCTATTGTAGGTAATGGAAGTATTTTTATTTTGCGTGATTTGCTTGGGGTAGGACTTGGAAATTAGTCACGCCATCGTCAGGAAATAGTTTCTTTTGTAGTCACTACATAGTGACTAAAGATTATTATTGTCATCTGTATCTGTTGTTTTATAGCGTTGATTGATTCATCGATGCAGATTCATTGAATCACAAGACAACAAGATGACGTGGAAGCGGAAACAGTTGATCAGGAATGTGGTATGGAAAAGTGGAAGGTTTTAAAAATATCATGGTAACATCACACCTGCTCTCGCAGGAGATGTTCGAGGGTTTTACTCAGTAAAAGATTGCATCACTGCTTACCATCAGGTTTTTTTTTTTCGGTGGGTTATAACCATCCAGATGACATCCCCCGCCCTTGGGCAGAGCGGGAGATAGTGTCAGACTCTTACTAACTAAAAAATTTACTCCGTTCTTTCGTTGCCTTTCATACCGGGGTCGAGCCTCACTTTTGGAACTAGACCCTTAGCCCCAGTAGGCTTCGATCCTGCTGGACCCCTACGGTTGCTGACAACTCCTTGAGGCGCGTGGGGCTTACCGTCAGGTGGGATCGCAGTCAAGCTCTAGTTTATATTATTAAAAAAAGTATGATACTCCCTCTCGCTTCGTCCAGCGGGGGAGCGGTTATTTGATGACTTCCAACTAAAAAAAGACATTTCCTGAGAATTTTCTTGAACTATGAAACGAATCCAATACCTCAAGCCATGCAGTACGCTAACAATCTCTAAGGCCTACTGTCCACGAACGCGTAGCTTCGTAGATGCGTATTCGTCATTATATGCTTTACATACGCCATTACATACATAGCATAGTCGGCCTTATAATGTTCCCACTGTTGGGACTCAGGCCTCCTCTCTAGGAGAGGACCATTACGTACAAAACTATGAAACTCTGTCAATGAAGCAGCAAAGACACGACGACGATACGATGCTGCCGCATTATCGACAGCGTTTTGTGTCTATGTTACGCGTTTGTTAACAGTAGATCTAAACCAACGAACTAAACAAAGGAACCTTACCCAATTTTAAACAAAAAAATAAAAAATTTACACCACCTGCTCGATAATGTCCTTTTATACGTCATACAAACCTCACTTAAAGCAAGTCATTCTATCCCTAGGGACATAATGCAGTATGGCCGATCCCTTGGGAATTATGAGATTTGAATTTGGAACACCAAAAATCGTCAACATTGTGAATTAAAATGTACGAGCATCGCACAAGTTGACTCGAAATTCAAACTGGCCACTAACAAAAAAAGAAAATAGAACAAAACGTGCTTACTGACGGGAGCGTTATAGAAAATTGAAACTATAGAATCTTGGACTAGTGAATTTTGTTTGTTTGATGAACTTGTAAATATTATAATAGGTACTTATATTTCTCTAAATATGATTTGGTCGACCAAATTGTTTTTTAATTATCTCACAGATGGTGTAAAAAGTAGAGTATGCAACACGGGGATAAAGCTGTCTTTGTCTTGGGCGGCTTGAATTCCTCACTTCACTCAGGTTTCTTTATTAACTCCCTCGCAATGCTCGGGAGTTAATTATATAAATCCCTCACTATCGTTCGGGATTAAAATCAGCAACCTTCGTTTCGTTCGGAATTCAACATGCCGCCCGCGACTTAAAGACACTGCTTTATCCCCTAGTCACATAAACTACTATTTCTACCCGAAATTGATATTTAAAACCAGTGAAATATTATATAGGTCAAATTCCATTCTGACCTCTTCCACGTATGTAATCGATAGGATTCAAAATAAATTCACGTGTGTCTATATCGTTTTTATATGTATGTTTGTACGAGTATGTATATATAGCGCTATTTCCGCATCGTGGATATAAAAATTATATGGCTGGAGTTTATAGCTCCTCACTTGATTTATACGGCCTATGGTTTAAATAAAATGGCGCAAAATATTTCGTTTGTGAAAGCTTTAAACGCTTTCATATATACTTTTGATTTACGTATTTAACTTTAATTTTTCTGATTTTGAAATTTATTATTAATGAATATCTTTATTTACATAATTATAAAATTAATAACTAATTATAATACACTTATAAACAACTGAACTAATAAATCCCTTAATAAGGATATAATATACGAACTGTAAATTATAGTACCTATCTATTAACGCATGTAAAATATATAGTCGTCAAGTCAAAGTCGATTTTTTTTTATTTCACATAGGCCTACATGGGCACTTATAAAACGTCAGAAGCTAGTGCACGGTTCGAAATTGGTCGTTTCCTATGGAGAAGAACCGGCAAGAAACTCCATGGTAGAATGTAGATGGGAAAAGTGCCCACAACGATGGCAAAATAGCCACGTTGAATAGCAATGCTGATTCTTGGGCTAAAGGAAAATCTATTACAACATATAGATCTATTTGAATATGTATTGTTGCCATATTATCACCATTACTTTTTAATTAGGAAAGAAAAAACTCTTCCTATGAACATTGCAATGTTTTTCCTGAAAAGGCTCAATAGTTTTAAATATTTTTTATTTCATATAGGGAACAAACAAACAATTATTTGACTTATAAGGGCGTCAAGTTTTTACATCCCAATTTAAATGAGTTTGGGCAGAATATGTCTGCTATATGCACAGACACCGACAAACTGCGATGTTGGTGTCATGAGACATAAGTAAGACGGGGTTTGCCGTGACTACGAAGGGTATAACAATAATAATAATTTTTATTCAGGTACAACCGTGGTGGTATAACCATTACCATTACAATAACATGATGAAATACAATAAAACAAAACCCAATAATATAAATTAAAATCGAAATCAATAAATTATGTACTCGTATAAGAAGAACGAACTGGATAGATTTCGCTGTAGGAAGTGAGAGCTTAAGAAAGCTAAGAAAAATGGAGGACTAGGCTATCTCAGTCCTCCATTTCTAGGCATTAAGACAAGCCTGCAAAAAAATGGTATGGTCAGTTAATTATCAAAGGTAACCATGTAAAATTAATTTAACAACGACAATTAAGCAGCAAATCAGAAATTACTTATTCATAAAATTAACATTACTTGCTGCAATTTCGCCGTTTGGATGAATATATAAAACTGACGTATATATACGTACGTACACTTCAATAAATAGCCCAGGCTATTTACATATATTAGGAGGCTTTCTACTTCAGGCACGCAACTGAAGCACGCACGCCTGAAATAAATGATGTTTTAGCAATATAGCCTGAAGTATTCTTTAGTATAGCGATTAGGTGACGCAATTCACTTGATTTCTCATTTAAACTCCAAATAACGGAATATTTTTTCTAAATACAGTATTATGCTATTTAAAATAGTTATAACTAATCGAAAATATCTTTAATTATGAAATAACAAGCTTAGTGTAAAAGTTCTACGACATATTTTTAGTAATTTCAGCTTGAAATCAAGTCAGGAATGATGATATCCGCAGGAGCATCAATGTTACCTATAAAGGGTGACTGGTAATTAGTGACCGTTACTTATACACGTGATTGTACTCATGATACAAACAACTTTCCCAAGGAAACTTTTTTTTTTATACTCATTAGTTTTATCACAATAACAAAACAGCTGTTCGCACAAATTCGTGCGCGCGCGCCTGCTACCTCTCAACTGTTAGCCGCGCAACGCCGTTGACTCATAAACCTTACCTACAACAGTGATAGTGCACCCGCGCTACTTGCAAACATGTCCCGGATTTATAATATAAGTTAAATAATGAATATAAAAAAAAGTTTCTTTGGGAAAGTTGTTTGTAATCATGAGTACAATCACGTGTATAGGTATCGGTCACTAATTACCAGTCACCCTATATAGCCCAAACAATCGTCAAACTTAAGAGGCAATGGGCAGGGCATTGCCCGCAGAATAGGTTCGGTCTTCTGAAGTGGCGACCGCGTTCCGAAAAACACAGTGTTGGAAGGCCTCTTGCAAGCTTCCCGATGACCTGGTGAGGGTTACGGGAATAATTTAACGAATGTGAAACGTATAATCTAGCAGTGGACGTTATTCAGCTGAAACGATGATGATGATAAAAATTACTTTAGCTTCTGCGTTTTCTAGCGTCTTTGATTTCCGATTTTAATCTGCAAAAGCATTTTTTAAAATAGAGGGAAAATAACTTTTACGTACTTAAATAAAAGCACTGATTAAACGGCACAAAGCTGTAAAAAATATTAAGGCTAAAACTATAAATTTTTACAATTGTTTTTAATTAACAAAAAGTTATTTTTTCTACAAAACACTTCTGGAAAATTAAAAAGGTACTGTTATAAAAATAAAAAATATCTTTACGTAGGTACTGTTTCTTTACCTTTAAAACAGGAAAGGTTTTTACATTGCGTGCTCTGGTTCTGAATAATTTGCATGTTAATGAGAAACCTACAGCTATGTGGACAAACGCTATGGTATAAAATTCGCCATGATTTAAAATAAATGAATTTTGCAAGTCGCGTTTACCATGCTCGAGTGACGCATGGTTGTTTAAAGTACTTAAACTGTACCAATTTCATGTATTTAATGTGAATTGTAGGTACAGCAAATTACTGCGAGGCAAACGTCTCTATTAAATTTTTTTAAAACCTAGAACTTCAGAACTAATGTTGAATTTGCTGCTAGAGGTTTAGGGGTAGCTTGGGGTCTTAGAAATGTAAGTAGCTCGGCCCGGGTATGAAAGGCAAGAAGGAACGGGGTGGGTTTATTAGTCAGTAAAAGTCTGACACTATCTCTTGCTCCGCCCAAGGGCGGGGGATGTCACTGGAAATGTCAAATTGTAATCTGGCCTTTTGAAGTAACTTTATTTTATAATTTTTTGTCATAAGTTACTATAACAGATTAATTATTATGATAGATTATTTTAATATTCCTGCCGAGAGCTGGTTAAAAAGTAATTTTTCTGTCTGCTACCAAAATATGACTGCACTACGCAGTGGTCCATGTTATACTTAATCGCACTTTCCCAATAAATCTCTCAATCTCTATAAATCTCTCAATCTTGTTTCCGTGTGCATCACAGTACTTTCCTTAAGAACCTTACATTCCAGTGGCGCCAAGATTCGTGAAGTGAAAGAGCAAAAAAAAAGACATTTTAAAACATCTATTAATTCATAGGATTTTAAAAATGGTTTTAAAACATGCACAAATACTTCCTCACAGATCAGTTACTTCAAACAAAATTTTAAAAAACCATTCATTCATTTAAAAGTCTGGTATTGCAAAAAAGCAAATATGAACGAAGAACGAAGCGAAAATCAACGTAGACTGTATTTACTCAACTGTTGTAAACACACAATCCTTTTTGACGTCCACGCTTCCACAATGCAACGTCACCTTTCTTTTTATACTCCTCTGTTTCTTTTTTAACTTTCAATTTCACTCATTTTAAAATACACTATTCAGCATTGTCTTTTAAATTTTCTCGACAAAATTTATTTACTGTACTTTGCCTTGCCTTGCCTTTAATCGAAGTGTCCACGTCACTTCGGAAGGTAGACGGGGGACACTAAAGATAAATACCACTATCTCGACTTAATGGCTTTCTGTCTTATGTCTTAGAAGGGTGTCCATCCGAGCCGAGTCAGGTCAGAGAAACTTTGATTTGTCTTCGTTATGTCGACATATCTCTTCACGCGTACGGAATTTTGATCTCCGTATTCAATTTATCGAACACGCTGCGGTTTTATTAGGTAATTGAATGGGAAACATTTGTCGCAGGCTTTTGTCATTAGGCCTTTTTTATCCTCGAATAAGGTCGAAAGGAAATATCGAGTCAATCACGGTGTCTAGTTTTCTCGCTCGTTGAAAGACTCGGCGGAGGGAAATTGTGTATTAGAGTCGCTCGAGAAAATGGGTGAGGAAATTGTCACTTTCTTCACTTGTTGCATCTGAAGCAATAAAACTACATATACTAGTACGTCACACTTAAAGCAATTTTGTTAAAGATAAATTCGTACATCGCACCATATTAAACTCATATTTTATTTTACTTTCCCATTTTCATTTCATGTTAAATCTATATTGGTTAGTTCAGCTCATAAAAATCCCTTTTATATGCCAAGTGGGTGCTGTTATAGTGGCGTCATACTCAATAAATATTCCTAAAGCATAACATACTCAAATATTTAAAACATGTACGCCGTCTCCATCGCGAGCGGGCTATTTCACACTACTTGTTTTCTCGCGAACAACATTTATACTCAAGACTTATGCCAACCGTGTGCAGGGTGCATTTTTCTGGCTTCTATTATTCAGCTATACAATGGAATATAGACTTTGTATTTAAAGAGTTTGAGATGATATTCGTTTGTTCACGTTAAAACAAATAAGTCACCGTCGTCACCTGAGCAAACGTAGCGGGGCCCCACAACAAGTTTATATCAATTTTCTACCGAGTGCGTCTGGATGGTGGAAAACACTTAACCGTAGATGTGAGCCTTTATGTTCTTTTAGAATAAAACTGTTTTATTCCTTCCAGTACACTTTGAGAAGGTAAATTAAAAAAAATATACCAAGTCCACGAAGAGATGGTGAAGTGAAATTTTTATTTTCGTCCAAAGCGTATATTTTTGTGAACGTTTTATTAATGCTAGGCAGAAAAATCAGCGTTCTGAATAAGGTTTTATGAATAGAAGCTTATTTGCAAATACGTTTGCTTGTGAGTTTCAAAACATGACATAAAAGTAAGATTAAACAAGGAGATAAAACCCTTATACGATATGTTTATACTTACTTTAAATAAACAACGTCAAATGAGTCATTTTAATGAATTGTTTGTACGTGTGGCTGTTTGTTCATCGTGTTTACTATACAACTACGGTAGATAAAATATGTAATACGTGGTTATATATTTTACGACATCTGTACCTACATATGTATACGAGTAGTACCAGAGATACGTAGATACGAAGGTATAATATTCGCTTATGACTTTGTTCACATTGATTAGGTTTGGAGTAGGTACTTACATAGACCAATTTGCTAAGTAAGCAGTTTTGGCAAGCGTCTTGTAAACATAGGCGTTACTTATTGTATTAGCAGAGAAAGCGACGTTCTGTTTATTTAACAGATAATGTTGGTAGAGAAAAGATAGTGCAAATAATGAAAATCATATAACGATATTTTATACCTAGATAAAAGTAGGCTGGCCTTTTTTTAAACTTTGCTCCACCCTAGGAAATACTTTAGTATCGAGAGCGTATTCACAAACATGTAAACTTATATACACAAGACATCCAGACCCAAAACAAGTATCTGAAAGGCATATAAATATTAGTTCCAAGCGGGAATCAAACCCGCGACACAAAGTGCAGCAGCCAATTGCTCAACCACTGCGCTAAGGGACTTCAACATAATTTGGGAAATGTTTATGAGTATACACTAGAGTCATACTTCTGTTTTACCTTTCAGAGAATGTAGGCGTGATATTATGTTGCGTAACATTTAATTTTTTTAAAGAAACGCTTTATCAAAAAATATTTTCACAATGTTTCAGCTGTAAACACAAAATATCTTCTCTTTTACATCTTATTTACATAATACATAAATTATAATATCGAGTTCTTTGCATATCCAAGGTAAACAGAAGCGTGGAAGCAAGTAGGTAAGTGTAGGCACGATAGTATACAATATGCTGCCGAATTTTATGATCGTACTCATATGTGAAGTTCGTAAAGGGTTCATGCGGTTCTTTAAGAGCTCTGTGACATTTTCTTGAATGACCAACTTTGGTGTTTTTATTCAGTGACACTGAAATACTTGGACTTATTGAATACGGGGAATAGTTATTTGTACCTATAGTTCACTGCGGCCTTACTTTTTGCAATTTTTTCATAAAATTCGCAATGTCATTTTGTTTGATTTCGTCCGTTGTCATACATCCTGTCCTGTTGATGCCGCGACTTTGTCAATTGTCAACCCTACGCGTCTTTGGAAGGTTTTTGTATTCTTGGATACCTACTATCCAGAAAACAAATTATATAAAAAAAAAACTTTTTTTTCGTATCGATAGACTCATATTTTTCTTTCTGACCAGCCTGAGCTTTGTAACTTGGCTAGGGGGCCAAGTTACAACCGTTTCGCTTGCGCCGAACGCTTCGAGTTGACCTTGCCGCCAATTCTTTAGTTTTGACCACGTGACTGAGCGTTAAGACGACGTCATTCCCGTACATTTGAAGTTTTCTAGTAGCATTAACGATTGCACATTATCAACTTGGCTAGGGGTACTGTACAGATTACTTAATACTGTACCCCTAGCCAAGTTACTAATGAAATGACGTCATCTCAACGCTCAGTCGCGTGGTGAGAACAAAAGAATCGGGGGTGTGGCCAATTCGAGGCGTTCGACGCAAGAGACACGATTGTAACTTGGCTAGGGGGGCAGCTCTGTTAGTAAGATTTTCAATCCTAAAAGATGCATGAAAAAACGTATTATTAAATCTAGAAGCTAGGCATTACAAGTCGCTTGGGCTTCAGAAATAAAACTTCACACAGATTTAATCAAAAAATTTTTGGTGTCTACCAGTCAACACATTCACGGTCAGACCGCAAACCTTTCGTGGCAGCTTAAAGGTTAACCTCGACTTTTAATGGAATCACACGTACAAAACAACGTGTAAACACATACATAACACAGCAACGAAGGCACCTACAAATTGTTCGTCTAAAAGGATATTTTGTTTGTCAGACAAACAAGTTGTCCTTGATTAGGAACGAACCGAGTTTGGATGAAAATCCTTGGTGGATTTTTTTCATGTTTGTTTTGCCGACAAGTATAAGCGTTTTGCCACGAATTCGTGAGGCCGCATTTTAACGAAGACTTACGGAACGATTATTGATTGGCAAATTATAAGTGAAGGAATTAGTGCTGATGTATTTTCTCCAGAACATTTTTATTTAATGTGCGACAGACCCTGGCAGGGAATTCTACTCCTGGGCGGGTACCAGGAGTAGACGGTTAGTTTCAGTGACTTATAACTTTCAATTTAAAATTGTCCACTTCACACTTTTTTATAAAGTGACATGGATATGACTTCAATTCAAATGTAACACATAAATCAATTCGTTGATTTAAATAAATATGAATGCACGTGTTTCCTGTCCGCATAAACGATCAATGATTGAATGACCTAAGTAATTTAGGTATCACGTGCTCATTTGCATTAAATAGTTTAACTGTGTGTACCTTACCGTATTTTTATACCAGACAGACAGGAGGCTATTCACTTTGAATCTAAAATAAAAGTGTGAATGAAAACCTGGTACCCCTTGCCAAGTTGCTAATCTGCAATAGTTAACGCGTGTAGAAAGCTTCAAATGTACGGGAATGACGTCGCCTCAACGTTCAGTCACGTAGTCAGAACAAAAGAATTGGCGACAAGGTCAACTCGAAGCTTTCGACGCAAGCGAAACGTTTGTAACTTGGCTAGGGGGGCTGTTCATATCGCATATCCATCCATTCTATGGATTTTTCAAAAGTAAACCCTCGACAAAAATTTTAATTTGTATTTGTGTAAAGCTCACAAATACAAATTAAAATTTTTGTCTCAGAAAACTAACCCAGTTAAAGTCTATAAACCACTTCCGAACTGCATTTTACCGTCTCTAATGTGGGTCATCAGTATCTGTAAGAAAATGCTATAAAACTTTGCAAAAGTGTTTTTATCTACCTTTGTTTTTAATTTAATACTGTAAATGCTGTGGCGCATCTAAATTATCATTAACTTTAAGGGTCCTGCTGAGAGAGAGCTGGTTCAGTGAATGTGTTTTCTATTAAAAATACAAGTATGAAGACTTATTTGAAACTGTCTAGAACGTACCTGTCTGTTAAATAATTTTCAAATGGAACAGAAAGTGTATGACTCTATCTGAAAGATAAGCTAACTGCAACACCTAGAAACAAAAAAAAATGGGAAAAATAATCCAGTAGTAAACGTATACTTAATGCATAAATATATACCTATTATATACTAACCTATTTTCTATATAATATAAAATATTCTATATAAAACTAAAAACTAGTCTATGTCAAGTTCTGTATTTTGACAGTTGTGACAGATAATGTACACAATGCTGATGGGTTGTTTATTGTCAATTGAAGATTGATCGGCATTATTTGTACAAATTGACTGATGGACGATATAAAGCAACAAAAGTCTATGTCATATTTACAGTACCCAAAGTGAGATATTACTAGTACTTATTAAAAAATATTTAAGTTGTCAGTACCTATACTGTTCTGCCGAGATTAGACTTAATCCCAGTCAATCAAATCAAATCAAAACATTTATTTCAAATAGACCATTTACAGGCACTTTTGAATAGTCAAATGTCGGTCAGTCCAAGAAAAGTGAAGCTAAATTGCACGTTCCAAAGAGTAGGTCTCTATGGAGAAGAACGTGCAAGAAACTCCATGGACACTCTTTTAAATCATATTATGTGTTACATATAATGCTTGGTTACATATTACTTGTTGCTTCTATCATGTGAGCACAATGTCGATAATGAAATAAAAAATGTAAAATGTAAAATAATTAAAAGATAGAAACTGAATTAAGCCACTGGCAGCTAAGAGATGACCAGTCCCATCTGACGGCACCCGTTCACGAGCATGACGCGTGCATCAGCCCCACTCAGCTCAACCATTTTGAAGGGAACTGAACGACCCAATAACACGTGCCACCAACAGCGAGACATTTGAGTGAGCATGACAAACTCTCAACTGCCATGCTCGTAATGTCAAAAAAAAAAAAAAGTTGTAACCTAATAAAAATGCTCCATGGTGCTTCACATTCACAAACTTGGAAAAAGTGCTTCTACATTATACAATGCAATTGTGTCTTTCAAATTAAAAAATAATAATATTAGTTTCCAACTAATCAACTAATTACTACGCCCTAGTGGTAGTGGAGCAGGACCAGCATTGAGCCAAGCATTTTTATCTTGAATATAATTCTCCAACTTATAATATGCTTGCCTGCAGTTAAAAAAGAAAACCATAAAATACAGGATCTTTTAGGTTCATCTGTTGCTTTCTTTCAGACGAGATCGAGGCCCTACCACGAGCTCTCATCGCGATCCATTGACAACCTAAACTCAACTGTTAAAGGGATGCAGCTATATAGGGCGTATAGTTTTTTTTGTCCCAAACAAATAAAATTAAAAAAATAAAATAGTTTCATCCCTTCTTCTCGCTCGCACGCTTGACATTTTAGCATGTCATGATAAGGGCCCTAAGCTGGTTCAATAGAAGAAAAGCTTACTACTTTACTAAACGCTATTATAAATAGTTATTTAAATCAATCTACACTAATATAATACAGACGCATGTTACCATGTTATATGTTATCTTTTTTGTATTTTAGTGTGTACATAAATTATAAAATAAATAAATCTACACTAATATAATAAAGAGGTAAAGTTTGTTTTTTTGTTTTTATGTTTTTGTGTTTGTAGGAGATAATCTCTGGAAGTACTGATCCGATTGCTAAAATGTTTTCACCGATAGAAAGCTGCTCTATTCCTGAGTCACATAGGCTATATTTTATGTACGCGGACGAAGTTACGGACAAAAGCTGGTCATTTATAAGACAATGTAAATGATCCATATATTCACAATAGATTCGTGCTTCACCATTGCATAGTGTCGTTCTAGGGACAATTATATGCAAGTGGCCGTTAAAGCAATTGAAACTTTTTGCGTCTGCTGCAGCCATATTTAAGAGTACCGTGTACAAAAGAGGTATGCAGGAAAACGATTATACTGGTACCCTTCCCCTAGGGCTGTGATGCTCTGTACGAGATTTTTTTAATTCCCGTTTTAAATTTTTGATGTTCTACAAAAAAGCCTAATTTTGACTCTTTCAACAAAAATTATCCTGTGCCTTTTAATCATATAATGACTTCTCTCTCCGTAGACAGGAGCGAGAGGCAGGATCAGACTTTTATTGACTAAAACCAGACCTGTGCTGCTTCCACCTCAAAAACAATAAGCCTTATCCATGTTGTTAAAACAAAATTAACAAGTAGGCATTTTTTTTTAAATGACCTGAATTATAATCGGACTGGAAGACCGTTACAGGCAAATTGTTCCAATCCTTCCATGTACACGGTATAAACGAAGAGGTGAAACGCTTAGTCGGGACCGGAGGAGAGGTGTTAACAACGAAAAGGTGGACACTCGCCGTACGTCGGCTTTTCCGATGGTAGAAAGGTGATGGCGGAATTAAGTCATGTAGTTCCTGCGCACACTCTGCAAAATACATCCTGTAAAATATCGAAAGGCTACGCCTGTGCTCCAGGTCCTAATTATTGTAATTTTTGTTTGCACATTTACATTTTTTTAAGAAGCGATCTTAGCCGTAAGATACGCCCCAAATCTAATAGTATAAAAAACTAGCTGTTGTTTGTAAATAAAATATAGCCTGTGACACTCAGAGATAAAGCAGCTTTCTATCGGTGAAAAAATTTTAGCAATCGGACCAGTACTTACAGAGATTACCTCCTACAACCAAAAAATAACTTTATCTCTTTATAATTAGTGTAGATTTACTTCTCCAATTAAATACTTATCAAGCATTTCTTATTAATCATCGATTTCCTTAACTAAAATACTTCCGCCTCAAAATTCTTAACAAGTAGTTTGATGACGTATAAAATTAGACGTTGAGCTTCTATAATATGCTGCTTTTAGTTCCTAGAACTCACTTAACTCACATATCCGGCATAATTTAGTCAGTCATTTAGTACGCACCATGCAAATTCTTAGAATATTATGACAGACGCTAAATAACTAAAACATGATGTCATTGAAATGTCCAGTTTGGTGTTAAGTATCATGTGGTTGAAACAAAAGTAAAGTTCCCATCGTTTCGCATAGGTACGAGGTATATTAGTTACATACGTCATTCACACACTTGAACCTGACCTAATTGAAAAATTGCAATTTGCGGAAAATGAGCACGAAACCCTTGTTTCATCATAGTACCCCGCCAGATTTACCCTGGGCATGAGTAGCTGCAGGGTGGATCTTGACCACCGCAGGCACGGCTGGCGGACAGCGAGCAACGCCTTCCGGTAAAGACCAAGAACGGGTCGACCACGCGTTATGTTCCACGGACGCCTCAATGAGTGGTCAAGAAGACTAACGAGTACAGTTTGCGCCGATGCCTGTGCCAGGGGTGCAGATTGGGTGAAAGAGTTACCGTGGCCCTCGCAAAGGGTCAATGAAGATACACTGTGGGTTTTAGCCAGTCAAAGTCTAGCATTCCGTCTCACTCCACCTGTAGCGAGTGAATTCTGATGATTTCCCATGCAAAAGAAAATAAAGGGTTTCAGAGTAGGCTTATTGTGGTCAGCAAGCAAAATCAGAAGTTACCGCTATTTCGAGATAGGTTACTTTCATTTTAAGAGTGTTATCGTATTTCTTTCTGACCAGTACTTTACTTTAAAATAAGTTTATAGTAAGACACTCTTTCTCGCTCCACTCACACAGGTATAATTCGTTTGGTGATTTCTTATGTTCAGGTTATAGCGAAATCAGAGGTTACCACTATTTTGAGATAGATTAAGTACTTTCATTTTAAGAGTGTTATCGTATTTTTTTCTGATTAGTAAATACCTACCTAAACCAAAAATTTAGCAACCCAAAAACAAGTTTACAGAAAATCTTTTTTACTGACGTTTCCAATGCTTTCCCAAACAAAAAACATCTGGTGCTGAATGCCGCTGACATTTCGAAACTTTTTTTTTCACAACCCTAACAGCGGAGCGAGGGAAACATACTCATAGTGCCAATTCTCCACGTGACGATTCCCGGACGATTTCGATACGAGCTTTTTACTTAGCCACTCTACTATGGAGATAATGCTCTTTCTATGTCCTTTTTTAACACTCTGAAGTTGAGTGATTATTTTTGGGATCGGAGTGGTAAGCTTTTTCATTTTATTTCCTTAGTTTTTTATAGCCGTCAAAGTAACAAAGGCATTTTAATTTCTCCTTCGCTGTTATGTGGTAAAACGTTTACGTTACATTAATGAAAAGTAATTACGAGTTTGCAAACTTGGAAGTTTTCTTACGTGTTCCTAAGTAAAACTTTGAAATTTACAACATTGTTATGTTATATTTGAAAGTAATGTATTGTACAATCTTTTACATTACCTCAGGGTTTGAAATGAGTAAAACTGGGAATGTAAACAGCGAAAACTCAACAAACATGGAATGTAGAATACTTTACCCTTTCACATGCCCAAAAATCCTTTTCTTTTTTCCTTAACCCCTAAAAGCCAAACAATCAGTTGCTGGGAAAAAAGCCAGGAATTAAGGCAACCCGACGCCGTGCACCAAAGAGTCAGTGTCTGCACTAGTTAACAAGCCAGGCTGGATTACAACATGAAAAATAAAATATATTTTCGAGCAAACAGTGCCGGGCAATTTAGCAGTCGTGTCGCAGCCGTGCTGGGCAATTTCACCAATTCCCTTATATGTCAGCCTTTAGTAACAAGCAAACGTTAATTGAAAATGGAATTTTTCCCACCTAATCCGACTCTGGCTGTTCAATCGGCAGATCTTAATACATAGTGCGAGGTGTGTAGTAATTGGATTCGATTGATTATTTTGCCGTTTGGTGTTCAATGGTATTTGTTTAGTGGTCTCGCCGAGAGGATTTTATTTGGAATCCCAATTCAATTATGTTACCCGGAATTAAATTAATTATTGTTCGCTAGTTCTATTTTCAAATATGTATTGACATAAGTGGTTGGAATTCCATGGAATTGTTTGTTTACAAATAGTATTTCCAATTAAGACTTCAATTTGGTAAATATCTATTTGGGAACAATTATTTTTGTTCCCATTATGAAACAAAATATTTGTTCGTTTCAAATAAAAAGCTCTTGTTTTGCATACCGTACTGTTCAATCAACTGTCATAATACTGGTAATGTGAAACCAATTGGACTGCATCCAATAATATTTACTGCCGGTATCTTGATATTTTTAAAGACATTTGAATAAGAGAATTTTTCGTAACTGGCTTTTGATAACTCTTCTGTCTAGTAGATCATACTAAAATTATTCCAGACAGTTTTATTCAATTCTTCTTATTACCTCACATTGCCATTGCTTAACGATTACCTTTGAGAACATTATTTTGTTACTGAGCAACTTTAAGAACCTTACTTGTCCTAGAATTTCAATTCAAAACCAACTTATTTTATACTGAACTAGGTTTTGCCAGCGGCTTTTTCCGCTTGAAAGATAAAAAAAATATCTCAAGCAAACATACTTCAGGGGTAAAAAGTACCTATCTTATGTCCCATTCCAAGACATAACCTACCCGTGTTCCACAATTTATTTAAATCCGTTTAACCGTTTGAGACACACATTTATATAAATACGCACATACACGCATATATATATACAGGGTTATTTGTAATACACTGGCAACCTCGCAGTACTGTTACTGACATCATAAACAATAACTTGTGTTCTGAAAATAAAAATATTTTGGTAAATGAACACTTCTGTTATATGTTTTGTAAAAAGTCATAGAACAGAAGTGGTTGTTTATGATGTTAGTAGTACAGTCCTGTAAATTTGTTTGTGTTTTACAAATAAACCCGTTTAAACTTTCGCCTTTAATTGTTATAATGATCAGTTTCAAATCATTCTCGTAAAGTCTGTCTAATAAGTTAAACGACTTGGGTAATTATTAGGATTTAATGAAATCTGATGTAGTCAACACGGGTTCAATAATCAAGGTTGATTAAGAGACACAGATCATTGTTTACCAACAGAAGAACCTTATGAAAAGTATCGAATATAAGTATTTTTTAAATGATTAAATATTATACAAAATTCCCAAGTCGATTGACTTATTAGACAGACTATACGTGTGAGTATCATTCTAAATTACAAGCAAAATGGAGAAAAATATAAATCTGTATACGTTAACATCCTCCCCATACTTGAAATCCCAACAGTACTCGAGTCCGCCAGTTTTATTGGCACTAATAAAATCATTCGTTCGAATAATTCGTAGATGAGTTCACCGTACTCTCGTGGGTTTTAACAAGAGTTTAAGCAACTTTCTTAATGTCTATATAAATTGTTGAGTACACATTTTACATAGAGTCAGCGGTTTCAGACATGATCAATCTACACTAATATTATAAAGAGAGTTGTTTTTTTCTTTGTTTCTAGGAGTAATCTCTGAAAGTACTGGTTCGATTGCTAAAATTTTTCATTGATAGAAAGAATAGAATAGAATAGAATAGAATAGAATAGAATAGAATAGAATAGAATAGAATAGAATAGAATAGAATAGAATAGAATAGAATAGAATAGAATAGAATAGAATAGAATAGAATAGAATAGAATAGAATAGAATAGAATAGAATAGAATAGAATAGAATAGAATAGAATATAATAAACTTTATTGTACACCAAAATAGTAACAATTTCACAGGAACTTAAACCTATGTGCACAGTGGCGGTCTACTACTACGGTGGAAAGCTACATTATTCCTGAGTGACATAGGCCATGTTTTAAGTTCGCGAGCGAAACTGCGGGCTAAAGCTATTTCACTGATATTATTCATAGATTAACTAGATAAAGCTGTAGTAGATACATATTTCCTTAGGACAGCTTTCTTTTAGGCTTCGAACGTGCATTTGTCGACCAGTGTCAAGTTTAGGAATTGAGGTGTGAGTGGTTTTGACATAATGATTTTTTTATGTTCATTATCACTAAGTTTATTTTATTTTTTATTTGTATATTTCTCTTTTGTCTGTGTTCCGTCTGAGTGTCCGTGATATCACAGGTACTATTAAAATACCAGCACTGTTTTTTTTTTAATTTTGCGAAACCCACTCCTATGTGTTTTTTACCGACTTCGAAAAGGAGGAGGTTCTATGTTCGGCTGAATGTATTTTTTTTTTGTATATATGTTCACCGATATCTCGGTCAATTGTGGACCGATTTTGAAAATTATTTTTTTGATTGAGAGATATTGTTATGATCTGATCATGAGCTTCGAAGATATGGAACAGAACTCCTCATAGGATCACAGCAGAACTGTCGTTGCAAGTAAAATTGCTTTGTTTATACGTATAGTCAATGACTGACTGAAAAAAAAGGGGAGAAGATGTATTGAACTGATTTGATGATGAAGCCAGAAGGTAAATTAATGTAATCTATCCGTGTTTGGGATTATTAGAATTGTTATGAGATGCACTCTGGCTAAAAGGTATAAAGTTGGTCTGTGGGGTACTTTTTAGTGGTGGTACCATAACTAAAAAGAGTAAAATAAAAAACGTTTTTCAAAAAAAAATTACTTAACCGACTTCATTGTTAAAAAAACACTGAAAAGTAGGTACTAAATAACTTTAATTTCGGAAGTCGGTGTTAAATAAGGAAGAGACAAAACTATTATAGAAACACCGACTTCCGAAATTAAAGTTATTTTGTACTTTTCAATGTTTTTTTTAACATTGAAGTCAGTTGTATTTTTTTTAAGTTTTAGTCAGTGAAAGTCCGATACGCCCTATCACTCCGCCCAAAAGCGGGAGAAAGCATAGGATGATTATTTTCCTACCTTCTTGGCCTCGCACAAGTCTTTTTTATTTTGTTTGCAGTTTATTTTAGGTAGTCAATATTTTTTATTTTGTTCTTGGTCCTGTACGAGACACAAATATTTCTTTTGTTTTTGTGACCTCTACTTTGTATTAACGATCCTTAGATCGTTAGTAGACCTAACCATATTGACCTCTACTTATGGCCCCTAGTCCGTTAGCAGAGGTCAGATTCTGATCTCTAGATCAGACCAGCTTCTTATGAAATCTTATTGACCGTTTTAACACTTGTTGTTCTAACGCCGTTGACTGGCCTGTTGGTCTAGTGGTTAGTGACCCTGACTGCTATGCCGGAGGTCGTGGGGTCGATTCCCACCCAGGACAAATGTTTGTGTAATGAACATAATCATTTGTTCTGTGTCTGGGTGTAATTTATCTATAATATGTATGTATTTAGAAATATATAAGTATGTTTATCAGTTGTCTAGTACCCATAACACAAGCTCTGCTTAACTTGGGACTAGACGGCGTTGTGTGATTGAATATTATTATTATATTATATTACTTAATATATGGGAATTTGTACACACTATAAGTTTGCATATTGAAATATATGATTATTTTGTCATAGTCATAGTCATAGTAGTTTATTGGTAAGGGATTCTTACAAGTCAATACAGAATTTACTTAATTTGCTTAATTTTTTTTTTATTTGTCTTTGACTAAATCTTGTTCTGATGGTCCGTCGTTTTATAAATGCCCATGTAGGCAGAGGCTTACATGTGCATTTATATTTTATTTCATTTATGGGCATATGTTATAGATGACAATAGGCAGTTTATAGGTAGAAGTCTATAAACTGTCTGTTTCATTTTTGTTTATTTTGTTATACATATTTACTACATCTATACAGTATACTGGTATCGGGAATGATTCCAAGTTACCAGGCTCTAGAGAAAAGAACTACTGACAATACGAGCCATGTCCAAGAAGTACCGCTTTCTGAATCAAAGCCTCGATTCGGCTGCCTAGCGATAGTCTTCTAAGATATTGGATTAACGTATATTATATCAATTCTATAATATGATAGTAAAATTATTAGTATTAGTATTTTGCATATTCGTGATCGAATTACTGATAGATCCTTTTATGGAAATACCTAGTAAATTCGTTAACGACTATTTCTCGTGCGTCACGGCACGTCAAACGCTTGCAGATTCCAAAATCATGAGTGATGACTGAAAACTATATTTTATCTGCACTTAAATAGTAATAGCCGTTTTTATGACCACTTCATTCAGGCTTAGTCATTTGAACTAATCTTATAATAGAATCATATTTTATGTTTCTGATATAAAAAAAAGTTTGATTTCACATAGAACTACATGGGCACTATAAATCGGCCACTATAAACTTTATTTACTTAGTGCAAGCCATGAGAAGAAAATACATAAATATTACCATTCCAAAGCTTTTTACGTTAATTTCAAACCATGAAGTCCCTAATCCAAGATCAACAATGCAAACTCTCGTAAATAATTGCATTAATCAGTACAACACTAGCACTGACAGGCAGATGTAATGCGATTATCTGTTGAGTAGCGTCTAGACTGACTCAATTAGTAACTAGGCTATTATGTAACTCAGTCAGGAGTTCACAAGGAACGGCTGGAATAAGGAAACTTCATTCAGGTAAACAAGTTAAATCAGATAAACAGGAACTGTTATTTTGGGAAACTGTTATTTTCACGAAAGTATTATTTTGGCGGAACTGTTATTTATCGCTGGTAAATATTTCGGAACTGTTATTTTAGAGTGAAATGTTTCGTTGTTAGGGATACTTTGATTGGATTTGATTTAATGAATTAGTAGGTTGTGTTTATTGTTTGGAGGTATGGGGACTGTAAAGTCCTACATACCTCTTCCGTTGGAAGGAGGAGAGAAAATTTTGTGCTGTTGTATTTGTTCAAATCGCGCAGAGAACTCTAATTGCGCGATGCAGGATTTCGTAGTTTAGTTCATATGTGGCGCCAAAGATGTCATACAAGTCTTTTCATTTAATTTTCAGTACTTACCAAATAATTTATGGTCAAAATTTATATTTTCATAGTGAGATGTCTATCAATATATTTGTGATAAATTCAATTTCTTTTTCATTATAATTCCATCTTTGTGTAATCCAATGGTAACTCAATACGGTGGTAGCTGTTTCAATATAAGATGTTTTTATTTCCAAATCAATATTTTTTTCAGAAACTGTTACTGTGTTTTAATTCTACTGTTCACTATTATTACTTTTACCAAACAAGATTGCTGGAAAAAATGGATTTAGAATTTATTAAATTTTACGAAGCTAAACGTTTAAGTGGGTACTCAAGTGATTTTGAAAGGAAAAACTTCAAACATCAACGCATTGTTCGCGCAGAAATCCAAATTTAGAACACTCGAATAGAATTCAAACAATTCAAAAGTTCGAGCTACTTACCGTTCGGAAACTTTTCATAAAATGAGAATTTCGGCGAACGGAATCTGTGAATGTGACATAAAACACTCCAGCCAGTCACATTCATCAGAAAATGTCAAAGAGTACGTTAGTACCGCAGATGGGACTGTTGGTGATGACGCAGTGTTTGTGAGAGTGTGCTCAAACACCCCGCTTCTTTGTTGGTAGACCGTTGTTTTTGCGACATAATCTCTCTCTCTACAAACTTGGCACGATATACTTAGCTCTGATTGCGATGTGGACTTACTGTTTCTCATATTGTTTTTTTGCTCTTTGATTGTAATTTATAAATCGTTTAAACATGACAGCTTTACTTGAATCTTCTAAAAAGCTACTAGTACTTATTTTGAAGCGAAAGCTTGAACAGGTATTTGTGATAGAAAACAAATGAAGCAAATTCGGCCACGTAGATCGTAAATCAGGCAAATTAATTGTACCTGAATAATGGCCTCGGGGCATTGAATATTTAGGTAGACGCTACCTTACTTGACAGGGATTAATTTGCTTAAAGATTATGAATTAGAAAGCTTTGGGCTAAGTAACTAATGTAGGTATGTTGAGGTATTTTTTATTATTATTGATAGGCTCGCACTTCAGCACTATATCATCTGGTGGTAAGTGCTAAAAAGTGACCCATCCATTCTTCATTTGATAGATGCCTAGGTTGTATCTAGTAGGAAACATAGACTCCGCCAGGATATTCCAATTCTTGACTTTATAAATGTGTTCCGAAAACGTTTTGTGGGATGTCCACAATATCGGTAGTTTACGTACATAATAAGGTTCTCGAGGACAAGCCCGGGGCGACAATGTAACAACGATGCGACGACGCTTTTCATTATGTGTATTATAGTTATATAGATAATTTTATTATGTATCGAATATTTATTTTCTTTAATTTTATTTTAAATCCTTACTTTTAGTTTATTTTATTTCTTCGTTTTGATTTTGTTTATTTAATTATATACACTAATATAATAAAGTATTTGTTTGTCGGAGGAAGTAATAATAATAATCTCTGGAAGTACTGCACGCTTAGCCAAGTTGTTATTCTGCAATCGTTAACGCTGTCGAAAAGTGATGAAACGTATGGGAATGACGTCATCTCAACGTAAAGTCGCGTGGTCAGAACAAACGAATAGACAATTCGTAGCCAAGTTCACATCGTTCAAAATCGTTTCTACAATGTTTAACGCTACATCCTTTGTTATACAAACGCTACATTGTAGAACGAGCGGCCGACTCAGGCGCTTCAACATGGCTACCAACTTATCGTTTTCTACAATTGCTGTCACCGAGGCGTTACCGATTAGAGAACGGAATTCGACACAAACTGGTTGTGACTTGGCTAGGGGGGCTGGTCCGATTGCTAAAAATTTTTCATCGATAGAAAGCTGCTTCATTCTTGAGTGACATAAGCTATATTTTATATACGCGGGCGAAACTGCGGGCAAAAGCTAGTTTTTTATACGGCGCTTCTAAGATATGGAAGAACGAGGTTTTCTGTCACAGGTATTTCCATACCGATTGGTATCGAAATAAATAATATTATTAATTATTTTAATTGAAAATACAGAGAATAGATTGCTTCTAGGCAAGCGTGCTACATCGTCGGCCACATCATCGCTTACCATCAGGTGAGATTGTGGTCAAACGCGAGCCTATCCATTATAAAAAAAAAACCTCGTCAAAATGTCGTCACATCGTTTTTATCTCCCGAAATCTGCGTACTTCACTAATGTAACTAAAATAATTGGGTCTATAGAATCAGATTTAAACTAAACGAAAATCAATTGTGGTGTATATTTGGCACCCGAAATATTCACGCGAGCATTCCCTACCCAAATGGGGCTCATTACCATAAATATTTCGCCTTCCAAAATCGATAAACAAACAAATACCCTATAACTGCGTTTTATTTAGAAGCTCAACGAAGCTCTTCAATGAAAACATGTTTAGCTCATGTTTACAATAAAACCCTTGAGCGTCCCTAATTTTAAGGCCCTTACTCCCATTTAATGCCATAAAACAGTGACTTTCTGAAGCCCTCGGTAACGGCTGGGTTTATAGAATGAAAAAAAAAAAACCGGCCAAGTGCGAGTCGGACTCGCCCATGGAGGGTTCCGTAGCAGCAAGTAACGTAATATAAAAGTTCTTGTCGTTCGTTGTAACTTTGATCGATGTTTTAATAATAGTGTATTTTTTTTAGATTTATGACGTATTAAAAAAAAACTACTTATTAGATCTCGTTCAAACCAATTTTCGTTGGTAGTTTACATGGTAATGTACATCATATATATTTTTTAGTTTTATCATTTTCTTATTTTAGAAGTTAGACGGGGGGGGACACACATTTTACCACTTTGGAAGTGTCTCTCGCGTAAACTATTCAATTTAGAAAAAAATGATGTTAAAAACCTAAATATCATTTTTGAAGACCTATCCATAGATACCCCACACGTATGGGTTTGATGAAAAACATTTTTTTGAGTTTTAGTTCTAAGTATGGGGACCCCCAAAATTTATTGCTTTTTTTCTATTTTTGTATGAAAATCTTAAAGCGGTTTATAGAATACATCTACTTACTAAGTTTCAACAGTATAGCTTTTATAATTTCGGAAAAAAGTGGCTGTGACATACGGACGGACAGACAGACAGACAGACAGACATGACGAATCTATAAGGGTTCCGTTTTTTGCCATTTGGCTACGGAACCCTAAAAATTGTTTCATGTATAACATTAGCAACATATGATTTTTTCGTTCGACTAATACTTTAGCAAAAAAAAATAAAATTAACAACATGATATTTTTGCGTTTGTTTTTCCTACTCCTTTCAAAAGGCTTTGATCTATAGAAAAATAAATACATAAAAAAAAACTGGTTTAATATTCTCCAGAAAGTACATAGCATATTTACATAGATATGTAAATGAATCAATATTTCGCAAAGAAAATGGTTTTAAAGGTCAGCAGGGTTCTATGCGGGCATCAGGCGTCAGTAAGAGTAAATGTGCCTTTAACTCCGGCCAGATGTTGAAAGGACTATACGCCTTAAGCACTGACGCTACACACGTTTGCTGACAAACACTGAAGGGTTAACAGTCTGCTGCGTAACAGAGGGTGTTCGCAAAAGGTACATCATATGCAGGGTTAATAAAAAAAAAGTAAGCGAACGCAGGTGATGTTTTGTAAAGCGTAAAGGGAAGTTATATTTTTTCTTTTTGTTACTCGCGCCTTTAATACGACGTATTGAATAAAAGCATGCGTGTGAAGTTTTATAGAATGTGCTTCTTTGGAAGTGAATCGAATTTTATTTACGAGGTCGACTTTTATTTTAACAAAATAAAAACTGGACTGGTTAGGCCTTACACATTCACCGTATGCGTGGGTTAGTGGACAACGAGCTATGGGTTGCTCGCAGTCCGGTCATCCGGTAACCATTTCAACCGAGCCCGAGTCGTCGACAGCGCGTAGTGTTCTCCGCGGACCTCAAAGAGATGTCAGCAAAACCGTAGGGGTCCAACAGGGCCGAAGCCTAGTGGGGACATAGGTAGTCCGAAAGGGAATCCCGGGGCCCCGAAACGCAAGGTAAAGAAGGAACATAGGTTGTTTCTGGTCTCACACGCCCTCCCACTCTGCCCTAGAGCGGGAAGATTTCCCACCTTAAAAAGAAAGGCTTTACACATTCATTATTTTAGTTCACTAGGACTAACTTATTGCCTTTATCCCGGTTTCGCAAGAAATTAGGAAATTATTTCAAGGGTTTCAAAAGTATCCTATCCTGTATACTTTTTCAAGACATAGTCTACCATGAATAAAGTAATAAATATAGAAAAATGTACACACTCACTTTCGCCTTTAAGTGTAACTAGAAATACTTAATAGTTCCATGCAATTACTCTACATTTCAAAGTTCCGCTTGCCAAGTGAGATGGTTTTAGTACCCGTGACAACTTAAGTCCAGTAGCTCGTAGAAAACGGTTGTAAATTCTGAATTTCGTGCTTGAAATGCTGGCACAATTGGGTAATTGTTGTGAATAACGTAATTATACCAATATAATTAAGACTATTTTCATCCATATTTGACGTAAGTACATAATACACATACATAGTCAGACTTTTTAATTTCCCATTGCTAAGACTTAGGCCTCCTCTCCAGAAGAGGGAATGGGTAATCCACCACGCGGGCTTTGTGCGGGTTGGTGAATGTTATGTGTCTTCAAATATTTATTAACTTTTTAAGAAATAAATCAAAAATAAAAGCCAGCCAAGTGCGAGTCGAATTCGAGCCTACCTAAGTGTTCCCAAAAAATCACGTTTGCTATAGTATTTGCTGTTATAGTTATCTGTGACAAATTCAACTATCTAGCTATCACGGTTTATGAGAGCCTGGTGATAGACCGACGGACAGTGAAGTGATAGGAATCGTTTTTAGGGTTCCGTAGCCAAATGGCAAAAAACGGAACCCTTATAGATTCGTCATATCTGTCTGTCTGTCTGTCTGTCTGTCTGTCTGTCCGTCTGTCCGTCCGTATTTCACAGCCGCTTTTTTCCGAAACTATAAGAGCTATACTGTTGAAACTTTGTAAGTAGATGTATTCTGTGAACCGCATTAAGATTTTCATACAAAAATAGAAAAAAAGCAATAAATTTTGGGGGTCCCCATACTTAGAACTGAAACTCAAAATTTTTTTTTTCATCAAACCCATGCGTGTGGGGTATCTATGGATAGGTCTTCAAAAATGATACTGAGGTTTCTAATATCATTTTTTTCTAAACTGAATAGTTTGCGCGAGAGACACTTCCAAAGTGGTAAAATGTGTGCCCCCCCCCCTCTAACTTCTAAAATAAGAGAATGATAAAACTAAAAAAAATATATGATGTACATTACTATAAAAACTGCCAACGAAAATTGGTTTGAACGAAATCTAGTAAGTAGTTTTTTTTTAATGCGTCATAAATCGAAAAAAATACAATATTATTAAAACATCGATCAAAGTTACAACACATTACAAGAACTTTTATATTATGTTACTTGCTGCTACGGAACCCTTCATGGGCGAGTCCGACTCGCACTTGGCCGGTTTTTTACACTTTGGGTACGAAACCCCTTAAAACGTACAATATAACCAAACGTATAATCACGGTTCATCAATCGCCGTATCATAATAACCACATCCTTGTAATCGTATCTATATATATACATGTACAATCTATACATTTATCTACCCCACTTGGATGACCACGTATATCATAACTGGCCTTATTTACCTCCATTTATAACTCAACACAAATGGGCGATGAGGTTTTTCTGACGTTTTATAAATCAGTGCTTGCGCCGATACGGCCCTACGAGTTGATGAATGCATGCAATATGAGTAGTTGCACGGTGTCGGTAGGGGTGTGAGAGGTAGATTTAGGCAGGGGAAAGTTTAATTAAGAATTTTTTTGGTGAAAGTGTTACATGTAGAATAAAACTTTGTAGGTATGATACTTTAATTGGAATCAGTTTTTATTGAAAAGGATTCAAGGGTGTTTAATTTTTATTTTTTTAAGTTCCATACGATTTTTTCTGCACTGGGTAGAGCGAGAGGGAGTGTCAAACATATACTGCCTTAATGCCTAAGGCATTTAGTCCGCCTTTGTACGGTTTTTTTTTGTGCATAAAGCTTTAAATAAATAAATACTGTGTAAGACCCATGTTTCTTTACTTGTCCTTCGCGATCAAGATCTCAATAGCTCTACCACGAGCTCTTAATGCAATCCATTTGACGACCTAAACTGAACTGTTCAAGGGATGGAGCTATATAAGCTGCATAGCTCCGTCCCTCTTTTTCGCTCGCACGCCTGACATTTTATCACGTCATGGTAAGGCCCCTGGTGACTCTTTCAAACAATCACACAAGCTTTCTAAAATATTTAGTTACAAATAATTACTTCACAGAAGTAGTACATTTCGATACAACCGACCGAGTCGGAATTCGCACAAGCCGTAGACGACTGTGTTATGGAGTCGAGGGCTCCAGTGACGTTGCACGTGTACTACACGACGTTTTTCAATACATTTACGACTCTTGGGGGTTGACGCGGGCCTCGTGGGGGTCGATGCGCGCCAAGCCCGAAACGATAAATGTAATAAAATTGTGGCGAGTACGAGCACGCGCACTTTTCTGTACTAGGGCGGAAAACGGTCAATTGTGTGACTAAAAGCGGTGAGATAAGAGCGGGTTTTCGAGTAAGTGTATTGAAGAATATTATGTTCCATCTGCAAAAATACTCAAAAAAAACGGTAATATTGTTTTCGATAGAAGACATATGAACCAGCATCACTTAACTGATTAATAAATTTGAAAAAAGTCCAAAAACAAGACAATTTTTTTATTCTTATGACATTAAAAACTGTTCTAAAAAGTCAACCCACAAAGTAACGGAAAAAGCTGATGCTGCATTCACTAATTAACGCGCGACCAGATCCATTATGCAAAGTACTCTGGCGAAAGGCCAATAAAATACTAGGACCAACTTGGAGATTATCGGTCAAGGAATTTCTTTATTTTTCTCGTAGAATATCAGGTTTACGTAGGTATAAAGTTCCGTAATGTAATCATATTTATTACGCTTGGTAATGTTTTCTGCAGGCTACTTACGGTTCTGTAAGATTCATGTTTTATATCTCCATTTTCCTTTCTCGTATAATCTCATCTGTATCATTATGGGTTTTCTTCTAATGTTAGGTCTTGTAAAGAGTAAATAGTGTTGAAAATCTTGCCTTTGTTTACTCATTTAGTCTGATTGAATTTCTTCAATGATTATTCTTCTGCATTTCCACTTTTTCCATAACCTTTTATTCGGGCCTAAGCTTTTCGTTTCGCGGGCTTGTAGACAGTGAGGGATGAGTAGCTCGCCGTCCGATCGACCGGTAACCATCCACACCGAGCCCATGTCGTCAACGTTAAATAGTGTTCCACGCGCGCCTGAAGGAGATGTCAGCAAACCGTAGGGGCCCGGCAGGGTCGAAGCCTACTGGGGCCATGAGTTTTTTTTTATTGTTGATATGTTCGCGCTTGACCGCCATCTCACCTGATGGAAAGCGACGAGGCGGTCGACAATGGAACGTGCTTACCTAGAAGAAACCTATTCACTCTCGACTTAAAAATTCCCGGGTTGTAGCTATCAGGAAACACAGACTCCGGCAAGGAATTCCACTCCCTAGCTGCACGCAAAATGAATGTGTTCCCACAACGTTTTGTGCGTGTGGGTGGGATATCCACCATGTACCTGGGTAATGCAAAAGAGAACCCTGGAGCCCTGGAACTAAGGCAAAGAAGTAATGACGAATACACGTCTAAGAAGCTATGCGTCCGTGAACTGTAGGCCTAAGTATTAATAGCATTTTCTTCACTAATTTTGATATTCATAGCATTTTTACCAACTTCTAGAAAACGCAATTCATATACACTTAGGTAAGGCAACCCTCCCGAAACGATGTTTATGGGAAATATAAAGCCACCATGCTTTAAGGCAAAGCTATCATAGAGATAATTTATCACAGTTTTATCTCGAGATTTTTTCCTTCGACTAAGTGTTGGGGTAAACGGGAGAATGTGGTGGTGATATATTATGTCTTGATGCCACTTATAGTTCTTTTGTTAGGTACCTCTACGTTATGTTGATAGACGATGTGTACACCTTAACTTACAGTAAATAAATAAGTAGGACTTATTCACAGTATCTACATAGTCGGCCTTAATAATGTTCCCACTGTTGGTACTTAGGCCTCCTCTCTAGGAGAGGGAATGGGCTGTTATCCACCACGCGGGCCCAGTGCGGGTTGGTGGATGTCACATGTCTTCGAATTTTTTGATTCTAGGACATGCCGGTTTCCTCTCGATGTTTTCCTTCATCGTTTTGAGAGCTGTGATGATGAAATAAATTACACAAAGTAATTGAACCCCCGTTACCACTCGGCCACCACTGCTCTCAAAACAGTACATAAAGGTAGTTAAGAATATCGAATTGCAAAATGCTTAACCTTCAATAAATGTATATCGATAGCAACGTGGCAAAAAAATCGAAGTTAAACATTTACGAAATCTGAAGAAAATATTTAAATTATTAATTCATTCAGAGAAATAATAATAACTTATTTTTGATATTTATTTCATGGTAGTGTTGTAGATATTTGTTAAAGCAAGAGGTAATTCCATTAAATAGTCATAGTAGTAATTGGGAGGAATTGTCACGTTTTAGTTTTGTTAAGTAGCAACTAACTGGTGCTACTGGTGGCTGGTGGCTTCGGAGATTTTACTAAAACATGCAAAATACGCCCTTAATTTCAAAGTGATGAAAAAAAAGTTAATTTTTCGATAAATTTCAGCTAAGAGGGATTGGTACTTAACCATCAATAATTCGATACATGATTTATGTATGAGTTCCGAGATTGAAAAGACACGTCGAAAATAAAATCAACAGACCAGTTGAATACGCACTTATTATTTACATTCAATCGCTACAGAAATGATAATGAGGGTAGCTGCATTGTGAAAGTTCCCTGCCGTCCACGGTGACAGATTTTAAATGTAATATTTTATTTTTAATTTGAATAATATACGTCGCATTGAGACCCGGCCTTAATTCTTTAAATTTTCTGAATTGTTGCCACTTGTGTTTATATATAACCGTGCTTGTGATTTCACTTATAGGAATATTTTCGAATTTTATTGAAATTGTTGCATTGTATGTGTGTATTTATACCACAGGAATAAAAAACAACTAGTCCGCCATCTTGGGGGTTCCAACGTGCTGAATTTAGAATGACGTCACTCAGCTAACCATGCACTGTCATCATAACTGAACTCGTGTACTAATTTTTCAGCTCAATCGGTTCAAGATATCTGTTTCAAAATTGAGTTGCAAGATTTCACCCAAACGAACATAAACACACTCTACCACCCGTATTTGTAAAAGAGTAATTATTTAAGGTTAGAATTCTTCTTAATTTTTATTTCTTCTTATATTGGATTAACACACGTTACTTGAGTATATGCTCAAGTAACACTCGACGCTAGGTAGTTTTGTTTGTTGGCAGTTCTAACTTCGCGTAATTTTTTAACTATAGAATACAAATCGTTACTTAAGTAGTAACTTTTACTTGTATATAAATACAAGTGTTAGTTAAATAAAAGTTGGTAATAAAAAATAGAGTTGAGTAAAAGAAAAAAAAAACAAAACCAGTGTGACTCACTCCATGGCTAAAAGTCTTCCTAATTATTGTAAATATCTACATGAGGTACTTACATGACGTAAATATTATGATTATGTTATGCATACACCTGCAGATAACATACCCTAATTATCGATCAGACGATTTAAATAATCTTCTTTAATTGTTTTTAGTGATGAGTTTTCAAATACCTTATCAAATAATCCGATAAAAATGGCTACAGCTAAATATTTCATTCTCTAAAATAAATTGGGTTAAGATCCCATTTATTTCCATTCATATCAAACGAATTTTCTTATAAGAGTATTATATGAAAAGCTTCTTATAAATTTATCGTTTATACACAAACCTTATCGAAAATATTCAGTATTCATTCCAATATTCTGTTCAATCCCGAAGCAAATCTTTAGGGAATCCCAAGTATTCGAAGTCCGGCAAGGTCCAAGATTTCCATCCGGAATTAACTTCGAATTCGCCGGGTTTCACTCCCAAAAGTTTGGTCTAGACTTCTGAACAATGATTATTTTATTGGGAATTTCGCTTCCGAACCTGATCAATTCAATCATATTTTAAAGAAGAAAATATCAGCGCCTTGTGAGTTTATTTCAGCTGGAACTGTGTTTACTGAAGCCTTCGTTTTTTTGCGTTACTTGGTTTTATTGATCAGAAAAGTTTATTAGATTTTGTGCCATCAACACCCGGTTTTATAGAAGGTCTATTTTTATTGACTAAACTGCGAAACATTTTCAGAACTTACAAAACATTATCACGTATGGACAGATCACTCCCTCTCAACAATGAAAGCGCACTACACAAGCTCAGACCCATCAACTAGCAAGGGAATGCAACAAAAGAGTTCATTCTTATCTCCTCACTACATTGTGCATCTGCAATACAGAGGCGGAATTAAAAAACCATCCCTGGATGTTCGGAATTCCCTGAAGGGTTCTCGATGTCTGAGGTCGGGGGTGAAGGGTGCTGGCGATTGAATGTGGTCAATGTGGCGAAGGGGGCTGGACATAGTCGGTTGAGAATGCTTTACTGCGGTACGATTAACTGAAACTGTGTTTAGATATCCTGCAAATGAAAGACTGACGTGGATTGATAGTTTGTAGTCGACCTTCTTTTGTTTTAGAGACACAATAGAATGATTCAGAATCGTTAAAGGGTTGAAAGCAAGATTCTCCGATTGTCGGCTTTGATTAACGTTTGAATCTTCTTTCAAAATCGAATGACATTATGATATTTTAATCTCAAGGCCAATTTTCAAGAAAACATTAACGATTATATCGAACTTATCAGTCGCTGTTACCGGGGACTTTATTTTTATATACCAGCAAGATTCCGGTTGATACGTGGAATATAAAAATATCAGTCTTACTCAATATCATCAATGATATTATGTAGCGTTACCTTGAACAAATAATTAAATAAAAAATACAATGTGTATAGGTATTTAGAGTTAGATAAAGATTTTATTGTTGAAGTTATCGGGAATATCAGAAGGATTTTTTTCTTTTCATTGATAAGCCTTGTCATGATAGCACGTGCTAGATGAAAATAATATGAGAGGATGTGACACGTTGGTATTGACGTAAGTTGACGATAGACGAAGTCGCTATGTACGGTAAAGAAAGATATATTGGTGATATAAGTTATGTGGTGATATCTTTTTAAAACATAAAAAAACTTTTTACAAAAAAATATATAACCGACTTCAATGTTAAAAAACACCGAAAAGTTTAAAATAACTTTAATTTCGGAAGTCGGTGAATAATAGTTTTGTATCTTCGTTATTTAACACCGACTTTCGAAATTAAAGTTATTTTAAACTTTTCAGTGTTTTTTAACATTGAAGTCGGTTATATTTTTATTTATTTGTAAAAAGTTTTTTTATTTTACACTTTTTAGTTATTATACCACCACTAAAAAGTACCCCTTAGACAAACTTAAATAACTTATAGCCACAGTGCATCTCATAACGATTCTAATAAACCCAAACACAATTAGATTACATTAATTTAAATTTTTTCATCATCAATCATCAGATCGGTTCGATACATCTACTACAATACGTGTAGTAAACAAAGCAACTTTACTTGTAACCACAGTTCTGCTGTGATTCTATGAGGAGTTCTGTTCCATATCTTCGAAGTTCATGATCAGATCATAACAATATTTCTATGGGACCAACTTGGAAGCTTTCAATAAAAAAATTGATCGAGATATCGGTGAACATACATAAAAAAAAAAAACATACATTCAGCCGAACATAGAACCTCCTCCTTTTCGAAGTCGGTTAAAAATACCACACAGTTCCATGCAAGCACATTCATAAGACAGCGTTAGCGAGTTGTTACGAACGTGAAAAGGATAAATAGATATATAAATAACATATTATGCCTTCCAGGGCTGCGGATTGTTCGAAGGAATTACCGTGGCCCTCGCAAAATAAATACTAAAGGAAAACTGAGAGTTTTAATCAGTAAAAGACTGACACTCACACTCCCTTCCGGTCCACCCAGAGCGGGACCGGTCATTTGATGATTTTCCACATAAATGTAAGATAGTTTATAAAATGACTACATAAAACTTGACTCTTACAAACTTAGCAACGAAGAAACAGTAGCTATCACACACCGCAGAAAATCGGCAACATCCAAAAAAAGGTACATAAAAAAAGGTACGTTCCAATGCTAAAGGGCTCGCATTAATTCAAAGGGCACGTCGTGCTTCCTGTCTCCGTAACATTGTCGAAATGTTAATTTACCGGAAATTAAAGTTGTTTCAACTTGTTACCCTTTGGACATGGCGCTCTTCCTATATTTGTGAGTATGGTCATGAATAAAACATCGGTTTTTTTTTCTCATAGATGTGCTATTTTTTCGGATGTCGTTCTTTATGTTATTGAATTTATTATTGTTAAACGTTGAATTATAAGTAACGATACGATATGAGTAATTTTTTTTTTCTATGCTTTTTATTGGTTCTTCTTTATAGGAAACGACCAATAGGAATCGTGTACTAACTTCTGAAGTTTTATAAGTGCCCATATAGGCCTATATGATATAAAAAAAACATTTTGATATTGATTTTTTCTTTTTACTTTTTACTACTCGTTCTCATGTTCCTCTACTTGCTCATGAATATCCAGTTTAATATGCTCATTCTGAGAGTAAAAATAGTCATGATAAGTTCGGGAGGTTCCTGCACCAGATTCAGGCGGAAAGAACGCCCGGGTGTTACCACTGTGTAGACCACCTGGAGGACAACGTGGAGCATACGCTAGAGGTGTGGGCGCTTGGAAGAATTACCACTGCGTCCTCGTGGAGATGCAATAAATCAATGATGAAAAAGAACTGTTGTAATTCGAAAATGCAAGGCATTTTTGATTTTAGGATTATCTTTGTAGATACGTACTCGTACGCTAAAACTACACCGGTGATTGCTTTCACGTCGAAGAGCAAAGAAAAACAACAAAACAAAACAAGGTTCCGTTCAGTTCAGGGCATTCATTTAACTTTGACCCCGTGAGGGATTAAAAATATTCCTATTCGTACCATCATGCTTTGTAAAGCAATATTCTTTGTGACTAGGGTGGGTATATAATGCCCAATAAAACGTTAACTATTCAGAAGGTACACATAGACTTGCTTAGAATTTTATTTGTCACTATCTCTTCTATCCTCGTCTTTAATTTTGTGTTTGATATTCTTGTTTTTTTTTTTAATCTTTTAAATTTAGGGACTTTTGGTCACAGTACGACCATGCCAGCCACATCGTAACCTAATACAAGTCAAGCTTTATCAACTATGAGGGCTCACAACCTTACTTACTATTTTATAAATAGCGATGGCTGCGTTAGAGAGGGGTTCGGACAGTATACTTTGAATAACACCAAAATCAATTAAATTAATTTTAAAAGTATTCATCAGCACCTCTCTAGTAGCTCGTGTCCTGACGCATTCCACCAACAAGTGGTGGACATCTTCCACCGTGCCGCATTCTGTACAATTTGGACTGTCACTAATTCCCAATAAAACGCCAACTATTCAGGAGGTACACATAGACTTGCCCAAGGCAATTTTATTTGTCACTATTTATTTCTATCCTCGTCTTTAATTTTGTGTTTGATATTCTTGTGTTGTAATTTTTTTAGTTTTTTTATTCTTTACTAACTGTTGCCAGTGGTTTCGCCCGCGTGAATGTAGAAACAATTCTCAAAGTAACATAGTTCCGGGATAAAAAATTTCCTATGTATTCTACCCGTGTACCCATCCAAACTTGAGCGCGAAATAACAAACATACACAGACACACATATTAGTGTGAATTTATATAACATAATTTAAGAATGACAAATCAATTAAGTTAATCTTTAAGAATATGATTTTATTTAACGTCATTATTTAGGTACTATCAAAATTACGATATTAAACTGATTAAAAGTGTTGGGAAATGATAAGTTTGTTGTTAATCCAATAATAAATTATCATAAGAAGTAATTACCCCATGTATTCTGAACATTTGCGCTAATTTTGTTAATGCTGCACCTACTTTACAAAATTTTAGAATTGAATCTATTCACTGCACACCGAAAACGGAAAACGTATTCTTTTTAAAACAAAGAACATAAATACAACTGACTTTTATCAAAAAACAAAAAAAAAACAAAATAACTTTAATTTTAGAAGTCGGTGTTCCTGGTTTTGTTTCTTTGTTATTTAACACCGAGTTTCAGTCCGTCTTTATTTTTAATTTGTAGTCACCGAGTTTATTTTTAATTTGTACAGTGAACAAGTTCTATAGTAAGATACTATAAAATAAAAACCATTTATAGTCAGACTGTATTTTATCACAATTTAAATAGGCCGAACCAGTCTATATTGTTTTATTACAAAATTTCTGATATACGTCTTTATTATCAGATCAGGTCAATGATAATCTTGTAGCCAGACTGCATCTCAAGCCAATTTTAATAAGCTAAACAAACATAACAATATACATTGTATGTAAAAAAAGAACCTTTCTTTGAAGTCGGTTAAAAAAGGTTATATTGTCAAATTTTTCAGTTATCTACATATATATGTTTTTTTGTAATCATTTGAAATGATCAATGACAGACAGCAAATTCCTAAACCGTATTAATTCTAACTGTATTTACAAAACAGTTCAATTCAGCCTAATACAAAATTAGGCAACCCAGTCCAAACACAAAATCAGACATCGAACAATCCTATTATGACATCAGACAAATCAGTATCATCAACTACCTACCATTACAGCAATGCTAATTTCACAAACGATTATTTACACACCAAACAATGCACAGATGGACAGAATAATTTCATTATTTACATGTATCTATAGGTTTGTGATACCGTAAACAGGCTTAATCCATTTGTGCCATTATTAAATCATGATTGTGAAGGTATTGGTGGCACAAAACATGTAATTAAATGAGGTATCCTTGTTTCGTGGTTTGCGGTTTCAGATAGTGCATTCGTAGATAATTTAGGTCCAGTTCTGTGGGATTTGGTACGTGTAGGGGAGGAATTTGCTGGTGGATCGCTGAAGGACTAATAATTTTCATGAAAAGCAAATATCTGGCCAAAAACTGTTGTTAATCGATAAATTTTGTTTACTTACGTCATTTTCCCATTAATCAAAAATCAATTTAAACTTGAGTTTTGTTTTACGAAAAATTTATTATTGAAGCCGCGAATTTGACAGTGATTCATATCAATGAGAATATTAGTAAAATTAATAGAATTCCGCATTAATTTTGCATAACATTTGTAATTTTCCAGTTAGTAAATATCAATACTCCCAAAATATGACTCATATTAAGTTAATGCTCGTTTTAACAAAATTGGATATGCCAGCAAAGATAAATTCTGTTTGAAGGACCTTTCATTAATTTATTCATAATTATTTATCTCTGTATATAGTCTACTCATCCATCATGCAATGATGCGAGTATGCGACCCCAGCTTGATAGTGATGTGTCAGCCATTATCTTATCGCTTCAGTAATTCACAATGGTTGCAACCTGTATTGTTAGGTGATTTAGTTTGGGTAGTGTATAATGTACATACCTATACGAACTTACATTTAGTTTGAAGGGTCGTTGCATTTGATTTTATGCATATATAAATATACACATATAGGTGTATAAAGTTGCATTCAATGTAGAATGGTAAGAACGAGAAATCAATGATGATATGTTTCAACACAATGCAGCTTTTCTAAGAAACATATAAAAGAAACGTGATATTAGAATGCGTGTCGCAATGTGTGAAGATGAGACTGAAATAATTGATGGTTCTTTTTATGAACAAGTTCTTGCAGATCAACTTATGAAGTTATCGTCTGATTAATCGGCTTTGTTTTATAAGAAACCTAAAACTAACTAGAAACTAATCAACTTCACGTCACGCTATGAGGGTACGGATGCCTTAAATTAAGGCATTAAGTCCGCTTCTGTACTTTTGTGTGCATAAAGTATAAATAAATAAATAAGCAAATACGGACATCAATTTAGGGCGTTGCTGGGAGAAGGACAGCAAAGAATGGATTAAGCAAAGGATGGTGATCAAACAGTTTAATAGTAGATAGTAAAGATAGATCGTAATAAATCGATCGTAAATTTCTTGAATGTCTTGTTGACGTGTTCTTAAATAAGCAGCTGTAATATTAAGAGGATGAAATTAATTACTATGACAACATAATAATTTATTATAATAAGAATATCGAAGGTGCAATTTTATATGCACCTGCTTATGAATGGTTCGATGTGACAATTCATATTCGAATAGGTCACGTAACTGTAACCGGTATCATTCAAGTTTATTTTTATCACACAAGCATGTAATTGGCTTAGGTCATAAATGACCTAAAAAAAACATAACTGACGTTATAATAGTTATGTTTTTTTTCTGGAGTTGGGATATCATCAAAGAACTTCTTCCGCTCTGCGTGGAGCGAGTGGGAGTGTAAAACTTTTACTGACCAAAATTGTTTGCGCAGTAATACTTTCGAACAATCCCATGATCCTTAATAATATCGGTCTTTAAATTCTGAAAGTTACTGCACGTTTCATTAAAATCAAATTACAAATCAAATTCTGCTATGTTCATGAAAACCTTGAATTGTGTATCCCAAACATTATATTGAACATATTATTTTCTTTGATATTAAACAAAAAATAATGTTATATCAGTTTGCTATTATTTGGTTAAAGTACAATCTCGTTTTAGAAACGTATTTGATTTTTATAGCTAGAAGAATTTTAGAGAGCTAAAATTAAGACGATATTGATTAAAATAAGATTTTATCTGACTGTATCAGAAAAAAGGTAATGTTTTCTTTGGAATAGTTTTAATGTAGACTGGTGGCATTATTTTTATTAAATTTAAATATAATAAAAGTAATAAATTTTACTTTAATTCATTAAACCCCAAGCGAACGCGTGTTCGCGCACCCATTTTCTTTCTATTGTGTCTCTAATTCTCACGATTGAAAGGTTAATCAAATTTCAGTTTAATAAAACTAATAGCCCTGAAAAGAAACTTAATTGCAATAAAAAAAAACAAAAACAGTACGGATTTGTATTATTTCAATATATATTATTTCAATACAAAACCGAAATTCTAGCAATCTGTACGAACATTCCTTCAGTATATAAACGAAACTAAAGTCTAAGGCTGGGAGCTAATATAATTCCTTACGGAACCTCCCTTTCGTAGTTCTGCTAAGTACATCCAGACTATTCGTAACATGTGGTATTAATCGATTCACAGTTACTGATGTACATATATACATAGAACTGTATGGATAGTAGTTAGACGTTCTGCTGCGCTAGTTAAACTTTCATATTAAGCTTCCGTCAGACGACTTTAGTTCATATTGTATTTATTAACAAAATTAAAATTGAGTTCACTCCTTGGATTGGCGTTTCCAAGATAAAAATCATAACATTCTGGTTAAACAGAAAATTTATTGTAGTCAACTTTGTATGATGATTAAACGAACCTATTTTCTTCAGCTGTAGGTTTCCATTTTTAGATATTATGTTATATCAGTAGATCACTTTGAGCTGTGATAAATAACTTTGGATTTATATACGGCATACGATTTCTTAAAAAAATGAGATTTTTACTTGTTTTAAAAAAACAAAGCTTTTTCATATTACATTCCAACGTGGAAACAATGCAAACCGCATGGGATATCAATGACGTATACCTACCACTAGTTACTGACGAATAAATTAAGTGTGAAATTACCATTGTTCACTGACTCGCTCCCAAAAACGGCATATGTTTCCACTTGTTCAAACTAGTTCATGAGACCATCATTATTTGACTCTGTTTTCTGGACATTGAAAATTACGTTCCTTTTTAACATATATGTACAACCGTACTTGATATCTATAGTACTCACACCACAAAATTCATCTCCCTGTTTACGCGGTAAATTCCGGATGTCTACAACAGTCAACATCAAAGTGTCGATCAATGAAATTGCGATCATCCTCATGTGGTCACAACCCATCTCTGTTGTTATCTAAACCATCACAGTCAACCAGGAGGGTTTCATCGCATGGGGTAGTTAATTAAATTTCAGACCGTCTAGTATTTCAGCTATGTCCGAGCAGGTATGAGGTTCTAGGTATACCTATGCTGTGTGTGGTTTCGGTATCCTTTGTGTTAGTTTAGGTGTTAGATGAAACATATTGTAGGTATTTTAAGCCACTGTTGTTAGATGACCATTATTGTTGTTGGTTAATTTTTGTATAGCTTTGTTGTTCTTAGCAATTTGAGTATTGATATTTTTATTTTTTATGATCGTTTCCAGTTAGGTTAGTTACAGTCTGTTCTCAACTGAATCTGTTTCTTAATCAATTTCATAGATATTTTTTCCTATTCAACCGTTGTCTTTAGATCACCTTTTGTAAACAACTGGTTTTTATAGAATATGTATTTATCAACAGATTCAGTATAGTTAATTTGTATTTTCATGCCGCTTGTTTAATTTTCATTTGTGTCATCTAATAGAATTTACCAATTTTCTTTCTGGCCTTCAAGTATTTGAGCATGCTTGAGTAATATGTTATAATAATATGTGATTGCAGTGTCATGCTTCGATGTGAAATGAAAAATTATACTAATGTTTTTTTAAACCTTACCATGAATGCCACATCTATGTTTAGTGTTATTAAGTTATTGTTGGTTTTTCTATAGCTTATGATTTATTTACATATGTTTCAGTTTAATACCATCGATATTTTTATTTTTATTTCACATAGTTATCAGATATGTCATCATTTTGATATTATTTTTTATGGCTGTTGTAAATTAACCATCACTGTCAATTATTAAAGCTATGACTGAGTGCGTATATAGTTTTAGATATAACTTTGTCGTGTTTTCTTTGAGGTGGGAATTCAACCATTGACTATTCTCACTGTACGTTAGGGTGAAAGGACGTGTCAAACTTTTACGGACTATAACTCCGCCAGTGTCCAGTTGCCTTCCTTTACGTTATAGGACCACAGGATCTCTTTCAGAAATTTCCCGTGGTCCTAGCGGATATCGGCTCTTCTGGACCCCTACGGTTTTGCTGACATCTCTTTGAGGCGCGCGTAGACAACGCACCGTCGACTCGGGCTAGTTTTTTACCAGACGGCCGAACGGCGAGCTAGCAATGGGTAGCTTGTCGTCTATAAGTCTGCGTCTGTGGTGGCCGGGGATTGCCAACTTTGTTGTGTGTGGTTGCCTTCTCGTATGTGTTAGACAAGGTAGCCGATGACACATGTTTTAGGCATGTTTTTTTATCTAACAATCAACTAACCGTATTATTTATAATACTATTTAATTTAATCACCGATATTTTTTGTTTTTATTAACAGGCGTACAATTTCCAGTATTGTTATTTCGATTTTTTCTGTTTCCTGTATCGATATCATATGAGTCAGATTGACTTTTTTTATTATTATGTTATCATATAATATACGGCTAGGATTAATTGTTGATTAAGTGTTTTCTACAGTAATTTTTACAATGGTTACTATGAGTCTGACATTTTATTATGTATTGAACTGAATTTGACTTTGTATATTTTTATTTATTTATTAACTTACAACAGTTCTATCTTTACAGGAGTACTATGAGTATTTTGTTAACTGTTTTGAAAACCACTTTCAAAGATATAATAGTTCAAAAGTATTTTATAACTTTTATTTGATGATGCGGTGAATTCTGCATAAAAAATAGAATAGAAAATTGAACTTTCAATTCTATACATGGTAAAATAGTATATGAATAGTACTTAACGGGATTGCGTGACCTTATTTTAGATAGGTACCGCTTCTACTCATAAATCAACAAACTTCAAAGAAGTCATAAAAAACCTCTAAAACAATTCTTCTTTCCGTACAAATATTATAATCAGTTCATCAAAATAAATATTGAGGTAAATTTTTTTTTCGGAATAATCTATGAATTTCTTAAAGAAAGTTCTTCATTCCTGAAGTCAGAAGAAGTATTTTAAATGAGACCTCTCATTCCCGTTACAGCCTGTTTATGTGCTTCAGACTATACCTACGCAACCGCACACAACTTAATGATAATAATTGAATTGCCTGCCCCAATCAGATTGAGCGTTCATTGTTAGATACAATAGGTTATGTCAGGGCGATAGATCTCATTTATGTGATGTGGCCTAAGCAGAGATCGATATCTCGCACAGGTGGCGCTTTGGTCATGGCGACAAATCCTTTGTTACGGATGCCCTGAGCATGACTTACGGCGTATCTCGGATTACGGTGGCTGCATTTATGCATGATATAAGCACCCGTGCATTATGCACCTGGTCAACTATGCCAAATTGAGGTAGAATCATATGTTTTAGCTACTAATGTGAATTACAACCTGGCGTATCTGCAGATGGTGAATCTGAATCTATTAAAATAGTGTATGTTACCACAATGATTTTTGATAATTTCCAAACATCTCGAACTACATTAATCTATTCATTACCTAGTCTATTTTGTTCCGACGCTAGGATTGCCTCCCTTTCCTTTTTCTTCACAATTCTGTCTTTGCTAGTGTGGGCCAGTACATAATAATTGTTAGCAATCGAGTTCGTCCTGCTATCTTTGCCTTGGTCTACCGCGTTATCGTCTGGTGTGTAATAGGATCCATTTGGCTCAACTGTGTTATTACCGTCTACCAAATATTTGGTCTTTTAATTTCACATTCTTAATAATGTATTTTAAGCTTTTTTATTTTACGTTTATGATTATTTGACTGTTTAGAGGTATATTGTCAAGTTCCACATACATACCTCCGTTGAAAAGGAACGATTCAGTTGGAGGTCTTACAAAACAAACGTCTAGGTTTTATGTATGATCCAGCCTACTGCCTGATGGATGATTTCCGGCTGTTGTTTAAGTTCAAATCGCGCATTAGTTCTTATATTGCGCTATAGAAATCGCTGCAACTGTATGTATAGGAACCTACTAGATATACATAGTAAAACATATCCCAACAGTTCACAGAAATAACATTATCTGCTTCGCTTTGTTAACTTATGCTACCCAGCTTTTATCATTGAAATTCATCCTGGATTCGAGTCCAACTGTTTCAAGTATATACGATGACCCTCCATTATCAATGTAGATTCGGTTCGGATCAGAAACTTGACGCTGTTAATATTCATGAGGGCTAATCTTTATCGTTCATTTCGCGCCATTAAACCTACGAATTTGGAGGTTAATAAATCAGGGTGCTTATGATTGTGATGGTGCAGTGTGGCGATTGAGTAGCTGAAGGTCTATTGTTCGTTACATTATGGTAATAGGGATGAAAGCTTGTAGGCGTGTTTTGTGATTATAATAATATAGGACTGTGAACGAAGTTAGTTTTAGATAGAGAGGTACATACTCGAGGTGGTGAACCCTGAGACAGCATGGTGGTAGAACTATATTTTAGCACAAATTATGATATTAGCTTCTGTCAGAATCTTTGTCCACATGAAAGTAGTAAAATATCTTGAGGGAACATCACCGACCTCCTCAAAGCGTCACCACAACGTCTAGTCCTGTGCGTCACGCATCTATCGGACAACATACACCCGAAATAAAAAGTATCCTGTGTGCTATCCCATGGTGTAGTCTATCCGACTTCCAAATTTCTATGAAATTTAGCCACTTAAGCTTGAAGGAGTAACTTCCATTTCAATCCCATATTTACTTTTCCTTCTTACTCAATTAACAAGGTAATGATGTACCTGTACCACGTCATGTATAAGTAAACACGTTTACATTTTCGACTACCGTTTCAACAATTTTTTTTTCGTTTGTATAAATATTCTGTCCACATTTTCGAATGTCTTTCCATTATTAATGGTTGGTGAACAGGATCCGAGGACTTTCACCGGTAAGTTAAACACTGCCGCCTTCATGTTGGACAATATTTATTGCCATAAGAAATTCTCGTACAAGGCTTGCATTCTTAGGACATTACACATCCAGTAACATGTTACAGTCAAAATTCTTAATTAGTCTAAACTAGTTTTGTCTGGTTTCAGTCAAAAATTTCATTAAGTTAAAACGCGTTTGTTTTGTTTTTTTTCCTAGCCATTACCTTCCCACTGGTGGGCAAAGGTCTCCTCAAGTCCTTCCAGACATTATTCTCCCGCGCCGTCTAGAACCAATCCTCGTGGTAGGTGTTCAGATCTTCTCGCCACTTCTTTTTAGGTCGGCCTCGACGAGAGGCTTTCCGCGCGTTTTATAATAAAAAAATTAAGAAACAGTTAATTTAACTATGTTATTATTATAAAAATGTTTTTAAAATGGTCACATAAAAATCTACCAACCGAATATGTTTTTAAGTAAATTTTGGTTATTTAAAAATAGTTGAAACTGGTTAAAAACACATTTAATCAATTAGTAGTTTTAACTGTTGAAATAAATCCTTGCTTGATACAAAATTCTGTATTTGTAATTATAGGCATGCATGTTTCAAAAACAGATCGCGGTTTACAAATCTTGTTTCGCTCAGACACCCTTAACCACAGGTTTTGAAACCACCAACATCGACCAGGCCTCCCTGATATACAGAATTCGATATAGTGAAATATATTATAGGTATATTTAGTTTCAGACTTTCATTTTGTACTGTTAAACAGAGGCTATCAATAGTATCAATATTAAAATATATTGCGTTTAACAAATTACTTACAAAGTTAATTATTATCAAAAAAGAGAAAGAACTTATAATTCATCATTTACATTTATTTTTATAATAGTTTTTTTTTTACATTGGATTTTATTACCTAATTTTTTTCACTTTATAATTTATTAGGTAAGCATAATGTCACCGGTAATCTACACAATTTAGGTATTCTATACAATACCTATGCAATGTATGGAATACCTGGGTCATCCAGGCAATGTGTGAAATATTATAAATATCCTATCCATTACCCAGGTAATGTATACTATTCCTAAGGGCTGTATAGAGTACCTGCTGATCCACCGGCAATGTGTAAAATAAATAGATTTTAGTTGATATTAAATTAACCGACCTAAAATAAATCATGTTCTTGCTTAAAATCAATATCTGTAAATAAAACACAAGGAATTGACGTAATTTTAGGGGGTGTTTAACGTAGTATTGACCTAAACCAAATACGACTGCAACGTCTTATTTTAGTCTACGCACTGTTTCCACGGCATTTTGCCAAAACAACCTCTGGAAACTAGTCGTGCATTGTAAAACGCACGAATAGTCCTTTCCTTTAAAATTATAGGGAGTTATCAGTTTTAAACCGACTGACGGACTGTGTAACCGTGTTTGCTCAGTTAGATTATATTAGTGCATACGTGCCTAGGTATAGATGGCGCTGCACATTCGCCTGATATAATCCTGTAATAGCCAATTATAAGACCTGCGGGATACGGGGTATTCGTACTATTTTGATGACCGGTTCCTATATTCTGCTACCCCATGTTGATTAAATTCTATAATGTAATGTAAATGTTGATTAAAACTAATGAAATTTATTAAGTGTCATAATATAAGTTATGCTTGAATTTATAATTCGTGATAATTTTCAAATTTTAGAATGAAAAGTTCTATGTCAAACATTTCTGAGAGTTTAAATTCCATCCAAACGCAAATATTTTATATGGCCTTTTAAATAATATCTTCATTAAAAACTCACCTAAAAATACAAAAATAAGTTGATATTTGAATCAAAATCGAAAATTCGATATCTCGAATTATTTTAAAAGTGAAGATGAAAAAATAATTTTTCAAGTCATTATAAAAAGCGCTGCGTTATATTTTTCAAAAAGTATATATTATTTCTAATTCAGAATAGTTGTATATCTCAAAATATTTTTTCGATTGCAAATGAATAATGTGAGTATGTATAACCAGTTTATAATATGTTAATTAAACATTTTAAATAATATTTTCACCCATTTTTTGTTCACTAAATTACCTACTAGCATTTCATTTAAATTTCCTCTCTGCTTAAAAGTAACTTCCTTTTCAATTGAACGCGTCACGGCACTGTGGACAGTTGATAAAATAATTAGCTATTTGCTGGGGCAATGTTCCTCCCTTTGTCGTTGATAATTTTATCTATCCGCTCTACTGAGTCGTGACTCATAATAATCTGATTTGAGGGGGACCTCTCACTGATTTTTGCTTCATCTCAAGTTTTACTCTTTCCCATCAAGTTTTAAGGAAAAGACGGGAAAAGTTTGGAATTACTCACAGTTTTATTTAGAATTGTTTTGTTTACATGTTGACTCCTTGAGTTGTTTTCATTTAAAATCTAAATAATAAATTAATATCATTCAAATTCTTCGCCATGATTATTAAAATTTTCTGAACTTTGAACGTGTAATCCCAAAGTATCGACATATCAGGCGGAATAGCCAGACGTTCAATATCTCCGTCATCCAGTCTGCATAACTCAATAACATAACTATGCGCTTCACCATAATGTCGTCGACAGCCTTAGGGTTTGTCCACATTTACAAACGCACCGCTTGCAAACTCACGACGAATGACGATATTTTCAGAGAGTGAATTTATCGCAAACTATGTGACTTCGAAAAATATATGCGTTGGTCTTAGGTGTGAACAACACCTTTATGATATAAACTTATGAATACTTTATGAACACATTTTAGATTAAAATACTTCAGAAATGCAAGTAGGTAGAATCTAAAAGATTTCGATTATTTTAAGCGCTCAAGGTTTAGAGAAGAGCGAAAAATTATATTGATTTCAAATTAACGAAAAGTCAGCTTTGTTATTCTTATTTGATACTCAACTTTAATTGGTGCGGTAAATTCAATAAAAAAAACAACGTCCATTTTGTGAACTATTGGAAGAAATTCTGGAAGGCATTGAATCGTCTTGTTTAATAAAACTTCGACTGGTGAAAGCTTAACGAATGTATTGTATTATGAAGAAATACTTTACAGCTAAACTTGGCAGCGTTTTGCAACGTTATAATTAATTGCCACAGACGGTTTCATTTCGGGGCAAAACAAAAAGATAATTGCGCCCAATTAATTTCGACTCCTTGCAAATGAGGGTTGGTCCTTTTATGTCCCCTCTACGCTTTTATTGGTTCCAGGCGATATTTAGTTTGGCCGATTTGTTTGTTTTACGTTTTCACTCGGTAATGAATTTTCTTTAGAGGGCAGTCTCTGGCCGCTCGTTACAATGGGTATTAATCTTAATGGACATTTTAACAAATTTTAGGATCCTATTATTCTCTAACGTGTGGAATTATTCTTTTGTTGATTCAGTCTTTAGGAACCAATTAATGTTCGTATGGGTCTATAGAATAATTTGAATATTTTATAGAAGTTTAACATAACTTTGTCTACCCTCGGGCGTTGTTTTCTTTCAAAGAGGGGTTATTTTAGGAATTGCTTTTCTCTGGTCATGATTAAGCTGACTGAAGCATTTCAAAACTGATACAACTCAATGTAAACGATGACTCAAGAATTATACTGCTTAGTTTCGTGTTATACTACTGATATTCATTGTTTATTCGCATGTGAAGAAGAGGTTAGCAAGTCATCTTGATGCCACTATCATCTAGATCACGACACTAATCAATGATGGAGTACCAACTATTATGGGCTTCCCTCTCGACCAGTTTAACCTTACATGTATCATAAATGATACATTATCCTAGTGCACGTGAACTCATAAATCTTGATCATAAAAGAGAAATATTCCGTAAACACACATAATCTAGTCAGATAATACTGCAATAAGGTGATGATAACATTTTTCAAGGATAAATATTTTTGTCTCATGTTCATAAACTATCTAATAAAATTATCGTGTTACTTTAAGGTGATAACTCTTATATATTGCACAATTTATTAATTTTAGAGCCAAAGGCCGTAAATTGAATGGAGTCCATGTCTCATATCAACGGGCTATCAAACAAGACATTATTCGATAAAGTTGTTTTTTTTCTCTGATGACTCTTAAAGTAAACATCGTGTGTTTTTTTTTTACGAAATAACTATGTTTTTTTTTATGTTTGACGCCACGATGACGATACTATTTTTAGATGATAATGTTAATTGTTGTAACAATAACACATTATTTATACTTACGTAATTTAAGAAATGATGTTCTTATAATTCCTATTGATAACATGTGTTACTCATATTATTATTTTTTTTTGTCCAGTAACTATCGAGTTACGAGACGAAAATATCAAAGTTTATTTATTTATAGGTAACAATGTCAAAAATGCATTTACGAGGGGATCTTATAAAAAAAAAAAACTTACTGGTATTTAAAAAATACACAGTGGGTCTAATTATAATATCAGTGTTAAAAAAAAATCGATGAAATGATGTGAATGATGACCTACTTAGAAAGTTATAAAAGAAAAAGATAATGTTGAATGAAAATAAAGAATGAGATACAGGTTTCTAGGGCTGCGGGTGCAATTAAAAAATATACATATTAGGTACAGAAAAAACACTCCCGTTTTACAATTCCCAATAACAAACCATTGAATGCCCATCAAACATAAAAAGGTAAATTTTTATATGAAAATGACGTTCGTTAACTGCAATGCCGACAACAATTATTATAAATTGATACCTATCTACTATCAGGGAATATCTGGATTAATTGATCCCTTTGCCATATGTCGATATTAGAGGGCTTTAATATTAAAGCTTCTAATGAAATTATAACACTGCGCGCACTACCTTGCTTATAATTTGACGTTTTCTATGTGCCCATTTAGGTCTATATCAAACAAAAACATTTTGAATTTGCTTTTATGGTATTCTAGATTTATCGCCGTATTTATAGTCCTTGACGAAATCAGATCACAAAAAATCATGCAAAAAACGTTTGTACTCAAAACACGATAGAGTCGCTTCTGTATCTGTCAAAGATGTACAAGAAACTAACTGTGAAAATGTAAAAAAAACAATTGACAGTCGGTCGATAACAAATAGGTCCATTTTTTAACTCCCTATGAAAAAGAGGGGTGTTATAAGTTTGAGGTGTCTGTGTGTCTGTCCGTGGCATCGCAGCTCCTCAGCGAATGGACCAATTTTTATGCGGTTTTTTTTTATTTGAAAGCTGACGTTATCGAAATGGTTCATGAAAATCTGTTCAGGTGTTCAAGGTCATCAGCTCATTTGTTTGCTGTGGCTGGGATCTTAAACACTTAATGGATGTATACTTTACCAATAAACATAAATGTATATTTGACCTCATATACCTACATGCCGACGCTATCAAGCTGGTCTGATGATGAAGGTCGGAGGTAAGAGACGTAACCTTAGAATGCCTATTAATAAACCCATCCAGTATCGGCTTATTTAAATTTATCTTAGAACTAGAGCTGTTCGTTTCTCGTGACGATGAGAAACTGATGACGAAGAACTGATGCTAGAACTGGGAAGTGGCTGATAGAACCCTGGAATGCCTTCTAGTAAACACATCGAGTTTGGGCTCATTAGATTCGTCTCAACCAGTGCTAAATATTTTTCATGATGTCGAGAACCTGATGCTAGAACTGGGAGGTGGCTAATGGAATCCTGGAATGCCTACTAGTAAACACATCGAGTTTGGGCTCATTAGACTCGTCTTAACCAGTCCTTTCACTTTTTATAGATTTTATGTGTCGGGGGTATTTAAAAAAAAATAATTTTGCTATTATCGTTCATTTTGTTTTGACAGCTTTTCTTAGTTGCCTGACTATACCTACATTTGGTGTGAACGCTGTCAGTAAAGGGTAAGCGCCCACAGAGGCAGAAGCCGCACGAATCACGACCGCTTCCCGCCTCTGTGAGCGGTATGCTTTAAAACCTGATACGCACTCCCCCATTGCCCAGAGTCACCCAGAGTGGGAGTTTGTCGGTTTCCAACCACAAAAAAAAAAAACAACAAAAATCCGTAGCGAGTTTGTTGATTGCAGATGGCAGTCAAATTGTATTAAAATTATAGGTAGGTATGGTTAAAACTAATATATTTATTTTCATCACTCATCATCATCAACGTCATGTATACTTAATGACCTGGTTCAAAATATCAATGAAAAAAGAACAATGGTTTAATACTGTATTTATATATAAGTACCCAGGTACTAATCTGTTGTTAAGGGCTACCTATATCAGATTACATTAATCCTTTATGTATGAGTCAGGTCTGCCACTATGTACTTTTTCAAGATAAAGCCCTTTGTCACTTGATATCAACTGAACAATAAATCGATCTATTTTTTTATTTTTTTTTATTTCGTAACTTGTTGTATTTTTTGCCTTATGTTTTGCCAAATAAAACTGTTTTTCTTTCTTTCTTTGTCTTTATTTGCCTAACCTTTCCCAACTGTGTTGGGGCTGGCTTTTAGTATAACCGGCTGCAGTTAAATATCAGTATTTTACAGAGAATAACCTCCTATCTGACCCATAACCCAGTAGTGGGTAACACCATCATTATCATCATTTTAGCCAAAAGAAGTCCACAGTTGGACATAGGCCTCCCCAAGTGTCGCCACAATTAACGGTCCTGTGTATCTTGCATCCATAGGATTTCCGCAATCCTCACCAGGTCATCGATTCACCTTGTTGGAGGCCTTCTAACGCTGCGTCTTCCGGTACGCGGTCGCCAGTCCAGAACCTATAGGTTTTACGAGTAATGTGCTCTATCTGGTATTTCGGTTATACTATACCCATTAGCAAGTCTGGTGTCAGATTACCTGGTTTCTATCAATCCGTAACGATAATCAATTATCTGCAAATTACAGCCGAAATCATCCGTTCACAAACGGACCTCAGCAAGGGTTCACGACTTTTAAACAACATCTTAAAACAAAAAGTAGCCAAGTTATTTATTTCTTACTACATTTTCTTTACAAGACTACTTTTCAAAAACCCATCAAATAAAAATAGCCTCTATTACAGTTGACTAAAATGTGATTTCGTTTGTTTTAGGCTGCTCTCTGCGCTGACTACAGTGTGCCAGTGGATTGCGTAGCAGCAGGGCCAGCACCGCGTCCCAGTTCCTTCCACGAGATCTCCGCACCCAAAGTAAGTAAATTCTTTTCTACTGGTTGCATCGTCAAGCCCGTTCCACCATCGGACCACCAGAAATACGGCGATGCGTTACCGGTACGTGGTCCGCCGGGATTCCGATCCCGATTTCCGGCCACCGTAGGCGCGGGCTCGCGGACGGCGAGAAATGGGTGGCTCGCTGTCCGACCGTCCAGTAACTGTCCGAACCAAGCCCAAGTCGTCGATGGCGCGTACTGTTCCCGCGCGCCTCAAGGAGTTGTCAGCAACAGCAGTGGCCCAGCCGTCGAAGCCTACTGGAGCCAGGGTTAGCTCCGAAAGCTAGCTCGGCTCCGGTATGAAAGGCAAGATGGAACGAGGTGGGTTTTTAGTCAATAAGAGTCTGAACTATCTCCCGCTCCGCTCAAGGGCGGGGAATGTCATTTAGATGATATTTACCCACCAAAAAAAACCGGTATGTGGTGAATATCCCACTCATACACAAAAAAAAAAAAACGTCTTTAGAACTCTGTCATTGTGCGAACAGTTAAGCTACAACCTAGGTCTTTAAGTCCGGAGTGAATAGATTACTACTAGGAAAGAGTGCTCCATCGCCGATGAACGATTATGACATCATCGAATGCTTACTTTTAGGTGAGATTGCGGTCTAGCGGTTGTTCCTGTATTATGATGAATGCTATAATTACAGGAAATAGTACTTATCAATATGAATTCCAGAAAACCAGAGAGTGTTCAAGAAACAAAGCGATATTAAGTAGTAAGTGCAAATGATGAGTCACATCCGATTAAATCACAGCTTTTTAAGTAAACGACAAATATTACTTAACATTATCACTCTTCAGGTGAATATTTTCACAAGTGGTACTTACCACTATAATAACTCTTTAAAAGTATTATCTCTGGCACTATGGATACTCAACAATAGGCTTATACGATTAGTGTACGTTTTAATTTTACTTAGTTAGACAGAAGAAACTTATCGATGGTACAAACTGAAATAAGTCAAGGCTAGAGTGAATAAGCTCTTATGATCCTTGCTCCCACGTAGTACCATAAAGCAGTGACTTTCTGAAGCCTACTTCTCGGTAACGACTGGGTTAATAGATAGAAAAAAAAAATTATAGACTCATACACTTTGTATAACATTATCAACATATGATTTTTTGTAATACTATAACATCAAAAAAAGAATTACCCAAATTGGTCTAGTTCTTCATCGGGTTACCATGACTTTTAGGGCCCTCACCCACGGTGACTTTTTGTAGCGATGATGTCGCGCGTTTCGACAGCGTCGCTACTAACGCGCGTTAGTCGCATTTGCAAGCGCTATAGAAAAAATCCCAACGCACTACAGCATCGCGACTGTATCGATGCGAACGTTCGACAGCATTGCTACAAAAAGTCGCCGCGGGCGAGGGGCCTTAAATAAAGATGCCCACTGTATGGCATCAAACTTATCTATTTTTGATCTTTTTTTAAATTCACACAACCTCCAAACATGTACTCACCAGCTATTTAGACAGATATAATGTAAGACGCCCGCAATGTGGCATCAAACTTATCTCTTTTTGATCATTTTGGAAATTCACATAACCTTCAACCATGTAGGTACTTACCAGCTATCTAGACTGAAATATATCAATTTGATAACAGTGCATAGGTGCCGTTATAACGTTATCTCCAAATATATAAACATAAATTAGATAAAGACCTCTTGGAGTAAATGGGCTGTGATCGATATCTCATATCTATGGCAGAGAGAGATAACAGAAATGTATGGTGAATCACCTCTGATTTCACAAGTTTTATTTCCACAGTACAATAGAAATATTGGAGAAAACATACTTTTCGATCAATATACAAGGTGCAGTTTTAAAACTGCACAATATTTCAGGAGGTTGTAATAAAACTCATAAATAATCATGTAAAAAAACGATACCTGGTCAATAATCAGTAATACTTGCTATTTAATTTTTTAATTACACTAAACTAAATCGATTGATCGATGGCCGCGGGGGCGTGGCTAGGGTGTGGCGTGCGGGATGATGATTGGATGATACATTATTTATGGAACTATCGTTGCGAGTTAGTGTGTGTGAAAACGCCCTTTATTGTTCCGTGTTTGTGTGTGTGAAAAAAAGCGCGGTTATAAAAAAAAAAAAAAATACCTACTTATTTTATTATTGATTCGGGTCGAGAATCACTAACATAATTACCTCCTGAAATATTTTGCAGCTTCAAAACGACACCTTGTATATTTCTCCGAGGACCAATTACCACAGAATTGAAAAGAAAACAAAAAAAGAGCAAGAGTTATTAATATATTGTAATTATTTGTTCGTCTATTTAAGCGGAATAAACATATTTTCTTTCTTTCTTTTCTAGTAACTTAAAATAGACAGACACCGAGCTATTCATTGTTCGCAAGCCCGTGCTTACAGTAGCTGTAAATCGGGATCGGGATCCCGGCGGCTGGGGCATGAGGGTCGTTTCCTCGCGCGTTCGGCCGCCACCTTGGCTAGCATTACTATTTCGCAGACCGAGGCGACCGCCTACCACTCCTCCTCGCTCCGGACCATGCCTGCACCAAGAGCCAGCGCAAAAGATCGCAGTCACCTGGATGAGGGTGATTGTGAGTTACTGGTCAACTTAATGGGCAAATGGTATTTTCAGTTTGATCATAAGTCAGGTGTTCTATCTTTTTAAAACATTGTTGGCTTTAAGTATATCCCCAGGGACCTGGATGATGGATTTGTTGATAGTATTCTCGACTCCTATTAGGAGAAAGAGTGAAGTGGTAATTAGCAAAACAATTTTCTCTGAAATAATATTCCACATGATAACCTATAAATACAGTAACGGCACCTATTATTACTTATATAATTACAAAGTTATAACAAAGAACATCTAAAAATAGTAACATTAATTATCATCGACACCAAACAATACCTTAAAAGGTAATAATGAATGTTCCCCTTTCACTATCATAATTGCACACACAAGTAACTAAGTTCACATGTACCGAACCCTCGTTCAAAACATTGTATCTTATCTGAAACATTGTGGGTATCAACCAATCACTGATCAGAAAGTACATATCTATCTGAATAAAATTGATAATAAATGTCGCATCGTTCCATGACGCATCCTTATGCGGGAAGTTTATCAGTATTCTTGAATCATTGTTGTTGCTTTATCGAAATGATAAAGTACAGTCGAGAGCATTAATATGTTGCGATTGGGAAACATTCGAAAACGAGAGTTGATACAAAATATAATCCGCCTGCGCGACTGAAATTCGATCACGATGATCAATCTCAACATAGATTAGCGAAGTACGCAGGAGATATAATAGTGCACAAGTGTGTGCGCAAACACAGATAGACTTGGGGCCCAGGGAGTGTTCCCTGGGCCCCAAGTCTGCTATTACAATAGTGCCAGAATGTTCTATCATTGATTTCATAATTGTTGATTTTGAGTGAGTTTCGTAATCTACTAATATAATGGCGTCATTATGACTTTCCAATGATCAACCACTGACACTCCATTGAAAGAAATGGTATAGAATGGTAATCTCGTACATATTTACAAATTAATGTCTTACGTATGCGGTAATCTGTAAAAATTTGACAGTTCCTTTGATCAGTGACCTACCATTAGAACGTCATTGTGCAGTCATTGCTTTTAATAAGCTCGATATTATCATTTTACCTCAACTCTATTACGAGCCCATTGACCAATCAATGATCGATCATTGTGAATTAGCAGATTAGGAACTTTTAGCAAAATGACAATGGGATCGTGTTGGAATGAATAAAAATTGCAGACTTAGGCCCCTGTTCCTTTACTCTCATAGTCTGCCAGGATCAGAAATCAGAAATGTATAAGTAGATCATTTATATATATTTTTGTATTGTCAAAATGGTGGTGAAAAAAAAATACTATGTTTGTATTTACTATATAATAGAAAACTTTTTACAAAAAAAAAAAATATAACCGACTTCAATGTTAAAAAAACACTGAAAAGTATAAAATAATTTTAATTTCGAAAGTCGGTGTTTCTTAATAGTTTTGTCTCTTCGTTATTTAACACCGACATCCGAAATTAAAGTTATTTTATACCTTTCAGTGTTTTTTGACATTGAAGTTGGTTATTTTTTTTTTGTATAACTTTTTTATTTTACACTTTTTAGCTATGGTAACACCACTAAAAAGTACCCTCAGACAACCTTAAATTACTTATAGCCACAGTGCATCTCATAACGATTCTAATAATCCCAAACACGGTTAGATTAAATTAATTTAATTTTTTCCTTCTGGCTTCATCATCAGATCAGTTGAATACATCCCCCCCCCCTTTTCTGACAGTCAGTCATCGACTACAAGTATAAACAAAGCAACTTTACTTGTAACCATAGTTCTGCTGTGATTCTGTGAGGAGTTCTGTTCCATATCATCGAAGTCCATGATCAGATCATAACAATATTTCTATGGGACCAACTTGGAGGCATAACCTTTCAATCAAAAAAATAATTTTCAAAATCGGTCGACAATTGATCGAAATAACGGTGAACATAAAAAAAAAACATACATTCAGCCGAACATAGAACCTCCTCCTTTTCGAAGTCGGTTAAAAAGTGTTATTATGTCAATCTAGTGCTACCCGACTAGTGAGTTATCTTGTTATTTTTTTATTTGACCTAGAAACCGAACTCAGTTTTGCACACTATTAGTCGCATTTGCGACCGCAAGACGTGGTTAAATATAAAAATACAGTTTAACATAATTTTATATAGTTACACACATAGTATTTTTGAAACCTTAATAGTTTTTTTTACGAAAAGGTATATTTTTTCAAGTCATTGCACGATCAGATAAAGCAGTGGTGGCCGAGTGGCGGCCCCGAAACGTTGTAGGTCGCGGGTTCAAACCCAGCCAGGCACATTACTTTGTGTTATTTATCTCATCACATCACCACTGCTCTAAAACGGTGAAGGAAAACATCATGAGGAAACCAGCATGTCCTAAAACCCAAAATTCGAAGACATCTGACATTCACCAACCCGCACTGGACCCGCGTGGTTGATTATGGCCCATCCCCTTTCTTAAAGAGGCCCGATTCCCAGCATTGGGAAAATTGAAAAGCCGATTATGCTATTATTTATGTATTGCACGATATAAAGCATTTTTAATTTTTCGTATGGTATTTATGCTGGTCACTGATGTATTTTTAAAGTTCTTCAGCGGCCTACTAAAATATGGTTATCTTATATACCTAATTATTATTTCGAGGCAAGAATCACGTGGTTTTTAAAACTCCCTGGACGCTTGCTCGAGGCTATGCGATATTGTTTTAAGATAATATTTATATCGCCTGACTGAGTTATCAAAACATAATAAATATAATGAGTAAGTAGTAAGTATTGGCCGATTCAATGTTATCCAATGTTTACGCCACTGAATTTTTTACAGTTTTAGTAAGCTACCTAAAACTTAAAAACTGAAAATAGACCGAATTATAATTATCATCATTATTTCAGTCACAAAAAGGCCGCTGTTGGACATAGGCCTCCTCCATGTATCGACACAACGACTGATCCTGTGAGTCTCGCTTTTATTGGATTCCCGCGACTTTCACAGACCATCTTGTGGGAGGCCTTCCAAGCTGCATTTTCGGTACGCAGTCGTCTCTCTAGAACTTTTCAGCCCCATCGAACATCTGTTCTGCTTAAAGCAACTTGATACGGACCGAATAAGTTAACATGAATTGTAATTTTTTAGGCTATACCTTTACTTGTGTTTATAAGCATTAAAAAAAAATATAAATGCAAAAGAGAAAAGAATAAGATTGCGGGATTGCTCGAAGGAATTACTGTAACCCTGGTATGCAAAGAGCATTGATGGAACGTACCTGTATTTTGGTTAGTAAAAGTCTGACGGTAGAACCACACTGCGCACACGTGTGCCACACACGCCGATCTGGGCGCGTCGGTCTCCATATATTTTATATGGAAACTAGACTTGTAGAGCTACACTTGATCCACACTACGCGATGTCGTTCTACGTACAAATCATGTATGGTACTCGTGTGCGTCGGTCTAAAGTAATTCTAGCTTGATACTCTTTCTCGTTCCACACAGAGCCGGATAAGCTATTTGATAATTTTCTACTAAAAAAGCTCTTTAAGTGGTCATGAAATTCTTCATTGTCAGATTTGATTGCATTACAAAATCTGAAGTAATACTGAAAGTACTCTGTTACATATTTTCATTACCCTTTTATCATTTTGTAAAATTACCCTTACTAATTAAAACGTCAAGCTTTATTTAACGCTTTCATAAAACGTGTACCTCACTACAGTATTGCATAATCCTGTACTTCAATTTATAACGCAGTAAAGGTACAAACACATAAACGAAATCCAGCCCCACTTGTTGAAGTGATCTCATCGAGTGGGGCAAGCCATTAAACGTTAATAGTGTACATAAAGTCTTATAAAAGCTCATACTTTCTCTGCTATTTTTATATTCAGACCAAAATATTGAAACACTCGTTACAGTTGTTTTTTGTTTGGTATTGAACTCGTCACCTTTTATTTTAGGTGTCATAAATTCATAAAGATTTTTAGCTTTAGTGAAAATAGATTTGACCTTGGATGGGGGCGCACTAAGTTTACCCTGATGAGTCAGAACATCCAACGCTACAAAGTTGCGTGCTAACGTATAATAGGTAGAAAGTAAAAAAAATATCGTAGTAGGTAAAAAGGTCAACTATATCTACATTTGAAGTGTATCTTGCATGACTCGTTATTTGGTAAACAAATATGTTATAAAAGATATTGATAAAAATCATTAATGGAACTCAAATCAAGTTTTTTTTTTCGTTTTTAAGCGTGAAAGAACATAAAACAAGCTTTCTATGAAAACCATATTTGCATAGCAAGCTTTGATAACGCAGTATGTACCTATATAATTAATACTTATCAAGACCATCCCAAAAAGCTCGAACACGATAGGGTTATCAGAGCTCCTACGGCCCTTGCAATCTGATGATGAGATCAGCTCCATATCACAATAATTTTGCATTGTCATTTGACACATGCGTGCAAAATTTCAGCTCATTCGGATCTTCCGGTAAGTGGATCAAATTTAATTTCCAAGATTTGATTACAGACAAACAGACATCGGGACAGGTGAAACTAAATAAAAGCTTGTAATTAGTAGAGGATACGGTTAAGAACGACCTTGACCGGTTTGTTTAATAGATGAAACGTATTTTATGATAAATTTAGTATATTACATAATATAACGCGGGTGGGTTGCCTGAGAAATTCCTGGGCAAACAATTTTTTTTTTTTTTAAAGCACCAGTGTGTTTAACGAATAAATTTAATACTAACCGAAAGAGTGAAGCCTTTAGAACATAAAAATGTTGGGTTGCCTATTTGTTTCCCGGCATAGCTATAGGTTGCCAGGTATAAACAGGTATGTATAAACAGGTGTGTTTATTTTGATATACAACAAATTCTATATCAAAATAAACGATGTTTCATTACGAATACGATGTTATAGTGTTGTCAGCAAAAAAATCTGGTATGAATAACGGTTGTGCATTTTTCTAAAAATAACATAAATTTTTAATTTTTAATTAATAATAGTCTGGCCAGGAATTTCTTAGGCAACCCACCCTCGTTATATTATTTAATACACTAAATTTATCATAAAATACGTTTCATCCATTAAACAGACCGGTGAAGTCGTTCTTAATCGGATCTTAGACTATAATGACTACTCTTACTCTAGCATGTTGCAAGAAGGCGTGTCAGACTTTTATAAACTAAAACCCACCCGTAATCCTTCAGTTGAACTTTGCGTTTCAGGTCTTTGAATACCTGCCTTGAAGCCCTTACTTAAATGAAAAAAAAATAGTATTAATAAGTGTTGTACATTAATTTGAATTTTAGTTTCATCAGTGCACTAAATGTACTGAATTTGCAAAGATACGCTGTAATTCGATTGGTTTCTGTACTATTAAATTGCTAATGCGGTGATCGTACATAGGAACTGTAACCTCATGTTACGCTGCAAATACTGATGTAAATCGTATAGACAATTCTATGACTAATAAAGACACCTGGGTGTCGGTAAAAGTATTAGATTGTTAACAGTAGGTACCTATTAATTGTCGTCTATTAATTTATTATTTTATCTTCACACTTATCAGCTTGTAGTATTCCACTGTATATGATCGAATTCCTTCCATAGCTTCCATTCATCTTCCATTCACGCTATATATGATCGAATTTCTTCTATTCCTTCCATTCAACACAATTGAGTTTGAGTTTTATCTTTCTAGTCATCTAATTAAACTAATATACGAGTACCTTATTATAATCGGAGTCATAGGCTGGACATACGCCCGAAGGGGTCCAAGCTGGGTCGAAACCTGCTGGGGCCAAGGGTCTGCTTCTGAAAGGAAGACATGGTCCTGGTATGAAAGTAAAACTCTGATAGGGTGTACGCTCTGCCCTAGAGCGAGGGATTACATTGAATTATTTTCCGACTAAAAAAAGGCTCGACATAGTTTTCTCCTTAATTCTGCAACAATTGGAAGAATTTGGTCGTTACATTGCACCACAATATCCGTCTTCCGCATCATGCTGACAGACTTTCAACCGCCAACATCATAACACATTAAATTCTGTCTAGTGCTGAGTATTGCAGCAGTTGAGAGATTGTCATTCTCACTAAAATGTTTCGCTGATGGTGGCACGTGTTATTGGGTCATTTGGCTCCCTTCAAAATGGTTGAGCTGAGTGGGGCTGATGCACGCGTCATGCTCGTGAACGGGCGCCGTCAGTTGAGACTGGTCATCTCTTAGCTGCCAGTGACTTATTCAATTTCTATTTTTATTGTTACCATTATTATTTAATTTTTATTACTTATCTTCATTGTTTTCATATAATAGAAGCAAAAAAGAAATATGTAACGAAGATTCATACGATTCAATACGATTTAAAAGAGTGTCCATGGAGTTTCTTGTACGTTCTTCTCCATAGAGACCTACTCTTTGGAACCTCTAGCTTCACTTGTTTGACTGACCGACATTTTGACAATTCAAAAGTGCCTGTAACTGGTCTATTTGAAATAAAGGTTTCTGATTTCTGATTGATAGCCTTTCCCCAGTATCTTGAGTTTCGTCATTCCAATTCTAAAGGTAGTCACTCAGTTTGTGGGATTGTTTGAAAGATTTAAGCTAGAACTGCAAGTACATTATACCGACGCTTACGTGTAAAACGTCTGATTTGTACGTAGAATGACGTCGCGTGGCGTGGATGAAGTGTAGCGCTACAAGTCTAGTTTCCATATAAAATGTATGGAGACCGACGCGCTCAGATCGGCGTGTATGGCACACGAGTGAGCAGTGTAGTTCTACCTTTATCATTATCTTGAAACGCAAGAGGCAACTGGAGAAAAACAGCCCACAGGTGGATTTTAATCAGTGAAATGCTGACACTTTCTATCGAGCCACCCAGAGTGGGAAGAATGATTTGATGATTTCCCATCTCAAAAGAAAGCCAAGCAAGTGGGCTTTAAAGGCCATGCGGGCTTGCGGATAGTGAGCAATGGGTAGCTCGCTGTCCGGCCGTCCGGTAACCGTCCGGACCAAGCCCAAGTCGTCGACGGCGCGCGCTGTTCCCGCGCGCCTCAAGGAGTTGTCAGCAACAGCAGGGGCCCGGCCGGGTCGAAGCCTACTGGGGCCAGGGTTATCCGAAAGGGCGCTCGAGCCCCGGTATGAAGGCTTGTAGGAACGGGATGGGTTTTTTAGTCAGTAAGAGTCTGACACTATCTCCCGCTCCGCCCAAGAGCGGGGGTTGTCATAAGATGATTTTTCCCATCGAAAAAAAAAAAAAAAAAGGCTTTAAAGGCCATTTAGTCCAATAAGAAATTTAATAAATTGTAACATAATATCTGATTCTACGCCTTATACATCCAAGTCTGCCTTTTGGAATTTCGACTTCCAATTACCAAATAAAATTGTCACATAAAATAGCATTTGTGAATAAACGTGCATTCATAATAAAAAATGGCTTACAAGTACGGTACCGGTAGGTATGTGGTAGGTACTTGTCATCCTTTTAAAGTGGCCGTGGGTGGTCATGACAGCGTATTTAAGTCATCATTTGGGTCGGTGCCCTAAATGTATGAAAATATTTTAATAATTTAATTTATTTTTGAGAGTGAGTAGGCCACTTCTACGCAAGCTAAAAACGCACGCCTGGTCCTTCTTTGCCATTGTTACAGGGCCTAAGGGATCTCTTTTGCATCACCCATGGCCCCAATAGGCTTCGACCCTGCTGGGCCCCTGCGGTTGCTGACAAATCTTAGAGGCACGCGTGGAACACTACGCGCCATCGACGACTTGAGCTCGGTCTGGACTATGGTCGGACGGTCAGACGGCGAGCTACCCATTGCTCACCGTCCGCAAGCCCGTGCCATCGTTTACCATTAAGTGTGATAGTGGTGATCCACGAGTTTATCAATAACAATAAAGTATACGTTCAATATGTCCTAACTAGCTTAACCGCATGTTTCAATAACATGTCAAAAGTTGAATTGCAGAATCAGCTAATAAAAGGCTTTCTAACAATTAAGCTTTAAGAAAAATATTTTGGTAGGCAACAGCAATTTCAAAATGAACAGTCAATTTTTTATCGAGTTTGTTAAAAAAATGTTTTTTTTTTTTGACACAGAAAAATCTTCGCACAGAATAGACAATGTTACTGTAGTTTGTTTTTTTGTTAGAATGCGATGTAATGTTCTTATGATTTTGCAGTGTTGAGTGTGGCAGTCAATTGATCGAGCCGGTCTTCTGCGCCAGTCAATAAGTCAACAGTCTTGTCCATTTTACCTGTTGTGCCTGTTTGTATGAGATTGTTATAGACACTTAAAGTACATAACTACATCAATTTTACATCGAAATTTTATATCCACCAGGAATCAGAAAAAAATTCGCGAAAAACTCTTTTATCGACTTACCATGGCACCGAATTTCCGAGAAAACCCAACGTAACTAGGTATCTGTCCTTGTCTTATTGACACACTAAATGGAAGAATACCTCATGGTTTGAGTGTGATGTTAACAGACGGAATGTTTTAGCCAGTCATTTCTGCGATGCTTTAATAAGTAACCTGCAGACAAGCACGACTTTTAGTATAGAATCATCGAGTTATAGATTTTCCGGTGTAGAATAGTTTTAAAAATCAAAAGATGTGTTGCATGTAAGTTACCATGTCTTTATGAGATTTCAAATGAAGGCAAGGTGCGATGAAAGTAATTATTTGTAAAATATTCAATTTACAATTGCCAAGTGGTCCACAGCTCGTATTGTCTTGTGACAATGCTGAGTGAAATTTTTCCTCAACGTTTACATTCTGGGACTTTACCAATAATTTGTAGTAAAGTTTAAGTTGGAAACTTAACTTTATAATAAACGAAAGTGTAACGTCTTAGTCATAAGCTTTAAATAAATTTCACCTACAAGTGCACACTGACACAAACACCCACACAGTCGTGAGAAATAAAAAATCAATGAACCAACTTCACGATGACCTTTTCAAGAACGTAGCGTTGTGAAAGAGTGACTCATTCAGTCATTCAACTCCGTTGTAATTCTACTACGAGCGTATTAAACGAGGCGTATTCTTTTTTTGAATCCAATGCTCTTTTACTTCTTAATCTTTTATTGGTATCCCCAAAACTGTGGAACTAGACAGGTAATGGATTAAAACCTTTTTATCTGTAACTTTGTGGCTGCAGTTTTGGGATAGTGACTTAAAGTGTTAGTCGGTCAGTCTACTTGCTCACTCGACTCGAACGTAGTTATCCTTTTTAAGTTGATGAGTCAAAAATTTAAGTCGAGAACGAATAATGTTTACTTAAGTAGTGAGGGAGGTATGTGTGACAAGTGACCGTAATTTGTGTGTTAAGAATTTGAATAAATTACATCGTTTAGTCAGACATGTTTGATTAACTGCTTTAGGTATAATATTGTGGTAATTGCGAAGAATGCTGATTTTGGGTGCGGTGGTACTTGAGTTTATACTATTTTTTATTCAATATTATATTTACATATTTAAAAACTCTTAACTAACTATAAATAATAAATAAAAAAATGCAGACTAAGATAAAATAATAAAAACCTGTAGCTAATTACAATGAATTTAATAAACCAGTATAAAAATGGCATCGAAAAACTCTTCCGCATACTTATATCCTCTATATTTTTCATATAATATGAATACTATTGTTTATGTTTTAATAAATCCTCTATGGATATAAACTAATTGGAACTTATATTACGATAGACAAAGTCTGAAGCTGTCTTGAAACTTTGTTCGTAATTGCTTCGGTCGGCTAGAGAATAGCGTATCGTATTATTTATTATTTTGCTAGAATAGAGACCAATTATTATTATTGAGACCAATAAAATTGATCGAGCTGACATTATAGACAGGGTCAGAGAAACTTTTGACTTAGCAGAATTCTGATCAAAATACATTTAATAAAGAACCATCATAAAGACGAAAAAGAATGGGAGACGAATTTACCTGTGATTTCTGATTTAAGCTAAATACTCAACTTCAATTGAGTTGAGTATTTCTCAGGTCTACATCCAACATTGTATTTCTTGCGGCAGAAATGATGATGATGATGATAATTTCTTAACCTGTACTTCAACCTAAAAACGAGTCATAATACAGCCTATAAGAAGGGTTTGACAGTTTTATACTCGATTCATAAACCCGCCCTTAGATTTTTTTTTGTGTGGAAAATCATCAAATTGCCATTTTCGCTCTGAGTGGAGAGAGAGAGAGTCAGGCTTTTACTGGCAAAAAACCCATCTGTGTTCCTTCAATTGCCCTTTATGTTCCAGGGCCGCGGCAATTCTTTGAAATAATCTCACAGCTCTAGTTTATTATCTTACCTAGACAATAACCTATAAATATTCAATAAATCATCACGATAAACCCTTTAGTAACCTCACAGACAATAGTAATCTTATTAGTAATCGAGACCACACGGCAATTAATCACAGATATTAATGTCCGATCCCTATGCAATATTCTAAGTATTCTAATATCCTTCATTTGTATGTCATGCTTCCTTTGAGTCACAAGTTACGATACGATAATTATTCCTTATAAAATTCCAATCACGCACTCACTCATTGATAATTAACATGCAAGTTACAAACGTATGGCGAAGTGATTCAAATGGCCAATTAATAAAACATGCAACTGATTTGCCGGCTGTCGATTCCTTGATGAGTCAGGAGTTGGCTTGTAATGATGTGAGTCAGTCATTAACATCCCCGAGACTGCCACTAAGAGGTGTAATACAGTAGTTACGCTATGGAAGCTTTGAAAGAAATAATTGTTCCATAAGTCCGAACTGGCATCTCCATATAAATCGTTATCATCATTTTCCTGCCCTTGTCCCATCTTATTTGGGGTCAGCGAAACACGTTTTTTTATTCCATTCTACCCTGTCACTTGATTGATTATAATTATATGTTTTTTTTTTATTTTATCGTAAATGTATGTTTAGGTTTGAGTATAGTTGTTAGCTGCACTGTCGCATTAGGTTTTAAGGCCTGTAAAGATAGATGTAAAGAGAATAAATAAATAAATAAATGCTCGTATTTTCTGAAAAGGCAATAAATACCTCTACAGTCTTGAAATTTAACCTTAAATCAAGTTGCCCAAAAAAGAATATTAAAAAAAATTAAGTTTGAATTATTCACAGTACTAAAAAGCATCGGACTTCAAAAACTGTTTCTTTTTAGGGCTTCTTAAAAGAAACTTATCATAATATTGCAATAATTTCAACTTCAAATAGATTGGAATGAGGAACTAACTCGAACGCGATTACTTTCCGTACTCGACTCGACCAATTAAATTCCAATTAACTAGAGGTCACTGTGTTAACTATTTATTAATATGCATTAAAATACTTCACACTTATCAAGGTCATATGGTATTAAAAATACAAAACAAGTTAGTACCTCTGTACTGGGTTGCGGGTTTAAAATCAGGCCTATTTAAATTTCGTTTTATATACTTTGTACTTTTAAAGTTAGATTCAGTCTTACTAATCCATCCTATTATTGTTCCATTTACTTTATTTAAAAACATAACATAATTATAATTTCAAATAATTTTTAATCTATCCGAAACTGTTTTTTATTATAGGTAGTAGTACACTTTGAAATATTGGATAAGTTTGTAGTTATTATATAAATTGTTGGAGAATTATCAGCATAATTATGTTTGGCATAGTTTAGTCCAGTAAATCTTGCACGCTGGTAACGAAAATATATTATTGTATATTCATTCCTGGCATATAACGTTTAAAAAACATTTAACCTGCATCCACCAAAAGAATAAATAGGACTTTTCCTACCTACTCTGTCCTTACAGAGGGATTTCTAGTTGTTACTGTGATTCATCAATTAGTACTTCGTCATCTGGTCTTTACAATGGCGAACGATGTAATGAGTCAGTTTTCCCAACCCCGTTCACAACAGTGCAATGTGTTGTAACCATTCTCACCGGGGGTGTGTCATTGTTTTGACTACTCGTACTACCTATTGTTATATCAGAGTACATACACTAATTATTAATACTTATATTTCATAACAAGCATTGGTTTCTAAACACGTCTGGATGGATGACTCAGTGTCATTAGCTTGCAGTTATTGCGGCGCAGTGAGAGACATACCTATGCATTCTATGTATGTTCTTGTGCACTCGACGTCACGTACGTTGTCTCGATTCGTGGTATTCTTCCATAAAGAGTCGTGCCCCCGTGAGGCGTTTCCGTCCTTTCGATATCATTGGCCTTATCTGTTTTGCTCTGGTTTAAATTAATGACGACCTAGAAGTGACAATGTTTGGCAGAACAACATCATGATACTAATATAAATATGTCTGTGTGTTTTGATGTGGGTTAATCAATCACGCTTCAACAGATACTAGACAATAACTGATATTGTATATTTGTATATACCTATATCTTTTTATACTAAATTCTTCTGTACGTTGTGTGTTTTTCACCTAACTCTTCCTAAACAGCTTGACCGATTTAGATGAAGATTTGTATGTATATTTGAGTGGGTCTCTGGATGGTTTGGAAATACAATTGGACCGTGGTAGAGGCTGGCGCTGCAATTGTGCTCTCAATTTTTTACTGACGAAAAGCCAGCTTTCGAGCAGGATAACGGCTGCTGGGATCACTAGTATACATATATAACTAGAATAAGAGGTAATTTTGCTCACAGGTCAACCATAATCTGGATTATTACTAAGTAACTAGACGGATTAAGCCACTGAAAAAAACTTATGACAATAAAAATTTAAGATTAAGTTTGCTTTCTTTTGATTTGCACTTAAGAGGATGACAGTCCAACACAAAATGCACATATTCATACGCTCATCGTCTGCCAATCCGTCTGGTTTGGTATTCGCAGTTTTGTTGGCTTTCGCAAAACTTTCATTTTAGCACTCCACATACCAAAAATTCTTTTGTATGATCCGGTACTGCTCTTAACTATTTTTAACTCTAAGCAATTTACTTTTATCAGGTCTGTATCAATTCAATGACCTTTTAATTTGATTGATGGTTAGTGTAGTAGTAAAGTTTAATTAGCGTATCTGATAGTCTGGTTACCACTATTAGGTTGAAACTTGGTCTTTATTTAAGCGAAATCCTCCCACCCATTCGGAGGGTCTTCTTACTTATACCGTCAAATTTCCAAGTTTCTTATGTCCAGTAACCAATGCATGTAACATGTGTGTGTCCAGTAACACATCAAAGTACCTTGTATGAGTTTGCTTTCTACACGTTTATGACATTCGGGGCTCAGATTGGTCAGTTCCAAGCTCTTAACCAATCAAGGGCCACGTGTTAAAATGTCAGTCGTGTAAACGAGGAATAAGGATGGTGCTATACATCCTATATAGCTCCATCCCTTTAACAGTTCAGTTTAGGTTGTCAAATGGAGAAAAGAGTTCGTTGTAGAGCCAGACTTTATATTAATATTAATTTGTACTTAAACAGTATAGTCTAAGCGCTGTCTGGTCGCAATAACGGAAAACTGCTTTCTCGTATATACGGCGATTAATCGAAAAAGTTAAAAGCTTGCACTGAGACTTGAGAGATATACTATATCATTAGCAAAATGATCAACCAGGTAGTTATGGTTAATCCCGTAGCCCGAAGTAAGGTCATCTTTATTCAAGCTAACCATGAGATCATCTCTTTCATTACATTAATTCGAAACCCATGACGTGACGCGTTCTGTCTTAATAGCGTTTGTTTTTTTTTACGTTATTGGCATTTGTTGTAGGTATTTTAAGAATTGTGCATCATCCTTTTATTTGCGGAAAGAAATGATTAATGCTGTTGCTTAGCCAATATCTTTTTCTTTTTTACCTGATAATTTATGCCAAATTTTGTTTGCGTTTTTGGACTTATGGAAGGTGACTTGCAAAATCTGCAGCTACGCAGTTTTTTGAGTCAAAGTTTTTGACGTTGTAATTTTTCCAAATATCCATTTTATAATGGAATGCTGCACCTTAAAAGTATTCAAAGTAGTACGTATGATCTACCACTGTCATCATCAAATAACTTCTCCAACTCTGGGGGCGGTAGGGTAGTGTCAAACCTTTTCTACTAAAACCCAGTTTTCAGTTGTCTTGGGCCTCGGTAACTCTTAAAAACAATCCTGTAGTCCGGTGATGATACTTACAACCTTAGTTATAAGCCTTAGTAAATGTAGCTAACCATATAATTTGTAGTTTAAAAAAGTGATTAGCGATTTCCAAGTTCAAATTCACCATGGATAATTTTGAATTAGGAACCTTAAACAGTTTTTAAACTACGATATAATGTTCATTATTGTTGTTTTTTTTTTTTTTATTATGGCCGTTATATATTATGTTACTTTGAGTTCATGATTCATGTATCATATTCACATAGGATTGGTTAGTTAACAGTGGACTGTAGCCGTAAAGTTTTGATCAATCAATCACTATTTACTTAAAATAAATGACGTTACCTCAATTGTCTCCTCTCAAACAATTAAAGTGAGCGCCATCAATATTGGACAAGATAATGTTTTATAAATAAAGAGTGACTGATCGAGCTTCGATGCTTGATATGTAAAACAATAATTATCTCTGCATGATGAATCACTGTCACTGAATTCATCTCGGGATTGTCCACGATGAAAGAAGAAACATGACTCAGAATCAGGAATGGCGGAAAGAGATAGGCATTCCCAGCCTACATAAATTGATTCGTCTGTTATGAAATAGAGTGTGTAGATTAAACGAGTATAGGAATGCGTTTACCAGCCTGCTGGCTATGAGTGATTGGAAGTGGAGATACTGACTACAGGAACTGCCGTCACCTACCTTCCGGATCGCTCCATGTCTATGTCTGAGTACTCCGAGTGGACCCCGCCATATGGTTGTCATTACAGTAAAACAGTCGACCGCTTCGGATCCTATGACCTTTTCTATAGTAAGAGCACGGCATGTTAAAATTAATGACATCATGTCTAAAGCTCTTGTCAGTGCCCCGACGCCAGCGGTTTTAGAACCCAATGGTTTTTCATGTGACGATAGGAAGAGGCCAAACTGGATGATCATAATGCCTTAGATTTTTGAGAGACCTTGGTATGCGCCATCCTATCTACTTAGCACATCGAGTTGTGCCAAGGCAAGTAGCGCAGAAAACCTCAAACGGGTCAAAAATAGATGACCAGTCACCACAAGCAGTACTTACCCATACATGAATGTAACCTTTATAATCATCTAGGTTTCCTGCTCTTGTCACATGTTATTTGGGGTCAGTGCACCAGGATTTTTTTAACAATATATTATGTACTGTACTACGCACCATTTTTTTCTTCCATTCGGTCATATCACCCGTCATGCTAACACTAACTAATTTTTCTTTCATATCAGTCTTCCATCTTTTCTTTTGAGTACGCTCTCTCTAACTGAGTTTTTAGGATATTAACAAACACGTAATCAATTCTTCACGTAAACAGAAGGCTGGCCTTTTCTTTGGCTAAAGAATCTTTTAGCTGCATAAGCCCAATAAGTGTTATCATAAAGGATCTTCCGAGAAAATGCTCTAAAAGAGAGGCTTAAACTTTCGCAGAATTATCCAAGGGGAATTTACCATCCCGTTCGTAGAAACATCACAATCAATATTGTTGCAACGAATACCAGTATTATCAGAAATGGGGGAATCGAGTTCCAGAAATATTACACAGATCGGTTATTTTGAACTGAATATCACAGTTACTGCCTGTTATGCAAACTTTGAATAATTTATGTTTAATTTGTTTTCATTGATGGCTGGTTTTCCTCATTCAATGAAGGAAATTGTTGCTCTATTAGTATTACGAATATGTGTGGCATAACGTGCATTATAAGATTATGTGGGTTTAGATAAATCAAAGGCAGCGGGGTCATAACAAAATATGTCTTTTTCGTCGTTATCTGCATTTCTCTTTTAACTCAACATCATCTATCCTAACTTTGTTTTTTTTTTTTTTTTTGTTTGTAGGAGGCAATCTCTGGAAGTATTGGTCCGATTGCTACAATTTTTTTACCGATTGAAAGCTGCTTTATTCCTAATTGACATAGGCTATATTTTATGTAAGCGGGCGAAGCTGCGGGCAAAAGCTAGTAATAAATATTTTTAAAGCCTACAAAGTTCCGGGTTTGGGTGTCCGTATTTAAGCTTATATTCTGGTGAAAACAACCCAGTTTTATAAAAAAAAGGTTTTCCGCGTGGGAATCTACACTTTGATATGAGCAACAAGCTTTGAATAACTAACTCCATTCTTTATTGTACACACAAAAACTTAATCTTAATACATTCATAAGTACCTAGACAATTCATGTACAAAGGCGAACTTAACTCAAAAATGAGTTTTCTTCGAGCAAACCTTTGAGTGACAGAGAGAGATCACATTCGAGGGTAGGATCCAGTGTACAACATAAATCTACATAAATACGAATAATATATATGTAATGAAATGACCTCCTTGGAAATGACATTTCATTTTTTTAATTTTTAAGCTGTGGATACGGGGTGACGTATCATTCAATGACAGATGATGTTTAGATTATTTTGTGCATTTTATTGTTATAAAAACTTGTAGAGAGATAATTAAAGGGATATAATTGAGGAGGCGATATTATTAAACTTTAAATGTCGTTTCTTTGTTTTCAGGTGAGATAAAAGTGTAATTATAGTTAAACGATAATTGTTATACCTACTGTAAAAGCATGTTGAATAAAACAAATCTTTGTTTTCAGAGAAACAATTTGTGGTTTATTTCGAAAATCTTCAATAAAACCCATTATATATATATATATATATATACAGACGCAAACACTGCATATTTTAATTATTTTCTGCCTTGAGTTCATTTAAAACTTAAATGTATAGGTGGGTCTACTCTAGAGGAACTGAACACGAGTGGAGTACGAGCCGAGCTCAAATTCGTGTAGTGTCGCTCGTACTCGGTTCTTTAAGAATCGGTGCACACTATATGAATTTGAGCTCGACACGTGCTTAGCACCTCTATTACAATTATGTAGATACACCTTTAAAGTTTGTAATATATCATCTTAAAGTTTCCTTGTGCCCCACCAAAAATACAACACACAGCACAGGTTTTCCTCATGCAACCATTTGTATAAAGTATCCATAAATAGACATATCATAACTACATATTGTACCGTATAAAGTAGCTAATCTATCTCACAAGCTTCCCCGATGAGACTGACCTCACTGTGACGTGGACTGACGTCAGATGGCACCTCAACGTGATTTAATCTGAACTCGGCCCCACTCCTGACGTCAAATACTCCATGAGTAACAGGGTTTTCAATAAAATAATGTTTACTACTGAATAGTTTTTACATGATTATGAGCATGTCTTTGAAGTTTTGCAATTCATTTATGAGTAATGTTGTGGTGATTAGTTTACATATTTGGGTTGTATTAGTAAGTGTTGCTTTAAAAGGAAAATGGGAATCACTAGTTAGTGCGTTGACTTTATGATGTTATATTTCTTTTTTTTCTGGTTTTTGCTGTTGGTGTTCCTTCATACCTAAACCTAAAGACTTGTTCAGCCAGTTTGCCATTGGAATGTGGGGATTGGCACAAGCAAAGAAAGCTATATGATCAACAGTGGGTGTAGTCAGGCTGTTTGGGCGCTGCAGCTGGTTTGAAAGGGCTGTGAAATTATTTGAAAGAGTCACGGCCGCGGCTTTGGAACGAAAGGCAACTGAAGGAACATAGCGTCTCGCTCAACGAAGAGACTCACAGCAGAAAACTGTGGTTGTTGAAGATGACTGTTTACGTTGTGTTCTGATTCAAATAAAATTAATGTATCTATATTATACCCATTATAATCATCATCATCATTTCAGTCGAAAGACTTCCACAGTTGAATATAGGCCTTCAAGTCCTCCAAGTGTCGCCACAACGAATAGATACCCTTACGGACATACCCATTTAAAACAAAAAAATATAGAGAAAATGATAGAACATTAGTTAGTGTTCGCGAAATTTCTTGATGTTTCCGGAAACATCGAGATTGTTACGATAAAACTACTTATCTTTTAAAACAAATGATGTAGATATTGATTAAAATGATTAATCAATTATGGACTATGTTCTATCTGATCTATTTTAAACATAGATAATATTCTTATCTAAATAACTGCTGTTTGGATATTGATTTAATACAAAAAATATTTTGACGTGTACCGACAAGCAGACTTACCTAGACCTTGGCTACGAATTGACTAAGGAGACGATTCATTCTCCAACCGTCTTCACAGTAGAAGACGATTTTGCTCTTTAGACCTACTGTCGACGAACGCCTGGCTTTGTAGACGCGTATTCGTCATTACACGCTTGGTGTACGCCTGCATGAAGTTTACATACAAAACTATGGCCTACTCCACGGACACGTAGCTTCATAGATTCGACATGACAGCACGACGATGCTGCCAATTCGTCGACAGAGTTTCATAGGTATGTAGGGTCGTAGGTATTTCCCTACTCCTACGCTACACGGGAATCTAACCCGTATAGATATGTAGATACAAAGTGTAGCGTAGGAGTAGGCAAGTACCTACGACCCTACATTGGTGACCCCGACTACCGCGTTACTCAAGACACCAGGAGTCCAGAAGCCCGGAAGCCCAGAAGTCTAGGTCTCCAGCAGACCAGGAGTCCAGGACAGCAGTGGAACCAGGTGACACCCGCGCTCTTAGAAGTCCCGAGGGCAGTAGCAAGAAGCCAACAGTGTCGTGAATCACAGATGTCGCTACAGGTATATGAGTTTCAGGCAGACGTACCTACATCAAACGTCATTATCATCATCAGTTTTTATATTGTTCCCACTGCTGGGACCTTTGTACTTACTCCGTGGCTGGGACTCAGGCCTCCTTTCTAGAACAGGGAATGGGCCGTAATCCACCACGCGGCCTCAGTACGGGTTGGTGAATGTCACATTTCTTCGATTTTTTGGTCGTAGGACATGCCGCTTTCCTCACGATACATCAAGTGTATAATGAAGCTACGCGTTCATGGACAGAAAGCTTTAGTGTGTCAATTACTGATGTAATTATTACTTTGGAAATAATCACAATAAACTTTAGGCTATATTGCTAATGATGTTGATTAATAAATGAGTGTGACTATAACTCATAATTTGAGTCATTCTACTATACTTTGGAATGATCTGCTTACTCATTGACATAGCAATCCATCTGTGGCGATTGACGCAACAATTTCACAGAAAGCTATGTTCTGGTAATTTAAGGGCACAGTCACGCTGCCCCTAACGCATGGCGCATAAGGCATGGCCGGGCCCTGCATCCTGTGTGTTTCAAGTCTTAAGTTAGGAGCGGTTTATGAAACAACGAATTTCTAAATTTTGAACTAGCTTTTGCCCGCAGCTTTGCTTGCGTGCATAAAATATATAGCCTATGTCACTCAGGAATAAATCAGCTTCCTATCGGTGAAAAATTTTAGCAATCGGACCTGTACTTTCAGAAATTATCTTCTACAATAAAAAAAAATAAAAACGAAACTTTTTCTCTTTATAATATTTTTCGTCTCTTCTTCTTCAATATTTTCTTTTTTAGAGTAAATAAGTACTATCATTATTGACTTGTTAATATTGAATTCTTATATCAGTCTTCCAATGTATACTACTATAGGACATTGTATATTTAAATAATACTTTGTTTTAAATAAAGTTACGATTGACTTGATTCTTTGTCATTTCTGTATTTAATTACAATTTCATTTATTTTTAAACCGACTTAACAAAATAGATTTCCAATTCATTTTTTTGGGTTTTATTCGGAAGAGTTATTATTAAATTAGCGTTCCGTTTGGTCCCATGTCGTTACGTTCTAGTTCCGTCAAAATTTGGCGAAGAACTGATGAAGAACTACGGAGTTAAACAACGGAACTCCTCATTAAATGGTCTTAAATTTCCCAGGACTGATGCAATCGCATGTTCATTGTTTGCACAATTTCATCACGCTAGTATATTTTCAAAGGGAATACAGAGAAAAGTCCACTATGGCATACTCTCATTTCACTGGCAAATATTCATACACCATATTATTTAGGTACATACCTATTCGGTCGCATAAATTATTGCATTTATGTCGGTGTCGAAAATTGGAGGAAAAAGCACCTACTTAGTGCCTACTTTAGTGCGGCCCTGAATGTATCGACGTTCCCTACACAAACAAAACAAAAAATGATATTTTGGACATGTCTTTATATTGTAGGGACCGTCAGTATATTCGTGCCGTATCATACATTTTAAAACCTACTAAGCCATTACTACATATTTAAGCAGGAAAACGTATACCAATATACGTTGCTTGACAACAGGAAGTTACAGCGAATTACCAAAATAATTATTACAATTTAATTTGCATTTAGAAGCACAATATGGCTCATTACTCTTTACGTTCGTCACAGTTCTGCATCACTAACTATTTAACTGTGTCCCAAGTCAAATCAGAAACGTTTATTTCAAATAGACCATTTACAGTTTGCATTCAAATTGTCCAAATGTCGGTCAGTCAAAAAAAGAAAAAACTGTGAAGCTAAATTGCACCTTCCAAAGCATAAATCTCTATGGAGAAGAACGTGCAAGAAAATTCAAGGATACTCTTTTAAATCATATTATGAGTAAAACAAATCTTGGTTACATATTTCTTGTCGCTTTTATTATATGAGCACAATGTAGATAAATAATGAAAGAAAAAGTAATAAAAAATTGAAATAAACAAAAACATTATTCAAAAAAAAAAAATTGGCAAATCCAGAATACACAAGTATATAAAAGACATTTAAGAATATATGTAATAAGTGTGCGTATTTTGGATTCGTCTTCAAAATATAATTATGATTCACTAAAAAACTCACTAGTATTTTTGTTATTTCAACAGACATAAAACATTTGCTAACAAAACAAAATATAAATGAAATAGATCATCTTTCTAAATCTTTGGTAGAAAAGTAACACTGTTTCAACAGAAAAAAAAACAGTGACTGAAAAAGGAATAATTACATACAATTTGAAAATATTCGAATTCGCTTGTCACTCATCGTATGTGACACTGACAACGTCAAATACAACACCTGCCATGAAATGACTCATTAGTCCACGTGAGCGGTTGCTGTGCCATATGTGACCTGCCGAAAGGTTGGGAACCACCGGAGTGACTCATTGATAACAACACTAAATACACTCAAATGTAATGCATGACTAATGTAAGTAAAAGAATGATTACCTAAAATGTGTTGGCCTACCTAATTAAGACATGTCTTTACCTACTTTTGACGATCCAAGTCTTTTGTTGTCTTAACACAAAGCTACAAAAGAAAAACAAGACGCTCATTTGTATATGGGTGTTGATTTAAGAGTAGGGTTTTTAGTCATGACCTTTTTTCGCTTTCGTTTGTTTTAGAAGCTTTAGGACAGCTTCATTATAACCTACATTTATATTTAACACTACATAAACTAAGTCTCTTATTGCATATACAATTTGTAAAGTTTGTTTTGCCACTTCTGAGGTAGGCAGGTTTTATCTAGACCTACTTTGGTGTCCCTATCACGTGCTCAATCAATCAATTAATCAATCAAGCGATCAATTTTATGACCTAAACTGAAATCTTAAGAGCTATATTAATTTTTAATTGATATAAACTAGTGCTTGACTGCGATCCCACCTGATGGTAAGCAGCGATGCAATCTCTGATGGTGAGGCGCACTAGTTTATTATGAGCCTATTCACTCTAGCCTTGAAGACACCCAAATTATAATCGGACGGGAAGACCTCAGCATATAGGGTGTACCTATAGCTCTATCCATCTTTCTCGCTTGCAAAACAGACATTTTAACAAGTCATGATAAGGCATCAGAAGTGGATAACGAACTATAACTACATACATACTACTAATAACTAAAATACGTACTTTGAAATACTCCAATGTCACTTCTGTTTAATGACCTTAGTAGTCACGATTACGATGCGCCGGCGTCACTTGAGCTTTGCGTCAGATTTCCGCGTCGGAAGAGATATCTGCATTTCCTAGTTTCTTGAGCATATTATGTATAGCGATTCATTTGTTTGGTGTACAAAATAACATAGAAAGGAATTTGAATTTACAGTTTTAGGAACCGTACCACGAGCTCTTAACGCGATCAATTTGACGACCTTAACTGAACTGTTGAGGCCCAAGCGCCCGAAAAGTGCCATAAAACAATGACTTTCTGAAGCCTGCTCCTCGGTAGCGGCCAGGTTAATAGGTTTGAAAAATATATATGTTTATTATAATTATATTCATAAACACACATTATCAACATTTGATTTTTTCGTGCGATTAATACTTTTGTCAAAAAAAAATATTTAGCAATTTCCAGCTTTTCTCCACTCCTTCGAAACGGCTTGGATCTTTAGAAACATTGTTTAACATTGATAAATATTCTTCAGAGTGAACATAGCATATGTAAATCAATCATTATTTCGTAAAGAAAATGGATTTAAGGTTAGTCGCGCACTATCCGGGCGCAGCTAGCTGCAATTAAACAGATACTTGCGCTGCCACCTAGCCGTGTACGAGAGTTATGTCAATTTAATTTCGACCAGGTGGTTCAAGGGACTATAAGCCTTATAGGGTTGGAGCTATATAGGGCATATAGCTCCATTCCTCTATTTCGCTCGCACCCTTGACATTGTGCGCGGGCTTGCGGACAGTGAGCAATGGGTAGCTCGCTGTCCGATTGTCCGGTAACTGTCCGGACCAAGCCCAAGTCGTCGATGGCGCGCACTGCTCTCGCGTGCCTCAAGGAGTTGTCAGCAACAGCAGGGGCCCAGACGGGTCGAAGCCTACTGGGGCCAGGGTTATCCGAAAGGGAACTCGAGCCCCGGCACAAAGGCTTGAAGGAACGGGGTGAGTTTTTTTGTCAGTAAGAGTCTGACACTATCTCCCGCTCCGCCCAAGAGTGGGGGTTGTCATTGGATGATTTTCCCCCCAAAAAAAAACCCTTGACATTGTAACATGCCATAGTAAGAGCCTTAGGCAATTTTTTCGCATCCGAAACATTGTCATGATTGTTAGATAATATATGCTGGTTTAGGTTTTATTAATTATCAAAGCGATACAAATATTATCTTCTATGTTTTAATAACCTAAATGACACACCGATGACGAAGTTCTGAACTCAGGGTCGTCATATGGATTTCTGCATGAGGACAGCATTTGTATGGCCTCAAGATATTTCCCAGTGTGATGTTTGTTCATGTGTTTCGTGCATGCATTGGTATCTACGACATAGATTTATTCTGAGTCATTTTATCAACATATGCAATGTCTTCTGTCCTCTTTATAGACTGCTACAAAGAACGAAGTCCTTAACCAGACATTAGTGATGAACAAAATACTAGCACTCAGTGATTCTCCTTCGTCTCTAAGTGACCTTCTAAGGCCTTAATGTTGTCATAAAATGAAAGGCCCGTTTTGACATTTATATTTGACTACCTAGCGGCTTATCTAGAGTAGTGTAGCTACACTAGCTATTACCAAAATTGCTAAAATAGCTACTACTTAGCAGACTCCTTATTTCTTTCAGTTACATTCTAGAGTCTTTCTCAAATGTCAAAACGGGCCTATTATTTTTTAACGAGTTTAGTGCGAGTTATTTTAACGTTAAAGCGATCGAAATGTTTACCGTGTTTGGCTCTCTGATTGGCCAAGGGAAAAAATCGGGCCAATCAGAGCGCCAAACTTCATATAAGTGTTGATTGCGTTACCGTAAAACCAACTCGCACTAGACACTGATGCGTATCCACATAATACGTGACGCATATTGACTTAAAATACTCCATGAACCACCTTGAAATTTGAATTTGCATAATCTATCAAAATACCCTTCAACACAGAGACCTATTTCCTTCAGAATTCGAACATGCATGACAAAATGACGTAAAGCCGTTTACAAGATTACCACGAAAACAGTATTAAAATAAGTTTAGAGCTTAGAATAAACTATTTGTTACTTAAGAACTGTCATTCAGTACTGAGTGGTGAAGTCATCGATAAGAGCCAAGAGGTCGCTCGGCATCGAATAACGAGTGCATTCACCTTATTCAGGCTTACATCATCAACGCTCGCTTGTAGTGTTGGCCTGGCTCCGATTGCCAATTTGTTGCACACTACAGTTTCGCTTCATATTTGTGTTTCTTCTGTAAAATATTTTTTTTTTCAAAAATAAAAATCTTATAGTCAGAAATTATTAAGCTATTGGCTCCTTTCTAAAACAAAAAATCGTAATAGAATTTGTTAAACCATTTTAATTCCTTACTTAACATTTGCGTTGTCAGTGGCGGTCTTGTTTAAGAAAAAATATAGAGCTTTAAAAATAAATTTATGTAATATTAAAATTGAAAATATAGACACAATCAGCACGAAAATCTTATGAGAAACAAGAAAAACTAAATAGTTTCTTAACTTAATAGTAGAAACCTATTTCTCAACTAGATTGTTATAAATGTTGCGGTAAAACACTACAAGTGTTTTGTGGAACAGACTTTGAAACTGCTGCACCACTCTGTTTAAGTAACAGTGTGCATTATATATTTCCGGTTTCATATTATTTGAAGTAGTTTTTTTTTTCTCAATTATTGTTTTATTAGTTAGTAGATGTTTTTGTTTTATTAAAAAAAATAATTAAAGTATACTTACCAGTTTAGGTTCTTTTGTAAAAGTTCAGGGGACTTACTATGATGTTTTAAAATGTCAGTCTTGCGATTGAGAAAGAGGGATAGAGCTATGGAAAAATATAGCTCCATACTTTTTAAAGTTCAGTTTAGGTCGTAAAATGGATATGGGTTAAGAGTTCGTGATAGCATTCTAAGTTACTTTTTTTTTTAATTTTGTATATTCCGAGCTCATACTTTAGTAATTAAGTTGTTTACCCATATCATTATTTTCCTATCTCAATGTGTTCATATTCTATACTTTTCATTTAGATTACTTTTAAATTTTAGTATTCATCTTCCCTCTAACTATACCTCACAGTCTATGCGTCGCTTTTTTGATCTCATGTTATAACCATTTTTCACATTTTCTTAATAAAAATAGACCATTTGATCAAGAAGACAGAGCTCTTTTTTTGATATATCAGTATTAGTCACATACTGTAGTTTGTTATTTTATTTTTGTTCACACTTACCGAATTGCGAGTGGGTGGGCTCTTTAGAATCAGGGCTGTCTAAACTTAATCAAAATTCTATTGATGAAAGTAGATAATGGTGACTTTTGAACCGGATGTCTCATTTGAATACAGTTCCATATGTATATGTGACTTCTATTAAAGAAACAATATTGTTGAGGCATTAAAGTTAGGTGAAATAAAATCTAAAGGGTAAGTATCTACTAAATATGCTCAAATAGTTTGTCCTTTTTTTAAAGAAGAAAAAATTGTATTTTTAGTTGATTCTGCACATACAAAACACACTGTTTAAAGATAAGAGCTATAATATTCAAGCCAAAAACCGTAATTTCTTTTGTCATGATTATTATAGACTTGAAAAAAATATTGGATTAAATAGTTTTCCACGCAAAATAAAATGTAAAACAAAACCATAAGTTAAGCTATAATACTTAAAACTGTGTAGGTATTATACGACACACATGTGTGTTACAATGATGGTGAGAAAACAGACATTCAGTCGCGTATAACTAGACTATATGTCGACAATAACTATGAATCATAACGTGAATTTAGACAGGCATACAATATTAGTAACGTTTACAACGATGCCAACCTAGTTATATATTCCCACATAACATTATAATAGGAACTTTGATATAAATTGCTTCACCATTTATTTCCGACGCCTACGTATTTTACACTCATCCCTAACGGTTCGATAAATTACATTGAACATGACATCAGGATGACGGTTCTATTGGATATTATCATTATCGCGTAGTATTTAGTACTTCTGTGTGGGCAAATATACAAACAAACTTAATGTCAATGCTAATCCCATACTTGTAAGTTTTTATGTTGATAGTGACGTACAAACTCAATCATTTTGTGTTAATTGAGAACGAGGCTCTAAGTTTTGAATGGAAGTTAATTTTGGAGAAGAAAATCTTATATACAAAATAAAAACAGCCGTATTCTGCGTAATAAACAAAGTCATTAATTAACTAATGAAAAATTAAGACGTTAAGTCACGTGTTAGCAAAATGAAAAGGGACACTAGCTTGAGTTAGTATTTTAAAAATAGATGTTTTGGTGTTTGATAAGAAATGAAATACTATAATATAATTTTAATATCAATATCTGTATAAGAGTCAATATTCTCATCAGACACTCAGTATTATCATTAAGAATTATGGTTGAATGAATTCATAAAGCATTTGTTAATAAAGTTAATTGATTGTTTAGCAAAACAATTGAATTTGCACAATTACCTACATAATGTAGTGTGGATTGTTAATGGAAATGTAATAGGTAAACATCATCATAATTAAGTGGAAGATAAAACTGTCTGTCGATAACGATGTGACGCCCATGTATGACACAACGTTGTACAAACTATTTGGTGTTACATAAGCTCTACGTCAATTAAAACTTGTTCAAACAAATAAACATCAATTTACATTCTATATTTGAACAGATTCTATTTTCCTACTGCAAATGACGATTTCAATTTAGTATCTCTACTAGTCTCAATTGTCATTTGTCAAGGCGAATGTTTCATACCCATTATTGCCTTGTTCAATTGTGGAACTTATATGTCTTTGATGAAACAGAAGACGAACAAGTTATTTTAAAAAGATATCCAAAATTTATAAAGTAGCAGATCAATTTAATTTTAAAAGAACAAGACAAGAACTAAATACGCATTTGGGATCCCTATAAAATTAGATAATCCATTAGTTTTACGAGCATAATATTTTTTTTCCAGGAAATTTAATGTCCTCAAAGGAGAAAATAATTATTATAAGCATAAATATGAAAAGTTCTAGAAGATAAACCAAGATACAAAACTCTATATTTAGTTCATTTAATATAATGTCCTCTTTGTGTGCTGCCCACTCATATTAACAGGAAATTCTGGTTTGGAATCATAAAGGAAACACTATAGCCCATATTATTGTTGGAAACACAAAAGCGCTAAGGTCGGATAATAGAGATAAAGAATTTTTGTGAAAGGTGCGAACCAGAAACAATGGTATATCCTTGGCTTAAGTTACTAAGTGAGAATCAACAAATGGCATTCCATTGTTTTACTTTTTGGTACGGCCATGCTTAATTAGGTGAAACTACTTAGCTTGAAATATAGAAACAACCGTGTCATCTTCTTATATTCAAACTTTTAAAGCATAGGTCCACTTTTGTTTATAATTAGCGTTTCACATTAAGTTACGCAAAAACACGATGGCCATAAAAGGTCGCCACATAAATGCCAAATGGCCAAACTTAGCCAGAGAGGTCTTATACTGTGTCTATTTTTCCACTAGTTTTATTATCACTTGCTCGCTAACTATCACACTGCCGTTTAATGGTCAGGGCTAAAGAACCATTGGTCAGTAAACTAGATTTATTGTTGGCATCGCTGTTTGTATTAGCTGTACCACAGTACGTACACTAGTTTCGAAAGCGCTTGCAACTATTTCTAATCTAGTTCGTATCTATTTTAATTACGTGCTGGGTACCAGAGCCCGGCATTCCAAAGACAACTTTGATCACTATACAGTTCTCTATTGTCATTGTTACTTAGGTAGCTCAACATGTCTATCGCGTAAACGACCTCAAAACGGCATTCGACCTAGTCGAGCGTAATCTAACATAACTCAACTCGGATCGAAATCTAAACGCGAAAGTTTACGTTTCGTTACTCAATCGCCTTCAAAATATTTTGTGCTCTATGTTCTTAAAAATAAAGTCCATAATTGTCTTCTATAATCAGGGACACGTGCGGAATGGAGGTATTAATGGAGTGTGTTATCTACAACAAAGCATTCCAGCGCTTTACAATTCCGGCCGGTTTACTAGCGTGTTCGCTATCGTTCTTTTGCTACAGCGCTTCATCGCTGCCGTTGCTTTTCGACCGACGATGACTCAAGCCTCGGTAAACAGTATGCGGGGCGATGAGTCACCGTTTTACACATTCGCGTATAGCGTTTGAGTAGTGTTGTCAGTCTACAGTTGGACTCGTCAAGTAACCGAACCGTCCTAGGCGTTATATTGCAGGGTTTACTGCCAAGCGCCTAGACTTAAAACATAATTGGCGAGATAAGCTACTAGTGTAACAAACATTTCGTGTACGTTGAACAAGAACAAGTTTGTGTGAAAGTGTAGGTCTAGTTTTGTGTGTGCGTGTCGGTAGCGAAACGGTCGATAAAGTTGGTGATCGTTCTGTGCTATTTGTGGATTCCTTACATACTTACTGTTGGATTTGATAGTGATAAGTTGGATTTATGATTTGACAATGCCGTCGAATAAGAAGCTGATTTCAAAAATGCGCCAGATCGCGCAGTGGATCTTGGTAGTGCATGTGGTGAGTTGCTCATTCAATTCATTCAGTTAGTACTTTACGTTATCTAATGTTTGAAGTAAGATGAACTAGATACTATCAATGTTTAATTGTTTGATATTCTTACTGACAATAGGAATCTTTGAAGTAAATACAAGAAGCCAAGCATAATATGCTAATGATGTACTCATGAGATGTCGTACACCCATTCAACTTTATTGTACTACTAGAAGATTCCAATGTAAACACATAATTTGCTCAAGTGTTCAAGGAAGAATAAACTAAAATCGAGACAGTAGTAAGTAAATATTGATTAGGAGCCTCCAGGCAATCCCGGGGGTTGACTTAACTCAGTTACAAGTTCAGAGAGCAAAGTTTTCTCCTCGATACGAGGAGCACAATCTTTTCTCTTTTCAAATGCGAAAATAAAATCCTAATAAAATACCATAAAACTTCTGCAAACTCGGAAACGTTGAGTCAGGATGAGATTAAAAGGAACAGACAATACACAAAGGATAAATTGTTCTCCATTGTTGACAAGTAACGAATCTAGCACTCAAACAAACTTCATTTATCACAGCTATGTTTTAGTCGTGTCGTTCTCAATGAGCAGCATTGTCAATTACAAAAGATTTATCACCGGATCGCCACTCCATCCGGTTTGCTGGAACTTAGTTATGGGCCATATTCAAATTTTTTCGCCTTACAAAAGCTTAAGCTGTGACAGATGAACAACTTTTACAAAAGAAACAAATCTGATATAGGTATGTCCCTTTTTCGTAGTCACAATGACGACCATAAAGGACTATTCAACCAAGTTTTTTAGTTCAAGAAAAACTTGTCATGCTCGTTGTATGTATTCCTGCAAAGTCATTGAAGCAGTGAGGAAATATAAAAAAGCATTCATTCAAAAATCTCATCAGATTTTTATAATAATCAGCTTTAATTCTATAGCATTATTTGCGCAGCTGATTTTTAAGAATGCTCAGCGTACGATGACCTTTTAGAAGAGGTGTTGAAAATTTCTTCCATAATTGCTCCCGTCATTGAAACATTCGTAAGGGTCTACTTAAAGGGAACCCCGGCCCTTTGGGTGACTCGGACTCGCAACTTAGTAATTAAGCTTATTTCCTCTGCTTGTTTTGTCGTTTCCGACAGTGTGCTCAGTCTAGTCAAACATGCACCAGAAATACTTGCCACAGTATAGAACATTTAAAAACAGAAAAGCAATTCCAATTGGGAGACTTCATTATTATTATATCTTTCTCATGGTGCCAAAGTAAACATTATTATTATGACTCGTTGACTAGACATGTCACAGACACAGGGCTTTGCGCCAATATCAAATTGAAATGCGTCGTCAAAGCCCATGAAAGTGAAAAAAATAATAAAAGTCAGTCTGTTTAATTCAGCTGTATGGGACCTGTTTGCGGTCTCTGGTTTGCTGAACGTGACCAGACAGTGGCTGGCGGCGGCCTAGGCATGACCGTGCCAATTGCCGGCCGGCAAATGCAATTCCACCTAACGAATTCTTATGTTGTTCTGTTTTATATTGCAATGCAATCTGTTCTGTTTGCACATCTGCGCGAAGCAAAGGGCAAATACCAGGGACTTTTGATAAATTCTCAATTTCATATCAGCACGTTCCATCGCAACAAGAAGATAATTTATTTAAATTGTTATGTGTGGAGATTTTTACGTAAATAGTAAATTGTTTGTCGTCATCATTTGTTATTGTAAACAAAACTGACAATTGTGATGGTGACTCACGTTTGTCTTCAGACGCAGATGCTAAAAGCTTTGCTAATTAGTCACCACCTCTTTAATCCTTGCCTGCAAGGATGTGAGAAAAAGTACTAGTTGTTTTTGTATGAACAATATGTTAACATCTATAATGATTGCCACTATTTTTACAAGTCATGCAAAGGTTTTACATACAAATATGGACTGAGTAGGTACACCAATTGAAATAATAATGCTTTTAGAAACTCCTAGATCTATTTCATGACATAGACCATCTATAGAATTCTTCTGAACTCATTGTTTTTATTATTATGTAGGCAGTGGTTTGCTTAAACAAACCTTATTTGTTAATCGATTGATTCACCATCTAAAAATATTTGTGGGTGCGGAAAAAATTCACGAAAAAATGTATAGCTATGATCGCGCATTACCATATTGAAGTCACGCGACACCGCGCTATTTTAGTTCGGGATCCCAGGAGGCGTGTCTCCGATATTAATACATCGGGCCGGGCCGGTGACTCATCTGACCGTCTGAAAGCTCCGTCTTGTCCCACATCCTTCATACTGTTTGTATTACTCATACTGGGTGAACCCGGAATCGTTTATATGGACGACTTCGCCGGTATCTAGAGCTTGTTTATTATTAACGCTATTGTCCAAGACAAATTATACAATTGCAAAGGCAAATTCAAACAAGAAGGAATCCCCGACGTTGCCAACACATTCTCAAACATCTCGGTCAGATTTAAAAAAGACTGTAGGAGATTTTTATCACATGGCTGGCAGAAGAACTTTTAAGGTCGCAATGAGTCACAGCTAAGGACGTCAGGTCACACGTGGTTTGGAAATAAATGCGCATTTATTTTAGATCCTGGATTCCACAAGGCTTACCCAATGTTTCCAAGAAATCATTTTATTTCTAGCAATAAAATGTTAATGATAATCTCCTCAGTTATCGAAGGTGTTAGACGTAAAATAGTCATCTTGTTTCATTTCCTTATTTGTTCTTTGTCCGATTCGCAACTGGATCTCAATCAAGGCCAGTATTGTTTATCTTATTTCAACTTCCTTCCTTAGATTACTATTTGTTTTATGTGATAGACATTGCCGTTTCCTAATTTGCATTTTCTCTTTGAGTTGAGATTGGCGAGACCTGTTGCCAATTTATTTAATTCAAATGTACGATTTGTTTTTATTATGCGGTGAATCAGGGAATTGAAGGTTGATTCGTTATTTGGGCTTTGCGGTTGTTTGATTAGATTTTACGTTTTTTCGAAATCCCTACATTATTTTATTGCCAGTGCGTTGGTTACGTCAATATCACTCTCTATTACTTTGGTCTGTTAATCGACTTACTAAATCTATCCCTCAATGTAGCAACAACGTAATTATAATGGCAATAGTAGGTACAGTCACTGCTACCGTTTTACCTATCTACTACCTACATATACGTTTTACGAGTGGCCAGGAAGTGAGCTGTTGACTACTCTACCCCCATTATACGATACAATTGATGAATGGCCAGACGCGAGCATGTGTGTTGAGCAGAATTCAATTTGATCCCTTTCAGAGTTAACCCTTACGCTTGAATGGCGGTATTGATTTGAATCTGTAAATAAAATGCTAAGGGTATTGCTTAGTATTTTTATTGAACATATTTAAAAAAGTTGATTAAGAAAATGAGCGTAATAATTGTGTGTTCATAAAATACATATTTACGAATAGTGTAGTTTTGATCTTGCGTTTTTTTTATCTTTGGAAATTTTATGCAGATTAGATAGGTAGAAGATGTATATGTTGATAAGATTGCTTTAGATAAAAGAGTAAGATCACAATAAATTGAAGATAATTTCAACTCTTCTCAATATAAAATACAAATAGAAACTCGTACACCAAACTGATGGGAGATTTTAATTAAGCATCAAAATATGCAAATAAAGAGCGTAGAAATCTCTGTAGACATCGCAAATCAAAACTGGAGGGTGGCACGGCCGACGTTTAATTATGTAAATAAATTTTCATGCATAGCAAGGAATCGTTAAACAATGCGCCAGATGAACCGATTCTACCCTTCTATAGCCAAAGTTTAAAAGAGAACTGCCCCTCGGGCCCAAATGGATCACCCTTTTGTTCTTTTTGACGGACTTGCCTCCAACTTCTGGACAGCATTCCATTTAGTATACACGTATTACTAGTACTGTATTGCGTTATACATTTGCATGGTTTAAAGCGTTACAAATGCCATAAAAGTGTTGCGTAAACAGCGATTACGTAAAGTACGACGTGCGTACGGTGAACTGTTTACGTAAATAACTCTCGGTTCAGTTGGAATCCATCTGAGCTGTTACTAATTTAACCCTTAATGAGAAGTACGACAGACCCTCCATGTCCGGAGGCGCGGAAGCGGGTCTCATCACTGTCTCTAATGGCCTGAAACCACCCCGGGGTTAAACAGATATCATCTTATAAACAGATTCGAAAAATGAAAACATGCTATACCGTCTGAATTGTTCTCCCATTATTTTTTGGTAAGTGAAAATTTTAATTGCGGGTTTTGTGAAGTTATTTAGCGAGATTGTATAGGACTTATAGGTAGTTTTACGTCGGTGTATGTAAAAAGATACAGCATCTATAATATGGCAGTTTTATTCTAGTGTTATTGTCTGTCGTATTCATTTTATACGTTACGTGCAATATGCTATTTTTTGCTGCCCTTTAAGACATGGCTCGATCAAATAAAAGCAACAAACATCCCAGCAATGCGCTATAAAAATTTGTCTTCGCACGAACTAAATTTGGCAGCGTCCCCCGAAATGTTATCACCTCATAGTATCGTCTATGCACACAATATCTCATAATATTCTTTATATCCGTCCCCATAAACAGAAACGGGTCGTGGTAATGACGCCCCGTTGAGGGGAGAGGACGTCTAACCGGCCGTTACGGTCGCTGAATATGTGACCGCTGCATTTTATTACCACTTTACTCTGCCACATAATCGACCTTCATGATGAAGGGCTTCTTTCAAACTAATAGTCGGTTGGTATGCGTTGGCCCTTGTCCTACATGGCCGATTCCGGCTTTTGTAGGGTTAATTGTTCAATAAATTCCCGTTTACTTACTAATGGGGCAATTTTCACCATACCATCGTCATGTTGGAAATAAATCTGTTTATTCATGTGCAATTCCTCATTGTTCCAGGTTGAGTTCATAGAAGCATACTGCACACCTCGCGACACAGCCCGCCGCTCCCCACAACGCAGCCGGCGCTCCCGAGAGCAGCGCCGCTCCCCCGAAGCCACCAGATGGCGTTACGAGTCCCGCCGCACAAACTACGACTTTGACTCGTGTCGGAAACCGTACGAGTACGAGAGTCGTAGGTACTACGGACGAGAATTCGACGGAGATTCGGGGAGACGAGCGGAGTTTGACGCGGGGTCAGCAAGACGTCGAGCAGATTACGAGTCTGCGAGGAGAACCGACTTTGACTTGTCTGCTCCTAGTGTGTCAAGGCGAAGCCCTGAAAGCGCCCCTGAAGGCTCAGTAGAGTCTCCGCCAGAACCTGCACCGTCGGCGCCATTAAAGCACGAAAGACAGTCCAGACACAGATCTCAACCATACTACGAATCTGGTAAGTTGCTTGACATTTAAACAAACACAAACAACACAGCATTAAAACATTTTTTAATCATGATTTGACAAATCAAAAAAGTAGGGGAAACAATGACAAGCCAAATGATAACATAGATGAATCACATAAAGCATAGCATTTGTGTTTTTTTGATAAGGCCAATTTATGCCTCTTTGGTTCATCTACTTACGTATTTGTATCAAAAACTTGAGGTGGAAAGTTGATTAGATTAGCTGGAATAGATTGCCGGTATTCTTCGAAACAAATGTTAGAATATTGTAGACATCACATAATTACAAAGAAAATCTTATTGCATTTTTCTTACAAAAAATGTGTTGTTATAAAGAAATAGATAACGTAACTACTGAGTATTAAATAAAAAAGAAATGTGACGCTTTACTTCCGTTTATTTCAGCAACGCTTGTACAATGTAGCTATATCAAACAAATCGGCATTTCAATGTTACCAATTGATTGTAAAAACATCCTTGAAATAACACAACATATCAGCATTTTTGCTTACAGTTTTTATACTGCTAATAAACAGATTTCCAAATATTTTAGACTGCAATATTTAGAATTCAAGGCGAGATTCTTGCTCAGAGAGTTTCAGAATGTAATTTTTCAAATTAAATATAAACTTTTTTGGTAAGAAGAAGTCACTCAAAGAAGAAAACTTGACGTTAAATAGCTAGATGGTTTCCTTAAAACAACAAAATTTTGCGCTTCATTGTCCTGGTTTACGAGGAAGCTCTTACTTTTTTGAGAACATCCTCATCTAGGACGGCCGGGACAAAAGGTCCATTCTTCCAGTGCAACAATCGTGGTAGACTCTAGTTAGGCCATTGTCTTCACTGTGGTTAGAGATATACACTCTAGCCTTTATTAAAAAAAAAAAGGAAAACCGTCTCCTCAGATTAAAAAAATGGCATCTTTGTTCCACAATCTTGGTAATTAGGTCAGATTAATCTAGTACAAGTACTGGTATGTGATACTGGCGTACAATAAATAACCGAGTGGTTGGATACTTTCCAGAATTTAAGAGTAAAATACCTCTGTAATCATAATCGAAATAATAGCTGTAAAGTAATTTTGGTTAATGGTGATTAATGTTAGAATGTTATACAATTACATTGATATGATGTTCTGTAATATCACGAAAAGCATTAAAACCTGTGTCCTATTTCTCTTTGATGACGTAACGAAATATTCTGTATATTTGTAACACAATGCCTTTGCTTGCGACTAAGCCTTTGCATCAAACGTCTACGTTATAGGAAAATGCAAGTACCAAGTATTAATTACACGATTGCAGTTCTTTTTTATCATCCAGGGACTTTCATTCGCTAATATCAGCTAGTATTGAAGCAACAATAGCAAGTTTTAATCAGCCCTTTTGTCGTTTGTCCGTCCGTCTAGACACGGCTGAAAAAATGTCCGGGATTTTATAATAACAGAGCTTTTTATTGTAAGTTGGTATATTCGTGGATAGATTAGTTTTTATTCATCATTCAAAACCCTTTCCGCTGTAAACTAGCAATAGTTTACTAGAAAAGGATTTAGATTGATATTCTAAATTCAAGGGATAATTTCAAGGGTTTCAAAAGGTTGGGTGTCTATAGAGTGTAAATTCGAATGAAAATCTTTAAGTGCGCTATGTACAAGTCGATTACCTTTAACCTTTCACTGCCAACGCGCTTCAGAAAGACATTTAACACGTTAATCGCAGCAATTTAACAAATTTCGAGTCGCGCGGCCTGGTCATCCACGCGGAAAAGTAATTACGTCACGTAATGACGTCACTTACCCTCCCATCTGCACTCTTCACGTCGCTAATAGACAATTTGCACAGTTTTTGACGCCGTTTTGTTCAATCGACGCAACGTGTTGAACGTATTTGGACTTCTTTTATATTTGATGACGGTAATTTCGCTCGCTATTGTGTTTATGACAATGTGTTTAAATAAAAAAACAAGTTACATAAAAAAATGTGTGGATAAAAGTTTTATTTAGGAAGACAGTAAAGCCCTTAAAAGATAAATTGACGACAGCAAGTTTATAAAAACATAAAAATATGAAACTCAGTATCATAATAAAAGATAAAAAAAAAAACTACAAATAACAATGCTCTACAGAATAATCTAAATGAGGCAACGGAAAATACGGTATTAAAACAAAGAGGCTCAGACCTTGTTCTAGGGAGCGCATTAAAAAAAGTTTATTATAAAATGGCATACTAGGACCGCCTACGATTCGTTAGTTCTTTCCTATCGTCGCGGCTTTTAAAATCCAGATTTTTATGTTCATGATGCATTCAGAAAGAGTCCTTTGTTACCCGAAGCAAGGAATACTTACTTACTCGTTAGGGTATTTCGTCGTGCCTTTGAAATTACATTAGCTGTGCGTGTAGGCACGTGTATGAGGGGTTTAACGTATTCATTAACTAAGGTAATAGTCCTTCAGATTTGATTGAAATGGAAATGAATAAGTTTAAAAAACGAGGGAGAAATGTCAATGAGCGTTGTTTTAAATGCGTCGTAAATCTCAGTGTGTACTCAAAGCTAATAATGAAATTGCTCTTGATGAATGTAAATAGAGATAAGTATATAGCGTAGCAATAATTTCTTATCAGGTTTGCTTTAGTAATGTATCATGGAGACAAAATATGAAATTTTGAGTTTTAAAAGAAGATAAATTCCAGAAATTTAAAATCCTATTACTTTAACTAATGACGAGACAAAACAGTTAAATAAATATTCCGTATATCCTTAAAACAGAACATTTATCAAAAGCACCCTTTGCCCTTTCACTTCACCCCTTCGAAGGCAAATGACAACTACTGGCAACGATGTCTAATTTATAACCATAGAAATTCGACAATAGCATTCCTTCCGAAGTCCGTATACTAGCATCAATGAATTTATGAACATGAAGGTTTAAAAAGATTTTATAAACTTTTTCACGTTCTTGAAAAAATGCTTTTCAATTCTTAACAATTGGTTGCATTCTTGAGGGGATGTGGATTCGCAATCCGGACGTTGGGGTTTAAACGACATCACTTGAGACAAGCTGAGCCACATCAGAAATAGGAGAAAAATTGTAAATCCGCGTCTGGCTCGTTACCAACTTTAGTTTATCTTCTAAAGCTACTCCAATGTCACTTGAATAAAAAACATGAGTGCGTATGCTTCTTAAATCGTTTTCACAAGTATGTAAATTGATAAGTTAAATCTTCATATATTATGTTTGTTTTGTTACAGAATCATCATCAGAGGATCGATCGACATCTTCAGAAGGCGAGGAAGACGAATTCGGCGAATTTGATCCATTCGCTACAGCACCTTCCCTACATTCCCCAGACAGCGGTCGTTCAGATCCGCGATACGCTAACGCGCCACGTAGAAACCCAAGTCCTTACTACTACGGTGATTTATTCAAAACACCTCAACAGCAACAAGCCCCGTCGGCGCCTACTATCTCTACAACATCATCTTCTCGTGGCCCACGATACAGGAAGTCAGCCAGTCTAGACGCACCTCACGTTGCTCCGAGACCGAATCTACCCAAAAGATTCTCTGTTGCTGAAGATGGTTTCCGTGAGCTAGAGCGCTCATCATCTTCGTCTGGTGAGAGCGCGTGGATGCCGCCGAGGCGTCGCGGGCGCGACGCGGCCGGCTGCGCGTGCGCCGCGCCCGAAGATGTAGAGGAGCGTCAGCCTTCTCGCAGCGTCTTTTACGTGCCGGCGCCACTGCCCCGCTGGCCGCAAGAGATGACCACCAGACAGATTTACGAAACAGCGTTCGACTGCAAAATTGCAAGATCGGATGATGACTTGGATGACTTCGACAGGGTTAGCAACCACCCAGCTCTTTTGCAAGCCGAGGACCGCAAAGTTATTTCGTCCGCGTCATCCGCTTTTGAAGCCGTTGAACGTAGTGAACCAGACTACAAAGGTCGCCGCAAGGTGACTATGAAGACAGACAGTGTTCGACGCTCCAAAATCCCTACAATTCGCCAAAAAAGGGAAAATGAGAGCAACGCATGTGCCTTGTCAGAGGAATTGGAAAAAGTTCATATTGAAGAAGACGGACGCACAGCCTCGACGTCTCAACTACCACTCCGCGGTTACACTCCATCACCGCCATCAACAGCACCTTTGCCAACTAAATTTCAACAAAAAGACGGCTCTGCCATGAATAGTATTAAAAGCGCTCCGAATCTGCCTCAGTCACAGCCTGCACACCCTCGTCTCAAAGACTTAAGGTTGCCAGTGAAGTCTCTGCGCGCTCGGGATACACCAACGAGTAGCGATGCTAGCATGGTTGACGTGAAGGGTTCAGTCTCCACTGAACTAGATCTTGGACAACGTTTGAGAGATTCGAGTCGCGAATCTCGCGATGGTGATGATGAAGGAGGGCAATCAAAAGACGGTATTTTTTTAGAGATTAAGGGTCGGCCCACTTCCGATTCTGACACACCTGAAATGAATCGGTACACGGGGCCAAAGGGGGTCGGCCCTATAATGGAGTTTAAAGGAAGGCCTGGAGTAATTCGTCCGCGTCGCAAGTACTCTAGTACGGAAAGTATGGCCACAAGCAGCAGCGGAGGCAGCATGGAGTCTTTGCGTAGTAGTAATAGTGAAGGAGACAGAAGTAGTAGTAGTTCAGAAAGTCGTCATTCGTCTTCACTAAGTTCACACAGCTCTGATTCAGGAAATGTGCCTTTCACAAAATCACATCATCATATGCAGCTATCGGGGTTTGGGCACCATCCAGCTAAGCTGCATATTCTAAGTCCCATTTCTGATAAATCTTCACAAGAACAAGCATCAGAAACATCTGATAATAACAAAAACAACAACTCTCAGAAAGTATCTCCTGAGGACTGTGAAACTGGTAATACGATGCAAACGACTGTGGAAATTGTTGCCAAACCAAAACGACGTGCGTTACAAAACAGGAATCTTTTGAATCTAACATTTAGACACTCAACAACTGGTGATTCTGAAATTCAAGGCTCTGACAGTGGAATTTCAATCCACTCGAGAGAAGGCGTTGACTCACGAAACGCTTTCATTAATTTCAAGAACAGTAATACTGAAGAGGAACGTAAAGATGACGACGTTGATCTGTCTGATCTTCCTTTCGACATGCCCAAGTTAAGAAGACGACGGGCTGAAGCCGAAGCCGACTTGCGGTCCTTGCCATTTGACATGCCTAAATTACGCCGAAAGCTACGCGGGCAGTCATTACAGCTGAATAACGACTTTGGAGGGGCTATCTCAAATGCCTCTTCCAGCCAAAGCGTGCAAGACTTAAATCAAGGTTGGTATTTTTTATATTTCTTTAAAATATTTCCATTACTAATAAAATCAAAATATTGAATCACTTGAGAACTTTCCAATGCTCTGCAATAGTAATTCTATCACGTCAAAATGATTCAAATGTCAATCTTGTAAGAAAGAAAGTATACTCGAAGGGTCTGTCGACTCAAATTGTTGGTTCTTTCTAACTCAAAGCGACCGCTACCGCATTATGCCGATTAAGACGTATGACTCCGGATTGCTCTACACGAAATTCTCTGGTCCAACGCCCATCCAATATTTAATTTGCTTGAGTGCTTTTTTCGGGAACTTTTTCCTGTACATGTTGGGAGCAATTTGTAACCGTTCAGTTGAGTTAGGAGTTCGTTTCGCCGAGAATTGCGTGTGGTTTGACGTAATAAGTGGTGGCATCTTAGATTCATTCAATGCTAAGAACAAAAGTTTAGTCACTTGACGGATTTCCTTATTCAATGTTATTTCTTGTTTTCAGGAAACAAACACAAACCGAATTTGAAGTTGAATTTTGACAGCGGCAGCGGTGGTTCTGGCAGTTCTAAGGGATTGCGTTTGAATTTGGGACCTATTGCTCCGCCTCGAGATTTGGTTGACGCTTCCCTTCCACTAGACCGACAAGGGTGAGTTGATTTCTTTTCAATACCACATAAAACTAAATGAACACAAATATTTAACAGTGAGAGAGGAATCATTAATAAAATTGCAGACGATAATTAGTTTTCTTCTATTGCCTACAGGTGGTACCACGGGACCTTATCGCGCGTTGAAGCTGAGAGTCTGCTAAGGGATGCGGATGAGGGCGCCTTTTTGGTTCGAAACAGCGAATCCGCCAAACACGACTATTCGCTAAGTCTAAAGTGAGTATTCACTATCACTTAGCGCATTTTATTAGTCATGTTGTTTATTACCGACTTCAGTTGCATACGTCTTTGGAATGTTTTTAACACAGCTTTGCTAATATTGTTTTTTTCCTTGCTTTACAGATCTACACGTGGTTTTATGCACATGCGTATTTGCCGTGCTACAGACGGCTACACTTTGGGCGGTGCTGCAACAGCATTCCCTACTGTGCCGGCTCTGATGCGACACTACGTCACTGCCCAAAGGCTTCCAGTTCGAGGTGCGGAACACATGGCACTGTCCACACCTTTGCCAGCCGTCCTACTATGAACATCCCATCAGGAAAGATGGGTTTTATAATTTTGAGTGGACCTCGATCGGTCGATCGGTCGGTTCGCAGTTCGGAAAGGTGTACATAAACAGCGATCGGAAATCCAAGGTGTGATTAATTTTTGTTTAGATTGCTGAAGAAAGCACAAGTGAAGGAGTTACTTATCGTATTTGTATAGCTTTAGGAACCCAGTAAATAATACCAAAGAGTTAGGATTCAATGATTTTTGCTAATAAACTGGCTTACATTTATTTGTATACGCTCAGGTAGCAGTGTAATTTATGCTAGTCCAGAATATCGCAGCCACATATATAAAATGTATTATATATTATTTATTCGCATATAATCATTTTCACATTTAAATGTATATTGTGTGTAACGAAATAGGTACTTATGTTGTCTTGCTTCGTATTACTCATTGATCGTTTATCTTATGCATTGATACCATATATCTTTTATTAATCAGTGTTATCTGTATGTATATTGTACGTTTGTTTGATATTGACGCAAACGATTATATTAGGTAGTTATATTGTGTGATAATTCCTTTTGCAATCAATTTGCAGTGAATCATCAAAACATATAATGACCTCTGTATTCATTTGCAATAACATGGCCTAAGCAATAGACTAAGAACGGAATTACTTATCTGCTATTGGTCTTGTCATGAATAAAGACGTCAAACTTGTAATAGACTTTGAATTGTCTTGAACCAAGAACTATAGAATTTTGCCACCAACTACCTAATTACGTAAGTTTGAGAGTGAAGGAGTTAATCTTTTTTTTTCTATCACAATGACTGTCATATTAAAAAGATACTTAATTTTATTGCTGAAATAGAAAAAAATCGCTTTATTGCAGTCATAATTTATAATGATATTGCCATGATTCACAAATCACGTAGATACAGGTGTGAAGAATCAAGTCTGAATATAAATTTGTTTTAACAATAAGTGACTCACTATGAAAACATTCAACTTTATATTAAAAGCGCGTAAACTGCTTACGCAAACTATAAAATGTATTCAGCAAGGTTAAAAACAAATCAGATTGCAAACCGTGGAATATTTATGTAGCAAACATGAAATAGGTGGGTACAGTTGTCACATTGATGAGTACATATAATTAGGACCTTGATGTTATAGATACAAGGTTGAATTTAGTAGAGATTGCTATAGCATGAGTCACAAGCACGTGGGTCGAATAGACACGAAAATAATATCGATTTAGTACAAAATTGTACGGAGTAGACTTGATGTCAGTTGGAACTTTTATACACTGTATGTCAAACATAGTAGTTATAGTAATACTTATTTATATCGGAACCTCAAGTGTGTATGCTAATTTAAAATCTACTTTGAATGATTGTCGGAATATCTTGCTTGCACACAAATTTCGTGAGCAGTAAATTGTCGTCAGGCGATTAAACATGTGTTGAAGTAAAGAAGCAAATACACTTGGGGCACAAAACATTGGCCAACAGGAAAAGATATTAAATAGAAATAAATTTTGATATAGCTTTCATACTATAGTGAAGTTTTAAGCTAATCATGATAATAATGGCACATAACAGAATAATATAAGATCATAGATGAAGATTGCACATGTTATGTAACTTTCACATGATGACTTATTTATATTTTTTGTTAAAATTAGAATTTAAGTAGAGTAACGGGATGGATAACGGGGCCCTCAATAATGGATAGATTTAGTTCCTCTTCATAGTTTTATATCACATGGTACTTTTACAACGACATTCATTGACGACCAGTGATATACTCAATGAAAGGTGTAGCAGCTATATTTAATAGATTCTTCTGTGATTTTGTGTTTAATACAATAAAAGCCAAAAAAATGTTGTGTATTATAAATTAAGTTCATCGTATTTATTGTGTAACGCATATTCATGCTTAATTATGTTCATAATTGTCTAATAATGTACAACAAGATCTCATGAAATATACTTCCTCTGTATGATTCAGTTACCCTAGTGTTAATTTTGATTGATTTGTACCTGATTTTTTGAAAGAAACGTTGTTTGAGACTTAAAAATAAATTACGTTTTAACAGATTTATTTTGTTAATTAATTTAGTGATCATTAGAATAATATTAATCTAGATATGTATGGGAAGGAACGAATTTTTTGAATGTATGTGACATTTATTATTGTATGTAATTACTTAACCACCGCAAAGCAGCTTTTGCAAGCGTGCAACTAATTTTAATATAGAACTTAATATACCGTTTTATTATAAGCAGTGGTACTTATTACATGAGAAAGGGAATCATTTGGGTCCAGAATCATCGTCACTGACGATTTTTAACATCTACATTTTGTAGAAAACATAATTTCTTAATTATCCGTCTCATGTATTTTGTACGAAGTATGATTATGTAGTAAACGCATATTGGAAGGTAGGCTAAAGATATCGGATGAAATTCTTATATTTGGAAGTTTGAAAACGTGTCAAAATTTTTTTCATGAGCGAAGTAGGTCCCTAAACGGAGTTAGGTAAAAATTATAGCTTATAGTAGTTACAATCAACTGTAATTTTAAAGGTGTAGTTTGAAATTGAAGAAGAAATAAATTCCATAAAAATTACATATTGCTTTTATTCATATTTTACCTTTACTTACACGCCCCAACACACACAACAATAAAATATACAACACACATAGAAAAAATATTTTTCATTACTCGTACTCTGAAACTAGGTCTGAAGTTGCCTGAGGAGCGGGTTGAAAGTGATACTTTTCATCCCTAGGGAGTTTTACTTTCAACTGACAGCAGTAATCATTAAAAAAAAAAAAACTACTACTAGGTACTATCTTCACATTTCTATTGAACCATGTTCCAATTTTCCATACCTACAGCCAGTCAATCACAGCGCGATATAAAATTGAAATAACATAAAAAACAAGTATTAATTAAATAATGTTTTATTTTAAGTGATTTAAGTATTTGTTTAACTATTTCTTTAAAATACTTTATTTTTAAAATATTACAATTAATTTCCAATTTTTCATTAATGAGGCCGAATAGCTGGCCGGCCGCCCGCAGAAAAAAAAAAAACAAAATGGTGGGAAAGTGGCAATCGGTCGTTGGTTTTTTCGAGTTTTGTTTACATTTCCGTACAGCGGAGATTTGTATTAACACGATAAGTTCATTAGATTAAAATAATGAGTTAACGCCTAATTCCATAAGAGAAGAGGCTAAAGCAGTAGTGGAACCTTTTACCGCCTAAATCAGAAGAAAGATACCTACATAGAATCATAGGTACGACGACTCAGGTTTTACAAACTTTTTATTTTAGTTTTTACTTTCCTTGTATTCGTAATGAAAAGCAGTGTTTACCTCGGGGTGAAAGTATCCTATTTCGTCCCGAGAAGAAGTTAGCGGCCGACCGTAGCGAGGTCGCTAATTCGAGGGATAATCTACTATTATAATTATAATGACTATGATCTAAACAGGGTGTAAGGGACAGCCCTCCACAAACTTTAAGGGCTTGCTCAGTAGACAAAACTGAACAACATTCCACAAGTTTTTTTTTCAGGAATTGAAATAAAATAGATTTTTGTAACATATAACACAATTGAAAAGAGTGCCATTGGATTGTCTTGCACATTCTTCTCCATAGAGATCTACGCTTTGGAATGTGCAATTAGCATCATTTTTCTGACTTTTTGTCATTTCAAAAAAGCCTGTAAATGGTTTATTTGAAATAAAACGCTTTGAATCACTATTTTGTTTTTCGGGTAATATTATGGACTAGCTGATGTCAACAGTTTCGCCCGCGCGGTACCTAGTAGAAAATAATCCTAAGAGAACATACTCCAGGGATAAAAACAGTTCCAAGACATGTTATAAGTACCTGTGTAGGCGTGTATGCATACCAAGCAAGTACCAACATATACATTACATTCACAAACCTTCGCCTTTATATAGAAACCTGAGAGTGATGGGATTTCGAGAGACAGTTAATTCATTAAACCCCAAGCGAACGCCGGCGTTCGCGCACCTATTGTCTTTCTATTGTGTTTGTAATTTCTACGATTGAAAGGTAGAATGCAACGTAAATCAAAAAAAGAGGAAACAGATTATTAATAGCCAAAGTATCTGCCATCCTTTCTTACTGCATGGTTAAATTTTGAAGTTTTGTCAATGTGAAGGATTGTACCCACAATAACTTAATCTAATTAACGAATTTATCTAATCTTATTTAATGATTGGATACAGTAATCGATATTTTTGAGCGGGCAATGAATTGTAACTATAACAACGTTATCACAGATGCACATGCAGCAATCAATCAACCACATATTAGGATAAATATAAAATCTTTGACTCAAACCTGCAACCCATTTTCGCCTTACAACCTTTATATCAGCGCCATCTATCTACGCAACAAAATATTAACACATCAAATGTTTGTTTATAAAACTAGATGGCGCTTCATTACGTTCTGCTTAAATTCGAATATAAACGCCATCTACCAATAAGTTTGAAAAGTATTTGATGCAGGGTTAACAAAAAAAGTAGACCATCCGTAAGTAATTCTTAGAAAAATATACAGATGCCGCTACAAAATTAATATTTAATTTTGCTGTCCATACATCAAAACTCCTTATATCTTTAAAGGCCGATGTTGGAATATAACTGACTAATGAAAACTATTTTTATCCGCCGAAAATAAAATAATGGTGTTTTGACAGCTTTTATATAGAAAATAATGCCAAAGCACCATTATTTGTTGATCGTATTATAGAAGATTTCTCGGGAACTGTACTTTTTGAATTTCAAAACTTCAGCCGGTTGAGTAGTTCAGGTGTGACACCAAACAAATAAATCCACTTTCACATTTTTATAATCAGGAGAACCAAGGATAGGTATCGTCATAGCTCGAAGAATTGCCAAAATGAAATAGAAGAAGGCAGGGCATGTTCCTTACAGAACAGATGTTTGATGGGCTCAGAAGGTTCTGGAGTAGCCATCGCGTACCGAAAGACACAATGTTGGAAGGCTCCGACCATAGATATCGGTGATCAGGTACCTAAGGGTTGCGGGATTCCAATTTATGTGCAGAACTGATCGTTATGGCGACACATGCAAAGGCCTATGTCCAAAAATCGACACCTTTTGACAGAAATTATTTATTTATTTATTTATTTATTTAACTATTTATGTACACACATGGAAATACAAGAAACGAGGAAGGAAACAGAAAAAAAATAGTACAAAGGTGATGCTTATTTCTAATGAAATCTCTTCCAGCATACCTGCGACAGGAAAGTTGAAGAAAAAGAGAAGTAGACACCGTGTGTAAAAGTAAAAGGAAAATTAGTACACACAAAATAAGTTAACAATGAAATAGTATAAAAAAATAATAATAATTAAAGATATATATACTGCTATAATTATAAACATACACATAATAAAATAAATATCACACAAAAACATACTAAATAATACCTAAAATAAAATAATACATATTAGTTTAAATATGCAACTATGACGAAATAGAAAGATAGTGCTCTTTCACTCTTCTTTTAAAAACTGCAAGAGTTTGGCAGCTCCTGATGTCAGGCGGAAGTGAATTCCACAACCGTACTGCGTGCGAAGTGAAGGAATAGGAATAGAAATCGGTGGAGTGGGGAGGGGATTTAAGGAGATTCTTAAGATGTGACCTGCAAGGTGCATCAGAAGGACGAGAGTAGGAGAAACGTTCCCGCAGGTAAGAGGGAGTTTTAGGGTTGAAAAGGATGTTAAACAGCAGACATAATATCCGAGTGTTCCTGCGAAGTCGAATAGGGAGCCACTTGAGTACCATGCGAAAGCCTGAGACATGATCATACTTTTTAAGGTTGAAAACAAAACGAATACAGATATTTTGCAAACGCTCAAGTTTATTTAAAAGCTCCTCGGTGGCATCCAAATAACAGGCATCAGCGTAGTCAATGATGGGCTGAATCAGTGTTTGGGCAAGAGAAATTTTGGTCTTCAAGGGCAAAAAACTCTGAAGGCATTTTAAGGAGTGAAACGTGTAGTGCACTTTGCGACTGACTTCAGCGACATGGGCAGTCCACGATAAATTCGAGTCCATGATCACCCCAAGGTTTTTAGCCGTCTTAACATAGTCTATCTGAACTCCATTTAACCAGAGTGGAGACAGCAATGTAATGTCCAGCTTGTTCCGCATATATCTGCCACCAATAACTAAAGCCTGGGATTTCTTGGGGTTAATTTGCAAACCAAAGGACTGCGACCACTCCCCTATCAGCTTCAGGTCACTGTTCACGGCGGACACAGCGGCTTCAGCATCTTCCACACGAAAGTGATGGTACAGCTGCAGGTCGTCTGCATAGAGATGGAAGTAAGAGGAAATGACTCTAGTGACAGAGTTGATAAAAATAGAAAAGAGGAGAGGTGAGAGAACGCCACCCTGAGGCACACCCGCAGCAAGATAGCACCAATCCGAAGAAGACTCATCAAGGCGTACCCGCTGCGAGCGGCCATTAAGATAGGAATGGAACCAATTAACAGTGGAAGAGGAGAAATTTAGAGATTTTAGTATCCCAAGAAGGATATCGAAGTCAACAGAGTTGAAGGCACTGCTGAAATCAAGAAGAACAAGTAACGTAAGAGATTTGTGGTCCATGGCCAAGCGGATGTCATCAGTAACCTTTAAAAGGGCAGTGACAGTGCTGTGACCAGGCCGAAAACCGGATTGGAAAGGGCTAAGAAGATCATTACTAGAGAGAAAGAGAGAGAGTTGCTGATGGACAATGTGCTCAAGAACTTTAGAGAGATACGGAAGGATAGAAATGGGTCTGAAATCAGTCAGCGAGACCGGGTTAGGGATTTTGGGTAACGGAATGATATGGGCTTGTTTCCAGGCATCGGGAACAGCGCAAGAAAATAAGGAGAAGTTAAAAATGTGGGTTAAGACGGGAAGTATTGCGGGGAGGATAGGGGAAATCATTCTTGAGCAAATGCCATCATTGCCAACTGCGGAAGAGGAGATAGCAAGAATGGATTTTTTGACATCATTTTCACTCACAGAACTAAATTCAAAAGAAGAACACTGCGGCAATGGCAGACCAGACAACTTATTAAGAGTAGCTGATTTGACGTGTGGATCTATAGTTACAGGGGGAAGTGAGTAATGTTGGTTAAGAGCACACACGTCAATATCGTTGCTGGAAACGTTAGGGGACTTACCAATGCCGACAGTTTTCAAAAGCTTCCAGACTTCGGAAGAGTTCCGGTTGTCAAGAGAATTATGGAAGTAGCGTCTCTTTGCATCTCTACACATACGACTGCAGCGATTACGCAGCTCCTTATATAAGCTCTGGTTGCGCTCGGAAGGACAGCGCTTCAATCTCCTTTTGGCTCGGTCTCTAATTGCCATCGAATCCTTAATAGCGGGAGTGAGCCAGGGAGCAGGGACATATCGAACTCTAACTCGACGTATCGGGGCGTGTTGATCATAAAGACTCAGTATTTTATTGTTTAAAATATTTACCATTTCGTCGACAGATGAACTATGGAAAACATCAGTCCAGTCAATGCCTACAGCATCACGCAGTAATGCCTCCAGATCCATGCCCTTGTAGTTCCGAAGGAAAATATAATGCGGCTTGCGCTTAGGAGGACGGATCTTATATGACAAAAAGATTAAGTCGTGGTAGGAAAAACAAGCGGTGAGCTGGCCGTGGATAGATACGTTATTAGTATTGGAAACAATCATAAGATCTAAAAGAGAAGGGGAGCAATTGGGAAAATGATGAGTAGCAGAGAGAGGCAGAATGCTGAGGTTAAAAGAAGTTAAGAGAGATTGAAGTTTGTGAGAACGAGAGTCATTTTTAAGAAGACACGTGTTAAAATCACCCATCAAGACCACGTGATCATAGGTGGGACAGAAATTGTTTAACAGTGTATCGAAAGAATCAAAGTAATCGATACTGAGGTTAGGACTATAAATTACGCCAAGAAGCATTTTAACATTATGAAGAGAAATTTCTAAGAAAAGATGCTCTGCTGACCCCGAATAAGAAGAAGGTGATGCACTGATAATTTTAAAAGGAATACCAGCACGCAAGTACATGGCTACACCTCCACCACCCTTCCCCGTTCTGTCGTTGCGGACAAGAACATAGCCAGGAAGGGAATAGTGAACTGATAAAAGAGAAGGTTTCAGGAAAGACTCAGAGATCAGTAAAGCATCTAAATGTGCACAGTTAATGGATGCCAGAAGATCAGAGTAATGGCTAGGGACACTCTGAGCATTGATGTGGGCTATATTAAGGTTATTAGGATAGCGAGAAAACAGGGAAGAAATCTGATCACCCAGATTCAATGGAGAGGAAGAGGTACTCGCCGCACTAAGAAAGCTGCTAGAAGAGGAAGAACAAGAGAAGAAGTCATCATCAAAATTACTATCCATCATAGTTGCAAAATATTACTTAAGATATATAATAAAATAATAAAAAAAAAATATATATATATATATATATATAGATATATATTTAAATATAATTTACACAATACTCAAGAAAAACAAAAATAATAATTTAATACACTAACTAATAAAACCACCCATACGCTAATGAAGGAAGAGATTTTCACAACAATTTAAAACGGTTACTTGTGAAATCACATTAAAAAGAAAAGTAAGCTAACGAGAATAACAGATAAAATAAACGGAAGCAGACATGTCGTTATATAATGTCGTATGTTATTATAGTAGAAAAAAAATGCATTTATAGGATTAAAAAACCAGCCTTCAATATTTGTAAAATAGGGAATTGGTTCAATGATAAAATGTTACCTGCATTTTCACTGCATTTCATTTAAACCATACTAGAAAATGCATGGTTTCTCTGGGATATACCTGGAAGCTAAGACACGTAAAATAACTTCAATGAATAAAACGATTTACACATTTCCCTTTGATGGTCTATTTTTACTATCTAGTAAATTGTTTTTTTTTTTAGTCAAAACTACATCAGATCTGCAGTTATCGAATCGTGTCATGGCTTCTGAAACCAGAAACGTTTGTTTCACATAAACCATTTACAGGCAATGTCGGTCAGTCACAAAAAAAGTGAAGCTAAATTACATGTTCCAAAGCGTAGACCTCAATGAAGAAGAACGTATAAGAAACTCCATGGGCACTCTTTTAAATCGTTTATGAGTTAGGTGCATTAATCTTGGTTACATATAAGAACACCTAGTCTGCCTTTGTACTTTGTATTGCATGAAGATTCAATAAATAAATAAATGTAAGAATTTTGTAAGTTTAGTTTAATCAACTCTGATAAATAATAATATAGTTTTTGAAACAGATATAAAGTTTATAGAGGCAAAAATGTAATTTAATAAAGTATAAAGTACCTAAGGGAATTACCACATCGCGTTCGCAGACAAAATTAGTGAGATATCCTTTTCGACCCTTTCGGACGGTTTCCGTCAGTTTTCAACCCAAAAGCCATTAAGCATTCTAAGAGTTTCTATTAGAGGACCTCAGCATTTACATAAATAGCGTCTTCATTGAGTCATAATATTCACTTTAACTTACAAGACAAATCGTTGCTCAAGAATTTAAATGTGTGAAAAATGTGTGGGAGGGACGCGTCTGATCTTTCCTGTAATCTATCCCAGGTTACAGGAAATTTTGGAATATGCATGCGAGAATAATAATAACAATTTATAATTTACTAGCTTTTGCCCGCGGCTTCGCCCGCGTGGCATTAGGTACTTAAGGAATCAGGATAAAAGGTAGCTTATGTTCTTTTTCATATCAAAGGCTATATGCATGCCAAATTTCATCCAAATCCGTTCAGCCGGTTTTGCGTGATTAGTAACAAACATCCAAATATCCACACTTTCAAATTTATAATATTAGTTAGGACTAGCTTTTGCCCATAGCTTTGCCCGCGTACATAAAACATGAACTATGAAAAAATTTCGCAATCGCACCAGTTCTTTTAGAGATTACCTCCTACAAACAAAATAACATAAAAACAAACTTTACCTCTTTATAATATTAGTGAATATTAATGTTTTCACCCTAAGCCTTTCGTTACAAAATTCTTAACTTAAGATATCGTTTAGACAAAGGCTTACAATAATTAGGACATTTTTGAACGCCCTGACTCCTAAACTAGGTGTACGTACATTAAATGACGTATTAATATTTCTTGGTATCATATTTTCGTATATCATTTCAGTCTAAAAGATGCTCACCGAGGGACTGTCGTCTCCAAGTGGTGTTGACACATTGACCAACCCTCTCTGCTTAATTCTAAAAATAACGCATGGGTCACTCATGCATCCACTGTTAGACAAAGGCTCACAATGACCGATTTGGCGCATCCATTTAATTCTTGCGACTTTCACCAGATCCCTGGTCCACCTTGTGGCTAGCCTTCTCCCTCTACGTGTCACCACGGCGACAGGTCCTGTACATCTCGCGCCTATCAGATTCTTGCGACCCTCACTAGGTCGCCGGTCCACCTTGTGAAAGGCTTTCTTACGTTGTGTCTGTCGCGGTCGCAAGAGCTGGAGGATTTATTTGATGATTTCCCACAAAATAAAGCTCTTTAAAATGTCACGAAGAACCTTGACTTGACATTATTATATATGTACGTGTTTATTTCACAACGAATCCCACTCGAGCATTTGAAAAATAAAAAAATAACGAAACATCGACGGACCCTGTTCTATTTTCAAAATCCTTAAGTACCTTTTTACAAAGCCCTTGACGCAGTAAAAATAAAGTGGGCATTTTGAGACTTATTTTGGTAAAAACAAAAATACATAAAACAGGCATTTTTCTGGACGAGGCCGGTCATATTACGCGTTGTACAAATTTGTACGGACAGACAAATATCACGCCGTAACGGGCTGTTGACAAAGCTTTGGTATGAATGGGTCTATTCCAAACGTTTTACATGTTAGGGATCGAAAACCGATGTTTTGTTTTGTTTTTTACATGTTTTTGTTTTGTTTTTTACTTGTTGTTGTTGTTTTTTTGTTTTCACAGTTGTGTGTAGTATTCTAACTTCAATGGGATTAAACAAACATTTACTGTTAAAAATATTATAAATATTTATGAATTATTTATTTCTGCCAGCGGCCTTACTGCGTAAAAGTCGGAAATGATCCCAAGGGAAAACATAATAATCCCATTAACCTATCCAAGGTACTCGCCGTACGTCGAGTTGATAAAAGAGTGCTGTACATTTCAACTCCAACAACATCACTGCCTATTGTTGGTAAATGAGAACGCAGTCATAATATTTATGATGTTGTCTACACTGTTATTTTAGCTGTATTAAGTTGGTAACACTTTTTGTTTCTCTCTTGTTTTTTTCTGTTCAAAATGAAAGCTTTCTAATATATATTCGTTCATATTAATTCTACTGATTTTATTGATTACAACCTGAAATATCATCATGGTAGCAGAGCGTGGTTGCTGAAAAATCAATATAAGTTGAAAGAAAAGTAGAATAATATCTGGCAACGGCGTATTTCTCCCATAATTTTGATTGAGGTAAAACCATTCGATTCGAAAAACAAGAAAATGTCGACCGCACACAAACTGAGAAACACAAAATTCGACATTGATGACGAATGGCTTGGAACCTTAATGTTTGCTGGCTTACCGGAAGCTTATAAGCCAATGATTATGGGATTGGAGAGCTCAGGGATGAAGATCAGTGCTGATTCCATAAAAACAAAACTTCTACAAGAGGTTCAGTGTTCAGAAAGTGCAGCGTTCTTCACCAAGAAGACAGCAGCTCACAGGAATCCGAGTACAGAAAAGACCCATGTGAAGAAAGGGCCCCGATGCTACAATTGCAATAAGCATGGACATTTTGCCAAGAATTGTCGTGCTCCGAAGAAGAAGAATATTGAAAAAGTAGAAGATAATAAAGGTTTTGTTGCAGCTTTTTCAGCATGTTCACAGACAAATCCGGACCTTTGGTATGTGGACTCAGGTGCCTCCATGCACATGACTAATAGATGTGACTGGATGTATGACATAACAAGTCCACCGATACCGACCATAACTGTAGCCAGTAAGACACCGCTATCTGTGGAAAATATGGGAAAGGTTAATTTATTGATAAATGGTAGAGTCTGTGCGGAAAGTAAACCATCGTAGGATTTGAGGGCGCTGCTGTAGATAAATATCGTTTTTGTTATGTAAGCAACATTGTGACGTCATTATAGTGCGACTGTTAAATCTTGATATTTTGAAACTATGTTAGACTAGCTTCATCCAGCGGCTTCACCCTATAATAAAAATTATCCGATTGGCTGAATTTGCTCACCTAATGAAACTGCAAAGTTATAGCTTATGTGCTATATTATTGCAATGTTTATGATTAAGTTCATCTGTCTAGTAGTTTTTGCGCGACACATCCATACATACGACTACCTCCATCCATCTTCACAAATTTTCGCATTTATAATATTAGTAGCCTATTTATTGAACTTGCTCACGTGATGAAACTTAGCAAAAAATATAGGTTATAAGCTATATTAGTCATAGTCATAGTAGTCATAGTAATTTATTGGTAAGGGATTCTTACAAGTCAAATACAGATTCATACATATCTACTTGGTCAACAAGTGATTAAATACAATGTCAAATGATAAAGAATGTCAAACATATAAAAGAAAATACAAAATAAACAAACAAATAAATAGAAGTCAAAATCACAAATTAAAATAAAATATAAATCATAAGAAAGTCAATAAGGAAGAAAATAATATTCAGTCCAAATCAATATTCAATCGTCAAAGATAAATTAAATTACATCATAAATTCGTCAAAAGAATAAAATGCTTGCTCGATAAGCCATTTTTTCAAACGAGCTTTGAAGCTCCTAATAGTTGGGGCACCAGAAATAGCCGCAGGCAGCCGGTTATACACTGTCGGGCCCATAACATGAGTCGTCTTGGAGGATTTGACGAGGAATCTCGAGACCGCCGATAACTGACCCCTGCTTCTGGTGCAATATGAATGACGGCTGCCTACCTTTGGGTAAAGGTCGAGGTTCATCCTCACGTACAAGTCGACCTGATATATTAGTATAGCAGGTAACGTGAGGATGCCTAGTCTAGTAAAATGGGTTTTAGCAGACATGTCCTGCGGTATCCCGACGATGGACCGCACTGCACGCTTCTGCATTCGGAAGGCGCGCTGCCAGTCGGCAGCACGTCCCCATAGCTCAGCGCCGTATTGTAGTAACGAGTGCACCGTCGCAAAATAACCGAACCGCACATCGCGTTCGGGTAAGACGCGCGTTATTCTGCCAAGAGCAAAACATGCACTACCCAATTTACCGCACACCTTACTAATCTGACCATCCCACTTGAGGCACCCGTCAATTTCGAACCCAAGAAAGGTTATCGTCTTCACCTGAACTAAAGCCACTCCACCCGCACATACTGCCAGTGGCCTTGAAGACCGCCCTGACAGAACAAAGTGAATGAAGTGGGTCTTTTTCAGATTCAGAGCAAGACCATTTCTTTGAAACCATAACGCCAATTGATTCGCGGCATCGTTCAGCCTCTGCTCCAACTGATCCACTGATTCAGCGGTTACCAACGCTGCAACATCATCAGCGTACATGAGTACTTCTGCGTCAGTCACAGCATCAGGCAAGTCATTCAGCAGCAGCGAAAACAGTATGTTGGACACGGACGATCCCTGAGCCACTCCCATCTCCGATTTCAGAGGCTTGGACCTCACCTTTCCTTGGCCACCTACCACAATTTTATTATTATTGCAACGTTTTTAACAGATAAACAGACGGACAACCAAGTGATCCCAAAGATCTTATATACGAGATGGTCCCTTATAGGCTAAATAGATTTTTTACGAAGCAACATTACAAATTCTGAAGTGTACTTTATTTTCATAGTCATTAAGTTCATATTTTTCATAGATTAGCAAAAGGGAAAAATGTACTGAGGAAGACAACGAGAAAGTGGTAGTGTGTTCCATTTTTACCTTTATATTTAACTAGGGTAAACATAAACTTGCTGTTAGCTACAATATTCCAGTCAGTGATAATAGACCGATCCCAGTCAAAGTGATAGAACCATTTTCATTGGCACTGGGTAAGTGGTCGCTGGTGGAATCTACCTAGATAGGCAGTACATCAGTTTCTTCACGCTATTTTCCTTTACCGGTTCGTGTTTGCATTTAAGACCTTTTAACGCTTGGAGATATCGAGTTAAAATTAAAACCATACGCTCAAGTCTGCAGTCTTTTGAAGTTGTGAAAAAAATCAGACTTCTGAGTTAACGAAAAAAAAGATACGGCCGTTTATGTCGCAAAAAAACGTATATTTCTATAATCAAGCGAATCAAAGTTCATAGGGTGAAACCCGTTGACCTTAAATCCTGAAATTTGGCATAAATCAAGGTCTCATAGAACAAGTACAGGGAAAAATCTGAAAATTGTAAATGTGTAGTTATGCCACAAAAAAAAATTGTTTGTAATTCGGAAAAATCTTCGTAACTCAAAGCGGGAATTGATTTCATAGGTAAATTTGTACAGAATCCTCAGTGCGCGAGTCCGACTCGCACTTGCTCTTTTTTATTTTAGTTGCTGTATCCGTACTCAAGCCTGAAAAGAATTATTCTAAGTTAGTCGAAACGCATTATAAATTTAAAGTATCAATACTCTTTATACTAGCCATAGAAAATATTGACCAAAACAAAATAAATAAATATCGTCATGTTTAAATGAATTTCCGTTTAATTTATATATATTTGGAGATAACAGGGACAGGAGTTTATCTAGGAAGTCTAAAAACGTTAAAATAAAAGTGTTACGTACCAAAAACACAGCATACCAATGTTTCCCAAATTCGTGACTTTGTTTTGATCAATAATGGTGTGATTCGCCATTTGTTATCTTTGGAAAAACTGTAATATATTAAATAATATTTCCCTTGCAGCTCAGTGAAATTTTTTATCACATTTCTGAAGATTTCAATTAAAAATCACAATAAAATAATATGATAAACAAACCGGTGCCAATATTATATGACGTTTGGCATTTGACGGATGGCTGGGTTGGGTTGCTACTTAAAATCTTTAATGTTGTTTTCACTTTACGCCACGACGGTTCTTTTATCGCACAGACAATAATGAACAAAATAAAATACAGGCGCATGGGACACCTGAATTTTTCAGATGTTAACAAGTTACCGGAATGTGCAGAGGGAGTCAATATGTTTCCTGACAAAAGCAAAGGACCATTCACATGTACCACCTGCCTCGAAGGTAAACAAATCAGATTGCCTTTTAACAACATTGGAACCAAAACCTCAAAGCCACTGCAACTTATCCATACTGACTTGTGTGGACCGATGGACCAAACATCACTGGGAGGTATGAAATATTTCATTACCTTTATAGATGACTTTAGTAGGAAGGTTCATGTTTATTTTTTGAAAGACAAAATGAGTGTTTTAGAAGTGTTCAAGGATTATAAGAGTAAAGTTGAAAATGAACTTGACAGTAAAGTTAAGTCTGTTAGGTCAGACAATGGGAAGGAGTATTGCAATAAAGAATTTGATTCTTTTTTGAGTAAGCATGGAATTGAACATCAAACAAGTATCCCATACTCGCCGCAACAGAATGGTCTTGCAGAAAGGATGAATCGAACACTGGTAGAAAGGGCCAAGTGTATGTTGTTTGATGCTCATTTGTCAAAACAATTTTGGGCAGAAGCACTAGCAACAGCGGCTTATATAGTTAATAGATCACCCACAAGATCACTTGATGGCAAAACTCCTATAGAGATGTGGTCAGGCAAGAAACCTAACTTATCAAATATGAAAATTTTTGGCTCCGAGGTAATGGTTCAAATACCTAAAGAGAAACGTCAAAAATGGGATTCTAAATCAAGAAAATTGTTATTCATTGGTTACTGTGAATCAAGTAAGGGTTATCGGCTACTTGATCCTGACACTAATAAAATTATCAAAAGCAGAGATGTAGTATTTTTGGAAAATGTTCAAAGATTTGAGCATAATGTGTATTTGCCTTGTTCGTCCAACAGTGATTCTGAAATACAGTCAGCTGAAGAACCCTGCAAAGGAGAATTACGAATTAGCTCAGATCAATCTTCTAATGAAGATTACCTGTCAGGTGATGATAATGATCCATCCTATATACCTGATGAAGAAGTTGACCTTTCGTCACCAGCACGTAATATAAACTTACGTCCACGCAGAGCTGCTCAGCGTGCAGAAAGGGATGACCATGATGTGAGTTACTTTTGTCCAATTCCTAATTTGAGTGATCCCTGTACTGTTGATGAAGCAATTTCATCCCCACAAGCTAATCAGTGGAAAAAGGCAATGAAAGAGGAATATGATTCCTTAATGAAGAATAAAACTTGGTCACTGGTGGACTTGCCATCAGATAAGAAAGCATTGCCATGTAAATGGGTGTTTAAAAGTAAGACGAATCAAGAAGGTGAGATTATCCGTTTTAAAGCAAGATTAGTTGTTAAGGGATATGCACAAAGAAAAGGAAAAGATTATGATGAGGTTTATGCTCCGGTGGTAAGATATACCTTAGTACGATTCTTGTTTGCTCTAGCTGCTAAATATGACTTAGAAATGATTCAGATGGATGCAATATGTGCATTTCTTCAGGGTGATATAGACACTGAAATATATATGTCACAACCAGAATGCTATGAAGAGAGTGACCAGGTATGTCACCTCCATAAATCAATCTATGGGCTCAAGCAGGCGAGTCGCCAGTGGAACCTTAAACTAAACAAAGCTCTTCTTAAAATTGGATTAGAAAGATCAAAAATTGATCCATGCATATATTATTATGTACAGAAATCCAAAATGATTTTTATTGCAGTTTGGGTCGATGACTTGATGATTTTTACAAATGACAATAAAACAGCAGTAAATATCAAAGAAATACTGAAAGAGGAATTTTGTATGAAGGATTTAGGAGTGATACAGCAGTGTATTGGCATAAATATTAGTAGAGACCGTGAGGCAGGTGGGATCATGTTGGATCAGGAAAAATATATAAAACAAGTCTTGGAACGGTTTGCCATGTCTGAATGCAAACCAGTATGCACTCCGATAGAGGTAAATATGAAATTTGAGAAGAAATCTGAGAATGAAGACAGCAATTTCCCATACAGGGAAGCGGTGGGTTGTCTGATATATCTGGCACAAGTTACACGACCTGATATCACCTATGCAGTAAACAAGTTGAGTCAGTACTGCAATGACCCAGGTAATCAACACTGGCTTGGAGTAAAAAGGGTCATGAGATACCTACAAGGAACCAAGGACCTTAAGTTATGTTATATCAAAGATGATTCCAAAGAAATAACTGGATATTGTGATGCAGACTGGGCTAGTGACCCACAGGATAGAAGGTCATGCACCGGTTACGCATTTATTTTCCAGAATGCTTGCATATCTTGGAATTCCTGTAAACAGCAGACAGTGGCGCTATCGACAGCAGAGGCCGAATACATGGCGATGGCTTCAGCGGCTCAGGAGGCATTGTGGCTTCGACAGCTGCAAGATGAGCTTGGCCAAGGGTTAGACAGTGCGTTACTTATTTATAGTGATAACCAAAGTGCAATAAGGTTGGCATCAATTGACTGTTATAAACCTAAGACTAAACATATAGATATAAGGTTGCATTTTCTCAGAGAAAATATTGTAAAATGTAAAGTTAAATTTTTATTTGTAAATGGTTGTAACATGGTAGCTGACAACTTAACTAAAGGTGTAACACATACAAAACATTTATATTGTATTAGCAAAATGGGTCTGCGTTCTAGAGGGAGTGTTGGTAAATGAGAACGCAGTCATAATATTTATGATGTTGTCTACACTGTTATTTTAGCTGTATTAAGTTGGTAACACTTTTTGTTTCTCTCTTGTTTTTTTCTGTTCAAAATGAAAGCTTTCTAATATATATTCGTTCATATTAATTCTACTGATTTTATTGATTACAACCTGAAATATCATCACCTATCAATTGACGAATACAACTTCAGCACTTACGCAAACCTCTGTCTAATCTCTCCATTCTATCGAAACATGCCAATTCGTAACTAATCCCAGTTCGAGATTAGGAAAGTTACCTAAGCATCCCGGCCTTCTTAAAACGAAAGTTCAGCAAAGTTCACCTGGCTTTCGAAACTATCCTAAGTTTCTGTTACCAGAAGGTCGAAGTTTATGCGTGGTATAAGCACTTACGTAATATCGAATACCTTCAGGAATTACCCTTTTCCAAATATTATTAAATTGACTTTGTTTATGATCGTTTATTAAGAGAGCGACGAAGATCAGAGTACCAAAAATTTCGTGTTTCCTGTTTATTTTGGCTTGGGAGTCACAATGGTATTATGGAAATTGATTGTTTTTTTGGCCATCCAACAAATGACTAATGTTAAAAACATTTTGCTGGACGCCTAATTTAGAAGGATCTTTTTTGGATTATGTTGATAAAACGAAAATTCTTCCGCAAAATTTAAATTTTCGTAAATTTTTTGCTATTTGTAGTTCAGTATCGAAAAGCAATGGAAATAAATACAAATTTGCGTTACTGAAATGTACTTACACAAATATACTTATTAAAACCATAACTCCGTAACACGTCGTTACCGCAAATACAATTTTTGTTACCTTCGTAAACACTATCGAGAATTTCATATTTTATATGGAGAAATCTGAAATAAATTATTGTTATTATAGGTATACTTCAGGATAGTATTCACCTTAAGGATGAGAAATAAAAAGCATCACCAGTAACGATAACTTCTATGTCACTATTTTTTTTATTAATATATTCATTGATTAATTTCATTCAGGCATAGTCATGCATTGATTCAAAATTAAAATCAAATAAAAACTAAAACATTGATGTCTATAAATAAAATACAATTAAAATAACACAACAGTTACAAAATTATATATCATCGTCATTTCAGCCAAAGGACATCCATTATGTCATTCAGGAATAAAGCAGCTTTCTATCGGTGTAAAAAATTTTCGCAATCGTGGTCCGATTACGTACTTTCAGAGATTACCTCCTACAAAACAAAAAAAAAACTGGGCAAGTGCGAGCCGGACTTGCGCACTGAGGGTTCCGTGCAAACTACAATTCCCGAATGGAGTCTCGAAGATTTTTCCGATTCGCAATTTTTTTTTTGTGGCGTAGGTGGCAACAAAACTGTTTTCAGATTTATTCCTATACTTGTGCTATAAGACCTTGCTTTGTGTCAAATTTCAGGATTCTGGGTCAACGGGAAGTACCCTATGAATTTCGATCTTTGAGAGTATTAAAATATATGTTTTTTTGCGTTATGAACGGCCGTATCTTTTTTATTCGTTAATTTAAAAGTTGATGTTTTTCACAGCTTGAAGGGACCGCAGACTTGAGTATACGGTTTTAATTTCAATTTGATACCTCCACGTGTTCTTAAGATAACGGGTCTTGACAGACAGACAGCCGGACAGACAAAACATACGGACGGACAACAAAGTGATCCGATAAGGGTTCCGTGTTTTCCTTTTGAGGTACGGAACCCTAAAAACCAACTTTACCTCTTTATAATATTAGTATAGATTGTAATTATTTTATGGTTTATGTCAACACAATAATTACAAAAAAAAAATATTGTGTTGCTTGCGCCGAATAAATGGTATTCTATTCTATTCTAATTATTCATATACGTAATGTCAACGATTTTGTCTTCTATACCAACTTTGGTTTCTCATCAGCAAATGGACCCAAATATCTTCATTACCTAAATGATCGCGTGCGATTTCTTATGATCAGACATACTCTTAAATTACCAAAGCCACGCGCCAATCAACGGCTTGGTATCAGTTCGTGCCACCGTAAGTAGAAACCACTGGCGATTATCGTTTAAAAGGATAAAATTTCATTAGTTTGCTTGGTGATGAGAATAAAATGAGTTTTTTAGTGAGACAGTTTGTAAAATAAATTGTTGTTTTTGTGGTTTTCATTCAATAAAGGCTTGCGTTTAATTATGATTTTGTGTGTTGTTTAACGAAAATGTGGTCAAACCAATTCGATTTAAAACAAAGTTATGAAGTCCCACAAACAATTTCACTTCTAGCTTTTGACAGTCCGCGCTCATAACAAAATGTACCATAAATTAATTTTATGTTTAGTCATTTAACTCATCGAATGCCGTAATTAGAGACACAATAGAAAGACAATTGCTTATGTCGAACTGTGTAACTTAAGACATTCAAAAGGTTAATCGGGTGGTGTAGTCGCAACACTAGCTTCTATATCATCAATATCATTATCATTTCAGCCAAAATACGTTCATTTGGACATAGGCCTCACCTAAAGATGGGCTGCCAGGCACTAGGGGCCATTTTTTGGTTGTGTTTTTCATTTGGAGAGGTTTACCATCGCCACGCTTGGCAAGCGGGTTGGCGATTGCAGTGGTTATTGCAATGCATAGAGAATGCTGCTGCCCTTTCTCTGGTCTATCCCTTAGTCGCCTACGAGAAGAAATAGGATGGTACTATTCTTTACGACCGGACAGGGGGCACCATGGATAGATACTATGCGCAACACTAATTTACTGATGAATGTAGAATGTACATACTTCTTTTGTGATTTCGTGGTGATAAAATATACCAGTTAAAGAATTTTTACACAATCAACTTAGTATTTCAATTTTGGTGTCTAATATGATTATTATTATATGTTTTATTCGGACCACAAAACGTAAAGTTGCACCACCGGTACTTACATGGTGGACCTCCCACCCATCCGTACAAAGCGATTTGGGAACACATTCATTATACTTACAGCTAAGTAGTGGAATTCCCTGCCGGAGTTCGTGTTTCTATTGTTTACTGAAAGTTATAACCTAGGGGTCTTTAAGTTGAAAGTGGTGCTTCTAGGCAAGTTTGCTCCATCATCGGCCACATCATAGCTATCTATCTGGTGAAATACTGGTCAACCGCGGCCTATCCATAATGAAAAAAAAAAGGTAGCATTAAATCCCTAACCCTAATAAAACTGATCAATTAATATAATTAGATTATGAAGCCATATAAATATCTGATACACCAGGTATCAAACCCTTGACCGTAAACGCAGATCCGAGAGCTTAGGCCCCACTCTTCTAGGTTTTAATACTATGGCCTCGTTAATCGAAATGGCTTCAACAATACTTCAAAGAGCTAAGTAACGAAGGAATTTTGATACAAGGGAGAAAGTTTGTCATTGTGACCGAGGCGGCTTTCACCCGAGCCTTGGCGAGGGTGTTATGGAACCCTGCAGTGAAAAATTTCCACGACGTTTTTCAATACACTTATGTAATCTTAAACGAGAATTGACGCGCGAATCGTGGTGGTCGACGTGCTGCTCGTAGGGGTCGACGCGCACCCAGCCTGATAGGTACGATAAATGTAATAAAATTGTGGCGGGGGCGAGCACGTGTACTTTTCCGCACTCGTGCGAAAAACTGTATAAAGCCTAAAAGCAGTAGGATAAGAGCGGGTTTTCGACTACGTCTATTGAAAATTGATTATTCACTAGAGAATGCAACGTGTTGTGGTTACCTAACTATCTGTTTATTCTCTCAGGCTATTATCTAGTTATTATATCACATCGATAGTAATCCTCAGGGGATGGTCATTGTTCTAAGTTTACCTACCTATTGCTTAAGACACTAATTAACTACTTAGGTAAGTAATAATCTACATGTACAGTAAATAAAAGAGATAAGTAACCAGAGTCATCACACATAGTTGCAGTTTACATGTAAACTGATGAATGGATATGAATGTAATATAATTAAACTCGTAGTAAATAAACTACTACTTAATAAAATTAAAAATTCATTCATATCCATCAAAATTCTACCTTTCATACCTGACGACCCTGGTTACTAATCTTTTTTGTTGATTTTGCAAAAAAAGAGTAAGAAGTAAGTCGAGAGACAACCTTACAGCTGTTACTTCACCGGATTTTAAAAAAGGTGTATCTAAATATTAAAATAATAGATAGACTTACCTACATTTATAATGTTCTACTTTTTCATGATGCCAATCCGTCTTTCAAAACAGGAGAAAACCATCTGACTAATAAATTTCGTTTATCGTATGGCAAATTGCTTTTCACTTTGGTAGCACGTTATGGTGACTTCAAAAAATTAAAAAATATTTTTTTTTTGACTGGAATGACTTAATTTTCAATCAGTAAATTTCTGCCAGTCTGCATGCTGTAAGGTTCCTTTCAGTATACAGCTCTTACAGTACCTACCTAACTAAGCTATCGCCTTCATGTCAAGACATAGATGTATAACAGATACCCACATCATCATCTGTCTGTCTATGCATTTGCCAAAACCTCTCAATCAGCTGTCTCCTTACAGTTTACATACATCCATACCATTTTATCTTTCCCGCGAATAAAAATGGATGTATTATCCATTTTTATCAGCATATTTTATGTTCAACCCAAAATGGCAACATCTTACATTTTCCAGCCATACAACCTTTACCACTTCAATAAAATACCTTTCCGCAGAAAATGAAAAGTTCATATTTTCTTATGGAAGTACTGCTGGCCACGAGAGGGTTAGAAGTACCTCGGTAAACAGATCCCATTCAAGTGTTGAGCTACCCTGGAGATATTTCAACCCTCCGGCTTGAATATCTGCTCAATTGGCCACGGCCTATTTGTTTTAACGCGTAGCGGTCTTTATTCGGAAGTCATTCAAAGCGTTGTGGTGGAAATTGCTTGGAAAATAAATGTGGTCATTACAATTAAGTAGTTTTTGGACTGTAATTGGTTTTGCAGAAAAATAATTATTCTATACAAGGTGGCACAGTAAGTATTATACATCAACATCATCATTTCAACTAACAGACGTCCATTGCTGGATATCAAAAATCAGAAAGCTTTTGAATATCAAAATGTCGGTCAGTCAAAAAAGTGAAGTAAAATTATACGTCCTAAAAGATAATATCCCTATGGAAGAGAACGTGCAAAAAACTCCATTAACATATAGATATAGACCTCCATAGATATATACGTAGGTCTCCCCAATTGTGACCACAATGAGCCTGTGCGTCTCGCATCCAACGGATTCCTACAATCCTCACCAGGTTGTCGATCCACCTTGTGAGACGCCTTCCAACGCTTCGACGTCCAGTATGTAGTCGCCACTCCAGAAACTTTCAGCCCTATTGACCCGTAATACAATGACAAAAAAAAAAACATATTCTTATTGCAAAATACATTGTTGGTTAATTTCGATTAATAATTTATTTGTAAGTCTTGATAAAGTTGCGTACGAAGTATTCATTTGAATTTGCTTCGAATGAGCCCAATATAACAATCAGGATGGTGATAATACAAGGAATCTGTATGTATGTATCTGTAAATCAGCGCTGTGGCTCGGTTTTACATGAGCCCCAGCATTTTGCTGAGCGCTGGCCGTTTTGCGCGGATGTGACGCACATCTTACTTACGTGCTACTTTTAGTCGATATTTTTATTTATTTTGTTTTAAGGTATGTGCCATTTTTGACGTGAATAAACACTTTTTCTTTTTTTTCTTTCTTTCTTTCGTATGATTTTGCCTGAAATCCGAGCGTTATAAACGTTGAAAAACTTTTCCTGCTACCGTATTGAGTTAAAACAAATTATTTTGTACGTGTTAAGAAACCACATTTCACAAATACTAGGTACATGCCTACGACGCATTAACGCGAAGTATTTTTAAAAAATAAAGAGAAGAAAAAATAGTTTTAAATTGCGAAAAAAATTATTGCGAAATATTTTATATTTTTTTTTTAGTTTTTGAAGTATTTTTCTTTACAAAACTAAGTGGAATTCCGTATTATTACTTGGTCCATCACTGTGGCATGCAAGACTATGTTTTATACAATATTTAACTTTGCTTTATTATTATTATAAACCTGTTGTTTCAATTCCTTTCTTGCACTTCTCTCTGTTCTTAGCTACATCTCATCATAGCATCATCATTGGGTTGGAGTCTAACACGTCAAGCCATCTCCTTCGAAATCTACAGCTTCACCAATTCGGGATCTAACCAGTGGCTACTTTTCTCCGATTCTGTTGCGATAATATAGCCTGCCCAGTTCTATTTTAGTTTGGTGGCCAAGATGTGCTGTATCATAAAGTATACTGTTTCTCTGTTTCTTATGATTTTGCCTCTAAGAACATTTTGTTCAATCACCGAAAAATTCATAAACATGTCAGCGTAACCTATTATTACTTAAGTAAATACAATCACCCTACGCTTTCGGATACCATATCGGGTGCAACTCAATCTCATTTCATTCACCTCGTTAGTTTTAATCGTTTTTCCACTTGTATTAATTAAATCGGTATTATTGAAATATAGCTTCTTGATAATCTCTAATCTTGGTTTATTTTAAACTCAACCCAAACAATTCACTTACTTTATACTAAATAATATTCATAACAAAAATTGTACTGACTTAAAGTTAATTAAAGTAGCATTATAAACCAACCCTTTTTGACCCATATCACAAATAGTTATTTCATCAATACTCGATAATAACTTTAATCCAATAAAACTAAAAGCTTCACTTATATCTACGAAGTTCAGTGAATTAGACGACGATAAGCACAAGCAAAAAGCAAATAATTTAAGTAACAAATTACACATTTAACACACTAATTACCACACAGTATAAGTTATTAGCAGCTTACTATAAATATGTTTCCAAAACTACTTTAAAATAATTTCCAAGCCTTACAACTCAAACTGTTATTTTGCATTATTCAAATATAAGCTTTAACGAAACGTTAGTAGGTTTATATCAGCTTGGAAGAAAGTTGCAGTTAAGCTCTTTATTTTCGAAGAAAGTAATCATTACACTTATTTAGATGTAATTAGTTTTGCTTTCCTCTTTGAGGTTTCGTTCAAATGTTTATGGAAAGTTTGCCAATTAACGTGCACAGAAATGTATTTGCACTAACAAATTGCTCATTTGCCACTTCTATTGAAACGACCCTACGTTATTTATTAGAGGATTTTCCCTACTTTAGTAATGTTAAACAATATTCTATTTTTATAGTTATGTAATGACTTTTCGGTGGGATATCATCAAATGACGTCTCCCGCTCTAGGCAAAGTGAAAGGAAAGGTCAGACTTTTATTGACTAAACCCACTTGTGTTTTCAGTTGCCATTTGCGGCGTGATTATGATCACAGGCTCTACACATAAAATATACAGGTACAGAAGTCAATCTAATACGTCTCTTCTGTACTTTAGTATTTTGAGCACTATATGATAAGTATAAAACTAGAACTCAGAATATAACATAAATGATAAAAATTTAATTAAGTTTGAGCATGCATTGTATAAATGTCGTTTAGCAATTATGAAAACGTGTATTGGTTATTTTAGAAAGCTAAGTATATAAATCGCACATATACAGTAAATTATTCGCAAAAAAAAGATATATCTGTTCTATCCTAGCTAATGACTTTTATAATGGAAAATATAAAATATTCAAATAACTGAAAGCCTTTTTCAACAATGTTATTCATGAAATTATACGAATGTTTCGTTCGTATTATAGAGAAACTCTTTTATAGATACGTTTGGTCAAAGAGGGGTCACTTTGGAAAGGGCACCAAAACGTCCAGCTATGAACGTAGATATTTTATCAGAAATGATTGTGATACATTTTATATGCCAATTGGTGATTCATATCGATACAGAAATCTAAGTCGTTTATGTGTGGTTATCACAAAATATTACGAACAACACGTATCATCATCATCATTTTCCAGTTTTTTTTTTTTTTTTTTTTTTTTATAATGGATAGGCTCGCGTTTGACCACAATGTGATTTGGGTTAGCCTACCATTCTATCCTGTCACCTATCACGCTGTCACTGTTTCCCTTTTCTTTCATATCACTCCTCACGCAATCCGTTTTTATTTGGTCTCACTCTCTCTCTTCATACATTCACATTATATGACTCTTTCAGTACATGCGTTTCATCCCATACCTCTTCACATGACCATACCAAGATGAACCAATTCTTTAAACTTTTCAGTCACTGACGCCACTTTTAAACTTCCTCTAATGTACTCATTTTTCACTTTATCCATTGCCGTCTACATGCAATTTTTTTTCATCCGTCTTTTTCACCGCTCAAAATTATGATCTGTAGAGAATCATAGGTCATACTGCGTCGCGGACCACACAAACGAGTACAACATTTATCATTTTATGGAGTAGGTAGGCAGCTATCAATTAGGGTGAAAAATCGAAGAATGAATACCACGGCTATGGTTTTTTCTGATAGAAGACAAATGTTACGGTGGTCGATGACCAACACTTGACATTTGCCCCACAGGTTAACGCCTCGGACATAAAGTAAGATGGATACTTGCGCTATCAATCTTCTTGAGAGGCCCTCGACTTGGCAAATAAAAATAAAACTACAGGTTGAAACAACTCCACCTGTCTAAGGTGGAGTGGTTTCAACCTGTAGTTTTATAAAATTTTATATCCAATCATCTTGTTAGCTTTTGAAAATTGGTCAAGTGTAACAGTGCTTACATAAGCATGTATTAATCAGCACGAGAATTTAGTAAAGCACTAACTAAGAACTGTGCTCGTTCAAATCCATTAAAAACTAGCTTTCGTAGTTTATATAGAACCTGCAGAATAGATGCAGTATCCAAAACAAACAGTAGTTTCTGTGTTATATTAAAAAAAAAAGAAAAAAAATACGAAAAAGAAAAAAGTATAGGTAAGTATTCATGCCTCATACATCACACTAATATTTTATAGGTGAAAGATTGCGAGTGTGTTTATGTGTATGATTATTACTGCTTCGCGCTCGAACGGCTGAACTGATTTCGATGAAACTAGGTACACAGGAGTTCTTTTTATCTCGGAAGCACGTTCTCTTGGGACAATTTTTTACATTCACGCGGGCGAAGCCGCTGGCAGCAGATAGTCGTATATAAACTAAAAAGAAAAAAACATTTACGAAAGAGTAAATCTAAAATTGAAATCTCTGCAAAGCCAAAAAGGCGTCCATAAAAGATGCTTATAGTTCTGTTTAGAATCTATTTTATGTGAACGTTTGTCCTAAATATGTCACCGTAATCCTCCTATGTAATCAGAACATCGCAGTAGTTGGTACTTTTTTTTTATGGTGGGAAAAATCATCCAATGACAACCCCCGCTCTTGGGCGGAGCGGGAGATAGTGTCAGACTCTTACTGACTAAAAGACCCACCCCGTTCCTTCTAGCCTTCATACCGGGGCTCGAGCTGTCTTTCGAAACTAACCCTGGCCCCAGTAGGCTTCGATCCATTTGGGCCCCAGCTGTTGCTGACAACTCCTTGAGGCGCGCGAGAACAGTGCGCGCCGTCGACGACTTGGGCTTGGTCCGGACAGTTACCGGACGGCCAGACAGCGAGCTACCCATTGCTCACTGTTCGCAAGCCCGCGCTTACGGTGGCCGGAAATCGGGATCAGAATCCCGGCGGCGGCGGCGGCGAGAACGCTGTTGCCTGATGCGGTCGGCCTCCTCCTTTACGAGCATTACTGCTTTGCAGAAGTCGGCGACCGCTTGCCACTCCTCCTCGCTCCGGACCATGGCCTCAACCAAGATCTGGCGGGAGAGGTCTCCGCCGCCAATCGCCCCTACGAGGGCACAGCGATGCTCCGCCTAAGCAGAGCACACCTCGACTGTGTGCTCCACGTGTCCTCCGGGCGTTCCGCACAGTGGCAACACCCGGGCGTCTCTTCCGCTTGAATCCGGAACAGGTACCTCCCGAACGTGCCATGTCCGGTGAGGACCTGCGTCATGCGGAGGGTAAGGATGCCGTGAGGTCTTTCCAGCCACGCCTCAAAGAGGGGACTTGCCGCCATGATTGTGGCGTGCCCAGCAGTAGTTGGTACTTATTCCACAAAACGCTTCACTACAATTATTTTCCAGTACTGTCACAGTACTGTCTGAATTTTCAACTGGATTGCAGTACTGTCAATTACCCTACTAAACTCCCATTCAAAAGCAACAATGCACAGTAATCGTCTACTAACCCAATTCCGTCTCGGTCTAATTTGGCAGAGATATAAGCTTAGCATGTCACCTGTCTAGTTAGCGGTCGGTGTATAGCAGACAGATTCCGTTTCGTCAAATCCCGAGTCTGTTGTAGAATAGAATAGAAATACTTTTATTTAGGACAGACACAGCACAACGGTTACAAACACAAAGTAAAAAAGGTCAAAAGTACAAATGATTTTTATTAGTTTTAAAATTTTAGAGGAGCTCGTGTTAAATAATAAGCTATATGGGTTGATCTTTACGGTTAAGCAAAGGTTTCCCCGCGGTCAGTCCATAGATCGGTGACGATCCATTACATTGGAAACTCCTTCGGCCTCCATCGTGCTCCTTCGTGCTCCGTCATGCTCCTTCGTGCTCCTTCGTAGTCCTTCGTGCTTCTTCGTGGTCCTTCGTGGTCCTTCGTGCAATACCACTTTGTATGGCCTATACGTAGATAGTAATTGTTCCGGGTCTGTCTTATATATGTGAATTTAAATGTTTGTAAACGCACCCACCACGCATGAAAAATTTCTAATGTGTTGTGGACACAGGTTTAAATAAAAATCAAATGCTTTTTAAGCAATCGTATATTGTTTTCAATAGTAGCTAGGTAACGTAGGCAACTATGTCCTTTATTTTTTCATGAAGTTGCAATATACTGACATTATTATAGTACCCTCGTGATACAAATAATATTTTCCAACAACTTCTTATGGTTTATTCAGTTTCTGACCTGCATTTCGATACATATAGAGCGTTGCAACTAAAATATGGCGACAGTTGCAGCCAGGGGGGAAATATCTATCGCGTATAGTTCGGTCATTTATCAAAACATTTTACTCGCCAAAGCCAAACTATGTTCCGGGCGAAACTCGTACATTTTTTAAATTACGACCATAACCTGACTGAAACATGTTTTAAAATTGAGTGGGTGACTTGCTACATAGTGAAAGAACAAAAAGTAACAATGGAAAATTAAAAATATAACAATACATTTAAGGCCATTGCTGAACTGAATCTCGTAGAACAAGAAGAAAACAACATTATGTCGTTTTCTTCATTGAAAGAAGAATAAGAGTTGACGCCTTTCGCCGGCTGTGCATTTTCAGAGTTACCGTAGCCCTTGCAAAGGGCAACTGAAGGGTTGAAGGTGTGGGTTTTGGTCGGTCAGTCTGACACTGCCTTTCGCTCTACCCAAACTGAGAGAACTCATTTGGCGATTTCCTATGTAAAAAAGATCCTCTGAACGATTCGAAAATATGTACATACAAGGTGTAAGGGACTGGTCTTCACCAACTTTAAGAGCTTGCTCAGGAGACGAAACTGAACACAAGTACAAACAAGCCTTCCACAAGTTTTTTTTTCCAACAAAAAATCTTATGAAAGACTAGCTTTTGCCCGCGGCTTCGCTCGCGTTAAATTCGGGGTAACATGGTTCCCCTTTCTGTGGGGGGTTAGAAAGAGACAACAAGTGGCCTATGTCACTCTCCATCCCTTCAACTATCTCCACTTAAAAAATCACGTCAATTCGTAGCTCCGTTTTGCCTTGAAAGATGGACAAACAGACACACACACACACACACTTTCCCATTTATAATATTAATAGGTATAGAGTATGGAAGTATAGATCTTAGCCATATGCAGCGCCCCTTAGTGAACTCCACTGTGGGTGACGTAACCTACGACAAACTTATTATTTGCGGTTGGTACAGTAATCGGGTCTAGGGATTGAACCGTATATATTTTTCCGGGATAAAAAGTACCCAGTGTGGTGCCCAGGATATTAAAGAAAAATTATACCAAGTTTCATCGTAATCGAACCGGTAGTTTTTACGTGATGCCTGAACAAACAGACAGACAGACAAAAAAATTTTTAACCACATTTTTGGGTTCGGTGTCGGTCTAGTAATGCTGTTTATTTTTTTGATATTTTCAATGTACAGAATTTTCACTTCTACAGATTTATTATAAGTATAGATTATTTCAGTCAGTCATTCATCAGTCTAGTCTACTGAGCAAGCACTTACAGTTGGCGGAGACCTGGCCCTTACACCTTGTATATTCTCCACTTTTCAGTCGTATACTCCTGGCTAAGTGGTCGTGGTCATGGATCGTCTAGCAGGTTGGTTGCAGCTTTTGCGAGACTTTTCCATCTTTGTCTATTCGTGGCACTGCCTGTGCATTCAATGAGGGAATATATATATTAACGTAGAATGAATACGTTAATTTTTGAGAGACGTATTTTATTTTCTGTATTATTTAAAACAAACCTTCAATTGATGTAAATTACGAACATTTTAGCTACGTTTTTTCATTCTGCAATAAAATACCTTTGACTCGTTTCCTTTTAATACAAAATGTGATAAAGGTAAAACAAAAGAATATCATATTCCATGTCTTTATCGAAGTTATCAATATAACGGAATATTTTACTAACAAGTATATAGCAAGCGGTGCTTTGTTGAATAATGTATTGCCCTCTACTATGTTCAGACGTACCACTACCGAAACACATTGCTGCTACACAAAATAGAAATTAATTTTAGAAGATTTCATATACTATTTAAAGGATTTATAATTATTATTATTTAATACGCATAATGACTGTTTTATAATTTTACTTATTTTTTTAATGTAGACTTTTATTTCATGACTTTTTTGATAATGCTTATTTCAACATTAATTGTTCATTCATGAAAATAGTTCTTAAATAAATATAATTTTGAAATTATGCTAGAGCTCACAAACTGCTATTTTTATTCTTCAACTAAATAAATTTAAAAGTAAAAATAACTTTTTAAAAACAAGCTTTTAATTCAATGCGCTAAAAAGAATAAAATCAAACTTTTCCTTTAAATCTTTTACTATTAACTTATAACGTTCCCAATTTATATGATATAAAAGCTTGTTGCACACAAATATAAGACTGTAAAAGTCTTCAGACTTTCTCCGACACTTGTGCTATGATTTTGTTGCGTCACAATTTTGCGATTTAGCATAATCTTCGAGACTTGATTTGGGAAATCAACTATTTACATAATATTTGTATGTCTGAAACTTTGTACGGAACCCTCTCAGTCCGACTAGCATTTGACCAGTATATGACAAATACTAACCTCTCCCCGCAGTGGTCCATTGTAGAAGGATAAGAATTTCAGTACAACAAGGATCGCCCTGGTACCAAGAGTCGCTGCGTTAGCAATATGTTATGTACTCGTATAAACAATCTCATAACTTTCTTTAACATTGTGTCATTCATCTAATTAGACAGAAACCACATTCATACCAAATGTAACAAACTTCTTTACTCAAAGATAGATGATTATCTCGGACCAAAGTACTCATCATTATCAAGACAAATCAAGCGATCTCAAACTCGATGGGGTTAATTGTATCGTTTTATTGCAGAGTTTTTATAGCCACCTTCTAACTCCATCTCCAGACCCTAGTAACCATATAGGATCAAAATACTCGTCAATACAAATCAAACGAGCCCAAACTCGATAGGGCTGTGTCGTTTCATTGCGGCATTCCCATAGTCACCTTCCAGCTCCATCATCAGACCATAGTAACCATATAGGATTAAAGTACTCCTCAATACTAATCAAAAGAGCCCAAACTCGATAGGGCTGTGTCGTTTCATTGCGGCGTTCCCATAGCCACCTTCCAGCTCCATCATCAGACCACCATATAGGATTAAAGTAATCGTCAATACAAATCAAACGAGCACAAACTCGATGGGGTTGAGTCGTTTTATTGCGGAGTTTCTATGGCCACCTTCCAGCTCCATCATCAGACCCTGGTAACTATATAGGATCAAAGTACTCGTCAATACAAATCAAACGAGCCCAAACTCGATGGGTTGTGTCGTTCTATTGCGGCGTTTCCATGGCCACCTTCCAACGCCATCTTCAGACCATAGTAACCATATAGGATTAAAATACTCGTCAATACAAATCAAACGAGCCCAAACTCGATGGAGTTGTGTCGTTTTATTGCGAAGTTCCTATGGCCACCTTCCAGCTCCATCATCAGACCCTGGTAACCATATAGTACCAAAGTACTCGTCAATACAAATCAAACGAGCCAAAATTCGATGGGATTGTATCGTTTTATTGCAGAGTTCCTATGGCCGCCTTTCAACTCCATCATCAGATCAGCTCCATGTCATCATAATATTGCATTGTCACGCACTTTACACATGTATACAAAATTTCAGTTCAATCGGTACCCCGAAAGTGAGTCAAATTTAACTTGCAAGATTTGATGACAGACAAAATTCGGAACAGGTGAAACTAAATAAAAGCTTGTAAATAAAAATTAATTAACCAGCCCCAAAACCCTAATAAAATTAATCTGGGAGATATGAAGAGGCAGTAGATGAATGGCACGTCCGCACCGGCCATCCACCCACTACGTCTGAAGAACGAGCTTCATACAACAGAGCCGTCGCCCGTGGCTCGCGGCCCGCGCATGCGCGCAGTTTACTTAGATAGGTACTACTTTATAGACTCACCCGTAGATAGCTGAGCATTTAGCTCACTAAATAATGAAGATAGACAAGGCCAGGCGCAATGTGTGATATTCAAATGAACTTACATTTGAATATAGTCTAGTTTTAAAACATTACATGTTAATTGTACACTTTTATGGTACCTTTTACATTTCACTTTTACCAATTTGTTAGCACTCATAACAACAATAATTTTTATTAATATTTAAGGTCCTAAGAATATTTAGAAATCAGCTAATTAGACAAAAAAATGATAATTATCATAAAAATCATCAAATGAAATGGTATATTCAAAGATTTTATACATCCTACGGATGGTATATTGTCGACCTAGTGACGAAGAAAAAAAAAACACGTCCACACCGGCCTTTTTACCTTTATATCTGAGTAGGAGCTTTGAAAGACAGAGGGGTCAAGCACCGCGCATGCGCGTACACCTCACTCTACCCTAGATTTACTAAAGCATAGGGATATCTACTATACAATGGCAAAGCCAGGTGCCACAATGTTGGTCATATGTAAATAAGTTGGTAAAATCCGGTAAAATCCTATGAGCATGTTCGGGTTTTGCCACATCATATCCAAGATAATTCACTTAGTAACATTTTACTTCACTATTTTTTTTTGAGCAGAGAAAGTATCTAACAACTTCTACTGCTCTGAGTGGAGCTAGAGGGTATATCAGACTTTTGCTGACTGAAACTCACCTGTTTTCCTTCAGTTTCCTTTGTGTTCAAGGGTCATAGAAAATCGTGGGATTTGCCATGACCCTAGAGTGCCCAGTCCATTTTGCTGATTTTGCGCGCGTGGAACACGAATTGCCGTCGACTCAAGCATAGTCCTCACTGGAGGGCCTTGCAGAGTACGAGCAACGAGTAGCTCGCCGTCCGCAATTCCACACCTACGGTGGCCGAGACTCGCCCTGCAACTGCGCCACCTTGAAATGTGATTTCCAACGTGTAAGGTTTATGAGATGATTTTTAAAGACTTAATAGGAGTGCTGACTAACATTTTGTAAGTGAGCGACAGATCATCTACCACAATTTTGTGGCTGTGCTGTTGTTCAAAAGTCGTGTGTCTGAACCAGCCCATACTCCATAACTGGGTCACTCATAACATTTCACGTGGCAGTAAAACAGTGTCGAATTTTATTATAGAAATATATTTGGTCAGTTTGGGTGTTAAATTTTGTGACATTTCTTTTTCAATTTTCGTATTTCTTCGCTGATTATAATTCTAGTTAGTTCTTTAATCTATATAATATATGTCACCGGAAAATTGTAAATACCGTTAGATTATAATATATCTTGCGAGATTGGAAACTATTGAAAGATTGTGAACTGTACAATTTAACGCATTATTTTACGGTGACATATATAAAACATATATAATAAACATATAAAAAAGGAGAAAGTAACTGACTGACATAATAACGCACAGCCGAAACTACCGGATTTAGGAACGTGACGTTTTACACAAGGCTTCTTTTTATGATGTACAATTGCCAAAACGGATCTTAAGCGCTCGGCGTCAGAGTGGGGATCGCTTTGCGCATTCCATACATTGGCGAGCCGTCTTCGTTGTTAGATACATTCAGAAACGCCGGGAACGAATCACGAGTGACGTCTAAGACGCGATGGCGCGGCAAGCCAAACACTGACACTCCCCGCCCCCACGTCTCACTTCGCACCGCTAAAGAGACCGAATATTTGACTTCTGCGCAACTTGAAACTAGCGCTCAAGATTTGTGACGGCAATTGTAGGCTGCTACCAAAAAAAGGTTTTTGAAAATTCACAGTCTAAGGATGAAAGGGTGCTCCAAAGTTTATTTGGGGAAACCTTCTTCCACGCAGGCAAAGCTGCTAACTGACGCTTGTATTTCATAACAGTCTAATAAATCAAAACTTTGCAGCTGTCAAAGTTTTGATAGGTAAGTTTTTAAATTTCAAATATTAATTTTATTGAAAAGTCTTTTTCAATTCTAGAAATTTAATTCGTTAAGACTTTTTAAATCTCTAAGGTGCTGAACCGAAAAACTAGTACAAAGTCTAGACAAACATTGTTTCAGAAGTTTTATAAACTTTATAAGAAATTAAGTAAGGGTATGTGGCTCCCCAGAGTCAGAGGGTTATCGATGTTTGATACCTACATTGGCCACGGGAGACCTCAATAAATATTTTGTGTAATAAATGGGCATGTATGAGCTGCTCACCGGAGCCTTTTTCATAAATCTGTATTGAATTATACCTTTTTGGGTGGATCTAGATTAACCATCGTATTTTTTTTTACTTAACCATACCCATATAGACAAAAATATGTTTGTCTGTTCGATTGCCACCCAAGACAAATATTTGGGTGATGAGCACGATCATTTGTCCTGTGTCTGGGTTTAATTTATCTATAACTAGCTTTTGCCCGCGCGGCTTCGCTCCCGCTCTTCCCTACTTCAGCCTACTATACCCTACTCTACCCTACTATACCCTACTCTACCCTACCCTACTCTACCCTACCCTACTCTACTCTACTCTACCCTACTCTACCCTACTCTACCCTACTCTACCCTACCCTACTCTACCCTACTCTACCCTACTCTACCCTACTCTACTCTACCCTACTCTACCCTACCCTACTCTACCCTACTCTACCCTACTCTACCCTACCCTACTCTACTCTACTCTACCCTACTATACCCTACTCTACCCTACCCAACTCTACCCTACTCTACTCTACTCTACCCTAAAAAAAAAAAAAAGTAGGTCTTATGTCCGTCTCCTGGTTTTAAGCTACCTCCCCACCAATTTTCAGCCAAATCGGTTCAGCCGTTCTTGAGTTATAAAAAGTGTAACTAACACGACTTTCTTTTTATATAGATATGTACATACAATGTATTTATAAATACATAAGTATGTTTGTCTGTTGTCTAGTACTCTCTGCTTAGTTTGAGACTAGTTAGCGTTGTGGAATATTATTATTATTTTCTCTCCAGTTTTTCAGTCTATCACAAACCTTAATTACCTAATTTTAATAATACTCCCGACCGAATTTCAGTCACACCGGGAAGAGTAAGTTTAGGCTTCTTAGGACGTTATTTCCGAGGCATGGGGTATCATACCGCCAGCTTCCAACCTCTGGGCTGCTCCACAATAGTTTTTAATGGAAAAACCCAAAGGTACTTTATGTCTCACCCAGAAATTGAACCCTGCAGAATCTCACGTTCAGCAGTCGTACTTAATACAACGAAATTACGAGTACCAATAAGTTTTTACACTTTGAAATGGAATGCAATAAGATGATCTTTTTTGAGTTTATAAATTCGAAATAAGTTACAAAGACAAGTCATGGAAATAAAACAAATGCAATCAAAAACATAATTTTGTAAAAAAACCAAGGCATGGCAACTCATTTCTTCTACCGTAAAAAGTTGTGAGATCTATGTAATACCAAGTCGGTTTATTTGTTACTTACTATTATTTACAGTCCGTACGAGACTGATGATCTAGATTGACTTGGCAATCGCATGAATATCACAAGTAATACGTATTAGATTGTTTAGCCCGATTGCCAAGGACAGCCGTTTGTCTAAAATTACTTCAATACTGTTTCTTTCAGTGAGGTAAATTATTAAATAACTTCTCCCCTCTTGAGTGGAGCGAGAGAGAATATCTGACTTACTGACTTAACCTCAACTGTGTTCCTTCAGTTGCCACAATAACTCTTTGAATCGATTCCACAGTACAACTTCAATATCTTACCAGATATATTTCATTCTCGTACATTCAAGATTACCTATAATAACAGCTAAAATTAAGATAAGTTTCACGCAAAACTTCCGATACCTTCCGCTCAGTTTGTTCGAAAGTCACAAGAAACTAGAAGTAGCAAAATGTTGAAAAGTTTTTTAATATTCAATTGAAGTTGAGCTGAGAAAGCACGCCTGAACAAATCTGTGTTATTCTTTGATAAGTTAGAATATTTTCCGGTTTTTTTCCAACACGCTTTGCATTTATGAAAAACTCACTGGTTAGGACATAAATGAAACGATAACTGCACTAATATTATGAACAGGTAAAGTTTTATTTTTTAAGCTATTGCATAGCTTCTATCGCGGGCCTTGAGCGTGGAGACCGAATCCAGAAATTCAGTAACGAAAATAACCTAACACCTCCCACTCATTTGTTTTTTGAGCGTGGTGACCGATAAGAAAACAAATGAGTGAACAATCAATCAAAATTTAATTCAATGTGTGAAAGTGTAACTTCAATTAATATCAAAGAAAAAAAAAACATAGGAAAATAAATACTGCATAAATAAAATAAATAAATAATTATAATTGCATTAGTTGATAAAAATGCTACGCAATAGGTTTACCGCGGCAGTCCTCGAGTGCCACACGTCTTTTTTGTTTGTAGGAAGTAATCTCTGAAAGTGCTGGTCCGATTGCTATATTTTTTTTTACCGATACGCATTTGACACTGCGGGAAAAAGCTAGTGGAATATATTTTGCTTGTTGACGGCGAGTAATGAGTAGCTGATCGCCGCTCTGGCATCCGGTAAGGACCAGCAGAAGTCGAGGACGCATTGTGTACCATGCACTTCTCATAGAGATGTCCGCAACATGGACGGAGTCATTAGTCCTACTAGGCTCCGTCTCCGCTTGGGGATTTTTTTAAAGAATTGCCGTTGTCCTGGAACGCTGGTGGGTTTTAATCAGTACGTCTGACGCTCTCTCGCTCCATTCAGAACGGGAGCAGTTATTTGATGGTTTTCCAACTCATTATAGAAGTAAAGTTTTTTTTTTATTCTGGATAGGTTAACGTTTGACCACACCTGATGGTAAGCATGTAGTAGGCATGTACTATAGTTTAGAATGTATTTCTGTTGAGATTTTACATATTTAAACTGTATGTAAAGTAGAGGGATTTAACGTAACAAGACTCTACCAGTCTAGTTTTGAATTAAAAAGAACAACACTGTTGTAGGTGTGCAGCAATATACTAATATTATAAATGTGGATGTTTTGCGTGTGTTTGTGTGTGTTTGTTACTTCTTCACGCTCGAACGACTAAATGGATTTCGATAAAACTTGATACGTGAGTAGACCATATCCTGGAATAGAATTTTTTTTTTCCCGAGAGTATCTTCCCGTGGGATAATTTCCTACATTCACACGCGCTATGCCGCTGCCAGTAGCTAGCAAATAAATAATATTGAAAATAGATTTTCCATACAGAACTAGAATATAGCTAGTTAGCTTTTATTTATAAAATTGAATATTTTCTTAGAAAACACTAAGATTACCTTATAGCTTTTGCTCAAACGAACAAAAGCGAGCGAGCATCTAGGTAGGTACCACACATGACTACTCGTAATACATATTTATCACCATCATCATTTCAGCCGGAAGACGCCCATTGCTGGACACAGGCTGCCCCCAAGCGATGACGTATGGGTGATCGTTCGTTGGGATGACCCAACGAATGGTCCTATACGTCTCGGCCATACCATATCTTGAATTAAAATTTAACAATTTCACGAACTTTCTTATATGTTAACTACCGGTTGGTAAATATGATAATCTGGCAAATATATTATACATGTACATCGCCGATCCTAAAAATACAACCATTGTACAATGAGAAAGAAAATAGACTTCACGTAAACATAAATTGAATTTATCATTTCACATAAATATTTAATTCACCTCATTATTTGACAAAATCCACGAATGTATTTATTATTAAGACAACATTATTTTCCAGTCTCTTGAGAAAATGGTAAGCAGCTTACAAAAAGCCTTTTACAAATTAGACGATATTTGGCGGAGGTTAGAAAAGAAAAAAATATTGCTTCCAAGATTAGATAAAACGTGACTGGAATCGATGGGCGAAATATTTTATCTCAGAAGCTTTTCTTGTAGAACTCACACAGGTAAAATCATTTGCAATTGTTCGATTTTTCTACAATTTTTCTTCCGTATGCTATGCTTATCAAAGAAGCTTGTTTTTAGGGTTCCGAACCTTAAAAGGAAAAAACGAAATCCTTAGAGGATCACTTTGTTGCCTGTCTGTCTGACCGTCAAGACCCTTTATCTCAAGATTCTCTGTCTGACAGACGGACGGTTCTTGAGAACGCGTGAAGGTATCATCAAGTTAAAATTAAAAACATATATACTCAGATCTTCGGTCCCTTGAAGCTGTGAAAAAATCAAACTTCTAAATAAAAGAAAAAAATAGATACTGCCGCTTATGTCGCAAAAAAAGGTATATTTTGACCCTCCCAAGGGCATCAAATTCGTTTCACACTTTTGTTGTGGGTTAACAAAAAAATTACACAACTTCTGCTTAAGGGTTTTTTTTAATATCGTGCGGTTTTGATCACGCATACGAGATTAATCTTTTTGCATTGAAATTTTTTGCATGCGGGTTTGCCTCGCCCAGTGATGAAATCCGCACAATATTTAATACACCCTAAATGCATATAGATTGGCTTTCGTGCTTTGTATCGGTAGTGTGTGCTAAGCACAATGCTATTATAATAGCTATAGCAACCCAAATATGAACTGAAATGTGTTTTCAATAGAGAAGGCGGTAACGTGTGGTGATTTAAGAGAGAGCTCTCTATTGTTGGCCAAAGAGGAAATTAATTTGTGAAAATGGTTCAGTTTTTGTTCCGACATTCAGTAGCACTGATATTTAGAATTCAATATTTTTATTATGAAATTAGAGTTTATTTAGAAAATTGAGGCATTCCGTTCCATTTAAAAAAAAAGACGTGTGGCACTCGGGGACTGCCGCGGTAGAGCTATTGCATAGCATTTTTTATCAACTTATGCAATAGACCTCGCCAACAGCTGCTTAACCCCACCCATCCAAAATCAGACCTCGCCAACAGCTGCTTAACCCCACCCATCCAAAACCAGACCTCGCCAACAGCTGCTTAACCCCACCCATCCAAAACTAGACCTCGCCAACAGCTGCTTAACCCCACCCATCCAAAACCAGACCTCACCAACAGCTGCTTAACCCCATCCATCTAAAACCAGACCTCGCTAACAGCTGCTTAACCCCACCCATCCAAAACGCCGACAGCTGCTTAACCCCACCCATCCAAACACAGACCTCACCAACAGCTGCTTAACCTCACCCATCTAAAACCAGACCTCGCCAACAGCTGCTTAACCCCACCCATCCAAAACCAGACCTCACCAACAGCTGCTTAATCCCATCCATCTAAAACCAGACCTCGCCAACAGCTGCTTAACCCCACCCATCCAAAACCAGACCTCGCTATCAGTTGCTTAACCCCACCCATCCAAAATGAGACCTTGCCAACAGCTGCTTATCCCCACCCATCCAATACCAGACCTCGCCAACAGCTGCTTAACCTCTTCCATCAAAAACCAGACCTCGCTAACAGCTGCTTAACCCCACCCATCCAAAACTAGACCTCGCCAACAGCTGCTTAACCCCACCCATCCAAAACCAGACCTCACCAACAGCTGCTTAACCCCATCCATCTAAAACCAGACCTCGCTAACAGCTGCTTAACCCCACCCATCCAAAACGCCGACAGCTGCTTAACCCCACCCATCCAAACACAGACCTCACCAACAGCTGCTTAACCTCACCCATCTAAAACCAGACCTCGCCAACAGCTGCTTAACCCCACCCATCCAAAACCAGACCTCACCAACAGCTGCTTAATCCCATCCATCTAAAACCAGACCTCGACAACAGCTGCTTAACCCCACCCATCCAAAACCAGACCTCGCTAACAGTTGCTTAACCCCACCCATCCAAAATGAGACCTTGCCAACAGCTGCTTATCCCCACCCATCCAATACCAGACCTCGCTAACAGCTGCTTAACCCCACCCATCCAAAACTAGACCTCACCAACAGCTGCTTATCCCCACCCATCCAATACCAGACCTCGCTAACAGCTGCTTAACCCCACCCATCCAAAACTAGACCTCGCCAACAGCTGCTTAACCCCACCCATCCAAAACCAGACCTCACCAACAGCTGCTTAACCCCATCCATCTAAAACCAGACCTCGCTAACAGCTGCTTAACCCCCCATCCAAAACGCCGACAGCTGCTTAACCCCACCCATCCAAACACAGACCTCACCAACAGCTGCTTAACCTCACCCATCTAAAACCAGACCTCGCCAACAGCTGCTTAACCCTACCCATCCAAAACCAGACCTCACCAACAGCTGCTTAATCCCATCCATCTAAAACCAGACCTTGCCAACAGCTGCTTAACCCCACCCATCCAAAACCAGACCTCGCTAACAGTTGCTTAACCCCACCCATCCAAAATGAGACCTTGCCAACAGCTGCTTATCCCCACCCATCCAATACCAGACCTCGCCAACAGCTGCTTAACCTCTTCCATCAAAAACCAGACCTCGCTAACTGCTAAGCAGCAGTAGTACTAAAAAAAACTAGTACTAAAAATACTAGTATTAAAAAAAAAGACGTGTGGCACTCGGGGACTGCCGCGGTAAAGCTATTGCATAGCATTTTTTATCAACTTATGCAATAGACCTCGCCAAGAGCTGCTTAACCCCACCCATCCAAAACCAGACCTTGCCAACAGCTGCTTAACCCCACCCATCCAAAACCAAACCTCGCCAACAGCTGCTTAACCCCACCCATCCAAAACCAGACCTCGCCAACAGCTGCTTAACCCCACCCATCCAAAACCAGACCTCGCTAACAGCTGCTTAACCCCACCCATCCAATACCAGACCTCGCCAACAGCTGCTTAACCTCTTCCATCCAAAACCAGACCTCGCCAACAGCTGCTTAACCTCTTCCATCAAAAACCAGACCTCGCTAACAGCTGCTTAACCCTACCCATCCAAAACGCCGACAGCTGCTTTCACTCATTTATTTTCATATCGGTCACCACGCTCAAAAAACAAATGAGTGGGGGGTGTTAGGTTATTTTCGTTACGGAATTTCTGGATTCGGTCTCCACGCTCAAGGCCCGCGATAGAAGCTATGCAATAGCTTAAAAAAAACATATTTTTACCAACTCCTAACTGAAAAAATCAATATCATCTCGGAAGGCAAGACTTTGGTTTTCTGTTGTCATCGAATTACTTCATGACCCAGGTTTTCTCCTTACCGGACGGCTGGAAGACGAGCTACGTATTGCTCGCCATCTGCAAACCCGGGCCCTCGGTGGAATTTGTACTGCAGCTCCCAAAGCCTGGGGCGTCTCAGACGGGAGCCAGGGCGTGAAGCTCATCTCTTCTTACATTACTGCTTCGTAGGAAGAAGTGACTGCCGCTCATTCCTTCTTACTCCTTACCCGGGCCTGAATCGGGGCTGTGCGCGAGAGGTTGCTGCCGTTGACCGCCTCCATAAGGACACGCGGTGCTCTGTCCAGATGGGGCACAGACTTCTGCCGTATGATCAGTCAGTCAGTCGGGGGTTCGGGTGACACTCAGGCGTTTCTTCACGCCGAATTCGACACTGGAATCTCAAGAAACAACTGTGTCTGGTAAGGTCCTAATAGTAAGAACGCCGCCGTGGCACTTCTATAGCATATCAACTTGACAACTAGCGGCTTGTGAGTTGTGCGGACACAATAAGTTTCAAAAATATCGATTGTAAGCTGTCGATAAAATGTGAACAAAATATTTCTTGTACAATAATGAGAAAAAAGTTGACAGTTTATAAACTTACGTATTATACGTTCGTGATTTATTGAGAAGACAGAGTACTATATTAAAATGTCGGTGTTTGCAATAACCCGGTGACATAATGAAGACCGGACTATGTACTTTGAAATAGAAAATTCTCGAGCGGACAAAGTCACTGTCAAATTGAAAATACTAAAAGCTTGTTCAATATTATATTTTATTATTAAATACATATTTATTATTAAATAATTTTTTAATGCGCCTCCTTTAAAATCTTCTGACATTTCTTATTGAAAAAATAATTAAAGTTGATAATGAATTTGATTTAAAAAATTCTTTGCAAAAGCTCTAAAACCGCCATTTATATTCCTTAACGAAAAGTCTATTTATATTCCTTAACGAATAGTTACACCAATAATCTCCTTAAAGCTTAAATGAATAAATTAACATACTCTTTGCATATGATGGCACAGTAATAATAAAATGTAATAATTTTCAGTGATAATTTTCATTATTACATTTATTTATTTATTTAAATAAATAAATAATTGTAATAATGAAAATTATCACGGGGACGTGTCTATAAATCATTAAATATGATGGTACAACGGTTAACCAAAAACAATCATAGAATATTATAATAATGTACAAAACGAAAATTATGAGTATACTTTAATCAAAAACCCAACCCATAAATGTTAACGTCAGTTACCATGGCAACGGTTACATATACAATGGCACGTCCTACGACAGATACAAAAATTCTAAGAATTAATATCGATAACAAACTATCATGGAAAACACGTTTAGGAAATTTCCTTATAAAAAAAAAACCTTATACAATACTATACAAAGCCCAACTTTGTGTGCTGTTATATATTTTGTTACATCTTTGACGCACAAGCGACTTTATGGATAGAAATATTGTAATGTAATAAAAGCGCAATCAAATCTACTTATAGTGTAATGAAAGTATAAAATATATATAAAGTTTATTAAATAATTATGAAAATAATAAAAATGTCACTTACTTTAATAATTTAATTTTTATTAAATATATTTACTAACCAATATTTTTTTATTTGATCGTTTTACGTATAAAATTCACTTGAAAATTTATTTTTACATATAAGATATTTTTTTTTTTAATTTTTATGAGACTTTAATGTTCTTTTAAATTTTTTTCATTCAGTAATATTCAATTTATTTGCACTTGTCAGATTTTATTACATATTATACATTTACACAAACTAATTATTAGTGATTTTTTACGTTTATTGTCTTTAATTTTAATAAAATACTTAAATAAAAAAAAGAAACACATCTAATTAAAATTCCAGGCTAAAATACCGAATTAATACAAATAATAACTAAACTGCATTTAAAAAAGTATGATCAAGAGTATATGAAGAGGCAGTAGATGAATGGCACGACCGCGCCGGCCATCCACCGACTACATCTGCAGTGCGAGCTTCGTACCACAGAGAGGTGGCTACCCGCGCATGCGCGCACCGCACTTAGGCACTACTCTATACTAGACCTAACCGTAGACAGCTGAGAGTTTAGGTTCCCCTTATAATGTGTCTAGACTAGATATGACGCCAGGCTCGGAAATTCACGGCTGCAAACAGTCGCTGGCAAAATGCTGTATGTTTTATTTAAATGTATGTTAGTTTAACCAACGTTTCTGAATAATGCTTTTTGATGCTGAGTATAACTGTAACTTTACTTTAGCCTGAAAGCTCGTAAAAAAATCAAATTCAATTCAATTCAAGTGACACTTTTTTTTTAATAATATAAACTAGTGCTTGATTGCGATTCCACCTGATAGTAAGCTGTGATGCAATCGTTGATGGTGAGGCGCACTACCTACAAATACTCAATTCATAAACTCGCCCAGATTAGTTTGAAATGTTGAGGTATTTTTATTCTCCTGTACTCCTGGTGGTAAGCGATGATATAGTCGATATTAGAGCACGCTTACCAGTAAGGCGAGTTAGTTATGTATAAATAGTAGTAAGGTTTTTATATTTTTTTTCTGAATATTAGTTTGACTGGAAAAAAAAACTAGCCAAATTAAATGTTGAGATTGTAAGTTTTTATAAATAAATGACAGGTTTTTTTTTACAGAAATTGGCAGTCATTTCTTTTTTCAATGAATACAACTACCACTTCTTGTCATAACTTGGTTCCCATTTTCACACTTATGTTTTTGGTGGGATAGCTACGTATGTCAGGAAACATCGTCAAGAATTGGACCATTCATTTAATTCCAGAACTTATTCCATTGATTATCTTAAATAAAAATTAAGAGTCTTCTCAAATTAATTTCGTCTTTAAATGCATAACAATAAAGCTCTCTCTCTCATGTTGCCGCCTGCTCTATTGCAAACACTCAATCCATATTTTGTCTGCTATCTATTTTAATAGCACGCACTGATGGGATTAGACGTGATAACAGTATTATTTGGTTAACAGTGTTCCACCGCCACTTCAGAAAAGGAATGTGTATATAGGCTATACATATATATCAGAACTCACGTCTCTTTCAAAATAACGGCCAAGTCATTACTTTGTCCTTCTCTAATATAAAGTTACCGCGCAATATGAAATCGGGATTGACCTCTAGGCAGTTGGAGTTTAAAAACGCATCTCTTGTTTGTAAATTTTGGACGCAATCTTAAAAGTTCTTTCGTTTGAACTTCATCATCATCATCATCATCATTTCAACCAAAAGGCGTCTACTGTTGGACTTAGGCCTCCCCAAATTTCACCATAATGAATGGTCCTGTGCATCTCGCATCCATCGGACTCCCGCAACCTTCACCAGGTTATTGGGCCACCTTGTTGGAAGCCTTTCAACGCTTCGTCTTCCAGCACGCGGTTTTACTCCATAACCTGAGCTATTTCGAGAAAATGATGGTACGGCCGCGCCGCTGTTTTGCTCACTTTGGCAGCGCACTGCTGTGCCATCTAATTACCTTTCAGCCCCAACGCCATCTGTTTTGCAAGCAATATATATATGCTCATTGCCATTTAAGTTTGGCAATTCTTCTGATGCTTCAAAATAAACCTGTTTTGTCAGAACATAAGTACGTGCAACGAAGAAAACAGAACAGAATGGATTAATAAATAATACGATATTGTTTGGCCGAAATACTTGGGTATCGATCAAATCATGTTAGTAAGTGGGTCAAGTTAAATTAATCTATTTTGGGCACGTTCTTTTTTGACGAGGTTTGATTCTTTTCACTTTCTTTAAGAAATCTGGCAGACTATGTACCTACTAGAATGAAATGGTGCGTTCTCTAAAGTTTGGACGGGCTAGAGCATGCTATAGGTGGTATTTTATTATTGTTTTCATATGATTGTAATAAAATCTTTAATAGATTATAATTGCTCAATATATTATGAGAAAATCGTTTTGTATACGATAAATAACATCCAAATTCAAACATAGCCGTGTCTATGATATTTGCAATTTTTCGGTGACATACAAAGACTATAATTATAGAATAGAATTATCTTTATTGTACATCATCCCCCGCGTGCGTGAGGGTATGGATAATTGGACATCCTCATGCCCCAGCCACGTCGACACTGACCCTGACTACCAGGCACGGTAGGCGCGGGCTCGCGGACGACGAGCTCGCCGTCCGGCCGTCTGGTAATCGTCCGGCCCGAGCTCAAGTAGTCGATGGCGCGTAGTATACTATGCGCTCCTCAAAGAGACGTTAGTAAACCGTAAAGGCCCAGCAGGGCCGACGGCTGCTAGGGCCGCGGGCCTTATAACGCAAAAGGTAACTGAAGTCAGTAAATGTCTGACACGCCCTCGCGGTAGCGGGAGAAACCATTGGATGATTTTCCACCCACTTTAAAAAATTCTATACACCAACTTAAATCTATGGGTATAATGGCGGTATTATCGCTAACAGCATCTACCAGACAATCTTTGAATGAATCATAAGATCTTGAAATAATAAAGGGGATAGTATGTGGTGTATCTACTGCCAACAAATGAAGTCCGGGCCAAGATAAGTGTAGATACTGTCTTCAAACTTTACTCCGTCAACATTCGATATTGTTTGTTAAATGTTTAACAGGGTCGTTTTTTTTTTGTTTATCGGTTCGTTTTCTTCGTAGTAAATGATTGCAAAACAAACTAAATCGATTTTTACGATTTAGTCATTCAGAGTTTGAATATTGACACAGTCCCATTCACAAAATGTAATCTCCGGAAATTAGTTCGACATTATGTTATGATATCAGAATAGGTTAATTTAGTTGTTTATTCAGTTATAACATATTATTTCCATTTTCAAATACACCTACCTATAGCCACCGGTAAAATTAGAAGAATACAACAAAAGTACCTTTTTTATCCCCCAACTGAAAAGAAGGGGGTTATAAGTTTGAAGTGTCAGTGTGTTTCTGTGTATGTGGTGTAGTGTCATTAGATGGTTTTCCAATCTAAAAAAAATGTACCTACATACTTCCGAATAACACACTTTAACCTTTCAATCGTGGGAATTCGAGACACAATAGAAAGACAATAGGTGCGCGAACGCGGCGGCGTTTCTTAGCTTCGCTTGGGGCAATTCACGAATGTTCAAATCATGATCAAATTATTTGTATAACAAAACTGTTATTTTCGTGTTTCCAGGGCAGACATAAAACACGAAAACTATTCGACGGAAATATTTCTGATTAAATTGTGACGGAATGCCAAGAATTTCCGGATCTCAGCCAATTACAGGACTGTTTTTATAGGGAAATTCCGTCCATTCATTTAGTTTTATTTTGTATTCGGGTTTGAAAAGAAAATTTTCGAAGACAATTACTTTAATAAAGTCACATAAAAAACTGAAGAAAAAAAATTGTTTCAAAAATTTGTAATTGTTCCAAAAAAATTGAAGTTTCAATTAATGTGGTATTAATATCGAATTGATGTCAGCTACATGCAATAGACCGACCCCAAGCCCATTGTGTAAAGGCTAGGGAGATGACGAGGAAGATGATGATGTCGAAAGTATAAAAAAGCTTCAAAGCTCGCTTGAAAAAATGGCTTATCGAGCAAGGACCTGCTGGGACTATAAACCCTTTTTGGGTTTATTTACAAAAAGCTGATTATGAAATAATAAATGTGTAAATATAATGTGATTAAAGAAACTGATTGTGATATTAAAATTATTAAAAACATAAAGAAGTTATTTATGGGATTAAATATAATGACCACCATAAAACGCTTTGGTACCCTTAGTTCTTTTGTCAAAAATATATTACTTGACAACAAAAAAATGAAATCCTAAAGTTACAATAGTATTTTAGTTACGACTGTACTTTAAATTGTATTCGAACACAGACCCCGTCACCTTCTTCGAGGTTATTTTTTTTTAAACCACCCAGAAGTAGGAGCCCCGCTTAGCGGGGCTCCGTCGAGCTGTCTTGGCAGGTAGTTAACCTAACCTCAAAATTTTAACTACTGAAATCTCCGTAACCATGGGGTTCTGCCGATGCTTTATTTGGATTCATTTTGCTTAAATAGGATAGCGAGATGTTAAAACTTTGGTTATAATTTTACATTAAAATGTAGGTTTAATTTTGGTGATCATTTACTATTTTTGTCTTTTATATGTTACTATATCTGGTGGTAAGTTAAACATAAGCCGTTATTTATTAATAATGTTATTACACTGTTGACTGATTTATTTATTACTAGCTGTACCCGCGCGGCTTCGCTCCCGCTCTTCCCTACTTCAGCCTACTATACCCTACTCTACCCTACTATACCCTACTCTACCCTACTCTACTCTACTCTACCCTACCCTACTCTACTCTACTCTACCCTACTCTACCCTACTCTACCCTGCTCTACCCTACTCTACCCTACCCTACTCTACTCTACCCTACTCTACCCTCCTCTACCTTACTCTACCCTACTCTACCTTACTCTACCTACCCTACTCTACCCTACTCTACCCTACTCTACCCTACTCTACCCTACTCTACTCTACCCTACTCTACCCTCCTCTACCTTACTCTACCCTACTCTACCCTACTCTACCCTACCCTACTCTACTCTACCCTACCCTACCCTCCTCTACCTTACTCTACCTTACTCTACCCTACACTACCCTACACTACCCTACTCTACCCTACAGTACCCTAATTTTCATTTTTTTTCCATAAGAACCTTCTCCTTATAATAACGAACACAACAAAAAAAAATTAGCGAAATCGGTCCAGGCGTTGTTGAGTTATGCGCTTACCAACACATTTTGCGATTCATTTTTATATTATAGATTACGTCCTATAAAGTAAACGTCCCAACACTAGTAGCTACTAGTCAATAGGTGCCCAAAGTGGAATAAAATTTTAAATAATAATGTGTTCCACTTTGGGCACCTGAGAAAAATACCGACGGGTGCCCAAAGTGGAATACCTCACGTGCCATTCACTCGGGTGCCGTTTTTTCGGGTGCCCAAAGTGGAATACCTCATTTTAATTTGTGATTTGATTTCTACTTATTTTATTTGTATTTTTTATTTTATTTGTTTGACATTTTATATTATTTGTCATTGTAATGTTATCATTTGTTAACATGTAATTTAAAAATTCTGTATTGACTTGTATGAATCCCTTACCAATAAACTACTATGACTATGACTATAACTAGAAGAGAAAATACCACATTTAGTACGTACGTGTCGTGTATTATCGTCCATGCTCGGATAAATGGAATGGTTGATGAAAAATATCTGCAAGGGGACTATGGAGCATACGTATTTCTTATGGAGCGCGTACCATCTCTACCAAAGTGGTTGCAGATGCGCGGAACAGAGTAACTTCGCGAACATAGTGAATACCCAGCTTTAAATCGGCGACTACGTTCCTATAAGGCCATTATTACACCTTAGTAGTTGAACCCCAGTAAACAACACTCTAGTCTAATCAATACAATAAACAAACACTTCAGCAGAAAAAAAAGCTTTTTACACTTGACAGAACCCAAGACTCCATATTTCAGGGAGGTTACTAAATTACCTGACACGCGATTCCAGCGGAGGCGAGATTTGAATTCCAATGAGCCAATATCGAATGAGTCCAGATTCCTGTCGAGAAATTGAAGTTCGAGCCATCTTCCAATTTGTATTATGAGCCAAGTTTCTACCTGTGGAAGGTAGTTTAAACGGTTAATTTACTAAATTTAAAGATGGTAAAAGCTACAATATGTTTTTAATTTTTGGGTTATTTGGAATTTTTGACCTTCATAATGATAAATGATATTTATTTTGCAAATAAGTTAAAAAAAATACTTTTACAAGTATTTTTTTTTCGTCAGTTTAAACTAGATGAAATAATAAAATATACTTTTATTTCATTTTTTTTAAAATCTAGGTTAATGAATAACAAATATTTTCATGACCGGGTAAAACACGGACTTCTAAAAAAGAGAAAATTAGAACAGTTAGAAATATTTACTTTTTACGAGATGAGTCAACAACTCATCTCTCGTTTCATCTGTCGTCGTAAAATATTTATATTTAACTGTTCTTCTTTTAATATTTGTGGCCTTTTCAGGGTTCCGTGCCTCAAAAGGAAAAAACGGAACCCTTATAGGATCACTTTGTTGTTCGTCTGTCTGTCTGTCTGTCTGTCAAGACCCTTTATCTCAAGAAAGCCTGGAGGTATCGAGTTGAAATTAAAACCATATACTCAGATTTACGGCCCCTTTAAGCTGTGAAAAAATCAAACTTCTAAGTTAACGAATAAAAAAGATACGGCCGTTTATGTCGCAAAAACGCGTATATTTTGATACTCTCAAATATCGAAATTCATAGGGTACTTCTCGTTGACCCAAAATCCTGGCAAATTTGGCACAAACCAAGGTCTTATAGCACAGGTATAGGAATAAATCTGAAAACAGTAAATTTGTTGTTACTTACGTCACAAAAAAAAATTGCAATTCGGAAAAATCTTCGAGACTTCATTCGTGAATTGTAATTTGCTCGGAACCCTCAGTGCTCGAGTCCGACTCGCACTTGCCCAGTTTTTTTTATCATAAAATTACTTCTTCCGCTCTGTATGGAGCAAGATATACTTTCGATACCTCCAACGCATAAAGTAAACCTACTTTTTGAGTGAACTTGCATTATTAAATTATTATTATTTCTTTTTACATCCAGGGTCTGTAATGTGATCTTAAACTGATATTGATTACATAATGCAAATATATAGGTTAAACGGTTTTTCACAATGACGACTGAGATTACTTACATAATTACAAAAACGCTTCTTCAGGAAAAAAATACTTTTTACCTTACAACTTTCCGCGTGGAAGGTGTTGGTTTAGTTATTGTCATATATATGCATACGTATAGCATACAATCACATTGTATGCTATACTATATACTTATATGTACTTAAAAATAAATTGTAGTTTAAATTCATGGTGAATCGTACAGCAGCCCATTGAGAATGTTAACTGTTTTCCAATTACCATTGTGTTGGCTCTATTGTTAGCCGAAAATGTATTGTGTTCTACAATTATGAATTGTTTTCCGACATCTGTGTTCACGATTACGTCTTTATGAGTACAATCTTGATAGATTTATTACATCTAAAATATTCTGTTACGCAATACTGCATAGAATAAATGTAAATGAATAAATCAGATTTAAATAAAAGTTTAATCTTATTGTACAAAAAAAGATAACGAATTTGGTATATACCTAGTTTTCTTTTACATTTGTGTGTTTATTTAATGGGATTTAAATATATATATATCTTAACTGTTAAATATTATAAATTAACAGGTATATACAAACTTAAAATAATAATATGTACAAGCGGGTAAAAAAAGGGAACTCAAAGGGTATCAAAAAATTCGTCCACATCGATGTCAATGAGAAAAGAGCCCAGAACGCTGGCAGCAGTACCATGCTGGATGGCAATGCTAATTCGTTGACCGAAGAAAAGCCCAGCCCTTTGAGCTATTGTACCTAGTAGAATTGAAAACCTAAAAGTATATAGGCTTTTATACGACAACAACGCGACAATGTAACACACTAATATTATAAAGCTAAAGTTTGTATGTTTGTTACTTCTTCACGCTTGTACGGCTAGACAGATTATATATAGACATGGTTATATCATATTCTGGAATAACACATAGGGTACTTTTATCCCGGGAGTATTTTCTCTTCGGATCATTTTCCACTATGACGCGGGCGAAGCCTCTGAAAGCAGCTAGTATTACAAGGAGAATGTTTCTCCTTTACACTCAAACGGCTGAATGGGTTTGGGTGAAATTTGGTACACGTCCTGGAATAGCATTTTTTTTTGGTGGGTAAAAATCATCTAAATGACATCGCCCTTGGGCGGAGCGGGAGATAATGTCAGACTCTTACTGACTAAAAAACCTACCCCGTTCCTTCTTGCCTTTCGTACTGGGGCCGAGCTTCACTTTTGGATAACCCTAGCTTCAGTAGGCTTCGACCCGACTGGGCCCCTGCTGCTGCTAACAACTCCTTGGGGCGCGCGGGAACAGTGCGCGCCATCGACGACTTGAGCTCTTTCAAAGAGCTTGCCCACCTCTTCGAGTAGCACAATGGGCCGGTACGCGGACGGAGAGTCCACAGGGCTGGAATAGCTTATTAGGTTTTTTGTCCTGGAGTTTTTCCTTTGCAATTATTTTTTACTTTCAGGCGAAGATATTGACAGAAGCTAGTCTATAAAAACAACAGTTTCTACACATTAGTCCTATTGTATGGAAACAGTTGTCGCAATGTCGCTTCGCGCTAGTCTTCGCCGAAGCTTTGACGGTTCTATAGTAAAGTTAGATACTTTTAGTATAGATATCTTTTTTCTGAGAAACCCATTTTCTTGGTAATACCCAAGGGCTCTTGTGAAACTCTACGGTTTTCCAAATAGCAATTAGAATGGATTTTCTGAATCTTTTGTAATGGTAATAAAGTCAATTATGTGCTCAACGGAAAGAAAGACAAGGAAATCTTAGTAATTTTTTGTGAAGCATTTTTGTCCTTATAAAATTACTCCAAATAATTTCTTACTGATTTATCGTAATGTATATTTATAAAAAGAAAAATATAACCTACCATATTTTTAGTAAAAACTTATTCACAACACTTCTATTTTATTTTTCAGTTAGTTTTAGCTCGACCTACTTAAAGACACCAACTAACTGAAAAATCATGGTCGCAGTCTGTTAAAGATCTAAGGGATTACCAGATTGTTTTCGATTTTTTTTTTAGTTTTGAAGATCGTGTCCAGAGCGGGGAGATTTCCAGACAAAGTATGTATCTCTCGTAAATGCAACAATCGTAATGCATCTCTAAAGAAAAAAAATCACAAAACACTTGTTCTACGAGTATTACTTGCCAGCATTCAAAGAGTAAATTAGTATTTTACTGGTTGCGCACATCTTCACGAAGGCTTATAGGCACTTGGTAGGCACTTTATCAGGTTTGACAGATTTCACTGGCGCGCTATTGTAAAATAATATATGTCATCTTAAATCCTTTATCATAATAACTTTTGTATTACTTCATTGATTTCAGTTTCGATCACAGGTTTATGCTATTTATCTTATTTTTTTTTTTAATTCGGCCTCACCCTCTAAACTGTCCGATCAAGTTCATAAATTTGTATGGAGAGGCCGATTTCTTTTTCGTTTCCGGAAAAAAAACCTTGCGGGACAATGTTCAGTTTCTACTACTGAGCAAGCCCTTAAAGTTTGCGAGGACCTGTTCCATACCACCTTGTATAAAGCTTATTTCTACAACAAACATAAGGCATGTACCTCAATTGATTTAAGTGGACATCTCGTTAGTGGGCACAGTCAAACTCCCCCCGTGTCAATTTGTAAGTAGTTTGAGCTACGTCATCGTTTAGAATCGTGCATTCGTGCAGGTTCTTGCAGTCAGGCAAGATATAAAAAGGATGTGCTTACTGTGTGTTACTGTAGTAAGAAATTGAAAAACGCTATTTTGTAGACAACATAATTTTTTGTTTAAGCGAAACCTGAATATATTTTGTTCAGAATCAGTAACTGAATGGATTCCAATAGTTTTTACATCATGTTATATTTTTGCCCAAAAATATTTAAAATGGTTACAAGTTGGACACCACCGATACTAAGTACAACACAAGTCACGGCAGGTTTAAGCGGGTATAGGCGCCAGCAAACAGCTGCAAGTGCAAAACCACCCCTCAGTCGCCTGGATGGCCCGGTGACTATGTATTTTTGCTGATAAAACAAGATTTATGACTTTTTAACTTTACGACTTTATGACTGTTCATGATACAGTTATGAAATTTTGTACATAGATTCTTTGCATAAAAATTCTATACACGGATTTCGAGTTTTGCATATACACGGGTTTTTTTTTATTTTCGATGGGAAAAATCATCCAATGACAACCCCCGCTCTTGAGCGGAGCAGGAGATAGTGTCAGACTCTTACTGACTAAAAAACCCATCCCGTTCCTTCAAGCCTTCATACCGGGGCTCGAGCGCCCTTTCGGATAACCCTGGCCCCAGTAGGCTTCGACCCGGCTGGGCCCCTACTGTTGCTGACAACTCCTTGAGGCGCGCGGGAACAGCGCACGCCGTCGACGACTTGGGCTTGGTCCAGACAGTTACCGGACGGCCGGACAGCGAGCTACCCATTGCTCACTGTCCACAAGCCCGCGCCTACGGTGGCTGGAAATCGGGATCGGAATCCCGGCGGCGGTGAGAGCGCCGTTGCTGCATATACACGGATTGTTATATATATATATATGTTGTATAATATTTTATTTCATATGTTAATTCATATCAGACTAAGCACTCTACCATTTATAGTCGTAGACGTATAACTTTAAGGTTTAACCCTTTTCAAATATACTCTTTGTCCATTACTTACAAGAAGTTGTAGGATTATATTTGACCTAACTTAAAACTTTGGGTCCTACGTCTTATAAATGTACCTAGACTAGAAAGTGAAAGTCGAGAAACTTTCTTTCGGTCTTATTCAACCCTTTTATACACGTAAACCGGTCCTAAATATCGGATAACAGTTCGGGGTGCTGTAAGTCACATGTCTATAAAAAATCTAATACGTCAAATGGAGGAAAATTTGCAATTTATTCGTTTACGACTGACGTCGCTGTTGGCTGTGGTTTTGTCTTCGTTCAAAGAGTTAAGTAAATTCTAATTGGTTTTCGTAATTCAGTTTTTGTTCAGGTTGCTTGAATTTCCTTACGTGACGTCATTAGCCAGATTTTAATTTAAGTTCATGTGATATAATGACAGGCACAGATTCTTTTGTTATATGGAAGAGTTATGCAGATAAGTAATTTGTGTGAAAACTTGTTTTTTTTTTTCTATTGAACAAGTGAATATGATTATTAATAAATAAAAACTTATAATGAAGAGCTTTTTAATTCATGCTCGTACATAATTTTTACAATTATTGCATCTTATCAATATATGTATTAAATAATATAGTGATTATGTTTGGGCTACATAAAATTACATTAAAAAAAACCTATTTTTGTCATCATACTTATCTCAATTATTTAAATATTATCGGTAGTTGTGGTGACGATGATTTAAATATTCACATATTAATTAACGTGAATATTATAAAAAATAACATAACATTGAAAATAAAGATTTCATTAATAAAAGTATTACATAAAAATTAAAATCTACACTAATATTATAAAGAGGTAAAGTTTTTTTTTTGCCTACTCCGCTAAATAAGTCACAAATAAACCACACTATTCTCGTGATATGACGTAGATTATGTTCAGCGTAAATTAGGTACACCATTGTTCAGATATTCAAATGTAATGCCAGCCTTTGCACGTCACTTGTCAGATTCACTCAGTACATAAACGGTTAAACGCCGAGCTTGAACGTCATTATGACTTTGTACGTTTCAGCGGTTTAGACAAGTCAACATTACGTTTATACGTAGGTGGTAAATAGGTCGATGAGGCCGAAAGGTTCTGGAGTGGCGACCGCGCACCGGAAGACGCAGTGTTAGAGCGCCTCTCATAAGGTGGACAGATGACCTATTGATAGTCGCGGGAGTCCTATGGATACATTGACCATTGACCATTACTACCATGTACCTACCTTTTTTTTTTTTTTTTTTTTTATGGTGGGAAAAAATCATGCATTGCCCTTGGGCGGAGCGGGAGATAGTGTCAGACTCTTACTGACTAAAAGACCCACCCCGTTCCTTCTAGCCTTCATACCGGGGCTCGAGCGCTCTTTCGGATAACCCTGGCCCCAGTAGGCTTCGACCCGGCTGGGTCCCTGCTGTTGCTGACAACTCCTTGAGGCGCGCGGGAACAGTGCGCGCCGTCGACGACTTGGGCTTGGTCCGGACATTTACCGGACGGCCGGACAGTGAGCTACCCATTGCTCACTGTCCGCAAGCCCGCGTCTACGTTGGCCGGAAATCGGGATCAGAATCCCGGCCACGGCGGCGGCGATAACGCCGTTGCCTGATGCGTTCGGCCTCCTCTTTTGCGAGCATTACTGCTTCGCAGAAGTCGGCGACCGCCTGCCACTCCTCCTCGCTCCGGACCATGGCCTCAACCAAGGCCCGGCGCGAGAGGTCTCCGCCGCCGATCGCCCCCACGAGGGCACGGCGATGCTCCGCCCAAGCAGGGCACACCTCGACTGTGTGCTCCACCGTGTCCTCCGGGCGTTCCGCACAGTGGCGACACCCGGGCGTCACCTCCGCATGAATCCCGTGCAGGAAACTCCCGAACGAACCATGTCCGGTGAGTACCTGCGTCATGCGGAAGGTAAGGACGCCGTGAGGTCTTTCCAGCCACGCCTCAAAGAGGGGACTTACCGCCATAATTGTGGCGTGCCCAACCATGTACCTACCTCAGGCCGCGAACACACCGATTGTTAGCTGATCCTTTATCGCAGACAGTGTCAAGAGCTAACTCGCCACTTGTTCGTGCGCTTTCTGTGCTTAATGATCTTCTGACTCTAACACCAGAGTGTGACTTGTTTGCTGGGAGGTGGATAGATGTGTGTCGTGAATGTCTGAGGTTTTGTGAGAGGATGGATGAAAAATAAGTACACGTTGTCTGATTTGGTTTTGTGGGTAATTTTATTTTATATTTATTTATTTATTTATTATATTCTTTATTGTACACCGCATGAACAAAAAAGATACAGGACAAACATTATTCAAAATAAATAATACAATAATAATATAATATATTAGTGGTAATGTATATATTTTCTTCTTTTTTTTTCTTGTTTCTGTAGAAGGCATTAGTTTAGACTGTCATGTTGTATAAGTAAATTGTAAATAAATAAATAAATGTACCATTAGTTGTGGCGACTCTTAAGGGAGGCATATGCGCAATAACGAACGTCTTTCAGCTGAAATGATAATGATTTCAAATTCAATTATCTATTAAACAAGTAGATTTCATATTCTATTTTATGGTGTGTTTGAAATCTATAGGTCCGTAATTGGTGTTGATAAGATCTGTTTTCATGTAACTAAGTGTATTCAAAGGCATTTGTCTATCTACTAAGTACTTATCAGTATTTTAGGTACGTGGAGCAGTCACTAGATAGGTAGTCGCCTATTTGACCTCCATACCCTAGTAAGTCGCTTGCACAATACCAGAGTCGCTTAAAAGAAATGTCAGTAAAATGAACAGGGTCGATGCCTGCTAGGGCTGCGAGGTTGTTCAAAAGAGTTACGTGACCCTGGCATGTAAAGGACAATCAAAGGAACACAGGGGGGGTTTTATATAATAAAAGTCTGAAACAAGAGAAGTTATTTGATGGTTTCCTCAAATAAAAAGTCAGCTTCTGGCAACCAACTTTTGAAAATAAGAGTCTTTGAATATTTATTTTTACAAAGTTTCAATTCTAAACAGGTTACGATGTTTCTATGCATAAAAGATTTTTTTTTGGCTGGTTGTGGCAATCCTTATATCCATCTCTTTCCTGCACATACCCATCGAGTGAAATGGACTGAGCTACCCGCGTATTCGAATATGGATTGATGTTTCTAAGTGTACCCCACAAATTCAATGGCCTCAAATGACTGAACTGTGAAATTCGAAATCATGTGTGGTGTTTGTACTTCGAAAAACCATGCCATCGTGTGTGCTAAGCTAAGCTGTGTCGAGGAGTACCTGGTTAGGTATTGTACAAACCTGCCTTTTGAATGATGTATCCTTTAGAATAGAATAGAATAGAATAGACTTTATTGTACACCAAAAAGTAATACAGCTTATACAAAAACTTCAATTTGTGGGTACAATTATGGCGGTCTTATCGCTGAAAGCGATATCTTCCAGACAACCTTAGGATGGATAAGAGCTTAAAATAATACACGGGGTACGGGGTACGGGGGGGGGGGTTAAATAATATACTTTAGACCTATTTTTTCCACGACTGGTCAATCCCTGCAACAGTCAAGTTTCAAATTATTATGATTACCTTATTTAATTTTTATTATTTCCTTAATATAATTTAACAATTTATTTACATTTACATTAACATTTTTAATAATTTTATTAAATAAATAATTTACAAATTTCGAATATTTAGCAATAATAGCAGTAGTCGCCTAGACCACGCAAACATAATCTAAACACTGGCTACTCAATTGCCTCCAAAGAAAATTCAAAGCCACCAAACAATAATACTCTTCACCTATTTCCCTATATTCGCTACTCTAATTCTGCCAGTTTCAAGTACTGCCTCGAGGTTAGAAGCTCGTTGTGCAGATCTCAATTACGTTAATAACTATCCAATTTGTGCAACAACAGTGAATGCGAGCCTCCGGGAATGCACAGGGGGGAATGGAAACAGACTCTGATTTGTAGATACTAAGTTTTAGGTTTCATTGGCGTAACTCTTTCTGTTTAGACATTAGAGACATTGATCTAGATTTTAGTGCTGAACATTGAATAGAGAAGATCACGTTGGTGTTTTACCCGGTAGAGATGTTTCAGGACTTTTTTTTAATTCATAAGTTCTCGTTTGACCAGTAACTTTTATAGTAAGCGATGATTTAGTGGATGGAACATGCTTATTTTGTAACTATGTATTTATTTATTCTCGACTTTAATGTTTTCAGCGATTGGCCTGTAGGGGTTAGGCACACCACAATCGCGGCAGTAAGTCTCTTCTTTGAGGATGGCTAGAGAGATGACACTGCGTCCTCTCATTCTGCCTGATGCAAGTCCTCATTGGATATAGCCAGTTCGAGACGTTCCTGTTATCGGATTCAGGCGGAAGAAATGTATGCGTGCTACCATTGTGTGGGTTCGGAGGACGCAATGGAGCATACGGTGGAAGTCTGTCTAGCTTGGGTTTTTTCTCGAAATTCGCGATCTTTTCTGTTTCCACATTTTATCCAGTTGTGTAAATATTGAGACCCAAAATTACGTCGGCGGCGGCTATCTCACACGTCAGGAATGGGAAGCGGTCGCCTTCTTGTGCGAAGGAGTGAAGCGAGTGAACGAGATGGTTGTAACCGTGAGGGAACGGACATCCTCACGTCTCAGCCACCGTCAGAGAAAACGATCCGGGCACCGTAGGCACGGGTTTGTGGACGACGAGTAACAGATAGCCCGCTATCCGGTAATCCGGTGAAGACTAAACCCAAGTTGACGGTGCGAATCCACGTGCACCTCAAAGAGATGTCAGCAAAACTGAAGGGGCCCAGTAAGGCCGATGTCTGCTAGAGCTGCGGGAACGTTTGAAAGAGTGACCATGGCTCTAGAACACAACGAGTGACTGGAAGACACCGGAGTGTTATAGACAGTTAAAGTCCATCACGCGCTCTTGCTGCAACCCTAGAGCGGGAAAGGTCAATTGATGGTGTTCTTCCAAAAAAATAATAATCCTCCAGTGATTTTTAGGATCCTGTACCTCAAAAGGAAAAAACGGAACCCTTATAGGATCACTTTGTTGTCCGTCCGTCCGTCTGTCTGTCAAGACCCTTTTTCTCGAGAACGCGTGGAGGTATCGAGTTGAAATTAAAACCATATACTCAGGTCTGCGGTCCCTTCAAGCTGTAAAAAAATCAAACTATTAAGTTAACGAATAAAAAAGATACGGCCGTTTATGTCGCAAAAAAACGTAATTTTGATACTCTCAAAAATCGAAATTCATAGGGTACTTCCCGTTGACCCAGAATCCTAAAATTTGGCAAGGTCTTATAGCATAGGTATAGAAAAAAATCTGAAAACAGTAAATTTGTTATTACATACTGAGGAATATCGGACTGACAATGAAACCACGACTTAGCTGTAAGGCGTATATTCGCAGACTGGTCTGACGGTTGCACAATAAATGAATATAACAAAAGTACCCACTATTTACATATATCACACCTCCACCACTATACTAGAATTAGGATAACAGATCTAGACTTATAATTTACAGGTTGTACCGGATACAAATACTGATACCCTAAGGGAACTTACAATACTATGTTTATAATTTTTCGGCAACAACAATGGAAATAACAGATCACTACATAAACATCAACCAATGGATACAACTGCCCAAGTACTATATATATAACTTAACTAGATATTCTTATGAACTAACTTATTCTATCCTAAATCTCTCCACTGGTTTTCGCGTCCGCCTGGAATAACGACTCACCGGTGACACAGATGGCGATAGTAACTTAGGTGAGGAATGTTCAGAAAGAATGTCGCCTTGATCGCCCTGGTTAACGTTTTCGGCCTCTTTATTGGGGTTTACTATTAGGGTTTCTGGCATAACTTTCTCTGAACCCTTGCTTAACGGCTCGACCACATTCTCTTCACCCTGCTGGCCCTCATCGTGTTCTTCCGGACAGGTAACATCAGAAAATCTAGACCTACGGCGCATTTGATCTATGTGTCTTTTATGTAATTGACCGCTATCCGCCGCTATTGAATACCTACGGAAACTGTCCACCCCTTGTACGGTGCCTTTCATCCATTTATCCCCAGATCCATACTCCCGAGCCCAAACTGAGTCCCCCTCTCTAAAGTTACGTGGAGTTCCACCAGCGTATTCTACCTGACGTCTCTGGGCTTCACGTACTCTGTCTTCGACGACACGATCAGTACGCAATAAATCTAGTCTTGACCGTAACGTCCGCCTTTGTAAGAGCATGGCTGGTGTTTCCCCGGTTGTACCGTGTACCGTATTGCGGTATGCTAGTAGGAAGGTTTGTAAAGCCGTATCAATATCTACCTTATCCCTATACGCTTTCTTGATAGCTCGTTTACATAATTTCACAGCGTTCTCTGCTGCTCCGTTTGAGGATGGGTGGTAAACCGGTGAAAAATTCTGTTTTATACCGTTATTCTTAAGGAATTTTTTAAATTCAGTACTGGTAAATGGTGGACCTTGATCAGAAACTAATTCCTCTGGTAGACCGAATCTCGCGAATGTAGATCTTAACACTTTTATAACATTAGAAGCATTAGTACGGTTCATCTCAAAAACTTCTACCCACTTGGAGGTAGAATCAATTATAACTAAAAATGTTAAGCCTTTGTACGGACCTAGGAAGTCAATGTGAAGTCTGCTCCAGGGGCGCGTGTGATATGGCCACGGTTGTATCGGAGCCCGCCGGGGGGCGTCCGCCTCTGCCGCGCAAGTCTCGCACTGCTTGCACATCGCTTCTACTGCCGCGTCTATGTTAGGCCACCACACATAACTACGAGCTAGACTTTTTGTCTTCACTATCCCCATGTGACTACTATGAAGTTGTTTTAAAACTTTATTTTGTAAAGAAAATGGTATTACCATACGGTACCCCCACATTAAGCACCCACATTCTGTGTATAATTCATTACGCCTTCTAAAATAGGGTTGAATTAATTCATCTGAACAAGTTAGAGGCCACCCGGATTGAGTATACGTTAGAATTCTACTAAGGACCTTATCACTAGTTGTTGCTTCCTTAACATCTTTACTAGTAATTGGTAAAAAATCCTCTACGAAATTAACGTAAGTGTTCTCGTTCTGTGTACCTAAATTATTAACTTCTGTACATGGCAACCGTGACAACGCATCCGCACAGTTTTTACTTGACGCAACATACTCTATATCGTAGGTGTAACCCGCTAGTAGCACCGCCCAACGTTGTAATCTGGATGCAGCCATTACAGGAATCCCTGCCTTATCTCCAAAAATGTAAGTTAAAGGCTTATGATCTGTTCTCAATGTAAACTTGCGCCCATAAAGGTACTGGTGAAATTTACGAATCCCGAAAACAATAGCGAGTGCCTCTCTGTCTATCTGCGAGTAGGCGCGATCGGCCTGCGTCAGCGAGCGCGACGCGTACGCCACTGGCCGCTCGCCGCTCGACGTCGCGTGAGATATCACCGCGCCGATACCTACGCTACTCGCATCCGTCGTCAATATTATAGGCAACTCCGGTGTATAATGCATTAAAACTTCACTACTGGTTAAATAATATTTGACTTTGCTAAACGCATCTTGACACTCTTTACTCCAACTGTACTGAACACCCGCTCTAAGAAGGTTATAAAGAGGTGCTAAAACTGTGCTAACATTCTTTACGAACTTGCCGTAGTACATGACCATACCGATGAAGGCTCTCAACTCAGAGACGTTCGTAGGAGCGGGCGTTTTAATTATAGCCTTAACTTTATCTGGACACGTGTGAACGCCGTCTTTACTTATGGTGTGCCCTAAATAATTAACTGACTCCGCGAAGAATACACACTTTTCTTTTTTTACCCTCAGGCCATATTTTTTTAAACGATCAAATACGTTACATAAATTTCGCATGTGAGACTCCTTATTTGACCCTGTGATAATAATATCATCCAAGAAAATACCTACTTGTGGTATATCCGCAAATAATTGCTCTAACCGTCTTTGGAAAATACCCGGACTTGACGAAAGCCCATAAACTAGCCTGTTATACATAAATAAACCCTTGTGGGTATTTATCACTGTATATTTCCTAGTGTCATCTAGCTCAAATTGAGCGTAAGCCTGAGATAAGTCAATTTTACTGAAGTGTTCACCACCCCTCAGTCGAAGCAGCAGCTCCTCCACCCTAGGTAGCGGATAACGGTCAACTTCTATAACTTTATTCAGTGTTAATTTATAATCAGCACAAATCCTAATGTTACCGTCCTTCTTGACGACCGGCACGATTGGGGTCGCCCAGTCCGAGCGCTCCACCGGCGAGAGAATGCCGTCGTGCTGCAGCTGGGCCAGCGCGCGCTCGACGGGCTTGCGCAGCGCGTACGCCAGCGGCCGCGCTCGCATGAACACCGGCCGCGCGCCCTCGCGCACGTGCACGCTCACCTTGCCACCGGTGAATCGCCCCAGACCGTCCGCGAACACCTCAGAGTATTTGGAACTGAAAGCATGCAAATCAAAAACGTCATTTTTGTACATAGCCACATTGTTACATTCGTAATTTACAATAGGTAACTGTATTTTTAATTCGGCCATCCATTGCCGTCCTAAAAGAATAGTTTTCCCATTCTCCACAACATATAATTCTAATGTCTTGCTCAGATCTTTGTACTTAACAGTTGGTAATATGACTCCTAGGGGTTTGACTAACTCCCCCGTATAATATCTAAGCGTTAACTGACATGGCTTAAGACATAAATTTTTAAATAATCTCATGTAACATTCCCGACTTATACATGAGATGGCACTACCCGTGTCACATTCCATTTTAATGTTTTTGCCATTCACGTTTAATTCTAGATACACTGGTTTACATTCTATAGCGGATAATTTACAGACATCGATAAAAATTACCTCGTCACTTCCCATACTTTCGTTTGAGTTCCCTTCCTTAATTTGATCGATGTCGACATTGAAGTGTCTCGCTAAATTCGGGCACACGCGTCGCAGATGTCCAACTCGGTTACATACTCGGCAAACGTAACGCGAAAACTTGCACGTGGCCGCGTCGTGACCTGCGCCGCACACTTGACACTGCCGCTGCGCACGCTCACCCAGCCGCGCGGGCGCGGGCGCTGTCGGTGCGCGCGGGCCTCGCCTTCCCGCGGTCTGCGCAGTGGCCTCCCGCACCACTCCGCTGACGTCACGCGCTCCGCGAGTCGCCGGCGCTGCCCCGTTCCGCCACCGTGATGACTTCGTAGCCGACATCGCCTGGCACGTCACCGACGCCGCCGCCGCCGTTGTTTCGCTTGCCGATCCTCCCTGTCTGACCACTTCTGCTGCGTCTTTTTCTGCCGCCTCCATACTAATAGCTAACTTATACGCCTTGCCGAAATCCAGCTTACTTTCGGCGAATAATCGTTGTCGTATCGTTTCATTAGTTATGCCACAAATTAACTGGTCTCTCAAACTCTCTTCTAGCCAGGTTCCAAATTCACAAGTCTTGGACATTTTCTTCAAAACCGCGGTATATTCCGAAATAGTTTCACCCTCCTTTTGTTTCCTATGTCTAAATTTGTAACGCTCGGCTAACTCACTAGGTCTGGGTTGCAAGTGTTTTTCCATAATGTCCGTGATCTGCGTGAATGTTTTGTTTTTAGGTTTCTCCGGCGTACACAAATTGACCAAAAGTTCGTAAGATTCTGCTCCCATAACCGTTATTAGTGTAGGCACTTGTAAATCAACCGGTATTTTGTTCACCAGGAAATATTGTTCTAAACGTTCCACGTACAATTTCCAATCGTCACTTTGTACTTTAAATTCAGTTATCTTTCCGATCGACATTTTGCAAACTAACACTATTTTTATGCGTAATTCGATACTGCTCGTCGCCACTGAGGAATATCGGACTGACAATGAAACCACGACTTAGCTGTAGGGCGTATATTCGCAGACTGGTCTGACGGTTGCACAATAAATGAATATAACAAAAGTACCCACTATTTACATATATCACACATACGTCACAAAAAAAAAAATGCAATTCGGAAAAAATTTCGAGACTCCATTTGGGAATTGTAGTTTGCACGGAGCGCGAGTCCGACTCGCACTTGCCCAGTTTTTTATTAATATTTTCAAAGTCGCATTTAAATTATGATATTTCATAATTCCTACCTATCTTACGACATTAAATATCTCAAGTATAGCGGGCTATCCTGCCTAACCTAAATAGGCTACCTAGATTTAATAAATCTATTCTAAGCAGCCACAATAGCCTGCAACTCGAGACGCTGGGAGTTCTTAATGAAGACACGGTCGAAACGGCCAGAGTCTAGACGGTGCGGAAATTAAACCTCTACATACAGAATTGCTGAAGATTTATTTGATAGGTGCTTGTGAATTACGAACAGTCCAAAACCGAGGACTCGTTTGTTTAATGGGGTTATAAAGTAATGGCCCGAAAATATAAGCAAGCTGTGCTGAATGTAAATGAAGAGCTAGCAATGATGACAAAGCAAAATTATGAAGAGAAATTGAAGAAGGATACGAGGTATCCTTACGTTTGAAACATTAGGCAATAGGTAAAAGTAAATAATATTTTTAGCGCATAGAAAACAGGCTTGTCTGTAGTTAACTTGATTTTTTTTTCTCATATAATTAAAAAAAAAAACTGGCCAAGTACGCATCGGACTCGCACATAGAGCGTTCCGTACAAACTTACATATTTTATGTAATACTCGTAGTTCAATTCTCGAATGGAATCTCGAAGATTTTTCGGAATTACAATTTTTTTTTGTGACGTTAACAACGACGTGTAACAAAATTGTTTAATAATAAGACCATGTTTTATGCATAATTTCAGGATTTTGGATCAAAGGGCAATACCCTATGAATTTTAATTTCATTGAGTGTCGAAATAAACGTTTTTTGCGACATAAACGGCCGCATTTTTTTTTAGTTAACTTAAAAGTTTGATTATTTTACAGCTTCAAGGGACCGTAGACTTAATTAAATATATGGTTTTAATTTCAACTCGATACCTCCACGCATTCTTGAGATAAAGGGTCTTGACAGACAACAAAGTGATCCTGTTAGGCCTAAAAAGAAGGAAAAACACGTAAATTTCGCACACAATAAACAAAAAAGTATAATAGCGTAGCTCAGCTCACGGTAGGCTTCGTGTTGGGATTTTTCTATAAATAAAAAGACACGGGCCTGCACACTTCTATATTTTTCTTAGTTAACCACGCACAAGCTTTTCTTACAAAAATCACTTCAACACTGAAAAAACAACCAACTTTCTTTTTTCTACAAATTTTCAAACCTATTCTAGAAATGCAAAATCCTTAAAAGTATATTTTACAAACCAGTTCGTTGGCTATATAAAAAAAACAACTCATGCGATCTCCTTTCGATATCACAGCATGTAGACACTGCTTCATGTTAATAGAAAAAATAGAAATATATATTGTTATACAATATTTGTTTGCTACTCACTTGTGTGTAATGCAGCATTATATCACATCGTTAAGTCCCTACACAAAGTAAAGCTGCAAATGGGAATTTCCGAACCGAGTGATAAACGGGGCAAACGGCTTGGTAGCACGTTTCGCATTGTTTGGGAAGCGCGGCAGTACAAATGTTATTATCGCATAGAAAGAGATGTCTAGTATCTTGTATACTGAAACGACCATCTTTCAAATAATCTCGGTCTTGTTATATTATTATGAACTTGCACGTAAAAGTTTATACTTTTTATACATGATACTGTCATGCTGTGAAACATAAACATGTTAAATCCCCGCTAAAATCAAGAGTAGCATCAAATAATTAAAACGCATTGCTGAGCGAAACTTCCAGAATGTACCAAAGTCTAGCGAATTCGAATAAAGATTTCAGGACTGGGTTTTTAGTCAGTAAAAGTCTGACACACCCTCGCGTTCCGCCGAAGAGCGGGGGATGTCATTGGAAGATTTTTCCACCGAAAAATAAAACGGTGTGGACTGTGTTTCGCCTCATCGTTTATACCGCATATATCGAACGATTGGAACAATTTGCCTGCAGTGGTCTTCCTGTCCGATTATATTTTAGGTGTCTACAAGGCTACAGTGAATACGAAAAAATGTGCGATGGGAACGTTCGAAATGGTTATCGTGACTCTGGATCACAAAGAACAACTGTAGGAATACAGGATGGGTTTTAGTTAGAAGGTGCCTTTCGGATTTTGATACAATTTTCAATATTAGATAAACGAGGAAGGTTCATGTATGATACTTCTTTATGTTTGTTAACTCCGTGCATTATGGAACGACTTGCAATTTTATTGTAACTTAAGGCTTATAGTCCCTTGAACCATCTAGCCGAAATTAAATGGACGCAACTCTCGCACCCGCCTAGGCAGCAGTACGCATATCTGCATTTATTTGCACCAGCAGCGCCCGGAAAGCGCGCGGCTGACCTTTGAATCCATTTTCTTTGCGAAATATTGATTGATTTACATATGCAATGTTCACTTTGAAGAATATTTAACCACCAATTTTATGTGTAAAAATGTTTCTAAAGATCCAAGCCGTTTCGAAGGAGTAGGAAAAAAGTTGCGAAAAGTTGCGCAATTGCTAAATATTTTTTTAAGACAAAAGTATTAATAGCACGAAAAAATCAAATGTTGATAATGTTGTTCATGAATCTATAATAAACATATATATTTTTTAAACCTATAAACCTAGCCGTTACTGAGGAGTAGGCTTCAGAATGTTACTGTTTTATGGCACTTTTCGGGCGCTTGGGCCTTAAAAAAACGCACAGATTGGAACCAATTTTTTTTTCAAAATTCTGTTGTATTGATGGGTTTCATAAGGAATGAGGGAACTCCTCAAATATTGTAGGCAATCTTATGGCGATTTTAGCACTTTCATCGAGAACTGAAGCATTTACAGTTCAAAAATATCATTTTAATGAAGTGAAACTGCTGAAGAAGAACAGAAATGGCCATAAAAACTACACACTCACATAAATATTACAATGGAGTTAAGCAACTATGTCAATACAAAAAAATAAATGGTTCTAAATAGTTATCTTGAAAATGGTACCATCGAACAGATCTGATTGTTTTTTGTAGTAAAGTCGGTTGTATTTGTTTCTTTTTTTTTTTGTAAAAAGTTTTCATGAAGTTATAAAACGGAATTTTCCACGGTCACGTGTAAGAAAGATTTCCTAATCAAAGTTCAAGTAGTCCCCTGTTTGTGCTGACTTTTGTAATTTGCGTAGGTTTTACTGAGTTGAAAGAAAATGTTAACTTGGTAAAGGTAACATTGTTTTGTATTATCAAAACGTGCATGACAATTTCCACGTAGTTTACGTATTTTTTCCAGTGAAATAGGAACCAGTGTCCGGTGTAAAGGTCTGCAATTCGAATCACGTATCAAGATCCATTTGTACTGAAATGGGTTTTGGAACTCTTTTGAGACTCCCAAAATGTTTTGGTCTGTTTCGGGAAATTGGAAAATAAAATAGTGGATTTAAACTGTTTACCTTTCCCGTAAGTGTTAACCCATATTTTTTATATAATTTATTTAGATTCTGTAACGGTTTGTTTTTCATATTTTTAGAATGAAAGTGACCCAACTGAAAAATTTCATATTGTAAAAAATTAAAAAAACAAAAATGTATCTCTTCTATATATCTTCTACTAGCTTATGCCAGCGGCTTGGCCCGCGTACATAAAATATAGCGTATGTCACTCAGGAGTAAAACAGCTTTCGATCGGTGAAAAAAGTTTAGCAATCGAACCTGTACTTCCAGAGATTACCTCCTACAAACAAATAAACAAAAAAAAAAAAAACTTTACTTCTTTATTATATTAGTATAGATTACGCGGCCAAAACCGCCAATAGCAGTTAGTATACAGAAATATAATAGAAAGAATACAGCTACATAATCCTCACTAATATTATAAATGTGAAAGTGTGGATGTTTGGATGTTTGTTACTTAATCACGCAAAAACGACTGAACAGATTTGGATGAAATTTGGCATGCATATAGTCTTTGACATGAAAAAGAACATAGGCTACCTTTTATCCCGATTCCTTAAGTACCTAATGCCACGCGAGCGAAGCCGCGGGCAAAAGCTAGTACAATAATAAAATTAAATTTATTGAAATGATGGTACTTATAAATATAAGGTTGACTGGTAAAGAATGCTTTGTTGCATTAAGTCCGCCTATACACCACTACCGTCTTCTTTTAAGTCGTTTCACTCTTGTCAGAGTGGTCGTGGTATTTTCAAAGGACTACACACTATACCGTACCGTACATGAAGTTTAAATAAATATACTAAACTTATTGTAATTACTGTTTCTTCAGATAGTCATGAGACTAGGCTATATGCATATAATTCCCTCTTTAATTTAATTCGCACGTCTACTGGTAAGTAGGTATAAATCGTTGTAGATACCTAAATCTCCTTCGGGGATTTTGCTACATTGATCTATTCGTTCAGTAGTATCCGGCCAGGGGTTAATTAGTAACTGTTTAGTAGTTTGTCTGTGTTGCTGATTATCGAGTCGCCCGGGCTGTGGTCTCGGGTAAGCTGCGGGATGATTAACCAGGGATTATCTTAAGCCCGCTAGATAAACCCGTTTTATCTTGTGTTATGTAAATTATTTGTTAGGTAAGGCCCTACTGTGTTTAGAACAAATTTAAACATAAATAATTTCTTTCAATTTGACCATTAAAGTTTTGAAAGACAGAAAGGATGGAAGAAAGTAGTGTCTTATTTGCTAATGGTAAATAAATGAATGGATTACATTGGACATATTATTATTTTTAAGACCATGTTCTGTAAAAGGAAATAGAATACTTTTTGTAAGATATATGTTTTCTTGGGTGAAAGTGAAGCCACTGGAATAAAAAAAGCCTTTAAAAATTAAGAGGTTTCCGATAGTGAACGTTAAAGACATTTATTATTTTGTTGAAAATAGCAAAAGATAGAACCCATAAAGCGAACCTTTCATCATTTTCAAATATTTAAATTAGAAAATAAAAGACAATAAAAAATAAATAAAGAACAATTAACACTTCTTAATCTTTAAGTTATAGAACTTATTAATATTAAAAAGAAAGATAAGTTAATATGTAAAATAAAAGTCTAATGTAGATCTGCGAGAAGTTATACTGTAGGTACCAAAAATATAAATGAAAAAACACACACACTCACTTAACAGTGCATGTTGCAATCACTCGCTTTACAGAATAATTAAAACGTTCCTAACTAGTTTTGAAGCCAGAAAATTACAAGTTTCAACAACTATACTCCCGGCGAGTTAGCGATAAAAACTTAAGTTCAGTGGAGAATGAAATTAAGTAGTACTGTAAATTATTAAGATTTCCTACGGGAAAAAGTTGCAATCTTAATCTGGTACCGCTGGGTAAATTGTTTAACTATTTTTTTTATATACTTTGTGCTGAAACATGAAAAACTAGTGATTATATTTTCCGTTATTGATAACTAACTTCTGCTCGCGGCTTCGCTCGCGTATATAAGATATAGCCTACATCACTCAGGAATAAATCAGCTTTCTATCGGTGAAGAAATTTTAGCAATCGGACCAGTACTTTCAGAGATTACCTGTTATAAACAAAAAAAAAAACTTACCTTTTTTAATATTAGTGTAGATTTTAAGTTTCACTAACAATTTCATGAGTTAATTTATCGAATTACTTCAAAATGGCTTGACCGATTTTTAATTTTTTTTTTGGTAGTGCGTAGGTATTTTTTACCTTACCTTCCATATTTTTCTTTGAATTAGTTTGGCAGAACAACTTTTGCTGGGTCATCTAGAATTATATATTTATATATACTACTTAACTAACTTTGAAACAAGTGCCACTAACAAAAATTGTGGACCAAAAATTGTCTTTATTAATAAAATTGAACATTATTATTATTGTTTGTTTTCTAGTGCTTGTCTGTTGACTGATTCACGAACTGATTTTTCCCAGCAGTATTTTCAGCAAATTGTTTGTTTGCGTTCAGGTGTGGACGTAGAACCGATTGCTAGTAATGCTACATCTCTTATCCTGCTCTTTGTATCTCTCAACACGCAGTCCAAGCGACGTGACTTAAGTTTCAAGTTATACTAATTATGTACTTAAAAGTTTAATATATGATGATTAGGTACTTTACTGTTTTTTTTTTGTAAAAACAATTAAATTATCATTTGATGCTATGATTTGCAGATTTATCAGCTATTTAATTAATAAATAACCAATTAGGACGAAATATCCCTTCAATTTTTAACAGTGGACATCTGGCCCGTTTTACTAAACTGGTTCGGGCGAATCTACCCATGCACATTTTAAAAAGTGGATATCTGGCCCACATGCCAGTTTTTACGTGGGCGAGATGTCCCATAACCCACTGCTACCAATGAAGTCGTGGAAGTGACAGTTTTAGATCAAAGAAATAAAAATAACTGTTATGCCAGCGTATGAACGAAAACTAAGAAGAAGCAAATTGTTTCTTACGGAATCTTATTTTGACTTAGTATGACTGTCATACTAAGTCAAAATAATGTAATGCTTTTGATTTCAATGAAAATTGTGTTTCAGGTTTACTTTTGTGTTAAGTAAAAAGATTTCAGTGAATTTGAAAGCCCTGACGGATAGATTTGTCATTTACCCCAGTCACCAGGGAGAGTGGAAACGGCGAGATACTCAATACTCAATACTCAATACTCAATACTCAATATTTTATTGCATTCCATATGTACATGTTTAGATGGTATAAAAATATAGTTAAGATCAATATGGACCCTGTCGGGCACAGCAAAGCTAGGAGAGAGGATGAAGGCTAATTAAATAAAGATATTACACTTATTTTTATTGTTATGTCTAAGTATTGGTATAGTTGATTTATTTATTTATTGTCGTCATTATTATTAAATATTTGATATTGTTGTAATCAATGTTTGTATGCATATTATTATAATGTCTAAATTTAACTAATTTATGTCCGGTGTTTTTGTGATATGTCATGCAGTGTTCTGCAGGGCGGCCTTTGTGGAACATCAGGCACAATTAGGTGCGTTATGGAGGAGGTGGAGACGTACTCCGACCACCGGTACATCCGGTTGGACGTCTCCGCCGAAACCTCGGCCGCGCCGGTCCGACAGAGCCCTTGCGGTCCTCGGTGGGCGCTTAGGCAGATAGACCGGGAGCTCCTCCTGGAAGCCGCGATGGTACAGGCCTGGGCGCAAGCATCGGACAGGCCTGTCGACATTGACGTCGAGGCGGAGTGGTTCCGGGAGGCCATGTCACAAATCTGCGACGCGGCAATGCCCCGAGTCCGTCCAGGGCGAGCTAAGCGCCAGGTGTGCTGGTGGTCGCAGGAGATCGCTGCACTGCGCAACGCATGCAGTCACGCGCGACGCCGGTACGCTAGATCCCCCCGCCGGATGCGGAGGCCAGAGAGGCGGAGCTGTATGAGGGATACAGAGCGGCAAAACGCACCCTCCGAGCGGAGATAAAGCGGGCCAAACTGGAGGCCCGCAACGTGTGGCTGGGGTCTCTGAAAGCGGACCCGTGGGGGCGCCCGTACAAAAGGGTACGGGAAAAGGTCCGTCCCTGGGCTCCCCCGCTGACTCAGAGTCTCCGGCCCCAGATCGTGGAGGGTGCGGTGAACGCTTTGTTCCCTGCGCGGGGGAATACTCCCCCCGCCCATGGCTCCGCCTCCGCCAGCGGTGTCTGATGCGGACCGCAATAGCGACGACAACGTGCAACGACGGTGCGAAGGCTGAGTGCCAAAAACACCGCCTCAGGACCCGACGGCTTGCCTGGGAAGGCCTGGGTCCTGGCCATGGAGGCTCTCGGGCCTCGATTGAGAGGGCTCTTCAGCGCATGCCTGGAGAGGGCCCAGTTCCCACTTTGCTGGAAGACGGGAAAACTGGTCCTCATAGCGAAGCCAGGGCGCCCTGCAGACTCTCCGTCCGCGTACCGGCCCATTGTGCTGCTCGACGAGGTGGGCTAGCTCTTTGAGAGAGTCATTGCAAACCGCCTCGTCGCGCGCCTAACACGGGTGGGGCCGGACCTTTCAGATGAACAGTTCGGCTTTCGCAGGATACGCTCTACGGTGGACGCCATCATGCGCGTGCGAGCCCTCACGACGGGGGATGCGGTGTCCCGGGGCAGGTGTGTCGTGGCAGTGATTGCCAACGCCTTCAATTCCCTGCCCTGGAGTACGATCCGGAGGGCACTCCGGTACCAGCGGGTGCCTCGAATACCTCTGTCAAGTGGTCGAGGTTTACCTGTCGGACAGGTACATTGTTTACCCCGGTCACCAGGGAGATTGGAAACGTCGAGAGATGTCGTGCGGTGTTCCGCAGGGGTTGGTACTAGGGCCAACCTTGTGGAACATCGGGTACGACTACGTGCTATGCGGCGACTTCCCTGACGGGGTCAGCGTGGTTTGCTACGCAGACGACACGCTGGTTCTAGCGCAGGGAGAGTCGTACCAGGCGGCGGTCGCTCTAGCGACACGTGGGGTTGCCATGGTCGTTGATAGGATCCAGGAGTTGGGACTCGAGGTGGCGCTTCACAAATCCGAGGCTATGTGTTTTCACGGTCGCCGCCCTCGGAAGGCGCCGTACTTGAGTTCCCAACGGTGTCGGGTCGACGATGAAGTACCTGGGACTCGTCCTCGACAGCTCCCAAACTCAACCGGGCTGGGGCTGCGCTCAAGCGGCTCCTGCCCAACCTTGGGGGTCCAGATGCCTCCTGCCGGAGGCTCTACGCGGGGATCGTTCGGTCCATGGCCCTCTACGGGGCGCCAGTGTGGGCGCCGTCGCTGAAAACGCAATCGGCGGCCATGCTGAACGCCTGCCAGAGGGTCATGGCAATAAGGATGGTGCGGGGATACTGCACGGTCTCACGCGAAGCGGCAAGCCTTCTGGCTGGCCTACCACCGTGGGTTCTGGAGGCAACAAGCCTTGTACACATGCACGCTATGCGCGTGGAGATGCAACGCCGGGGTGAAAGTCCGCTACCGCGACAGGTCACGGCATGGCGGACAGAGCTCCGGCGATCCCGCCAGAGCTCATGGTGAAATGGCGTCAACGACCATCGCAACCCAGTGCTGGGCACGCCACAATCATGGCGGTAAGTCCCCTCTTTGAGGCGTGGCTGGAAAGACCTCACGGCGTTCTTACCTTCCGTATGACGCAGGTCCTCACCGGACATGGTTCGTTCGGGAGTTTCCTGCACCGGATTCGTGCGGAAGTGACGCCCGGGTGTCGCTACTGTGCGGAATGCCCGGAGGACACGGTGGAGCACAAAGTCGAGGTGTGCCCTGCTTGGGCGGAGCATCGCCGTGCCCTCGTGGGGGCCTGACCGAAGCGAGGAGGAGTGGCAGGCGGTCGCCGACTTCTGCGAAGCAATAATGCTCGCAAGGGAGGAGGCCGAACGCATCAGGCAACGGCGTCCTCGCCGCCGCCGCCGGGATTCTGATCCCGATTTCCGGCCACCGTAGGCGCTGGCTTGCGGACAGTGAGCAATGGGTAGCTCGCTATCCGGCCGTCCGGTAACTGTCCGGACCAAGCCCAAGTCGTCGACGGCGCGCACTGTTCCCGCGCGCCTCAAGGAGTTGTCAGCAACAGCAGGGACCCAGCCGGGTCGAAGCCTACTGGGGCCAGGGTTATCCGAAAGGGCGCTCGAGCCCCGGTATGAAGGCTAGAAGGAACGGGGTGAGTCTTTTAGTAAGTAAGAGTCTGACACTATCTCCCGCTCAGCCCAAGAGCGGGGGATGGATGATTTTTTCCCACTATAAAAAAAGGCACAATTAGGTGCTGTGCGGCAACCTCCCGCATTAATTCAAAAGTCCGTCCAGATTACATCATATTGAACCTATGAGTAATTTTTAAAATAAATATATCATTACGAAATATTATACAGATTAATCCAATACTGATATACATTGGCGACCATAACCACACCAAAGGGATTTGCTATTGCCATAATCAGGTCGCTAATAAGCTACATGTCCAGTGTTCATTAATTAGTCAACTTATATGCACGTGTTCATTAATAAACCAATTTCATAATTAGCCTTATGACGTACCAACACTGCGTACACGTGTGCCACGTACGTCAATTTAGGCGCGTTGGTCTATATACATTTTATATGGAAACTAGACTTGTAGAGCTACACTAGATCCACGCCAGGCGACGTGTGGACGTCGTTTTACGTACAAATCAGATGTCGGCCACGTGTGCGTCGGCTTAATGTTGTTTTTGCTCTACTTATTGTACAACTGGGACTAAGGCCTCTTCTCAGCAGGAATGCAGCCACGCGGGCACAGTACAGGTTGGTGGATGTCGCAAGTCTTCTTTTAGGTTCTACAACATGCCGGTTTCCTCACCATGTTTTCCATCACTGTTTTGAAAACAGTGATGATGATAGAAATTTAGCAAAGCAATGCGCCTGACTGGGTTTGATCCCGCAACGTACAAACTCGTCCAACACTCCTACACTGCTATCACAGAGGATAGCAGTGTAGCTGCTTTTCCCAGGAAGTACGTTTCTTTGCAATATTTTTTTAATATCACACAGGTGAAGCCGCCGGCCGCAGCTAGTAAAAAATTACTATTTATTCACTAGTTCAATTAACACAAACAAAAGTAACGAAACAATCAAGAACATCAAGCTAAAAGTGGTGCATATCTCGCGAAACCCATTCTCAGACAATACTGGCTGTGTGGGGTCTTTGTTCGTGTGCTATTATTCGCTCAACACTCTTTGTTGGTGCCTGAATGAAACTAGGCCAATACCGAAATCCATCGATCAGGATGGTGCAGTTTTGACAGTCCATATTTCGTAGTCGGGTGTTACTTTCTCTACCACCTTAATCAAAAGCAGTTCGGTTATCATCGGATTTTGATGAAACTTAGTACACGGATAGACTATCTCCTAGAATAGTTCTAGCAAGTGGACAAAGCCGCTAGCAGATGCTAGTAAAAATAACTTTTTACCACCAGTTCAATTAACACAAACAAAAGTAACGAAACAATCAAGAACATCAAGCTAAAAGTGGTGCATATCTCGCGAAACTCATTCATTTTCAGACAATACCAGCTGTGGGGTCTTTGTTCGTGTGCTATTCGCTCAACACTCTTTGATGGTGCCTGGGCGAAAACCAGGTTAATTTTGTATGTGTGCCTAATATTAGGAAGGACCAGTGGGAAAACCGATCGATCAGAATGGTGCAGCAAGTTTTGACAGTCAATATTTAGTGGGCGGCTGCTATTCCCTTCACCATCTCAATGTAGTAATTCGGTTAGTTATCATTTATAAACAGATTTTGGTCCCAGCAGCCAATATTTCTTTTTTATTTATTTCTCCAATAGGCTTTATGTTTTTTTTTAACATTATTTCTTTGCCAAACTTTTCAATTTGATGGTGAGTTGCGCTCGTTTTTTTTTATAAAAAGTACACAATTAGATAAAGTTATATTAACAGAAGGCTATAAAACACAGAACAGTTATAACAATAAACCTTACATTATAATATTTTTACATAATTATGTTAAGGTAGCACTTGGCGTGTGCGGAAAAGTACTCGCCCCCACCTGGGCAATACAAACTATAATATAATTATTGTCATTCATGATGCTTGCTTGTAGTAGAGACTTATTTTTAATATATTAAAGTGGGTAAGTCAGCCACTTGGCATTACAGTCCAAAAACAAAACAGAATCTGTCTAAAAGACAATGACGATAAAATAGAATCTGTCTAAAAAGTCAAACGACTTGGGTAATTATTAGGATTTAATGACATCTGATGTAGTCAACATTGGTTCAATAATCAAGGTTGAATAAGAGATATTGATCATTGTTAACTAACAGAAGAGCCTTATAAAAAGTATCGAATAATTATAAGTATTTTTTAAATAAATAAATATTATACAAAGTTTCCAAGTCGGATTACTTTTTAGACATATAAGAACACATTTTAATATCTAGTGAGATGTAGATGACTGGTTGATTGGTGATATTACCTAAATAAATAATAAAAATCCCGTAATTTAATATGTTGTGATTTAATAATGCACTGAACGGGTGTCAAAGGTTCGTGGTTGTTTTGTGCGAAATGTGACGCTAAATAAAATACCAGTAATTAGGTTAGACGCATACCTGACATACAAACTCAATTATTCGGTTCGGGTCGCAGATTCTGTCATTATTGATGACTAGGTACTGTGAATTTGGGATGCAGTTTTATACTCTCTTTAACACTAAAAGCGCGGGCGTCCCAGACCCATTTTGATCTTCTTTCTGTTTTATTATCCGTAGAATCGATATTTTTTAAGTTTTTTTTTCTGAAATATCGTATAAACAATAATCATCACATTTCATAGAACAAGTTTCATAGAACATAGAATTGGGTCTTTGGTATGCTGCGTTTCTAGTGTTAACATTAGAACACTAGTGTTCACCATCAACAATTGCATCATAGCTTACCATCAGGTGGGATGGGAGTCAAGCACTTATTTATGACAATAAAATTATATTCGTTCAGACGTTTTAGCCCGAAGATGTAAAAATATACACACATAAATAAAAACTTTCGTTTGTATAATGTTTGTGTTTGTATATCAGCGGCTTTGCCCGCGAAAAGTAGGTTTTTCCATACAAACTTCCAACCCCCATTTTACCCTCATACGGGTGGAGTTTCGTAAAAACCGTTTTTAGCAAATATCCATACCCTATAAGAAACTACTAGCTAAAATGCCAACCTGCCAAATTTTAAGTTTGTACGTGTTATAGTTTCTAAGATTTCATGATTAATCAGTGAGTGGTATTTAACTTTTATAGGTAATTCTTGCTAATGTTTCGCTAAACCTAAGGAAACAGTGCTACTTCGAGGTCATAGTTACCTTATTTCAATTTCATTTTATCAAAAGGAATATGCCTTTTTGCGATCAAATACTTTAGCTGAATAATCCGATCAAAATCAAAGTAGCAAAAAATATAGCGAACTATTTGTTCACCAAACAAATCCGTGTATTCAGTTACGTGAATCGCTTGTGAACCTTCAAACTGCGACAGTGTTAGCTTCAGGCGTTTCTTTAGATCTCCGCCAGGTTCGTTATCTTAAAGCTTCTCCGCTTTTGGAAGGTTTAAGTGACCTATTTCGACATTTATTTTTGTTTTCGTCTAAACAAGGATGAACGCAAGCTCTTTGCGACTTGTACTCTCTAAATCACGGTGTAAGCAAGGGGCTTTGTTTAATTGAGAGCCTTAGGATTGAGCGGCCATCTGGGTTTTGTTACAATAAAAAATAAGTCCTTCCGCACCCCTTATTTCTTTTGAAATTTGGTTTGGGATAACTTGTTACAAAAGAGATTATTTAAGACTAGTCACTGCCGGCGACTCTCTGAAATCTACATCTACACTAATATTATAAAGAAGTAAGGTTTTTGTTTGTAAGAGGTAATCTCTGAAAGTACTGTCCGATTGCTAAAATTTTTTACCGATAGAAAGCTGCTTTATTCCTGAGTGGATAGGCTATATTTTATGTACGCGGGCGAAGACGCGAGCAAAGGCCATTTAATTATATAAAGAATCTCGTAGGAAATGCCTCTCGTAGGGAATACCTCTGTGTAAATTTCATTCAAATCCGTTCATCCATTTGATCGTGAATGAGTAACAAATACGCTTGTGTACATTCAAACTTTCGCTTTTATAATATTAATGTGATGATATTTTCATTAAGACTGCTGATATTTGATCATGATGAAAAAAGGCAATTGAAGAAAGCTCTAAAATTGACTGTTAATCGTTTGTAAATTGTTATGAGTTCAGAAAACAACATTACAACCTTAATATTAGTCTAATAAACCAACAAGGTTCCAAAATAGTATCATTTTTATAATCTTTTCTTTTAAGCTGGTTCTTAACAACATCATCATCGTAACATTACTCTAACCCATCAATGTAACAGCTGTTTCTATAAAAATATACAAAGCGAATTCAACTCCGGTAAAAGCAATGTGTCAACAAAGGAAGGAAGTACGAAATGGAGACACGTCTCATTTTTACAACGTACTTGGAAATTACAACGGTTGGATAATACAGTTTAAAGATAAGGCTTGTTTTTCTTTTTATTTTATTTTTAGGTGCTAAAATGTAAATGAGGGGAGGTTACTGCGTGATCGCTTTTGTAAATAGAGATGTAACGTAATGGCAGAACATCACGCCTATACCTTTTACTCAAAGGTTAAACAGAAGAATACATAGATACTTCAATGTTCAATGTTCAATATCTTTATTGTGGATAATAGGTAGGTACATAATATATGTCTTAAATAAATTAAATAGATCAGCTACGTCCCGCCCTTGGGCATACAATAGTCATTTAAGAACATAGGTAAGTACAGTATTTTTACAAATGATTAATATTTCATATAAAAATAAAAAGATACAATCAAACAAAACGAATTAAGGTAGATGAGATGAGTCTCATCTAGTATCACTTCTCGAATATAGACCCTCTCAGTCATGATGTGTTCAGTAGTTTACTGTTATGTGCCTGCTTACCTGAAATCGATATTTTTCAAAGGGCAACTTAAGAAATACGGGTAGGTTTTAGTCAGTAAAGGTCCTACTCCCTTTCGCTCTACCCAGAGCGGAAGTTGATATTTGATAATTTCCCGCCTCAAAATAAGCCACGCTGAGTAATAGCAACCAACCAACCAACGCGACGGTCAAATGCAAGCAAATAATATAAAAAGTCACCAAAAATATAGATGATAGTACCTATTATTCAACCGTTTAAAGTTTGGCTAAGAGTGCAGACTTCCGCTGCACTAATGACAACAAATTACCTCTTTTTGTTTAGGATAGTGTTACGATGTGATAGTAGTTATTTTTAATCTAGCTAGAAATAGCTTTCTCTGACTGTTTTAAGTCACCGATTTATCCTCAATGGCATTTTCGTAATCATCACCATCTTTATGGTCGAAAGACGTTACCTATAGGACATAGGCCACCCCCAAGTGTCTCCACCAGATAAACAGATAAACAAACAGATATACATATTTATTGGTAAAAATTATATTTACAAGTCACAGTGTAAACTATTGGTACAATTAATTCATCAAATAAATAATATAATTAATAACATAAAATTAAATTACAACCATTGACCATGATTTATCATTTCATTTCATTACTTAAATTGTAGTAAAGTATAAAATAATAATAATAATTTTATTGACATTAATATTAAATAAATAGATTGTCACTGAAATTAAATAAATTGATTGTCATTGAAATTAAATAAATTGATTACCACCACGACTAGTACTGTCTGTCTCGCTTCCATCGGATTCTCGTAACTCTTATCAAGTCACCGGTACACTTTGTGGGAGTACCAACGCGACGTCTTCTAGTACGCAGTCGCCACTCCACTCCTTTTAGCCCCATCCAATCTGTTTTGTGAGGAATGTCCCCTCGCCACTGTCTCTTAAGTTTAGCGGTTCTTCGGGTTATATCGGTAACTTTGGTTGTTCTGTGGATTTATGTTCGTAAAACAAAGCTAAACTAACCCATTACAGTATAAATGTTGCTTAATCTCCATTAAAATACAAAATTACAAGAAACAAATCCCTTTCAAACAGCAACAATGTAAGCAAGAAACACATTTTAAAGTACATAGCCTGTAAAGCACTCCCGGTCGTATTTTCGTCACATAGCGGTGCTGTTGACAAGCGGAATTTCAGTTGTAGCACATACATTATCACCTTGACAGGTCGGAGTGCCTGAAAAACGCGACAGACCGTGGAAATAGGAGCAAGAAATGTCCCACTATTTTCAGATCCGATTTACGGGGACTAAGAATGTTGGAAATATTTGCTTGAAACAGGTGAGTGTGAAATATTGCACCTAACTTGAAATCGAGGAACTATGATTTGTTTTTAAAATTTACAATACTCTTTTTGCTATTATTGATTTTTTTTTTCGTCTCTGAAGTCATTTAATTTATTAACTCCCGATTTTTTATTTAAGAATTTCAAGTTGAGTATTTCTCAAACTCTACTTTAGCCTGAAAACCTTTCTTTTGGCGCTTAAGTATAGTTTGAGACGTTATTTACTCATAATACTCAGTTCAGAAACCCGCCCTTAGTCTTTGTTATTCATCAATACAAGTTATAAGAGTGAAAATGGAATTCATGTACATAAACGGGTTAAGCTAGCAAACCATCGAGTGAAAAAGAATTGGTTTTAAGACTATAGATTTGTGTAGGTAGTTGATTTTAAAAGGGATCTGACAGACTTGTCAAATCGATTAAGAAAAGACAATATCGAGAAAATTTTGGTTTAAAATATGGATACTTACGTCTCACGTACGTCTTTTATTTTGTTTTCTATTTTTTAATCTATTTAGCTATTTGGTGATCGTTTATTTTTTGTTTCCTCGAAAGCTTCTTCTTCTTCCTGCCCTTATCCCACATTACTTGGGGTCGGCGCAACACGTTTTCTTCTTCCATTCTGTCCTGTCACCCGTCAAATTCACTATCCCCTTTTCTTTAATATCACTTCTCACACAATCCATCCATCTTTTCTTCGGCATTTCTCTCCCTTTATTTCCTCGAAAGCAAACTCACCCATTATGGCGTTTATTACAAAAAGGGTAGTAATAAAAGCTCCGACAAAAAAAGAAGAATTGTCCTTACTCAAAATATTAAATCTACTGCCTAAAATACTAACTTTCCGACTACTTTTGTCCGAATAAAAATGACGAAACGACCGAATGAGATACTGAAATCTTCGAAAAATAAACATGACTGTCTATTGCTATAATACTTTTCTACCAGCATAAATTACGTTCTACTGAAAACTTTGCTTTGTAATTTTTATCTTTACTTGCCTACTATTAATCCATAAATTACCTTTCATATTTCATAGATTGTGGTGCTATTTTAACTGTCACATTATACTGAAAATATTATTCTGAGTGGCTATACAGAAACTTATAAAAAATATAAAAATGTACTTGTACAATAACTTTTAATTGCATCATATATCATGAATTTTACTTACCACGGGTATGCTTCGATATCGGTATCTATTTCAGGCGTTAAAAAGTTAAAACAGTCGTATTCATGGGTACGTATAAAAATCCCGAATTTTAAATTACCGATGGATGAAATTCCCGCGAAAATTGAAACGCCAAATGGTCGTATGGTCGAAAGTTTAAAATCCCGAAAGTTCATTTGCTCGAATGTTTAAAATCCCGAAGTTCAAAATCCCGACTCATCCGTGTCGGGGTGCCCTAAGGTTCCGATTTGTTTTATTTTGAGAAGTAGCACTCGCCGGCCGCTGCCGCGGCGCCGCTCGCTTCGCTCGCTCGGCTCGCGCGCTTTTGGTCACAATTCTAACCTAACCTAACCTAGTTCAGCCACAATCTCTCGTAAAAATGTGTTTACCATTGTCTAATAGTCTAGTCACAGGTAGATTGTATTTTGATTACACTTTGAACTGGATGAAATAGGTTAGGTAATGTTAGAACTGTGACCAATCGCGCGTGAGGCGAGCGAGCGGAGCGAGCGGTGCCGCGGCAGCGGCCGGCGAACGCTACGTTCAAATTGTTTCGTCTATTCGGGATTTCGTCCTTTCGGGCATTTGAACATCGGTATTTTGTGTTTCGATATCACGACTATCGACATTTAAACCTTTCGGTATTTTGAATTTCGGTGTTTTGCACGTCGGTATTTCAGCCACAGGTATAATGAACTTTCGGGATTTTGATACGTACCCCTATTCATGCCTTAATCGAAAACCAAGTAGACTTTGGTTTCCTAGAATATTATACTGTATTATTATTCGACTTTCCTAACTTTTATAATGTCAGCGAGAACAAAGATAAAAATAAAAGAAAACTCAGTTTATTATGAAAATGTAGTTACGTAGTGGATTCGAACCCCATCGCGCGGGCCGAACATTTGAGGTATTTTCATCATTATTGAGAGCTAAAAAATACATTTGATAATCAACAATAGAAATTAAAACAGTTCATGCAAGTTGTAAAAATATGATTATTTTGACAAAACCTCTGTTGTCGGTAACTTAGTAATTTTGTCGGAGGTTCAGTATTCTATTCGGAAGTTTAGTTTTGTTATTCGAAGATCCATTTTTTTTTAGGAGAAAATGTAATTTGAACATGCTCTTATTTGTTGTTAAATTGGATATTTTTTTTCGTTAATGTTTTGGGTTTTTTGTCGGTAATTCATTATAACGCTAGTTAATTAGAATAATAGTCGGCCAAAGATTGCTGGAGATTAAATTGTTTTTCGGAACCATTATTATTTCCCTTTTACAAAAATACCGTGATATTTCTTATTGTTTATTATTTAATAGTATTGTTTAAAGTTGTTTACGTGTTCGTTAGTTTCAATCAATAAGGGATATACCATTGTTTTTGTTTGTTGTCACTGATTTAATATTCATTTTATTGGTGCCTATTTGTTTTCCAAAAGTTGACAACATTTTCGCCACTTTCGAGAAACAAAGAAGTTTGTTTCTGTAGGCGATTAACATTCAAATTATTTACGAAACTTGGGCCCACAGTTTTACAACCAACTAATCAAACTTTAGTTATGTTAGTAAGTAAGTAACATTTAAAGTTTGATAATTTTATGACTGTGAAGTAAGCACTAATAAATTTGCGACCGTAATGAGGGATCATGAAGGATCTCGCTAGGCTAGCAGGATTATTTGAAAGTGTTAGCGCTCCTGAAATTTAACGGGTAACTGAAGGAATACAGTTGGATTTTAATGAAACGGAACGGAAAACATTCTGACACTTCTTATCGCTCCACTCAGAGTTGAGGAAGTCATTTGATGATTTCCCATTTATATATAAAAGAAACCTTTACGGTTTGAGAGGTATAACCAGAGCGCGTTAACATGGCACCTGGCTCGAAAACAGTTGCCACATTAATTACTGGAAAATAGTTTGTATTGTCACGTATAAAACATCGTAAATTAGTGAAGAAAAGTAGTCATGAGAAACTACTAAGCACAAAATAAATGTTGATATTCAAAAAATTTAAATAAAATTCAATACACGTCATATATACTTCAAACGTCATTCATCAGGTGCCATGTTAATGCGCACGGGATGTAAGCATTAATTTTAAAGGACAACGTTAGTAGTAATAATTAATATAATTTCAGGCCTAGCAAAGATTAAAGCTTTTCGTTTCGAATATCTTTCTACAGACGGTAACGCCTCCGATTCTTTTGTTCTTACCACGTGACTTAACGTAAAAGTGATGTCATTCCCATATATTTGAAGTTTTCAACTAGCATTAATGATTGTAGATTATCAACTTGGCTAGAACTGACCTAGTCGTGTTCGTGATGGCTTGGAGATGTAAAGCATTCGCTTCTTAAGGATAGCGAAAGATAACCAGATCGATCAATTTTATGAAATGGCAGGATTGCGTTGGTTATCTAGATAAAACAGGGTAAGTATTTTAAAGTGGATGAAAGCCAAAAGTGCTTGAACCATCAGGAAATTTAAAAAAGAAAAATAATCCTGAAATATTAGAATTTCCAGAGCTAGACGCTTTCACTATGAGTGCAGCTAAGTGCATTCCTCTTAATGAAAGAATTTTTAGAGTGTATGAGTCCATTGAAGTGACATGCAGTAATCTAGAAAAGTTAAGTAAATGGTTAAACTTGTTACGGCTTTTCTGAATAGATATTCGCAGGTAAAGAGCACATGACTTTGGCGACTGCCCTGTATTTTTATAAAGGCTCTTTATGTTGATCTTAACCTAATATGATCGTCGCTTTGGTCTTTGATAATTTTGGATTGAATTTGGAGTTAAAACAAACGTTATATTTAAGGCATTTTTTTAGTGGGATATCTTCATATATGACTTCTCGTTCTGGGTAAAGCAAGAAAGACTCAGGCCTTCGAACGTAAAGAACAGCTGAAGGATACATAATGGTTTTGGTCAGTTAAAGTCTGACACGCCCTTTCGCTCCATCCTAGAGCCGCAGAAGCTATTTGACGATTTGTATGAAGTAACAGGAGTAGAGACGTAACGGTTGGCGCAATAACTGAGCTATTGATAGCTGTGTAGCGAATAGCGGGTTCGATTTCCGCACATAACAAGTATTTGAATGCTAGATAAATAGTATTTCCATGTCTGGTTGTTCGTATTATTAATAAGTGAGGTTAAGTGTTTGTCAACGCTCTAACAGTTCAGGAGAAACTACATTAGCATGGGAAAGAAAAACGTATGTAGGTACAGTCAACAAAGGAGATAAGTAACCAGGGTCGTCAATGATTATGTCAGGTATGAATGTATTTCAATTTTATGAATGAGATGTTTATTTACTCTGAGGTAGTCAGAGTGATAATCTATCTTCTATGCTGACTATACTTGTTCTATAGAAGCGTTAACCTACTACTAATCACTACTTCATGGGGAAAACCGTGATTTTGTTCATTATCTAGGAAAATCAAGTATGAAAAAGAAAATGAAATCATTTATGATGTTAAAATAAATCCATCTAATTCCACAATAAAATAAACAAAGACGGTAACATGAATAATATATATGGCCGCTTTTTACCGGAAAGCTGCAGGATTAGTAACGTATTGTTTTGAATATTTGACTTGAAACACAGCGAGGAAGGATTTATGGCCGACCCGGGCGCAAGCGTGATAACAAACATTATTGTTTTATGGCAACATGGCGAATATTCTCTCACGGTCATGAGGATTTCGGAGAATGTCAGCGTTAAATGTTAAGCTGGGATTTGTGCAAGGTTTAGCGGAAAAGAAAAAGTGATTTAACGATTTAGCTTTTCAGTGGGTGTATAAGAAGTGAATATTAACAGGACGTATAATTTAATTAATGTGATTCTTAATGGATTTATGCATTATTTTCTCTTCTTATTTGTACACAAATGGTTTTAAAACCTATAGTATTTTTTAAGTTACTCCCGTTAAGTTTACTTCTTCGGTCCTATTGAATTTCATCATTTTTGCTGACAACTCTTTGAGGTCCGCGTAAAACACATCGCGCTGATGGGGCTTGATTCCTATCGGAGGGCTGGATCGCTATCCAGCCGCTAGTAGCTCGCTAGCTTCCCTTTGCCGGAAATAGTCCTTAGACTCCTGAGGCTCGATGGCTGGCTCGATGGCTGGCTCGATGGATGAGGCTCTGGTGGGGATAGTCGTACATGCCTGGCGGTGTAGTTGTGGTCATGAATCATCTGATAGGCTAGTTTCGGCTTTTACGAGACTTGTCCATCTCTATCTATTTGTGGCATTGCGTACTGAATACTTCAAATACGATTTAATGAGATTTGTTTATTTAGTAGGTGACTTGGCCGCGAAAACATTTAGTCCTCTAATCTTCCTAGTACCACTAAACGTTCCACAGAGCTTATATTGCGGATGACATGTCTAAACATCTCAGAGATTCGTACTCGCACAATCGATGAGTCTTTGCTTGATGTGAAAAGGTCTTTCAGGATGGGAACGTTAGTGCAGAAAGCAATCCGCGAGACTTTTTTATCCTTAGAAAATGTCTTCAACATCACATCTCTAAGGCGTTAATCGTGTTACGATGCTTGTATTGGATCTGATTTTTTTTTTTGGCTGTTATAAAGCGGAACCTACATTAGACCGAATCACACGTGGGCCATGCTTCATTTGTACATAAAGTCGCATCACGTGGCGTGAATATAATGTAGTTCTACAAGTCTAGTAGCCTTGGTCGAGGCCATGGTACGGAGCGAGGAGGAGTGGCAGGCGGTCGCCGACTTCTGCGAAGCAGTAATGCTCGCTAAGGAGGAGGCCGACCGCATCAGGCAACGGCGCTCTCGCCGCCGCCGCCGGGATTCCGATTCCGATTTCCAGCCACCGTAGGCGCGGGCTTGCGGACAGTGAGCAATGGGTAGCTCGCTGTCCGGCCGTCCGGTAACCGTCCGGACCAAGCCCAAGTCGTCGACGGCGCGCGCTGTTCCCGCGCGTCTCAAGGAGTTGTCAGCAACAGCAGGGGCCCAGCCGGGTCGAAGCCTACTGGGGCCAGGATAATCCGAAAGGGCGCTCGAGCCCCGGTATGAAGGCTTGAAGGAACGGGATGGGTTTTTTAGTCAGTAAGAGTCTGAAACTATCTCCCGCTCCGCCCAAGAGCGGGGGTTGTCATAAGATGATTTTTCCCATCGGAAAAAAAAAGTCTAGTAGCCATAATATGTAAAAAGACCCGATCGGCGTACGTGGATCACGTGTGCCCGATGTACTCGTAGTTCTACCTTAAATCTATTTAAAGCCTAATAGTTTCAAAATTATGTAAAACCACTTGTGGCATTGAAACTAATTGATGTAGTCGTAAATAACTGAAGGTTCAATATCCAAGAGATACGGTTGTTTATCAACAAAACTTAGTTCGAACAAGTTACCAATATCAACAGACACACAATCCTAAGTACACTTTGCTTTTATAGCCTTTACCTTTGACAAAGCATTATTCATAGCCTCATAGATATGCATACGAGCGTTTCGTCACATTCCTGATTCGGCACTATTTATGTATTCATGAGAAAAGAGAAATCTTTAGTGACAAAAGAAAATCCCGATTTGCCACAATTTAATTTATTAATGAGAAAAGAGAAATTCTTAGTAACAAAAATGTCGTCTTGTTAAACTATTCAGTCTAATAGTGTCTGGTTTTTAATTCGAAATCACATTTCTTAGGGTTCCGTACCTCAAAAGGAAAAACTCCCGGGATCACTTTGTTGTCCGTCTGTCTATCTGTCTGTCTGTTAGTCAAGACCCTTTACCTCGAGAACGCTTAAGTTATCGAATTGAAATTAAAACTATATACTCAGATCTGCGGTCCCTTGAAGCTGTGGAAAAATTAAACTTCTGAGATAATGAAAAAAAAAAAAGATACGGCCGTTTATGACGCAAAAAAAGGTATATTTTGACACTCTCAAGGGAATCAAAATTCATAGGGTACTTTCTATTGACCTGGAATTCTAAAATTTAGCATGAAGCAAGGTCTTATAGCACAAGTATATGAAAAAATTTAAAAACTGTTTTGTAGTTACGTCACAAAAATAAACTTGTTTTGCGATACAGTAAAATCATCGTAACTCAATTCGGGAATTGAACTGTTTTCATAGGTAAGTTTGTACAGAACCCTTAGTGCGCGAGTCCGACTCGTACGTGCCTGGTTTTTTTTTTAAACAAGATTGAATGTACAAAAATCACAAGTATGACGAACGCACACTTTTGTTTAAGTACAAGGGTTTTGACATCGTGGCGAATAGGGAAAATAACGAAAATGGGAAGAAAAAGTGACGATAATGAGGAGTTGTCGTGTAACGTTTTATAAATATTAAAAAAGTGGGGGATCTCTAAAGCCATTGAAACGACACGCTCGCTATACGACTCCGCATAATTTTTGCGAGCTTGCAGGAAAATATGATCTTCATTTTCATAAAAAATGCTAAGTGAATTATCTCGTTTGAAACAAGGCGAGATTATATTTATGTATTTATTGCAGATAAACCTGTTTTTTTCAAATTAGGGCATTTCGTCGAAATATAATTGGGCAGCTTTCGTGTGCAATTTTTTTTTGTTTTCAACGCACAAGTGCCGATAGAAAAATAGATCTAAAGTAATATCCACGCATGTGGTGACTTAGCAAAAGCAGCGAAAGTGAAGAACAGGAGCTTTACTATGGCATGTTAAAATGTCAAACGTGCGAGAAAAAAGGATGGCGCTCTACACCCTGTTGAAAATATCGTGGACAGCATTCCGCACCAATAACTCCATCCTCAAAGAGCTTCATATACGGGATAGACTTTCGTCGATTGTGCAGTTACGAATTCTGAAGTTTTTTGGACACGTCTCCAGAAACGAGGATTCGATGGAAAGACTTGTGGTTCGCGGTCGCGTTGAAGACAAGAGAGCCCACGGTCGATCTCCGACTCGTTGGATCGATCTTATCACCAGGGCTACGCAGTCGACAGCAGTACAGTGTGCGCGTAATGCCAGCAACCGCCAGAAATGGATAGACATCGCTGGACATGCTGCAGCCTTGGAGGCAGACGACGACGGCGCGCCGCAATCCTGTTCATCAACAGCCACGACCACTCTGACAAGAGTGCCCGACTAAGAAGAAGATACACCCTATATTATTATCATTTATCATTTATCATTTGTCAAATAATTTGGGTGTCTTCAAGGCTAGAGTGAATAGACTCTTAATAAACTAGTGCGCCTCACTGTCAAAGATTGGATCACTGCTTACCATCAGGTGGGATCGCAGTCAAGTACTAGTTTATATCAATTAAAAAAGAAGGACCTCAGAACCGGTGGACGTGGTGACTATTGAGGATGACTTATGTGTAGCGGTGGACGGTTTATGGCTTTTTTGTTAGGTGGCAAATCATTCAATAACTTTTCCCGCTCTTGGGGTCAGCGGATGAGTTTGTCTGACTTGTATTGATTAAAACTCACTCCTATGTTCCTTCTTTGCCTTGCGTCCCAGGGCTCCGGGTTGTCCTTTCAAAAGCGAACCCATGGCCCCAGTAGGCTTCGACCCTGCTCGGCCCGGCTACGGTTTTGGTTACATTTCATTGAGGCACTCGTGGAACACTACGCGCCGTTGACGATTCGGGCTAGGTCCAGATATTACTGCTTCGCAGAAGGAGGCGACCGCTTGCTACTCCTTCTCGGTCCGGACCATGGCCTGTACCAAAGCCCGGCGCGATAGATCGTTGCCACCGATCGCCCCCACACGGCGGTGCTCACATCTATCCTAAGCTCTACCTTGTCCTCCTGGCGGTCCACAGAATGGTGACACCTTCTTTTTAGGAACCTCCCAAACTTAATTGTCCGGTGAGAACCTCATGCATAAGGTGGGGACGCCATGTTGTTTTTTCAGCTACTCCTCGAAGAGGGGACTTACCGCCATAATTATGGCGTGCCTAAACCCTACATGATGGTACAGTTTGAAATTTGGTACCTAGATAATCAGAAATTAGTCCCAACAAAAATCATTGCACTGCCTTATCACAAAAGGTTAAGGTAGACATAATCCGAAAGCCTAAAATGCTCAACTCATGCGAGATTAATATAATTAATACCAAGGTAAGTGTGACATAATAATCTGTCGGTTTATATTACGGAGGTAGATTGTAGCAACCGTTCCCTGGCTTTTGTTTCACTTCGAATTAAATTAGAATGATTTAATCGTGTGTAATCAGTCCCTTAATACGGTGGTAGGAATGAAGAGATTGTTAATTTTATGTGAAGTATGGCTTTTTGATTTGAAGAGGATTTATTTTAATTAGACTTAGCATTTCTTACTATTGAAAACGAGAAATTACAGAAGATTTGCAAAAAATGACAATATTCATATGGTAAGACTGGACATTAATTCCAACTTAATCTACCCTATCTACATCAACACTAATCTACAATAATATTATAAAGAGGTAAAGATTTTTTTTTGTGTGTAGAAGGTAATCTCTGGAAGTATTGGCCAGATTCTACATGTATTCACCGGTAGAAAGCTGCTTTATTCCTGAGTGACATTTTTTTTTTATGGTGGGAAAAAATCATCCAATGACAACCCCCGCTCTTGGGCGGAGCGGGAGATAGTGTCAGACTCTTACTGGCTAAAAGACCCACCCTGTTCCTTCTAGCCTTTTTTTTATGGTGGGAAAAATCATCCAATGACATCCCCTGCTCTTGGACGGAGCGGGAGATATTGTCAGACTCTTACTGACTAAAAGACCCACCCCGTTCCTTCTAGCCTTCATACGGGGCTCGAGCGCCCTTTTGGATAACCTTGGCCCCAGAAGTCGGCGACCGCCTGCCAGTCCTCCTCGCTCCGGACCTATTCCTGAGTGACATAGTCTTCATTTTATGTACGTGGACGAAAGCACGGGCAAAAGCTAGTTTTGAACATGTTGGGCAGATATATGTTGGAATGATCATTTACCTGAATTCATAACTACGAACTATTTACTTTACGTATCACTTTATTTCAGGTCAAGCTTGAAGAAATAACAAACATAGTACATACTCACAAACTTTTGCCTTTATATACCAACATATTAGTGTAATTCATATGAATTATATTATTTTAATATTAAAACAATGTTTTCTTTTACAAATATCTAGCAAAGAATCAAAAAGAAAAGATTAACAGCAATTAAAAAACGTGTAATTTGATGCTAAAGTATAAGTAATTACTTAAATACCCTAAGGAAAGTAAATCAAACCCAAAAACCACATCACAAAGTCCACACTGTAATTGGTTTTCCTTCAAACTTTAATAAATTAGCAATGAGAAGATAATCCAAACTTCTAAAGAGAACTTTACTCGAGTTTTGTTAGTTTTAGACATTAGCGCAAATTCTGTTGACTACCGACAGCGTTTAATTCAAAATATCGCTTTATTTGACTAACAGGGTAATTAATAATAGAAAAATTAAAAAAAAAAAACCTCCGACGCATAATATCTATAATAAAAAGTTAAAAAAAAACTGGTCATGACGAACTCGACGTATTTACTAGTAGGCAATCCAGGGTCCCATTAGCCACCTCGCAGTTCTAGCATCAGGTCCTCGTCATCATGATAAATATTTAAAACTGGTTAAGACGAATCTAATGAGCCCAAACTCGATGTATCTACTAGAAGGCACTCCAGGGTTCCATCAGCCACTTCCCAGTTCTAGGTCATCATCAGGTCTTGGTCATCAGGTTCTCATCGGCATGACAAACGAACATTTAAAAAAGCCGACACTGCACGGGTTTATTAATAGGCATTCCAAGGTTACGTCTTTTACCTCCGACCTCCATCATCAGACCAACTTTATAGCGTCGGCATGTAGGTACATGAGTATTTCAAACATTAGGACACATATATGTTTTATTAGTTAAGTATACATCCATTAAGTGTTTAAGATCTCTGCCACAGCCAACAAATGAGCTGATAACTTTGAACCCCTGTACAGATCTTCATTAATCGTATCTAAGAATGATTTCGATAATGTCAGCTTCCAAATAAAAACAAACCGCTTCAAAATCGGTCCATTCGCTGAGGAGCTACGATGCCACGGTCAGTGGTATAACACCCCACTTTTCCGACGGGGGTTAAAAAGAGTTGAAATACCCAATGCAACTGGTTCTTCTAAACACAGGTTACCTCGTAACCTATCTAGAAGAGCAGTACTGCACCCATTAACTAGTCTAAGTAAATACGTGGCTGTGTAACCAAGAATTTCCCATCGCGGTCATTGCTGCCTGATTACTTAAAAAAAATTCGCTTAAATCCTGCGGCGTGGCACCAAAACTCTTTGAAGTCTGGGTGGTGGTCAGGCGGAAGTGTCTTTGCTGGTACCTAAGTTAGTTCTAAATTTATCAATAAATTGAATGTGGTGCATTGTGCATTGCGCTTTTTTCACCACTGCTCTCAAAACGGTGAAGGAAAACATCGTGAGGAAACTGGCATGTCCTAGAACCAAAAAATCGAAGACATGTGACATTCACCAACCCGCACTGGGCCCGCGTGGTGGATTACGGCCCATTCCCTCGCCTAGAGAGGAGGCCTGAGTCCCAGCAGTGGGAACATTAAAAAGACTGATGATGATGATGATGATGATGATGATGATTGCGCTATAGAAGCAGTGGTTGCGTGATTGACAGCTGCGTTGCGTGTCTTGGGATGAATTCCCACAAGGAACAAATATTTGTATGGCCTACAGATATAGCGGTTCCGGGTCTGTTTGACTTATCTATGTAATTTAACAAGTTTGTGTATGCACCCACGATACTGGAATAAATCCTGGTGTGGGGAAAATTAAAAACAGAAACACGCATTTATAAGGAACGATTGCATTTATGTTACTGTCAAAAACAACTTTTTCAAAACACTTGCTAAGAAAGTGACTCTTATTGCACTGCACTTAGGTACATAATGGCCCTTGTTACCAAACTGTGACATTTTGATTACCATTACGCACTAGTGCTATAATGTAGTTAAAACCTTATTTTTCAACCTCTGCCCCGCCATAATTATATTACATTTATCGTATCAGGATGGGCGCTGGTCGTCCCCCACGAGTCGCCGGTCAACCCCCGTTTATTCATTTCAGTAAGTGTATTAAAAGGTAAATAAAAAAAATATGGGCGCGCATATGAGAACAGATTTTTACCGCCACGAAAGTTTGCTAGTTTTATAGTTATTTTCTTCACAAGTGTATTGAAAAACGTCGTATGATACACGTGAGTAATTAATGATTACCGTTCTCGGCTCTATTAAGACCCTCGCCACGGCTCGGTTCTAAATACCGCCTCGTTGGAAATCACTAACATTACACGCTTATATCATAATGTACTATAATTGACTAACATTTTGACAAGTTCTTGGCTTTGATTTTTGCTAAGATGATATTGCGATCTGAATGCGAACGAAACGAGAATAGTTCTTGGTAAAAAGTTGATATTCTCGAAATCGTAAAGATCACTTTGAAATTCGAACGCTTTTGGAATATGAATTCTCAATCACTTCTATAATCAAATTAATTCCCTTTGAATTTGTGTGCATTCACTTGATGACATTTGCAAATTGCATTACTGCTTGAAAATTTCTGCTTCATTCGTTCTGAATTTAAAATAATGTTTGGTTTAGTTGGCGCCGAACAATCGGGCCGTTGATTTTATCGAGTTAAATATAAATCATTAGGATAAAGCGAGGCTAACACAAGTTTCAATGTTTCAGACAATAGTCGAACTCAAAAGTTAAGCGAGGCAATAGAACAAGTTCCCAAAGACGCGTCCCGGGCAGGATTATTAAACAAAACAATGAAGCCTGCTGATAAGTTTCGTAGAGGCTTTGTAGCGCAGTGGGCCAGCAGTATCTGGCTTGTATCTAGGATATAGTCGCACGATAGTAGAAAGTTATCCCAAAGGAACATACCCCGAAGATAAAGGACCTAGTCTACCTGTGAAGCAAGTTGCATTGAAATCGGTCCATCAGTTCGAGCATGAAAAATTAACAAACATACGCACACACACCACTCACAAACTTTCGCTTTTATAATATTAGTGTGATATGTGAAATAAGGCCTGACTGAAGACGGATTGGGCAGAATGGCTCTGGAGTATCTTCTGATAGATATTACAGCGTTGAAGGGCCTTCCATTAGCTAGAGGTAGACCGATCTAGTGAGAGTCGCAAAAGTCAGTTAGGTACGAGAAGTAAGATCAAAAGAAGCTTTGGAAGTGTTTTGTCTGGATAATAGGGAATCAGCTTATAATATACACTTTTACAAATATTATGCGACTTTTTGTCAGAGCCGGTTATCGAACCCAGGACCTTCGTAGGCGCGGGCTTGCGGACGGCGAGCAATGGGTAGCTTGCTGCCCGGTGACTGTCCGGACCGAGTCCAAGTCGTCGACGGCGCGCACTGTTCCCGCGCGCCTCAAGGAGCTGTCAACAACAGCAGGGGCCTAGCCGGGTCGAAGCCTACTGGGGCCAGGGTTATCCTAAAGGGAAGCTCGATCCCGGTACTAAAGGCACGAACGAACGGGGTGGGCTTTTAGTCAGTAAGAGTCTGATACTATCTCACGCTCTGCCCAAGAGCGGGGGTTGTCATCGGATGATTTTTCCTACCATAAAAAAAAAAAAAAAACTTAGGACCTTATAATCAGCAGTAGTGTTTGCAACCACAAGCAGTAGTCCAGAGTTTGTAAGTTTGTAGTGTGACACCCCTGAGCCTCATGCCTTGGAAAGCTCATAAAGCTGTTGGTCTTGCGCCTGATCGCCATCCCAATGGGCTAAGTGAGTAAAAAAAATTTCGGAAATTCAAAAGTGACTTTTGTCCAGCTTGCATCTTCACAACGAATCACAGTACGTTGATCCTGTGCCTAATCTCTCCCCGGCCATTTCAGATTGCCGTCGCATCGAGCTACGAGAGTAAAGGAACAGAGAATGCACCTGTGTTTGCGCACATGCTTTTGCACTATAATATCTCCTGCGTAGATCAAATACTAGACTATCTCTGTTCACATTAGAGTTCGCGATCGAAACTCGGTTAGGAGTATTATGCTAAATGTAACATTCAAAAGGACGAAATAACACCCAAAATAATGAACTAAAAAACCAATCTACACTAAGTTTTGAGTCAAAAACTTGACGCCTTATCGATTAGTATTCTATCAAGAATATTGAATATTACTAGAGACTTGTAATAGGTCCTTGAAACTTAATAACAGTGTTCTAAACTTCAAAGGTGGAACTTTACACCACAAACTCAAGAAAATTGTACACCATAAACTATGGGTTGTTTCGATATAAGGCTGTGGACACACTAGTCGATTGAATACTCATACCTAATTTCAATTTACTTTTTTAAATTGAAATGAGTCAGATAGCTTTGGATTCAAAGTACAGCTGTTGCTAGTGTGCAGAAAATAGACGAAACTCTTTATCATTAAAAAAATGTTTTCATTATTTACAGACGTTATAGGTAGTCAAACTCAGAACTGTCATGGTCAAACCATTTGAAAGTTATAACGAGTTTCTAGCCGCCGAAGGAACCTGATAATCTACCATAATACACGTGATGATGAAAATTTATCCTCTCTCCTACATTTTGCTGTGCCCGATGAAAATTTTCAAAACCATCTATGTACATATTGTGGATTGCAATAAAGTATTGTGTACTATTTCAGGCACCAGTTTCTCACTTAGTTAAATACCGGTTTTTGAATTATAAAACTATAGCATTAAATAACCTTATGAAGATAAAAATAAACATTTTATATTATTTATATAATAAAGAAATAACGAACAAGAAAATTTTAATTTTTTTCTATCATGTTGCCCACCTAATATTTTCGTAAGTAAATTGCTTCGGAAAGGCCACGTTAGTGGGCAGAGCCTGCCTTGTTAGATCTAATCACGTTAATAACTGTGACGTCATTATAGTGACGTCCCCTCTAATTAGAAAATGTAGCCCGTGTGTCGTGTTACCTAATCGTTGGGTAGTTTATGAGGATCTTTATTATAAAGCTATTATATGAGGTCAGCGTGGAGTTTTTGTTTGAAAAGAATACAAACTCGTTTTGATAGGTTAAAGTTTAGTAATTATATTATATAGGTGATACTTGGTGATCAAAAGCAACTTTTTAAGCAGTATAGTTAGTTCATAGTTTTTAACGATGAAATAGAAGGCATGTGACATCTCAACCTGTATTGGGCCCGCGTGGTAGATTACAACTATTTCTATTTGTGGCGTTTTTGCCGGTTTTGGTTGTTTCAAGCGCCAGTGGCATGATGTACCTATATGACACATATCTATCAGTCGAGACCAAACAGACGACCGAAGGGGTTGGTGGTGCAAATATATAAGGTGACTGGTAATTAGTGTACGATACTTAAACACGTGATTGTGCTCATGATAACCAACAACTTTTACTTAATTTTTACTTACTATGGGAACAAACCGGAAATCGCGAAAAAAAAATCAGCTGTTCAGTACATTTATGTTTGCCTAATGTACTGAACAGCTGATATTTTTTTCGCGGCTTCGGCTTTGCTCCCATAATAATAATTGTTTGTTATCATGAGCACAATCACGTGTTTAAGTATCGTACACTAATTGCCAGTCACCCTATATAATACGTGTCCCATGACATTGGTATACCATAAAATAGTACAATTAGCATAACAATACATTATTATTAGCTATTTTAGTTGTCATGTCTTAGAATTAGAAAATCAAAGACATGTGACATACCAACTCGCACTGGGTCAACGTGGTGTATTACGGCACATTTCCTCTCTTATAAAGGAAGTCTGAGTCCCAGCAGTGATGAGCCGTGGGTTCCTGTAGTGGGATCATTAAAGGCCGCTTATACTTCAACCTACTTATTAAAAAAAAAAAAAATCAAAAATCGTACCAATAAATGGCACTGCACGAAAACTTTGAACTAACACAATCTCAAAAACTATAAACCCCAACAAATTTCTATAATCAACCACACATAAACCATAAAAAATCCTCTTACTAACTGTAATAAAAGAATACATAAAGGAAGCACAAGTAACTGAATGCATGCAAGCAAGCCTGTAATGGCGCAAAGTGCATTCAACCACAGCCTACTAAAATGGGCTACAGTATAATGACTTGGATTGGATTTGTTTGTCAGGTCAAAGGTGAAGGAACTCTTGCGTGATCGGCTGTATTGCGACTCAGACTGCATAGACTTGGATGTAAGCTGTGTATGTGTAAAATGTTGTGGATGAGGCATTACATTGAGGGTTGTTTTGTAAACTGATGTGACAGTTGCAAGGTCTGGTATGAATACCATGATAAGCGTGGCCAATTTTTATTTAATTTAACGTATAATTTTAATTTAATTTAATGTATAATTTTAATTTAATTTAATGTATAAATTTAATTTAAATTAATGTGTGTTTTTGCTTGATTTAATAATTTTACAAATGTATTTTTAAAAATCAATCTTCGCGTGACCAGAGGGCTGGACTGTTCTTCAGTCAACGAATTTTTTGATGCCCTCTGAGTTTTCCCCGTTTTTCAGCCTTTTTTAATCGTTTGTACATATTATTATTTTAAGTTTGTATATATATACCTAGTGATTATTTATTAAAAACCAAACATTATAATAATAATGATTTGATGTACAGTAAGTATATATTCGTTTAGCCAGCGGTATTTACTGCGGTAATCTTGTATGATATGTGGATAATGCAGTAGGTGCAATATTGTAAATGCTTGTCTGTTCTGTTTTTTTGGTGTATTTGTATATTGTTGTTATTTATTGTCCTACAGGACAGGACAGGAGAAAACAGAGCAGATGCCCGGCCGATAGCTCGCAGTGTTCACCTTAATAGTATTTTTTTTCCAAATGTTTTGCAGAATCAAAATTATTTACACATATATTTATGTATTCTATTACTGAACTAAATGCATTGTCAGAAATTACGTTCCTATTTGCCTCAAGAATGAATTAGCCCACAGAATTACACATTCATCAGTGTAGTGGTTTCCTAAAATAGTGCCTTAGAGTAACACACGTATTTTAATTTAGTAATGGAATTGTGTTGAATTTTAATTTTGTGCAATTTATTTTATTATTTTATTTGACTGTGTAATAGTATGATTATACATATTATCTATTGCAATTTTATTTAAATAATATAATTTTGTGTAATTTAATTTATTTTGAGCTTTAATTTTATTTATTTATACTCGTATGTTTATGCAAGTATGAGCCATTTATAATTTGAAATTAATAAATAAAAAAAACATACATTTAGCCGAACATAGAACCTCCTCCTTTTCGAAGTCGGTTAATAATAATAACAAAAAAAACTAGGTAATTGGATTGCAGATCGCAATACCGTATTATAAGTTTACGGTGTGATGTTTATCCTCGTGAATGCTTCTTAGAGTTCAGACGCACACCTTGTGAACTAGACGGTAAAGGTTCCAGCGAAGCGTTATACTGTACATAAAAGGTTGTCGTCGACTTCGCTCATCCATGCGTATAACGAATTTACTTTATTTATTTAAGTAATATTGAAGGACTTACAGTCCATCTGTATGAACTTTGATGAAATAAATTTTTGGGTTAAAAAACCATTTTCTTTTGAAAAAATATGCCAGAAAGTACCGGTAGCTGTTAAAAATGCGAATCATAAAATTGAGTAATTTACCGCCAAAAAAATCTTCACAGCTGTCGAAATATTTCAAAGAAAAATCGCAATTTTGTCTCGAAATAATATGTTTTAATTTTAGCGATCTTTTTAATTTTTGCCTGACAAACTCCGGGCAGTGAGACGGAGTTACGGCAGATCACAGGGAGATAGCGCGATGAACTAGACAGATTCCACCAGAACTGGCAAGAGGAAGCCCGGGCGCGTAAAAGCTGGAAAGAGTGGAAAGAGGCCTTTGCCCAGGAGTGAGACAGAACAGGAGAACAAAAAAAAATAATTGCGGTCTGTTTTGTTTGTCTAAAAGTGAGTTGACCTAACTAACTTTAACGAAAACCAATGCCTCATTAACTGACCTGGTTAAGCGAAATACGGGTTGTACTAATAAGCAATAGCTAAAACGAAGTCACCTATAACATTTACATTCACCGGTCAAAGGGTGAAAAAGTTATACTTACGGATTTAACCGAAAAGAAAAACAATTATTTTTTCTAAACAAAACTAACGTTTTCATGATATATTTTTTATTATTGATAGGGTCGTATTTGAACACTATCTTACGTAATGGTAAGTAACAATGTGATCGACTCTTGACTTAAAGACCCCTAGGTCATTGCTATCGGGAAATATAAACTCCAGCAGAAAATTTTACTCCTCAGCTGTATGCACAATGAATGTGTACACAAAACGTTGTGTGTGCAGACTGGTAAAATTCAATGATCACTGTTAATGTTACATTTAAAATTAATCCCGACGGGAATTATGACATAACTCTTACTATAATCCACACTTAACGGACCTAGCAATGAGTTACAAGGTGAAAAAAAAAACATGACTTCCATCTCGTGCATATTAACGATGCATTTTCTTAAAGTCAATCAAACAAAACACTTGATTTTCTGGTCCATTTATCTCAAAGACCATCTGCCTAATGAACACTGATTAGTTGCGTCCCAAATTATGTGGACCCAAGTTTCGATCCCTTATAGTACGTGCCAAGAATATAGCTAGTAAAACCTACAATACTAACTTAGTGTTAGCCGAAAGGACTTGAATACCTAACTAGGTATTATAAATTTTGGGACATTATGTTACTGTAACTTAAGGAGACAGCTCAAAGAAAAGTATAAATAGAATGTGCAATATTTATGTCGTCTTACAAGATTTAACTGGACATGTTTTATGGTAACTCTATCTTTTTCTCTGGCGTAGCTTAGTAAAACAGTTTTTGTAATTGTTTCTGTATTTTTAGGAGCACTAAACTGATACTGCAGAAAACTGTTTCTTTGGTAATACCTCGTACAAATAAATACTTAACAATAGCCAATTTTATCTACTTTCTCTCTCCTCGATTGCCGTGGTAGCCTTCCGGGCATCAAGTGTCGCAAGACGATTCCAATCACCGAAGGTGCGGGTTTGTGGACGGTGAGCCGTCCAACCGCCATCCAAAAAGGCCGGTGACGGAATATGGGTGGGTTTTATCTACACTTATATTATAGAGAGGAAAAGTTTTTTTTTTTTGTTTGTAGAAGGTAATCTCTGAAAGTACTGATCCGATTGCAAAAAAAAATTTCACCGATAGAAAGCTGCTTTATTCCTGAGTGACTAGGCAATATTTTATATACGCGGGCGAAGCTGCGGGCAAAAGCTAGTTCAATATAAGCCTGTCACTTTCTCCTGCTCTACTCAGAAGTAATTTCATGATATCCCAAAAAAAAACAATATTTAATTTATATTATTATTACTCAAACCAGTCCTCACGGTACGCGTCCAGATCATCCCGCCACCTCTTTCTAGGCCGACCTCGACGGCGCTTTAATTCAGTAGGGACCCACTGTGTGGCGACGCTCGCCCAGCGGTCCCTATGTATGCGGCTGACATGACCCGCCCAGTCCCATTTGAGCCTGGCAGCCTTTTTGCCCACGTGAGGACTGGTTTGAGACGGCGCAGGAGAAGAAAGTTTGGAAGGACTTGGGGGAGGCCTTTGCCCAGCAGTGGGACAACAACGGCTAGAAAAAAAAAAAAAAAAAAATTATTAATACTCGTATTAAAATTTAAGACAGTAATTGTGCACAGAGAATTTTTTTGCCATTTAAAGAACATCTGTTTTCGTAGCTTTAAGTATGTCTTGACTGAAGTCTGCGCACAGCCTTAGCTAACCACAACCACAGAATCAGGTTGAAACCAATTTGGCCGTGGGTACTTGATAATTTCGTGTATTGTGTATTTGTATGGTAGCTTTCACTGTCAGCGATAAGACCGCCATTGTACCCATAGATTTAGTCATAGTCATAGTAAAAAAAAAAAAATAATAATAAAAAGTTTAAGTTTGTGATATGATGATGAAATAGTTGGTAACTAAACTTATAGTTTAGTTACCAACTATTTTGGTATATAATAAATATTGTTCTATTGATTTATTATATCATGATACTTTTTTATTATTATTGATACCGAGCCTATTAATAATAAAAACTTTGACCACTATCTCACCTGATGGTAAGCGATGGTGTGGCCGACGATGAAACACGCTTAGGTACCTAGAAGTAACCTTTTCACTCTTGAATTAAAGACCCCTAGGTTGTAGATATCAGGAAACACAGATCCCAGCAGGGATTTCCGCTCCTTACCTATACGCATAATGCATCCATCATTTGGCCTCGCTTCTATTAGGTTCTTCCTCGTTAGGTCATCAATCTTTAGAACTCACTCAAACTTAAATGACAGTGAGTAGTATATTTGCTTGTAGAATAGATGGTCGATGGGGCCAAAAGGTTCTGGAGAGACGACCGATTACTAGAAGACGCAGCGTTGGAAGGTTTCCCACACAGAATTCTGTTACAAAATCAGGAAAAAAGCGTTACTATTGAATGGTTTATCAACTCTCTCGGTAATGTTAATTCAACCGAATGGTTGTCTTATCAATTTATCCCTCGTCGTCGTACCCGACGTGTGTCACCTACATACAGAGATTTGTTCAATGATCCACTGTTGTGCCGAATACGGAAAATAAATCGGTATTCTTCCTTTTGAACTTTTTATGAATCCGCTGAAGCAAAAAATATTGTAACCCAAACGTGATTTTATGTTTGACTGCTATAAATATATAATTTATCTATGTCCAGTTTTAGAGTACTTACGAGTATGTCTATATTATCTGTTGTCCATATCTATTGTGGTTCTTGATAATTCTTTGGGCTATGTTAAACAAGGCACCAGATAACAGTGGAATTAAGTACACTGACCTTTTCTTAATGTTTTTGCGTAGGCACCCTAAAAAACTAACTATGAATTGCTTTTCATTACTAGATCATGTAAGTGTTCCCGCACACGGTACTCAAAAAAACGCCGCCACAAAAAAATGCCAGAAGCGGTCACAAAAAAAAACGCGACAGCTTGTGGCTATACGTGCAGTACCATAATGGACTCTGACGAAGAAGGATCATTATTATAGAAAACGCCGCCACAAAAAAGTAACGCTAGAAGCGGCTTCAAGCTTTTTTTTGTGGCGGCACCGTCGCACACGAGCCACAAAAAAGGCCGCCTCCAAAAGAAGCTTGAAATGGCTTGTTTTTATGGCTCGTGTGCGGGGGACACTGAAGGATCAAAATACATGACATATCGATTCAATACAGCTTTGTCTTTATTTCCGTTTTTGAAATTAAGAATGTCAACAAATGTAGGACGGTCAATGACTGTTATTCCACGTTTATCTGGCAAAATAACTTTAATTTCGGAAGTCAGTGTTTCTATAATAGTTTTGTCTCTTCGTTATTTAACACCGACTTCTGAAATTAAAATCAAAACAAAGCAACTTTACTTGTAACCGCAGTTCTGCTGTGATTCTATGAGGAGTTCTGTTCCATATCTTCGAAGTTCATGGTCAGATCATAACAATATTTCTATGGGACCAACTTGTAAGCATAACAATCAAAAAAAGAATTTTCAAAATCGGTCCACAATTGACCGAGATATCGGTGAACATACATAAAACAAAAACTTATATTCAGCCGAATATAGAACCTCCTCCTTTTTGAAGTCGGTTTAAACCACCCTAATAATACGATTAAAAATCCATCAAAAACAGTGCACACTCAAATTCGTAGCTCCACAACAACTTTACACAAGCGTTCCTTAATTTATAGACAACGGATATCCGCCAGATAGTGGTGTCTGGCCGACTAATTTACAGTCTCGACACTACCTCGTTGTTTTCTTACTACAAACGTTTTAAGTTTTTTACTATGCCTATGCGTTTAAATAGTTTTGTTAACCTCAGGTACAATTGATATAATCTGCCTTTGTCCCTTGGGTCAACAGAAATATTTAGTAGGCTGCCTATAAGTACATCATACCATAATATGGTCATATAATGGTACGATGACGACCATCATAGTATGGCCAATTTTCTCTCATAGAATGGCCTGAGCCGAGTAGTGGGAACATTATAAAACCGATGTATGTGAAAAATTTAAAGTTTAAGGTTTAAATTGAAAAGATTGGTGCATTCTTTTGCACAGGCATCTCCTATATGAAGTGATTTATAAATAAAGTTTAGAGATTAAGTTTTTTATGCAAATAAAGTCGAATAATATAGTTGTTTATTTATCGATTTTGAAACTAGCAATAGTTTTTAATATTAGCTATATATGTGTTCTATTATTGTAAGCATCGATATATATGTTCAATTGTAAGTAACTTAATGTAATGATACTTCATTCTACTTGAAATACTAAAGTTTATTCTATTCTATTCTATTCTACTTATCTGTTATTTATTTATTGTGCACACCGACCACAGTGTTGTCTTTTTAACCCAAAGGTTGATTGGTAAAGAATGCCTTGTTGCATTAAGTCCGCATATGTACCACTACAGTACATGAAGTTTAAATAAATAAAATTATTGCTTTTTTATCATCTTCTTCTTTCTGACCTTGTCCTGTTTTATATAGAGTCGGCCCAATGCATTTTTTTCTTCTATATGTCCTGTTACCCGTCATGCTATTAGTATCCCCCGTTTCTTTCATAACACTTTTTAAACAGAATTTTTTTTCTTTATTACGTCATTTTATTTAAAATGTCATCTCATTATTTATCAAAGCTATTTTAATAATTTTCTGTGTTATTTCTTACTTTACATATTTTGTCACCAATAAAATGCACTACAATATTGCCAATGAAAGTATTATTAGTTTCAAACACGCCACAAGTTGCTATTATTATTGTATGTGAATATTAATTTCTTTTACCATTTTTTCATTTCATATTATATTCAAAGGGTCAAAAAGGCACACGTATATTCTACCCTCATTTAAAACTTCATTAAACTTAGTTATTAGTTTTAGATTTCAAAGTTCTTCGTTAGTATCATGATAATGAACGGAGTCTATTTATAGTTTTATATTATTACTGGATGTTACTAGTGAAAGTAAACGATTATTCCAAAGAATCCTACAACCGGAATCAAAGTATCATATATCCTGGAGCCGGATATACACACACACATATATGCATAGAAACTTTTGTTTTAATGATAGTGGATACTAATATTTTTTCAGCCGATTGCATATTTTTAATTTGATTGATCATACTTTTGTTATTGTGGGTCCAGTTAAACAATAAAAATACAGGAAATAAATTTGTGATCAAGTGGACCTGCAGGTCCAGTCAACCAAAAACTTTTGTTATTCAATCACCGTGCTATACAGGTAGTTCTGGGTCCACTGTGATGATGATTTTTTTAAGGATATGTATCTACTTGTATATTAAATCCCACTAAAACATACCTGTTAAAAAGGGGGCCAAGTTCCTATCGGCTAATTGTTCGCTAAAAAAAGGGTTGAAATCCAATCCAATGCCAAGTTTAGATGCACCTCAAAATCGATCATAATCATCTCCATCAACAGCCTGATCATTGTTAAATTTGAACTTGGCAGGTTTTCATGCTACACGTAACACTTGATTAATTGTATAATTAAATTTATTATTTATATAATTAAATTAACCTGCCAAGTTCAAATTTAACAATGATCAGGCTGTTCGTACCTATCGTACCTATCGTATTTTTTTCCTTTTGTGCCACGCCCGCGTCCATTGTTAACCTTAGATCGTATTCTCATTGTATAACTGGTTCATAAATATTTTATTAAGAATTTGATATTCGATTAAACCAACTCACGCTTGACCGATCTCTTAAATTTCTTGTGACATATTTTATACCCCCTCCCTCTTTCCTCTCCTCCTCCTCTGCGTATTCTCATATCACTGGTTCATAAATATTAGATTGAGCCAACTCACGCTTGACCGATTTCTTAAATTTCTTAATTTTTTGTTAATCTACATATAACACACGACCTGTGTGTTAAATTTCATAATGCTAAGACAATTGGAAGTGGCCTAGAGGTTTTGATTACCGGTCAGTGAGTCAGTACCAAAATTAGCTATATTCACAGGGTCATATTTCAGGATCTACTGAAGCTATATCTATGAAATTTGGCATACTGCTTTAGTACTAGTATATGATAACGTAGATACAATTTTATCTCTGTACTTGTGAGTGCACGGCACGCGCGGCCTGTTGCTGGAACTTGGCCTGCGCACTGCCGTGCGCTTAGATTAGCTACGCAAAAGATACTTTAATCTGTTGTTGATCATAAGCTTGATGTTACGTATATATGAACTATCAAAGTCGTATTTGCGTCGATTTGAATCAAGTATTCATATGGATGCAGGATTCAAATCGACGCAATTAGAGTATTGCTATCAGAGTAGTGGGCCCGCCTTCACTTGATGGCAGACAATGCAGTGTTTTGACGTGAATGCATGTCTTACATCTACTGCCATATTCTTATTTAAAGGTTAAAACATAGGTGTTTTGTGAAAGAACAGACATCCTCACGCCACAGCAACCGAGATCACGACCCCGATTTCCAGTTACCGTATTCGTGGGCTTGCGGACGACGAGCAACGGGTAGCTCGCCGTCGACGGAGTGTAGCGTTACACGCGCGTTTCAAAGAGATGTCAGCAAAACCTGGGGGCCAGCAGGACCGAAGCCTACTGGGGCCGTGAGCGCTCTGTTCCCTGCGCGAGGGGAACACTCCCCCCCGCCCATGGCTCCGCCTCCGCCAGCGGTGTCTGACGCGGACCGCAATAGCGACGACGACGATAATGCTCCAGAGGTGACCGAGGCAGAGATGAGAGTGGCGGTGCAAAGGCTGAGTGCCAAGAACGCCGCCCCAGGACCCGATGGCTTGCCTGGGAAAGCCTGGGTCCTGGCCATGGAGGCTCTCGGGCCTCGACTGAGAGGGCTCTTCAGCGCATGCTTGGAGAGGGGCCAGTTCCCACTTCGCTGGAAGACGGGGAAACTGGTCCTCATCGCGAAGCCAGGGCGCCCTGCGGACTCTCCGTCCGCGTACCGGCCCATTGTGCTGCTCGACGAGGTGGGCAAGCTCTTTGAAAGAGTGATTGCGAGCCGCCTCGTCGCGCGCCTTTCACGGGTGGGGCCGGACCTTTCGGACGGACAGTTCGGCTTTCGCAGGATGCGCTCGACGGTGGACGCCATCATGCGCGTGCGAGCCCTCACGACGGGGGATGCGGTGTCCCAGGGTAGGCGTGTCGTGGCAGTGTCCTTGGACATTGCCAACGCTTTTAATTCCCTGCCCTGGAGTACGATCCGGAGGGCACTCCGGTACCACCGGGTGCCCGAATACCTCTGTCGAGTAGTCGAGGCCTACCTGTCGGACAGGTATATTGTCTACCCCGGTCACCAGGGAGACTGGAAACGTCGGGAGATGTCGTCCGGTGTTCCGCAGGGGTCGGTACTAGGGCCACCCTTGTGGAACATCGGGTACGATTACGTGCTGCGGGGCGACCTCCCTGACGGGGTCAGCGTGGTCTGCTACGCAGACGACACGCTGGTTCTAGCGCAGGGAGAGTCATACCGGGCGGCGGCCGCATTAGCGACACGCGGGGTTGCGATAGTCGTTGGTAGGATCCAGGAGTTGGGACTCGAGGTGGCGCTGCGCAAATCCGAGGCCATGTGTTTTCACGGTCGCGGCCGTCGGAACGCGCCACCGTCGGGTTCCCAACTAACGGTAGGAGGAGTTCGCATCGGCGTCGGGACATCGATGAGGTACCTGGGACTCATCCTCGACAGTCGATGGAATTTCGTGGAGCATTTCCGACGTCTGGCTCCCAAACTCAACCGGACTGGGGCCGCTCTCAAGCGGCTCCTGCCCAACCTTGGGGGTCCAGACGCCTCCTGCCGGAGGCTCTACGCGGGGATCGTTCGGTCCATGGCCCTCTACGGGGCGCCGGTGTGGGCGCCGTCGCTGCAAAAGCGACCGGCGGCCATTCTGAACGCCTGCCAGAGGGTCATGGCAATTCGGATGGTGCGGGGATACCGCACGATTTCCTGCGAAGCGGCGAGCCTTCTGGCTGGCCTACCACCGTGGGATCTGGAGGCAACAGTCCTTGCACACATGCACGACATGCGCGTGGAGATGCAACGCCGGGGTGAAAGTCCTCTGCCGCAACAGGTCACGGCATGGCGGACAGAGCTCCGGCGGGATCTCATGGTGGAATGGCGTCAGCGACTATCGCAACCCCGTCATGGGCACGCCACAATTATGGCGATAAGTCCCCTCTTTGAGGCGTGGCTGGAAAGACCTCACGGCGTCCTAACCTTCCGCATGACACAGGTCCTCACCGGAAATGGCAAGTTCGGGAGGTTCCTGTTCCGAATTAAAGCGGAAGTGACGCCCGGGTGTCGCCACTGTGCGGAACGCCCGGAGGACACGGTGGAGCACACAATCGCGGTGTGCCCTGCTTGGGCGGAGCATCGCCGTGCCCTCGTGGGGGTGATCGGCGGCGGAGACCTCTCGCGCCGGGCCTTGGTCGAGGCCATGGTCCGGAGCGAGGAGGAGTGGCAGGCGGTCGCCGACTTCTGCGAAGCAGTAATGCTCGCTAAGGAGGAGGCCGACCGCATCAGGCAACGGCGCTCTCGCCGCCGCCGCCGGGATTCCGATCCCGATTTCCAGCCACCGTAGGCGCGGGCTTGCGGACAGTGAGCAATGGGTAGCTCGCTGTCCGGCCGTCCGGTAACCGTCCGGACCAAGCCCAAGTCGTCGACGGCGCGCGCTGTTCCCGCGCGCCTCAAGGAGTTGTCAGCAACAGCAGGGGCCCAGCCGGGTCGAAGCCTACCGGGGCCAGGGTAATCCGAAAGGGCGCTCGAGCCCCGGTATCGAAGGCTTGAAGGAACGGGATGGGTTTTTTAGTCAGTAAGAGTCTGACACTATCTCCCGCTCCGCCCAAGAGCGGGGGTTGTCATAAGATGATTTTTCCCATCGAAAAAAAAAAAAAAAAAAAAAAAAAAAAAAAAAAGCCTACTGGGGCCATGGGTTGACTTCCGAGAGGGAAACCCGAGGTCGTGGAACCCAAGGCAAAGAAGGCACACAAGAGTGAGTTTTAGTCAGTAAAAATCTGACACGTCCTTTCGCCTTCCACCTTAGAACGGGAAAAGTCACTGGATGATTTCCCACCTATAACAAAAAATGTACTTAGGTTACTTCAGGGAAAATACTCTAGAAAAATGACTGAGTCGTACGAAATTGATGAATCAGCGCCAATGACAAGTGCCTCAGTCTTCGAGCCACAAGTGTCACTCTTGACATCTGAAGCCTGTTTGAAGCTGTGACATGTCACGCGGATCAGCAAAATTGGCGTTTCTGAAGACATTTTTCATCTTGAAGTGGTTGACGATTTCTTATGTTATTTTATGACTGTATTTCTGAGGAGGTAATTTTGTCATTAAATTATTACGACTCGTCTCAGAATTTAGTTGTTTTCTTTTTATTTGTTGTTAACAGTTTTCATTACGTGAATATACTATAGGGCGCGTCGGTCTCCATAAATTTTATATGAAAACTGGACTTATAAAGCTACACTAGATCCACGGCACTTGACGTCATTCTACGTACAAATCAGACGTGTTACACGTGTGCGTCAATCTAATGCAGTTCTAGCTTAATCGGACAGCAGATCATTCCAAACCAAATTCGAATGAACGTTTTTTTTTTTTTAATTGATATAAACTAGTACTTGACTGCGATCCCACCTGATGGTAAGCAGTGATGCAATCGTTGATGGTGAGGCGCACTAGTTTATTAAGAGCCTTCACTCTTGCCTTAAAGACACCTAAATTATAATCAGACGGGAAGACCGCAGCAGGCAAATTGTTCCAGTCTATCGATGTACGCGGTATAAACGACGAGGCGAAACGCTTGGTCCGGACCGTAGAGGTTTCAACAACATAAGGGTGAATTATAATACTCGCCGTTCGTCGGCTTGTCCGATGGTAGAAGTGGGATGGTGGAATCAAGTCATGTATGTGTCCACATACGGACGATTAATATCAGTGGCTGGTTGTGTCAGTGATAAATAGTTGATTACATACTAGAACGCACATGAACCCAAGTCTTCTCATAGGTATTTATTTTTCGGATTGCTATGTACCCAAGCGGTTTCTTTTTAAGTGGGAAAACATCTAATGAATTCTCGGGCGTGTCAGACTTTTACTGACTTAAAACAATCTGTGTCATTCAGTTCGTTCCAGGACCACAAACGGTCATACGGTGAGCTACACATTGCTTGTCGTCCGCAAGCCCTTGTCGACAGTGGCCGGGGATTATCCTGCAACTCTCAACGTCTGAGGCGTCCTTTAAGGCGGCAACTTTGTTATGAGGAAGTCCGTCTTGTGAAAAATCAGTACTAAATAAAAAACACGTGAGCGGTGCCCTTTGTTTTTAGGGTTCCGTAGCCAAATGGCAAAAAATGGAACCCTTATAGATTCGTCATGTCTGTCTGTCTGTCTGTCTGTCTGTCTGTCTGTCTGTCTGTCCGTCCGTATGTCACAGCCCCTTTTTTCCGAAACTATAAGAGCTATACTGTTGAAACATAGTAAGTAGATGTATTCTGTGAACCGCTTTAAGATTTCCATACAAAAATAGAAAAAGAGCAATAAATTTTGGGGGTCCCCATACTTAGAACTGAAACCCAAAAAATTTTTTTTCATCAAACCCATACGTGAGGGGTATCTATGGATAGGTCTTCAAAAATGATATTGAGGTTTCTAATATCATTTTTTTCTAAGTTGAATAGTTTACGCGAGAGACACTTCCAAAGTGGTAAAATGTGTGTCCCCCCCCCTCTAACTTCTAAAATAAGAGAATGATAAAACTAAAAAAAATATATGATGTACACTACTATGTAAACTACCAACGAAAATTGGTTTGAACGAGATCTCGTAAGTAGTTTTTTTTTAATACGTCATAAATCTAAAAAAATACACTATTATTAAAACATCGATCAAAGTTACAACGAACTACAAGAACTTTTATATTATGTTAATTGCTGCTACGGAACCCTCCATGGGCGAGTCCGACTCGCACTTGGCCGGTTTTTTTTTACTGGTTCTTTTCAAGAATTATTCAATTTTGCTACTCATGTTCGTCCGTTCATATGACATTGCACTTTCTTTTATCTTTTCATCCACCAAAGTCTAGCGCCCCACATTTTTTTTATTTTACTTACTTCGACATAATAATATGTCATATTATGTAGGTACGTGTCAGGGTCACTATAAGTGAGCCCCGGTATGAAGGCTAGAAGGAACGGGGTGGGTCTTTTAGTCAGTAAGAGTCTGACACTATCTCCCGCTCCGCCCAAGGGCGGGGGATGTCAATGCATGATTTTTTCCCACCATAAATAAATAAAAAAAGGGTCACTATAAGGCACCATGTACTCTAAACCTTATGGCTACGGCTGAAAGTTTAATTATGAATAACAGAAAAAGATGCATCGCAGGATATAGGGAGAATTACTTCTTTGCTGGGCGATTTCATATCCTGCATCTAGTACGGAGAATATCTTATTAAAAAGTTATTCCCATTCTTCTATTTAAGTAGATCGGAATTATTTTTAAAATAAGCTACAGCCATAAGCCCTAAACACCTACTGATATTTATTTCGGTATCGTTTTCATATTGCCAAGAAAATAAAGGTGAGGATCAACCCACGTGTTTATCACACAGAGGCTCGACTTTCGCATAACAATGCTATTTAGGGATATTAATTGGAAGCATCAGATTTCAGAACAGTGAGCAAAATTCTTACTAACATTATAAAAGTAAAAGTTATTCTGTCCGTCTGTTTCGCTTTCACGGTTAAACTACTGAACCAATTTTGATATCTTGGGGTGTAATAAATTTTATTCTGTTCTATTATAAGCTGTTTACCTGGGTTCGACTTCAACTTTGTATCCTCAATAACCAACATACACACAGAAAAGACCGCTGGTAAAAGCTACTTCAATATATTTTTTCTAGAAAAATTAGCACGCTCATGGTAAGTTATAATTTTAATTGAAAAGAAACCGGTTCAAGCATCTTTAGCAAACTATTAACTAGATTAATTAATTAACAGAAATATAGGATAAAAGTTAGTTACTCCATCATAAAGTAATAAGTTTTTGCAAATGAAAACTCTCTAAAGACGTTAACTTCGATTTTAGGATTCCGTAATCTTAGTTGGCTAAATCAGAACCCTTAGGAGCACTTTGTTTTACATCTGTTATAAACCTGATTCTTAGGAACGCGTAAAGCTGAAATTAATATCAAATACTCTGCTACCCCAAGTAGCAGAGAAAAAAACAACTAAGTCAACGATAAATCTAAATATATAGCCGTTTATGCTCGATTTGGGCATTATTTTGACACTCGTAAAGTAATGAAAACCTATAGGGTACTTTTTGTTGACTTAACATCTTGAAAAGCATGAAACAGAGTTCTATTGCACAAGTAAAAGAAATAGAAAAAAAAAAAACTAACAATTTGTAGTTACAACACAAAGTAGATACTTTTTGCGATTCAGAAAACTTTTAAAGAATCTATTCCGGAATCGAACTATTTACATAGGTAAGTTTATACGGAACCCTACCTGCACGAGTCAGACTTGCACATGGCTAGTTTTTTAAACAAACTTCAACTACAACGTAAATAGGAGTACAGCTTACAAAAGATCTTAATCAAACTAGATGTGACTGGACAAAAAGAAACTTGGGTCCAAGTAAGCTTTTCATGGACGAAAATAGTATTGTGTACAAAATGGAACGTGCACGAATAGACCTTGCCGTAACACTAAGTGCTGGCGCACATTAGGCGACTCGTAGCTACCACAGATTATTGTCTTAGAACGTTCCTAGTGCTAAATGTTTCCGAAGTAAATTTTCTATGATACTGCAATAGCTTCACTTAGGTCTCGCGGCCAAATAGCAAGCTAAGATTATGCTAGTGTAAATATTTATTTGCTAATGACTACCATACGAGAGCACTCGGTATAGTAACAGCATTTCATTGCTAGTATGGACAACATTAATACGGCGTTGTACATAATGATACTTTAACTTTAGTTATATTTTAATATCATAAAGTAGATGTTTAAGTATATTGTTTAACAGATAAAAAAATCAATACTTAGATTTTAGCAAAGCTATGTGATGTCACACAACGTTATATTATGCATAAAATTGCATAGATGACTACTTGCAATCGTCAAGATATCTCTAAAATCCCTTCAAAATATCCGCAATCTTTAGCAAGTCTTTAAAATATTTTTTTTTTCTTTGAGATGGGAATCATCAACCGCATCTTCGCTTTCCATCAGGTGAGATAGCAGTCAAGTGCAAACCTATGAACAATAAAAAAAACTTCTTCCACTTTGGTTGGAGCAAAATAGGGTGTCTGAGATTTTTATTGACTAAAAATTGTGAGATTTTTATTGACTAAAAGGTGTGTTCCTTCAGTTTAACTTTGTTTTCCCCGATGACTCTTTTGAATCACCTCACCGCCCTGGCAAGCATTTTTGATCGAAGCTGGTAGTTGAACAGACACAATGCTATGTAGCCCGCAGTTGCCTAGTCTGAAACGTCTCTTATCCCTAAAAATCATCCAAAATATTCATAGACATTCTATTATAATCAAATTTATATTTGACTCTTTTGCGATTTGGATTAAATAATATTGTTTAGATTTACAAACCGAATAAAGATGGATAAGGAATGAGCATTCCTTTTATATACATGTGAAGAGATATTCTAAGACGTGTGTGTTTGAGGACGGCTTGAGTTGGTTAATCTTAATCGTATGCGAATGAAGCGCTGACAGAATTCAAATTGACGTACCGGGAGACGAGAGAATAATTATGTTCTCAAGAATTGAGTTTACATTATTTTGATTTAAGCAGAGATTTAATTAGGTTAAGAAATTATGCTAGCATTATTTTTGTGGATGAATACCTAGCATATATAATAATATTCTGCAACTATCACAACGATATCTAGTCTCAAACTAAGCAGAGCTTGAGCTATGAGTATTATACAACTGACATGATGATGTGTCTATCTGCTATGCCACAGGTCGTGGGTTCGATTCTCACCCAGGATAAATGTTTATGTGATAAGCATCATCATTTGTTCTGTGTCTGGGTGTAATTTATCTATAATATGTATGTATTTAGAAATATATAAGTATGTTTATCAGTTGTCTAGTACCCATAACACAAGCTCTGCTTAGCTTGGGACTAGACGGCGTTGTGTGATAGTTGTGGAATATTATATTATCATATTATGATTATTATTATTATCATCATCATCATTTCAGCTGAAAGACATCCACTGTTGGACATAAGCCTTCTTCAAGCGACAACACACCGACCGATCCTGTGTGTCTTGCATCCACTGCATTCCCACCACTCTCACCAGGTAATAACTGATAAACAGATATTTCTAAATACATGTATATTATAGGTAACTAGCTTTTGCTCGCGCGGCTTCACTCCCGCTCTTCCCTACTCCCCCCTTCTATACCCTACCCTATCCTACTCTACCCTACTCAACACTCTACACTACTCTACACTACTCTACTCTACCCAACTATACCTTACTCTACCCTAGCAAACTTCACATAAACCATCTACTAAATAGTCCGAACAAAGCATTAACATTTGGTTACTTTTTTTTTTTTTGTTTTCGGCAGGAGTGGGAAATCCTCATGGACGGCCAGGCTGCCTCAGAAACGAGCCAGTCTGGGCAGTGTCAGACTCCTACTGACTAAAACCACACTCTTGCCTTACATTTAAACCACAGACATGACGTCCGTGCTCTTGTTTAATAGTTGTACATTGTTTGCTGTTGGGCAACTCCACGTGCAAGTGGCGTCACTCCAGAGCACTTTAGCAATTACAATTTATATAAACATTTGGTTTGGATAGGTGAGCCCGTTCTTGAGTTATAAAATTACAACAGAAAGTGGCGTTGATTTTTATATATTTAGATTTATACCCAGACACAGAACAAATGATCGTGCTCATGTCATGAAAGTTTGTATTGGGTGAGAATCGAACTCTCGACCTACAACGTAGCAGTCAGGGTCACTAATTACTAGACCAAGAGCTTAGTCGTTTTAAATGTAAATATAGAAATATTTTGTAATGTATCATTGAACATGATTTTTCAGAATTATTTAACAAGAAGCCATTCCACGGTTTTTTGGTTTTATATTTAAAAAAATGTTATGGACGATTGGGATTAGATAATTAATTTCAGGTTTTACTTTCACAGTAGAGACAGAGAATAAGTCATGGGCACTTCGAGTTAAACCTTGGAGTTAAGGTTTTATCTCATGAGCATGATTCAAAAGCTTGTTGTTTCATTCAACGCAATCCAACAAAATTTTTGATAAAGAGGCACCGTGACAAAGAGAGAGACAACGCTTGTATGCACTATAAACATTCAGTAACTTTCGACATTTACTCGAATATTTCACAAAATTTGTTTGAAACACTTGTTTTTTTTTTTTTAACATTAAAAACTTTTGTAACAATGCTCGTTATTCAAACTTTTGACTAAACGAGCAAGGTTTCTGCACTTTTTTTTAAATTTATGAGTACATTATGAAGATATTTGTCCCTTGTTCACGCAAAATAGCAGATGTTCAGAATTTTTTACTTTATTAGTTTTACACGAATTTATGGTTTGACTTCAATAGAAACCTAGGTTTCCAAAATATCTAAAGGAAGATGTGTAATGATGGGTTATATAAGAATAGTAGATATCACGGGTTGGGCCTTTTTAATCTAATCGGGTCTAGCGGATTCCCTCAATCTTCACCAAGCTATCACTATAAACTTAATTTTGCTAATTCAGGTACATATTTCTGTTAAAGGTAACAACGAGTTCCCTAAAAAACATTTCTGAAACTCTTTTATCTTGGTAAAGTAGGACATTCTTAAAAAATACTAGTATTTCTTACCTAAGTTCAATTAAAACATGAGTCGAGTAAATACTGCCAGCAATTACTTTGCACAAAGGGAGGGCTTTGAATTGTCAATATTGTGCGGTGGCCATCAGCCCAGGTGCGGTGGAGGGGAGGGATTAAACGACAATACATTACTCGTATTTACTGACAGTGAGTATATACGATTAAGACTTGTGATTTTTGCATTGTCATCTGTTATCAGGTACAATTTTCTTTTTACATTTTACTTGCTATCTTATTGTTTGCGTTCTGTTAAGTTAGTGATCCTTAGATTTCTAATTCTTTTGTTAAGTTACATATTGTTGTGAATGACAATTCAAACGTATATAACCTTAGTTGGTTGGTGACAGAACTTAGATTTCTAAAGTTTATTTTCTTTTACTAACTATCTTCTAAATCTTTATCACAATCGACCTTGTCTATTCTGTTTTCTTTTCATTTCCTTATAATCATGCCTTTGACTCGCAGCGCCTATGCTCGCCAGTTGGAGTCCAAACTCAGTCTGGCTTTGAGCCAATTAAAGGCCTCCAAAGAGTCCTGTGACCAACTAAATAAGGAAATAGATGACAGTGAAAAGGTCCTCTTTGAAGCCCATAACAATAATAGAAAGCTGAAAAATGAAATGGCTCAGTTATACATACAATTCACTGAAGCCATAGAAGACCGGGATAGGCTCCAACTTGTTGTGGACGGGTTCAGCCAATGTAGCACAGAGTATGAAAATGCTCTGAGCCACAAGTACTTATTGCAACAACAGCTGCAAGAGGCAAAAACTCAAATATCACAACTCGAGACGACTAATCTTAACATCACTGCCTCGTTGAATCAAAGTCTGTTCAGCGAGTTGGTGCCTATTGCTCCATCAATGGTATCACAAATTAACCCCTCTTATACCATAGATTTGACTAGTGATGATGAGTCTCAATCAACTAAAAGAGTGAGGGTAGTCACTAGTAAAAATAAACTTAAAAAATATATAAAAATCAACAGATATATAGTAAAAACTAAGAAAATGGTCAAAAAACAAAAGTACTTTATCAAGAATGTCAAATTAAATCGGGAAAGATTACACTTACTTAGGCAATTAGATATATATTCTTCCAACTTAGAAAAAAGTACTAAGAAATACCAATCTGACACTGAAGACTTGCAAAGTGAGCTGAACCGCTTACAACACAAACTTAGTTCAATGTCCATCAAATATACAGCTTCTGAAAACCAAATGAAGGAATATGTATTGGCAATGAATGAGCTGGTGAGCTCACAAAAACCCAATTGTGAACATTGTCAAACAACATCTATTACATCTGCGCCGGGCCATTCATTGTCAATATGTGATACCACCTTACCCCAGTCTAGTGTCAGTTTGCCGATTGAAATAACTAATTGCTTCTCACAACAGTTCTCAAATAGGGAAATAGTAATTTTTTGTGATGAAATTGGAAAAGACTTAGGCCATTTGTTGACAAATGAATATCCAGGACACTCAATTATGAACAACTGTATGCCTGGCTGTTCCTTATATGATATAATGAAAGAAATAATAAAATGTAAATTTAACCAGGATGCTATACTTTTAATTTTTATTGGTAATAGGGGAAATGTGAGCAGAGGAGAATTACTTCAATATTATAGTACCTTAAGTAACCTGAGTGTAGGAAAAATTGTGATGTTTACATTCCCCTACAGCCAAAGTTTGCCACAGGAAGAAAATAGCATTAGATATAAGATTAATATGACATTGTACAATTTGATATTAAATAATAATTTGTTCCATTTAATTGACACCAACAATTATGTTGGTATTAACTATTATTTGACAAAAGATAGATATCTTGCTGATAATTACTATCTTTCCAAATTTTGTAAGAGACAGATAGCTATGTCGCTATCATATTATTTTTTTATTTCAGCCAAGAACTTGGCTAAACAACTTGCTCCTGTTGAGCAATGCAATGACTTAATAATTGATTATGCCAATAAGTTGGCATCAAATATTGACAATAATATTAATTTAAATTAGAAATTGAGACAACAGAGTCAATCTCTAGCACGAATTTACTGATAAACAAAAATCATTCAAATCAAATCTTGAAATCAATAAATAGTATCAACCTGGTGCATCAAAACATTCAAGGATTCATGAATAAAGATTTAGAGGTAGAGCTATTCCTTAATTGTAATGATATTGATATTCTTTGTATAACGGAACATTGGCTTAAAAGCCACCAGCTCATGTTCAATTTTAATAACCACCAGGTTGGTAGTTCATTCAGCAGAACTAATGCCTTACGTGGTGGCTCATTGATTTTAGTTAGTAACCACATTAAATTTAAGGAACGTAAGGATATTGTGAGTCTATCTGTTGAGCGGTCAATTGAAATAGCCTGTATTGAGTTGGAGCAGTTTATTATATTAAGTGTGTACAAACCCCCTTCCGGATTGTATGACTGCTTTGAAAAGGTAATGGATGAAGTGTTTCACAAGATTTGTAATTCAAACAAGTACATAATCACATGTGGTGATTTTAATGTTAATTTATTAGAAAATTCAGCTTTATGTAGCAAAATTATAAGTTTGTTTCAGTCCTACAATCTTGTTAATTTGTTTTTAGAGCCTACAAGAATAACTCCTACTAGTGCCACTTGCATAGATAATATTTATACCGATGTTGTACCTAGCCATAAAGACATTATAAATTTACTAGATTCTGATCATTGTGGGCAATTAATTACTTTTCAAATTCCAAACATCATAGTGGCTAAAAAGAATATCACTGTTAACCCGAAAACTGCAAATCGCTTAGAAACTTTTAAAACTAAACTAATTAATAATTTACCAGCATTGTCAACATTAGATGATCTGAATCAACAATATGAATGTTTTTTTAATATGTACTGTAAGCAATTTAATTCCACTTTTATACCCAAAACTATATCGGTTAATAGTAATGTATCTTTCAGTGAATGGGCTACCATTGGTATACATAAAAGTAGAACGCGACTCTATGAATTGTATGAGGAAAAAATTCTTGTAAACACTGCCGAGTTTAGTTTGTATGTTAGAAATTATTCAAAATTATTCAAAAAAGTATGCTATGTTGCAAAATCGCGATACTTGAGTTCCAAAATTAAAAATAGTAATAATATAATTAAAACTACCTGGAATATTATAAACAGTGAAACTGGAAGATCTAAAAAACCATGTAGTGACTATAGCCTTAAAATTAATGACAGCGTGATCAAATCGGACTCACAAGTTGCTGCAGCTTTTGAAAAGTTCTTTTCAGAGATCCCCATATTAACTACTAAATCTCTGAACTCATCACCCACTGCTGCAGAGTCTCTGCTTAAAGAAAATGTTAAAGTTTGTGATTCAGATTTTAATTTCGAACATGTGACATATGTGGATATAATTAAAACCTTTAACACTTTGAATGTAAAAAAGACCACAGATTTATGGGGAAATTCTGTGGATGTTGTAAAGTCCATTATAAAGGTTGTAGCTCCTAGTTTAGCACTTATTTTTAATAATTGTATTGATCGTGGCGAGTTTCCTGACTTAATGAAGTATAGTAAAATAATACCATTGTTTAAAACGGGTAGTACATCTGACCCCACAAATTATAGACCTATTTCAGTGCTACCCACTTTTAGTAAAATATTTGAGAAACTAATTTTACATCAATTACAAAGATTTTTTAATAGACATAAGTTGTTACATAATAAACAGTTCGGTTTTACAAGGGGTCGTTCAACAACCGATGCCGGGGTTGAACTTTTAGGACATATTTATAATGCATGGGAAGACAAATGCGATGTCCTGGGCATTTTTTGTGATTTGTCCAAGGCTTTCGATTGCGTTCTCCATGAAACATTAATCAGGAAACTACACCATTACGGAATCCGGAATTCCTCTCTGGATCTTCTTACTTCTTATTTGAGTGATAGGATTCAGAGAGTTGATGTAAATGGAAAAAGATCACCCGGGTCTGTAGTATCAATGGGTGTGCCCCAGGGCTCGATTCTTGGTCCATTTTTATTTCTCATTTATATAAATGACTTGCCATACCTCATAAAGGATAACCATGATATAGTGTTGTTTGCAGACGACACTTCGCTTTTGTTTAAGCTTAAACGTCAGCAGCCGGTTACTGATGACATAAATGACGCCCTTTCAAAAATAGTACACTGGTTTAATGTCAATAACCTGCTCCTTAATGAAAAGAAAACCAAATTTGTTAAATTTACGATGCCTCACGTAAAGCAGGTAGAAACTAGTGTGCTAATAAAAGGTAAAGAATTGAGTCCTGAAGACACTACAGTGTTCTTGGGTATAACTCTTGATGCTAAGCTTCAGTGGGGCCCACACATAGATAAGTTGTCGAAAAAACTTAGCTCTGCCGCATACGCTGTTAGACAAATTCGAAATCTAACTGACTTAGAGACAGCCCGTTTAGTTTACTTCAGTTATTTTCATAGTGTCATGTCGTACGGTATTCTATTATGGGGAAATGCCGCCGATATCCAAACGATTTTTGTTTTGCAGAAAAGGGCCATTCGTTCAATTTATAAATTAAGTCCCAGATACTCCCTCAGAGATAAATTTAAAAATATTAATATTTTGACTGTGCCATCTCAGTATATCTATGAAAATATTTTGTATGTTCATAAAAATAAAAACATGTTTAAAAAATACAGTGACATTCACAACGTTAATACTAGGAACAAACACAAGTTAGTGGTTCCTGCCACCAGGCTCAAAAAAATAGGACGCTCATTTAGATGCCAAAGTATACATTTTTATAATAAGCTTCCCAGTCCTATTCAGGAACTTAGCATTAATAAATTCAAAATATTTGTAAAGCGAAAACTTTGCCAAAAGGCTTTTTATACTGTAAAAGAGTATCTCGAGGATAAAACGGCTTGGGATTGACCTGCTCCAGTACCTACTCACTATAATTATTATCATTTGAATGTTTTTTTGTTTTAACTGCCTTTTTTTTTATTGACGATTGTTGTTGTTTTACAATTATGATATTGTATATATATTATATATTATTATTTTTTTAACAATTATGACATTTATTTTTACTATTTGACTGATTTTTTTTTATATACTTACTTTTTTTACAATTTGTAATATTTACACTTTTGCAAATTATATTATTGTGAATGTGAGAACTATGTGGATTACTCTTTCCTTTTCTTTTATTTTCACATGATGTCTGGCAGTTTTGAGTATTTGATGTGGCCTACCCAAATGTCCTTTCTTTGGCATTGTTCGTCAAGTCGTTGAGCTCCTTAGTAGTCCTGAGTTGAGCTACACGCATATTGACAAATGCTTGCACTGACTGGACAGGTCCACTTAGAACTGTGTGGTTCTTTCTTCAAAAGACCATCTCAGGCTCAATCTGCATGGTTCTCATATGATTTGACCATTACATGTTTTGCTGTATGGACTTTAAAAGAGACTTTGACCCCTGAGTTTGTTTCGGTGTTTCTTCTCAGGGTAGTCAGCTAGGAAACACCGGCCTCATCTAGCATTAATTGACGAAAAAAAACCATTGACGTGTAAAAGTGTTTTTATAAAACCTACTTGCAAAATAAAGATCATTTATCATTTATCATTTATCATTTATAAGGGTATGTTCTAATCGCGCGGAGAACTCTAACAGTAAGATGGGAGATTTTGAATTTAGTTCCTTTGTGGCGTCATAGATGTCGCTACTACTACTTTTTTGCCCACAATTTGTGTGCGTGCATTTTGTATTTTTGAAGTGAAAACTTCTTTAGCGGCGTTGAGCACTTTTTCTGTAATGGGTATAAAATCTTAAACTCGCGTCAGGACACGTGACCTGATCGAAAAAGCGTAAGACGGATGGAGAGTAGACAGCTATCCCTTATCGCGCGTTGTGAAAGGGGGCTAGACGGAAAAAATTCTCACGAAAAATTGTACCGACACTTTTACTGTCAGAATATAAATCCAAGATGGCGGCTGCAAGAAATTATTAATTTTTCCGTCATGGGTGTCGTTTTCATGGTTTTCGAGGGTGTTGAAACCGATAGTACTGTCAAAATATAAATCCAAGATGGTGGCTGCAAGAAATTATCAAATTTTCCGTCATGGGTGTCGTTTTCATGGTTTTCGAGGGCGTGGAAACCGATGGTACTGTCAAAATGTAAATCCAAGATGGCGGCTGCAAGAAATTATCAACTTTTTCGCCATGGGTGTCGTTTTCGTAGTTTTCGAGGGTGTTGAAACCGATGGTACTGTCAAAATATAAATCCAAGATGGTGGCTGCAAGAAATTATCAAATTTTCCGTCATGGGTGTCGTTTTCATGGTTTTCGAGGGCGTGGAAACCGATAGTACTGTCAAAATGTAAATCCAAGATGGCGGCTGCAAGAAATTATCAAATTTTCCGTCATGGGTGTCGTTTTCGTGGTTTTCGAGGGTGTTGAAACCGATAGTACTGTCAAAATGTAAATCTAAGGTGGCGGCTGCAAGAAATTGTTAACTTTTCCGTCATGGGTGTCGTTTTCATGGTTTTCGAGGGTGTTGAAACCGATAGTACTGTCAAAATATAAATCCATGATGGTGGCTGCAAGAAATTATCAAATTTTCCGTCATGGGTGTCGTTTTCATCGTTTTCGAGGGCTTGGAAACCGATGGTACTGTCAAAATGTAAATCCAAGATGGCGGCTGCAAGAAATTATCAACTTTTTCGCCATGGGTGTCGTTTTCGTGGTTTTCGAGGGTGTTGAAACCGATGATACTGTCAAAATATAAATCCAAGATGGTGGCTGCAAGAAATTATCAAATTTTCCGTCATGGGTGTCGTTTTCATGGTTTTCGAGGGCGTGGAAACCGATGGTACTGTCAAAATGTAAATCCAAGATGGCGGCTGCAAGAAATTATCAACTTTTTCGTCATGGGTGTCGTTTTCGTGGTTTTCGAGGGTGTTGAAACCGATATTACTGTCAAAATATAAATCCAAGATGGCGGCTGCAAGAAATTATTAACTTTTCCGTCATGGGTGTCGTTTTCATGGTTTTCGAGGGTGTTGAAACCGATGGTACTGTCAAAATATAAATCCAAGATGGCGGCTGCAAGAAATTATCAACTTTTCCGTCATGGGTGTCGTTTTCATGGTTTTCGAGGGTGTTGAAACGGTTGGTACTGTAAAAATATAAATCCAAGATGGCGGCTGCAAGAAATTATCAAATTTTCCGTCATGGGTGTCGTTTTCATGGTTTTCGAGGGTGTTGAAACCGATAGTACTGTCAAAATATAAATCCAAGATGGCGGCTGCAAGAAATTATCAAATTTTCCGTCATGGGAGTCGTTTTCATGGTTTTCGAGGGTGTTGAAACCGATAGTACTGTCAAAATATAAATCCAAGATGGCGGCTGCAAAAAATTATTAAATTTTTCGTCATGGGTGTCGTTTTCATGGTTTTCAAGGCTGTTGAAACCGATAGTATTGTCAAAATGTAAATCCAAGATGGCGGCTGCAAGAAATTATCAACTTTTTCCTCATGGGTGTCGTTTTCGTGGTTTTCGAGGGTGTTGAAACCGATAGTACTGTCAAAATTTAAATCTAAGATGGTGGCTGCAATAAATTATCAACTTTTTCGATATGGGTGTCTTTTTCATGGTTTTCGAGGTTGTTGAAGCCGATAGTGCTGTCAAAATGTAAATCTAAGATGGCGGATGTCAGAAATTATCAACTTTTTCGTCATGAGTGTCGTTTTCATGGTTTCGAAGATGTTGAAATAGTGCTGTCAAAATGTACATAAAATAGGATAGTATTTTTTAGTTATATTGTATTGGCTAGACGGAAAAAATTCTCACGAAAAGTGGTAACGACACTTTTTCTATAGTAAACTATTGTAAGCCGTGCGGCGTGCGCATGTTTCTCTGTCTTTCTCTCTTTCTCTCTCTTATAGAAAGCAAGCCAGAACGGAACTTCGTTCCATCCGGGTGTCCCTTGACACCTCAGTAGTTTTTCGGAGAGATAAACTTTTTAATGTAAAATAATTGTAATAGTTTTAAAGTGTTAAATTTTTAATGTAATATAAATTGTCATGTTTGTGTACGATAGCGCAATAAATGAATATTGTATTCTACCACATAAATGATAGTTTTTTTATACTGATAAAGCAATTGGTGCAAAATTATTCCCTAACCATTCCAAAATATCAAACATGCTCAACGTTAATAATCAAGTTTTCACTTCTGCCGGCACTCCCGGAGTGCAACCCGTCTTTTTTTTTTACGTAAGTATTCATGTCAAGTTCATAAACACATGGAATGTTTTGATTCTAAGAATAACATTTCTATACCTACAAAATCCTCTCCTTTTATCCATTTAAAAATTGTAATTCTAAGAACTATTTAGAGCTTGCCTACTTCATAAAAAAGCCTTGTCCAAAATTTTCCAGTAGTTTCGGCTGTGCATTAATATCTTAGTTAGTAATTTTCTTAAGTTAAGTGGTTTACGTCGACAATCCCCAATTTGATGGAGTACTTGAAAAAATGTTTTTAATTTATACTTCACTCGGACGTACACCGATGAATTCTGACCATGAAGTCAAAGTCAAAGTCAAAGTCAAAAGTTTTTTATTTCACATAGGCCTACATGGGCACTTATAAAACGTCAGAAGCTAGTGCACGGTTCGAAATTGGTCGTTTCCTATGGAGAAGAACCGGCAAGAAACTCCATGGTTACTCTTTTAAAAAAAAATGGTTGTAGTTACAATATTTCCATAATTATTACAGTATTAATAGGTATTATTTAAGAACAGTGTAAACCGGTCTATATTGTACTCAAAAGCACAATAAAATCATCAAAATAATCATTTAAAAAAAGTGAGTCAAAATATGAAGTAATCTAAGAATTCGTGGAGTCTACAGTGTTCTTCCATTTACATTATAAAAAGAGGCTATATAAAAAAAAAGCTGTCAATAAATGAGACGTTAACAACCAAAAAAGAAAAACTAACGAATTTAATGTGGTTGGAGTCAGATAATATAAAATAAAATAAAAATATTGCAAAAGCAATGTGTTAGAAAAAAAAAAAAATGTTACAACAAAGATGGAGCAGTTAATAGATACATTCACACATTATTATGAGTTACCAGGGGGCCACAAGTGCAGAGGTAGTCATTGCCAAACAAGCGTATCTTCGACATAGTCTTTAACCTTGTAATATGCTTTTTTGGTTAAGACACGCTTAATATGGGTTTTGAACTTTCCTTCGCTAAGTTCAGTCACCGCTTTTGGTAGCTTGTTATAAAAGCGTATGCTATTTACTAAAAATGACTTACTGGTCTTGGCTAATCTCCATTTGGGTAATATAATTTCGTGTTTACTACGAGTATTTATATTATGGAAATCGCTTCTAATCTTGAAAAGTCCTAGGTTTTTACGGACATACAAAATACTTTCTAAGATATAAAGAGAAGGCAGTGTCAATATATCGATTTCTTTGAATTTATTTCTGAGGGACTCGCGAGGACCCATTTTATAAATAGCCCTGATTGCTCTCTTTTGCAATACGAAAATCGAGTCTACATCAGCTGCAGATCCCCACAGTAAAATGCCATAAGACATAATACTGTGGAAATAGGCATAGTAAACTAACCTAGCTGTGGCGACATCTGTCAACTGCCTTATTTTTCTTACTGCATATGCCGCTGAGCTTAATCTACCTGAGAGAGTTCTAATATGAGCACCCCACTGCAGTTTGGAATCGACAGTTATACCTAAGAACACAGTTTCTGTAATTACATCAAGTTTTTTGCTATCAAGAATTAGATTGACGCCAACTTGAGGAACATTCGGTAATGAAAACTTTATACATTTAGTTTTATTTGCATTTAGTAAAAGATTATTACCTGCGAACCATTTCGAAAGAACAGCCAGACTTTCATTAACACTCAAGACATCCGCATCTTTTCTATACACTTTAAAAATAAGAGAAGTGTCGTCAGCAAATAGAATTATATCTGATAAATTAGCCATCATGTAAGGAAGGTCATTAATATAAACCAGAAAAAGGAAAGGGCCAAGAATTGAACCCTGGGGCACGCCCATCCTTACTAAAGACCCCGAGGACGTCACCCCATTTATGGATACTTTTTGCTGCCTGCAAGATAAATAGGAAAAAACAAGATCAGCAGCTCTTCCACGAATTCCGTAATGATGTAATTTACAGATCAGAGTATTATGGTCAACACAGTCAAATGCTTTTGAGAGGTCACAGAATATGCCAATAGCATCCTGGGACTTCTCCCAGGACTCTAAAATGTGACTGATGAGATTCACTCCTGCATCCGTCGTTGACCTTCCTTTCGTGAAGCCAAACTGATGACTATGCAAAATCCTATTTGAATTAAAGTGAGACAACATCTGGTCGAGCATGATTTTTTCATATATTTTACTCAATGCTGGAAGCACAGATATTGGTCTATAATTAGAGGGATCACTCTTACTACCTGATTTGAAAATTGGTACTACTTTACTATGTTTCATTAAATCAGGGAATGTACCGCTGTCTAGACATTGATTAAATATGCCTGTTAGGACAGGAGCAATTGTATCAATAATATCTCCAAGAACCTTAACGGATATACCCCATAAGTCCTCAGTGTTTTTTTATATTAAGACTTTTGTATGTATTTTTAATCATATCAACAGAAATACGCTTAAATTCAAAGGTTGGTACATCCTTTGTGAAATTTTCTTTCAAAAAAGATTCAGCTAACAAAGATGAAGAAGGGAGAGATTTCGTAACTTCTATTGGGATGTTGGTGAAGAAGTTTTCTAGCTTCTCAGCCACTTCGGTCCTGTCTGAAATGATTTCATTATCAATTTTTAGGGACAATTCATTTCGATCTCGCTGGTTTGTTCTTCCAGCATTCTTGTTTATCACCTTCCAGACAGCTTTTATTTTATTGTTAGAATTTTTAATTATCTTACTTATTGACTTAGATTTAGCTTGGGCGCAGACTCTTTTGAACATCTTTGAATACATTCTAACATGGTTATGAAAGTTAAGATCAGACGATAATGATTTTTCCTGGTATAGCTGATATAAAGTATCTCTGCTTTTTCTAATTCCAGTAGTAGCCCATTCATTAAATTTGGATTTATTATTGACTTGAACCTTTTTAACTGGACAAGCCTTATTAAATTCCTGACACACTGTAGAGAATAATGTACCATAATTTACATTGGGGTCTTGTGAATCAAAATTGGCTGTTGAGAGACTAGTAAGAACATTGTTATTAAAATAATTTAATTTATTTTTAGTAAGCGGTCTAAACTCTAGAAGATAAAGTAAGTCTTAGATGTGATGCAACAATTAAATTCGACGAAGGCGAACGAATGAAAATGATAATGATTTATAGTAATAATATATGTACTTCTGCTTAATTTTCAAACGTTGAAATGTATTTAATATAATTATTACCTCCACTCGTTTAAGAATTAACTCCGATGCAAGGTGTCCTCATAACTCAAATGAAGTGATTTCAGTGCGTGTTTATAAGTGCTACGATTTATGTTTGCGAGTGTTATCGTGTGCTACGCCGTAGCGCTACGGTGCTACGATAGTACTACGACACGCACCACATAATTATTTATTTGCTTGTTTAAAATTCTTCACGTAAACGTTTATGATGGTAAAAGATTGATGACAGCTTTTTATCGTTAAAGGAGTGTTATTATAATTTTCGTAATTTATTTAGTTTAGAAAAACATGTAGTAAATTTTGTAGGCTTTTTACTAGGGTCAAAGTTCCATTATCAGAACGGTTTAAATTTAATGTAATGTTAGCATAATATCTGTCTTAAAATAATTATTTCCACTGCTGGGACTGAGGCTACCTATATAGGAGAGGGAATGGGCTGTAATCGACCATGCAGGCCCTGCGAGTTTTGGACGTCACGTGTCTACGTTTCGTTTTTGGTCATGCCGCCGGTATATTGCCTGGCCTGTTAGTCTGGTGGTTAGTGGCTCCGATTGCTAAGCCGGAGGTTGTGGGTTCGAAGCCCACCCAGGAAAAATGTTTGTGTGATGAGCATGATCATTTGTGCTGTGTCTGGGTGTAACTTATCTAAAATATGTATATCATCATCATCATCATTTCAGCCGATACACGTCCACTGTTGGACATAGGCCTCCCCCAAGCGTCGCCACATCGAACGTTCCTGTGCGTCCCGCATCCATCGGTTTCCTGCTACCTTCACCAAGTCATCGGTCCACCTTGTAGGAGGCCTTCTAACACTGCGTCTTCCGGTACGCGGTCGCCACTCTAAAACCTTTCGGCCCCAACGGCCATCTGTTCTGCGAGCAATGTGCCCTGCCCATTGCCACTTAAGTTTGGCAACCCTAATGTTGTTGAAACCTCTACGATCCGGACCAAGCGTTTCGCTTCGTCGTTTATACCACGTACATCGAGGGACTGGAACAATTTGCCTGCTGCGGTCTTCCCGTCTGATTATAATTTAGGTGTCTTTAAGGCAAGAGTGAATAGGCTCTTCATAAACTAGTGCGCCTCACCATCAACGATTGCATCACTGCTTACCATCAGGTGGGATCGCAGTCAAGCACTAGTTTATTCAAATTAAAAAAAAAAAAAAAAAATTCTTTGTGCTTTGTGATATCTTCATTTTTATTCGATCACACAAGGAAACCCCGAGCATAGCCCTTTCCATTGCCCTTTCCATCGTCCACACAAATATGTATATATTTAGAAGTATATAAGTATGTTTATCAGTTGTCTAGTACTCATAACACAAGCTCTGCTTAGTTTGGGACTAGACGACGTTGAGTGATAGTTGTGGAATAATATTATTATTTACTTTTATACATATTTTTGATATTTTAAATATTTCTGAAAATAAATTTAATTAAAAAAAATATTATTATTATATTCACGACGCTTTCCTTTACCGTTTTGAGAGCAGTGGTTATGAAATAAATTGAACAAAGTAAAGCGACTGTCTAGGCTTGAATCTACGATATAACTCTCCGTTACTAATGAGCCGCTACTGCGTCATGAAATCTCAATAATATTATTATAGTTTTGAGCCTTGCAGAGTACGACACTACACATTCAATCATTTTGAACTAGCTCATCCTATAATTTTTCTCCAGGCCTTTTTTTTGGTAGGAATTTATTCAGTTACTTCTCCTGCTTTAGGGCGGAGTGAGAGAGCATGTCAGACTTTTACTGACTAAAACTTACTCCTATATTCCGCCTTTGCTTTGCGTTCCAGGATCCGGGGTTTTAGTTTCAGAAGCGAACCCAAGCGGCCCTGACCCTGCTGATACCCTACAATTTTCTCTAGGCTTGCCGTGATATATCAAAATGGTATATATCACATTAACGGTGTTTAACAGGATGCATTTTGGAGAATGTGCGCGGGAATTTCGTGACTTGATTTCACCATCTCATTTCTACCATCGGACAAACCGACGAACGGCATGTACTCACCCTTACGTTGTTGAAACCTCTACGGTCTGGACCAACCGTTTTGCCTCGTCATTTATACCGCGTACTTCGAGGAACTGGAACAATTTGCCTGCTGCGGTCTATTTTTTTTTGGTGGGAAAAATCATCCAATGGCAACCCCCGCTTTTGGCCGGAGCGGGAGATAGTGTCAGACTCTTACTGACTAAAAGCCCACTCCGTTCTTTCTTACCTTCATACCGGGGCTCGAGTTCCCTTTCCTGTCCGATTATAATTTAGGTGTCTTCAAGGCTTTGGTTAATAGGCTCGTAATGAATCAATGCGCCTCAGCATCAACCATTGCATCACTACCTACTTACTATCAAGTAGGATCGCAGTCAAACACTAGTTTATAACAATTAAAAAAAAAACCTAAAACATCATTTAATAGGGTCCCTAATCTTCGAATAAAACATAAGATCAGTACTTGCAATAATAAATTGATTATACCCACATTCAAGTCGGTACAGAATAATTGATTGTATGGTACTGCAGCTCTAGTAGTTTCTAGAGGAATAAAAATAAACCATTTACAAGCTACTTTTGAATTTTATTGTCAAGAACACTTTGGAATTGTATTGTAACTGCACACCATTACAATACACACGAGCTCTTACAAAGTGGAATTTAAAGCTAACATTATGGCTCGAGAATCATTGTTAGAAATACGCGACCAGATCTTTGTGAAAAGTTCAACTGTAGAGAAATAATTTTGTTCAATTTATTGTTATGATATGAGCGTTTGTGGAAGTTTCGCAATTATTTCGCTGTCTTAATATGAGCATTTTAGAATTTGTTTTCAGTATTTGAAAAAGCAATTTTGCGAATGTTCTTGAATTCTTGAGAAAATATAAGAATATACTTAACAGAAATAAGGGCTCCGTTAAGTAATGCAACATTTTATTCACATCAGAATATAACGGTATACTCACAGAAAAACTAAACTTTAGACACTACTACTACTACACCACACTAGTACACTTCCACCACACTATCACTAATTTAGTCGTCGATTCTTTTGTTTTCTAGGTGATTACCTTTATAATAAAATTAACAAAGCCATCGCCATTTACGCTTTATCAAAATTCCAGTGTAAAACGAAGGTCCAAAGCTGGCTTCATCTATCGATTATGAAGAAACTGAGAAACTTTTAGAAGTGACCTCATTGAAAATCACATTACTTCCCACACCTACACCATCTTACCATGAATAATTACACACTATACACACACTTACATTCATTTCCACACCCTAGTTTGTATTTAATTAGTTATGTGTTTAAACTATTTTATTTGTTTTATTTATTTTCCATCTAGTCAAAGTTATCGCTTTTTGTAAATATTTATATAGCTTATAATAAGTCTGAGTAGTTATGAGGCCTGGAGCTCTGTAACACAGGATTTTCCTAGTACAGCCTCCAGTCTCCACAACATCAATGTAAATGTCCTTACTGTAACAATGTACAGTTTTTTTGAATTATTATTATTGCATTATGTGGTGGAGAAAAATAAACGCTTTTATTATTATTTATTATTATTACTACGGCACCACCACTACCGCTACTACCACCACCGACTACTACCATTATTTATTATTATTATAGCTAACCCATTTTTTATTTTTTTAGCTCATATTGTCCCACTGCTGGGCAAACGCCTCCCTCCATTCTATCTAGCGATCACGGTTTCTCGCTTTCTCATTCCAATTCTTAAGGAAGCCATCTAGGTCTTCCTGCTAACTCCTTCCTCTGAAACTCTAACAGATTACATTAATGAGTGAAATGAAACTAAAGATAATAAAAAATAAACTAACTTTTATGAATAAATGTTGTTTGTTAATTGATTTTGTATATTAAAATTGATAATCAGAGAAGTAAAAAAAGTAGGGACTTAATTTGATGCACAAAACTCACTTTGTCATTATTGGTAGAATCATAATAAAAGGCGTAATAATGTTACAAGTAATATAATTTATTTATTATCATTGCTAAAGCTCTTTAAAATTATCGAGGAATTATATACTACCCCAAATTATCTTAGCTTCAGCATTATGGTAACCCTTTTCACGGACTGTTAAGTTTATAGGGTTGAGTTAATTTCTGATGTGTCATTCATACGTATAAGTTATAAAGGCCCACACCTGCTACAAACTGAAATCAGAAAGATTACTCGTTAATCCTAAGTACAGTATGAATTTAAGGTTATTAATTAAATAATTATCTTAAAATCATACTGCGCAGACATACCCATCACAATATTATGAAATAAAAATATCGTATAACGTAATTTTTAATCTACCCTAATACTATAAAGAGGTAAAGTTTGTTTTTGTTTATAGGGTATCTTTGAAAGTACTGGTCCGATTGCGAAAACTCTTTTACCGATAGAAAGCTGCTTTATTTCTAAATAACATAGGCCACTTTTCCGTACTCGGGCGAAGCTGTGGACATAAGGTAGTTTGATATGTATTTCATATCAACTAATCGGCACTTTGCGTGACCAGTGAGGGCTGGCTCGTTTTTCGTTCAAAGAATTAGTATTGCCATTCAATGTAGTTAGTAATGCTGCCAGTCTTCTGTTCGCATTTCCGGATGACAGCTATGTGGAGGAGTACTTCGATGCCTGAGAGTATTTTGTGTTTTTGTATTATTTGTCCATAATTAAGTTTAATGTAAATATTTATTCTAGTTAATATTTAAGTAACACAAGTGTGTATGTATGTTTGTCATTCCTTCGCTCAAACGGCTGAGCGGATTTGGATACTTAGTACACGGGTAGACCATAACCTGAAATAGTACGTAGCTTACTTTTTATTCAGTATCCCGCAGACGAAACCGTTGGTAAAAGCAAGTATAAAAGACTAGAAGAAAAAGACAGAAATATACTACAAAGGTTATGCTTATATCTAAAGAAATCAAGTTCGAAACAGAGTTAAAAAAAATATCTTTTTCCAACTGTATGTATCTTACGTAGAGATCTATAATTGAATTGTTTTAAAATTCATTTAGTAGCTTCGACGATCTGAGCGACTATACAGACAGACACGCAAGGAGATTTTATTTTATATAATACTACTAGTTTTCACCCGTGACTTCGACTGTGTGAGTGCCGGTTATTGTGGACGTGAAGTCGAAGTTATCCTAACTAATATTATAAATGTGAAAGTTTGGATGTTTGTTACTTAATCACGCAAAAACAGCTGAACGGATTTGGATGAAATTTGGCATGCGTATAGCCTTTGACATGGAAAAAAACATAGGCTACATTTTATCCCGATTCCTTAAGTACCTAATGCCACGCGGGCAAAGCCGCGGGCAAATGCTAGTACCAGATAAAAAGTAGTCTATGTAGGGCCTGTGTGTGGTTCGAACTAACTACGAACTAAATTCCATCAAAATTGATTTAGTAGTTTAACTGTGAAAGCGTCAGACAGAGTTACTTGAATATTTGTGAGTGTAATGATTTCTGGAGACATTAAAATATTTTTTCCTTTCATAAAAAGTCTTATACAATACACATTCGTGTTATAGCTGAATAATTTCTTCTTTAACTCCGTAATGTCGTAACAAAATACCCACAAATACATAGCGTGTCTTAAGAAACTGAAATTATCCAACAAATAAAATATATTTGCATTTCAACGTACAGTTGACCTAATTTTTCTGAGGTATTCGTATTAAGTTCCATTCTCTTGTTGCAACAAAAAATAAAGTGCTTAGTTTTTGTACTGGTTGTGGTAAACCGTTTTATTGCAGTTAAATATGTAATTCATGTGCATGAGCGTTCACAAGCATCGTTTGCACCAACCAGATCAATAAAACTACATTATTTACCTAATTAATTGATTGAATTTTTCCTTATTTAAAAAAAAAATAACGTTTTTCTTTCTTTATTTTACATTACGATTGATTCTGTACTATGTCTTTTTGTGTTATATCTTATTATGTTATTTTGGATAATTAACGTAAGAGCTGTGTGTAAGTATTATATATTTTACAAAAAAATATCTGAGTAATTTACAACAATTACAATGATCGCAACAAACTTTTTACTTAAAGAGTTCGTTGCAATAATTGTAAAATAATAAGATTTTTTTTTTGTTTTAAATCTTATTTTAATCACCATATAACTTGACATTGACCTATACAATGCAAAAACTTAAGAACTTGACTTTCACTGCCAAGTCTGGCGCTTCTACCTTAACATGATCCAAACAAAGCTTTAAAAGTTAACGGCGTATAAAACATAAGTTTTCAAATCAGTATCCAATAGTAACGTCTTTCACAATACGGAAGGTCGTGTGAAATTTCCCCGATACATATTTTAGGGGCCTCCATGGTACAGCACGTGACCTAGAAACAGACTGAAAGGAAATGTCTCCAATTAAAAATTGACGGTCGTCAGGCATCGTTGTGAGCGAACACGGACGAATGAAGATATTTGAATGAATGAGGCAGTTGAGAAGCGAGCAAAGAATTCTCTGAAAATAAAAAATACAGAAACGTATTCAGGGCTTGTAGAAATAGTGAGATGAAGTTATTGTACATAATAATTATCATGTATAGTTGTTTTTTGACTACATTTATAAAGTAATATTGCTTAATACTGTTTTATTAAGTATTAAATGGTTTTATCGTATTATGATTTTAATGGAGTGAGAAAGTAATGAAATAATAATCTTCAGGTATTTAAAGGTAACCAATAGTTCATATACTTACAACCAATTTATGCTGAGTTGGTTGTCATTTATTTAATTATAGCTAAATGATTTAATAAAATAAGAGTTGCTGAGCAAAGATAAATTATTATGATATTTTATTTTGCATACGTAGTTAATTATTTACTAACGAGGAGCACAAATTAATTAATACACATGTTACCGGCACACTATCAAATTCAAGCATTGTATAGAATACCTATTTATTCAATACATAATACAGTTTGTCTAAGTAATGTATAATTAGTTAATATTTAGCATTATGTACTACACGTTCCAAATGAAAATAGGACCGATTCCTATGTTTTGACGTTTCGTCGTACTGTCAAATCGAAGAAATTTTGGCAAAATTGAAGAACTTAGAGATGAGTACAATTGAAGAACTGGATTCTGATTAAACTTTTTTCGTTCACAGTTCATAAATAAATTAAATTTTTCGTAAATTAATTAATGTTTAAAAATTTCTTTTCTCGATTTGACAGTAAATCGTGGTGTCACAACATGGCGGGCGATCTTATTCTCATTTGGAACGCATTATACATATTTTGCATTGTCAATTTAAATACATTGACTGTGCAAAGTATATAATGCTCTAGTTCTATAGTCAATAAATAATTCATTGACTATAGAACTAGACTCAACTGTAGCAAATTATAAGGCATTAGTCAAATAAAACTGTTATTAACCACCAGAAGTATGTATATATTGAGTGAATGACCATTCAACTGCGACAACTCCTTAGCTAATTAGTGCAAAACCGAGGAAAGTGAACTCGGAAACTTAGAAACTTACCCTGACACGGACAGGTTAGGAAGCCCTCATCATCTTCTTTGTGCTAAGTTCATTTAAACCTTGCAAACAGAATTAGAAGTTCCAGAGCGGGGCTCGCCGTTACTTTATCTTTACATCCTAGTAAGGACAAAGACGTTATTAGCACATTGTCAACTAATGATTCAGCATTGTATAAAATGCCTAGCCAAAGTATAGAATTTACTGATATTGCGTGCATTACCTGTACATTTTAGACAGTCTAAAGAATGCCGGATTATACCGATTGCAGGTAACACATACCTTCACATAAATATCTAAACATACACTATGTACCAAACAAATTAGTTTACCTACTAAAATTCAATTAAGTCAAATGAAAGGGCTAAAACACACACCACTTATAATAATTAAGCATTCAGACTGGAAGTAATTAAATTAATTAATTTAGCGGGCTGGGTATTCAGTTTTCATAGTAATGGATTTAATTTATACATCGTTTGAAAATACTCTGTCATACTGTAATGAAGTACGTATATTTTAGTACAGTAATAACCATAGGGTCTAACCATGACATATTAAAATATCAATCGTGTGAGCGAGACAAAAGGATGGACCTATGCACTCTATATGCTCCATCACTTTACCAGGTCAGCCTAGCTCGTTTAATGGATCAAGTTAAGAGCTCGTAATAGGGCCTCTGTTTTACAAGACTTTTACGTAACTTGCAATTATTTGCATGTTACTTTGTTAGTTCGGCTCCAATTTTGTAAGCAAAATTAGAACAACTTCCTCTTATACTAAAAAGTTGATATTTTACATTTTGATTATATTCCAATGACAATTTAGATCAGGCTTGCCATGAAAATGTATGGCAAAATTCCATACAAACTTATTTACTTCACGCTCCTAGGCCACTGGGCCTAGGAGCGTGAAAACTACTGAGTTTTGACTATACCAAATATAAGTCAGTCGGTATCTGTATAAATAAATCATCTGTCAAACTGCAGTATAGTTTCGATTTACCCCGCGTTCCGAATTGCGTCAAAATCGATTATATCGCGAGTCCGACCAACGCGCAACGTCACAAATAGTTCTCAAAGTCCTTATATTTTTTTACTATTAAATTTGGTCGGATTCACGATATAATCGTTTTTGACGTAATTCGGAACTAAGGGCTAATCAGCGTTTCGATCTGACATTTAAGTACATATCAACATAGATAATAATGAAAACGACAAATTCTTAGACGACGGAAAGATTCCATCATCAGATCAACATGGTGGTGGATATCCTACCCATACGCACTAAATGATTGGAATTCCCTGCTGAAGTCTATATTCCTTGATAACCACAACCAAGGGGTACTTAAGTCAAGAGTGAATAAGCTACTTCTAGGCAAGTGTGCTCCACAGTTGACCACATCATCTGTTATCATCAGGTGAGTTAGTGATTAAACACGAGACTATTAACAATAATAAAAAGGTACCTACTATGGGAAGATATTCTTGGGCTTCCTATTTATAAAATGAGAAAACTTCCTATGTCTATATAAATGTTTAGTAAATAATATCATAATTATTATTTTTAAAACCCCCGACGCATAAATCTATCAAAAGTAAAAGAACTGGTTAAGATGAGTCTAATGAGCTTAAACTCGACGTGTTTACTAGGAGGCATTCCAGTGATCCATTAGCCACCTCCCAGTTCTAGCATCTAGAGAGCCGGGAGCGGCTCCGCGCCACAAACAAGGGGCTAAATAAGTCGAAACTAGATGGGTTAATAATAGGCATACCAAGGTTACGCCTTTTACCTCCAATCTCCATCATCAGACCAGCTTGATAGCGTCGGCATGTAGGTACATGAGTATTTCAAACATTAGGTCACATATGTGTTTATTAGTAAAGTATACATTCATTAAGTGTTTAAGATCCTTCCTTTTCTCCTTTCGCAGGTCTGCTGGAAGAAATTTCTTTGGAAATAAGCAGTACCTTTGTACTAACGTCTCTTATGGATTATCTGTTTCTGTTATTTTTGTTTGTACATAAATTGTAAAATAAATAAATAAATAAATAAGATCCCTGCCACAACCAACAAATGAGCTGATGACCTTGAACCCCTGAATAGATTTTCATATTCTATATTCTTTATTGTACATAACTTTACAGATTATACATAGTAAGAAAGCCGATGTACTCAAGCGAACTTAACCCAAAATTGGGTTTTCTTACAGCAAACCTTAATATCTCTACAAGAAATTTTATAAAAGAGGATAACTAAACAAATGCACAAAAAAAAAAACAAGTTATCATAGATGAATTGAAACTTACAAACTAAAATAATTTACATAGATATGTGCGCAGCACACAATACTTATAAACATACTACATAAATACAACAAATAAAACCTATACATATATGTATATATGAGTCATGTTGACAGGAAATGTTCCCTGATCCTTCCCCTGAAGACGTCCAATGAAGGGCTAGCCCTTATTGAGTGTGGAAGAGAATTCCAAAGACGAACAGCTCGAACAGTAAAAGAACAACTGTACCGACTTCATAAATTGGATCTAATAACCATCTCGATAAAGTCAGCTTTCAAATAAAAAAACCGCATCAAAATCGGTCCATTCGCTGAGGAGCTACGATGCCACAGATACACAGACACAAAGATACCTCAAACTTATAACACCCCTCTCAAACAACCGTATTTAATCATTTAAATAAAAGCTTGTTTTCAAACTACTAATTTATATTTTACTTTTCACTTTTATTTTACTAAACCTGTTTATTTCATTTAATGTGGCATAGCTAAACATATAGTATAATCACCATATTATAGTGCTTGTGCTTTTGATTGTTAAACAAAGAAGCCTCATTATGGTGAAACATAGAACGGACTTCCAATATCAAATGCGTGTACAATATTTAATGTCAGTGCTGTTAACTTTGAGGTACGTGGTTTCCATTCCAGAACCTTTCAGCTGGTTTTCGTTCTAAAATGTGTATAGAATGTATTGACAGACGTGGTCCAAAATAACAACTTCAAGTCTTAAGATTTGAGTACAATTCACCAATACTTTAGATACTCGTATTTGTATACAAATAAAGACTGGAGAGTTGTTCCTTACGCAGTCTTTATAATAAAACTAGTAAAAGAATCGTCGACAAAAAGATATGATAAAAAAACCAGAACAATAAGATACAAGGCGAGAATATGTGTCACATTATTTCTATTTCTGTTACTAACAATGTCTTGTGAAGGTACATACTTACCTATTCACAATAAGCATAATTTATTCACATCGTTGTACGCAGAACCGATATTTGGTTTGAAAAGGTCTTGGGCGCAGCACTTATGTGTTTATAGGGTTGTTGATGAAGGTACTGGCCGGCTCGTTGATGTTATTAGGTTTCTTTTGTTTTAACTTCAAGAAAAGTTTGTAAAAATATACTGCCATCTAAAATCTTGATCCTTTTTAGGGTTCCGTAGCCAAATGGCAAAAAACGGAACCCTTATAGATTCGTCATGTCTGTCTGTCTGTCTGTCTGTCTGTCTGTCTGTCCGTCTGTCCGTCCGTATGTCACAGCCACTTTTTTCCGAAACTATAAGAGCTATACTGTTGAAACTTAGTAAGTATATGTATTCTATGAACCGCTTTAAGATTTTCACACAAAAATAGAAAAAAAGCAATAAATTTTGGGGGTCCCCATACTTAGAACTGAAACTCAAAAACATTTTTTTCATCAAACCCATACGTGTGGGGTATCTATGGATAGGTCTTCAAAAATGATATTTAGGTTTGTAACATCATTTTTTTCTAAATTGAATAGTTTACGCGAGAGACGCTTCCAAAGTGGTAAAATGTGTGTCCCCCCCCTCTAACTTCTAAAATAAGAGAATGATAAAACTAAAAAAAATATATGATGTACATTACCATGTAAACTACCAACGAAAATTGGTTTGAACGAGATCTAATAAGCAGTTTTTTTTTAATACGTCATAAATCTAAAAAAAATACACTATTATTAAAACATCGATCAAAGTTATAACGAACTACAAGAACTTTTATATTACGTTACTTGCTGCTGCGGAACCCTCCATGCGCGAGTCCGACTCGCACTTGGCCGGTTTTAGCGTTTTGCACCTTAGTCGGCAAAAAACAGAACCCATAATAATATCACTTTGTCTATCTGTCAAAATATTTTCTCAGAAACGCATGGAGGTATAAAATACTCAGGTGTGTTACTCCTTGGAGTAGTAAAAAATGTAAGTCAATGCAATCTAAACATAAGCCCATTTATGCTCCGATTACGCCGTATAATATTTTAACACTCGCAAGGAAATCAAAACTTATAGGCGACTTCCCGATGTCTAAGACTCATGTAATTTGGCAAGAAATAATGCTGTGTAGCACAAGTATAGAAAAGAATCCGAAAGCTATAAAGTTTAATTAATTGCGTCACAAAATAATTAGTTTTTTTGAGATTCGAAAAAATCTTCGATACGGTGTTTGGGAATCGAACCATTTACATAAGTAATTACATAAGTAAGTAAATAAGTTTGTATGGAATTTTTGTTGCGCGACTCGCATTTGACCGGCTTTTTTTATACCTAATACCAACCATATCTAGCAGGTAAATCACGGACTGCCTGAGTATCTTTTCCGTTTTCTGTCAAGTCTGTGAAAAGGTCACTTGTGAAAGATCCTTCTCAGTGATAGGACCGCCCATGACATTGTACATTCTATTTACTTTTGAGCTTCTTACTATATTTTTTATGGTATCCAAAGTAGTGTATCTTCTCTGCCTATTTACTGTTGTCGATGTGTATGAAACTAGACTCATTAGTCCACATCGATGATTAGTGACAGCGTGCGCAATAGTCTCATTGTATTAGTACGCATGCCGTCGATAGCATAGTAATAATAATAATAATAATATTCCACAACTATCACACAACGCCGTCTAGTCCCAAGCTAAGCAGAGCTTGTGTTATGAGTACTAGACAACTGATGAACATACTTATATATTTCTAAATACATACATATTATAGATAAATTACACCCAGACACAGAACAAATGCTTATATGCTCATCACACAAACATTTGTCCTGGGTGGAAATCGAACCCACGACCTCCGGCATAGCAGTCAGGGCTACTAACCACTAGACCAACAGGCCAGTCAAAGTAATGTTCCCACGGCCTTATAATGTTCCCATTGCTAGGACTCTGGCCTCCTCTCTAAGAGAGGGAATGGGTCGTAATCCACCACGCGAACCCAGTGCGGGTTGGTGAATGCACATGTCTTCGAATTTTTGGTTCTAGGACATACCGGTTTCCTCACGATGTTTTCCTTCACCGTTTTGAGAGCAGTGGTGATGAAATAAATTACACAAAGTAATACGCATGCCGCCGTTAAGCGATGCAAAACGTAACATTTTTTATAACATATAAGTTAGAATTCACAGGTGGTAGGGCTTCTTGGACCGGGACCGCGATCCCAACTTCCACTTATAAAAATATTTTTATTTTGGGACAAATAAAATAAATACAGTTTCTTCGGTGCCTGTCCTTTAATGCTTTTTTCGTTGTGGTCCCAAAATAATACTGAAAAATAAAAATATTTTTGTAGGTGGAAGTTGGAACCGTGATTCCGGTCCAAAAAGCTCAACAATCCGTTTTCGCAACAGTTTAAATATCAGCTGCTTTGGCCTCGATTTCAAATACGAACCACTAGTCAGAATTTCCTAAAACGATACGAAGTGATGAATACTTAAAAAGTTTTACTTCTCATCTAATGATGATTCGTAGTTTCAGCCGAAAGAAGTCCACTGTTAGACATAGGCCTCCCCCAAGCGTCGCCACAAAGACCGACACTGTGCGTCTCAAAATTACCGGTACTGTACGTCCTTCCTGAAAGGTCTTCCAACGCTGCGTCTTCCGGTACGCGACCGCCACTCTAGAACCTTTCGTCCCCATCGACCATCTGATCTGCGTGTAATGTGTCCTGCCCATTTCCACTTAAGTTTAGCGATTCATCAAGCTATGTCGGTCCCCTAGGTTCTCCTGCAAATATCTTCATTTCTTACTTAAAAAACCTAAAAGGTTTTACTTCTGTACTTGAAATTTTCATTAGGCATTTACTTCTTCCTATCGTTACCCCAACGTTGAGTCTGTTAACCAACTTATCACAATTTTAAAACCAATTGCTAAGTTATCTGCCAGCAAAACGACAGGTCAGAAGAAAATCAACTAGGTACTTGTTTTTTTTCAGTGACTATGATTAAAAGAAAAAATGCACTTCCTTCATTCCTATTTGAATTCATTCTCACAATCTTGCGAACCAATCTTACTTTATTGACCGTTTCCTCTTAAGTTATTGGCATAAGAGTTTGATGATCGCGTAAAAGTTTTATGACAGATAATTTTGTCTGTGCCTGTCTATAAATCTTTGAAGGACATTTAGTGCTCTTGAATTTCTATTGTCTTTTTTTAGTAAGTATCTGCTTTTGAGATTGAATCCAGGATGCTTACTAGAGGAAATAATTTAATTGTAAGACCACGTTCCACAAAAAAAGTCTAAGAGGCTTGAGCAAGTTATCTTGGGCTCCGTGTATATCTTCCAAAGGTCAAGGAAGTAGACGCAGTAGTCATGGTGCTGACAGTCATGACAGCCAATGGCTTAAAAGCAAGTAGCCTCGACCAACACCTGAGGTGGCTCTCGTTGGGCAGTTGGATCAAGAGCTTAATCCAGATAGTACTACTCCTGGACACAGTGCGCATTTTTAGGAGATTTCTCTCTAAGAAACCCTGGCTACCGGAGGTTGGACCCTGTTCCCAATACTGGTGGGCAACTAATAAAATAACTTTCCTCTTTTTATTAGTTATATTTTTGTTTGTAATGAATAAACTCAAAAACTACTGAATCGAATTTTGAAAATTCTTTTACTAGTAGAATGCTACTTTATCACTAAGTAACATAGGTAGGTATATATTTTCCAGTATCATGCCAGCAAAGTCGCTACCAGAAGCTGTTTATTAAAAGAATACACAAACAAAATATGTTCATTTAATACTTCATATACTCGTAGGTTGCGTCAAAAGGATAACGATATTTTTTTATCATAACTGGGTGTCATAAGCATATTAGTTTAAATGTTAGTGAATAGACTCACGATATCGCACACGCACAACATACAAAAAATACACACATAACATTTAAAAACAATAGGCTCACGCACATTATATACAACAGACATACTTTACACGGCTCACACATTCCTGGTATGGAGAATGTTATGTTTTTTAAGAGGTATAAAAAAATGACAACCACAAACTCATCGATCAAATCACACTGCATTTTCATTAAATATTTCACAAATGTAAATATTTATTACAATTTTCGCTTTTACATCACAAAATCAATCATCATTATCATTGTTTTGACTATGAGCTGTTAGCGGCCGTCCATACGGTGCAGGCTGTCTTTAAATTGTACGGTAAAAAGTACCGACTATGTTTCACGTGTGATCCCTTATGATCAGAAAATAGATATGTTGCTGTTTTCAATGAATCTGCTGTCCTATGTGAACTTTTTGGGGTTGGTTTCACTGGAAGACCAATTCAATTATAGACTACATGTCTATTTATAAAACAGAAGTGAATTCACTATTAATGGGTCGTTACGTAGAAGAACCGGCAAGCAACTCTTTTTTATTTTTGCAATACAGTATTTATTGGTATGAGAAGACTGATCAGTCAACATGGTTTCAAATAAGTACAAAGGCAAAATAACTCTATAAACAAATTATAAGATTACATTACAGTAATAAATCAGAATGGAAATTATGTTCACAATAATAAAGTTAGTCAGTAATCAAAAAATAATGTGAAAAAAAAAATCAGTAACATGAATTTAAAAAAAAGACGGATCATTAAATGGATGTTTACATAATAGTGCAGTCAATAAGTTACCAAAGAAGCACATGTGCAGAAATAGTCATTTCCAAATAAGTTTGTCTTCAAGGTTACCATTGAAAATTGTGGACTTCGAACATTCTTTCGCTAAGTTCTTTAACAGAAAACTTATTGTAAAAGCTTTTATTGAAGAATGTCTTGCTAGTCTTAACTTTTAATCATAAAAAGATACCTGCAACGATTGTCAAAGATTTACAAATAACAACCGAGAATAACTAAGCTTTTCATGCTTTCCAAGTCACTAAGGAACTTCTTTGTTTTAAGATATCACCCATCCACGGATTGAAGATATATTTATCTTTGACAGGCCTGTTGGTCTAGTGGTCAGTCACCCTGCCTGCTATGCTGGAGGTCGTGGGTTCGATTCTCACCCAGGACAAATATTTGTGTGATGAGTAGAATCATTTGTTCAGTGTCTGGGTGTAATTTATCTATAATATGTATTTATTTAGAGACTAGCTGTACCCGCGCGGCTTCGCTCCCGCTCTTCCCTACTTCAGCCTACTATACCCTACTCTACCCTACTATACCCTACTCTACTCTACCCTACTCTACCCTACTCTACCCTACTCTACCCTACCCTACTCTACTCTAATCTACTCTACCCTACTCTACCCTACTCTACCCTACCCTACCCTACTCTACTCTACCCTACTCTACCCTCCTCTACCTTACTCTACCCTACTCTACCCTACTCTACCCTACTCTACCCTACTCTACCCTACTCTACCCTACTCTACCCTACTCTACCCTACTCTACCCTACTCTACCCTACTCTACCCTACTCTACCCTACTCTACCCTACTCTACCCTACTCTACCCTACTCTACCCTACTCTACCCTACTCTACCCTACTCTACCCTACTCTACCCTACTCTACCCTACTCTACCCTACTCTACCCTACTCTACCCTACTCTACCCTACCCTACTCTACCCTACTCTACCCTCCTCTACCTTACTCTACCCTACACTACCCTACACTACCCTACTCTACCCTACACTACCCTAATTTTCATTTTTTTTTCCATAAGAACCTTCTCCTTATAATAACGAACACAACAAAAAAAATTAGCGAAATCGGTCCAGGCGTTGTTGAGTTATGCGCTTACCAACACATTTTGCGATTCATTTTTATATTATAGATATATAAGTATGTTTTCCAGTTGTCTAGTAGTCATAGCACAAGCTCTGCTTAGTTTGGGACTAGATGGCGTTGTATGATAGTTGTGGAATATTATATTATTAGCTACCCATTTTTTTTTACGGTGAAAAAAATCATCCAATGACAACCCCCGCTCTTGGGCGGAGCGGGAGATAGTGTCAGACTCTTACTGACTAAACGACCCACCCTGTTCCTTCTAGCCTTCATACCGGGGCTCAAGTTCCCTTTCGGATAACCCTGGCCATTATCTATCCATGAGCCCCTGCTACAGAATAGAATAAACTTAATTGTACATCAAAATAGTAACACAATTTATTCATAAACTTAAATCTATGAGTACAATGACTATGGCAATGGTATGTAAAGTTATAGGGTAAAATATCGAATTGGTCTCCATGTGAACGGGGTTCTAGAATCGCTTGAAACGTCAACTCATAATGAGCGTGCGCGTACATAATGAATCATCTTTGTTGACACAAAGCCCTCGCAAAACCAACATGGCTGGCAAACATAATAATTTCCATGTGCGACTATCGACGATAATTTTGCGAGATGACGTCAGATTTCCTTTGTGGCAAAGTTGACACCGATTATTCGTTCATATGTAATTTTTGCATCTATTCATTTAGAAATACACATTTTGACACCCTATCTATACGCACAAAAACGACTTAGGAATACTTCTATTGTGCGTACAGCTAAATAAGTAGTGAAGTTCCTTGCTGGAATCTGTGTTACTTTTTTTTTGTTTTAGAGAGGAAATTTTAAGCGGCACGGCGCGCCCGGAATTTGGGGCCAGGTCAGGGGAGTGTGGGAGTTTTACCTTACTTAAGCCATTCTGGTGATCTTCATCAGCATATAGAAGGGGCGCCGTTACCTTCTAAAAGTCCATTCCGGATATCTAAGTCTGTGTTACCTGATTGATAACTTTTTTTTCGAATCGATGGTTTTTGTTTTCTCTCAAAGTATTTGAGCTCTGTGGGTGGCCACGTTTGTAGTAGCGTCAGTAGCGTTTTTATGTTTGTCTCCCAGTTTCGAGAGTCACCCAAAGTGGGACACTAACTCTCGAAACTGGGAGACATCCCATCTGCACTTTGGAGGACTTTAAAAATGCTACTGACGCAACTACAAACGTGGCCACCCTCAGAGCTCAAATACTTTGATTTTTGACGATGACGATGGCCTAGTTTCTAGAGCATCCAAAGTGGGACACTTTGGGTACTCTAGAAACTGGGCATCGTCTGGTCAGGAGCACTTGATTGGTTGGTTATTTCTAGACCCAACACGTAAACTTTTCCCTACCATATTGGAATCGGATTTCAGTCAAACCGGATGCAGCTAGATATCAGTATTTTACATGGAGTAACTACCTATCAGACCGCCACAACCTAAAGTAGGCGCCAAATAACAAAAAATAACGGTCATTGACCCTCCTACATTTGTTTATATCAAATCCGGAAATAAAGACATAAAACTATCTTCAAGCAACATCTATCGTGACCCTATACATTTTATAATAATGAAAAACAGTTCGTTGTTTGTTTTAGGGTACCTACACGGAGATATTACGAAAATGTCAATGACCGTTTTTTTTATTGTTATCTGAAACGTCTACAAATGACAGCCGATAAGAACGTTTAACATGCTGTTTGAGGCACTGAAGAATCTCGGTATGTTAGGATGGTCACCCATCCACGAATTGACCTCAGCGAGTGTTGCTTAACTTTGGAAAAATTCCCAAACCTATGTGGCTGATAATATTTTAACAATGAGCGCCACATACCTGTGTGACAGTATTTTTCTAAAAATAGAAGTGCTCATATTATTGTCATTCCGGTATTGAAAGGAATAGGGGTTGGGAAAATGTCACACGGCAAGTGACAACGGCCTGATATTAAAGTTGGAGACATGGTGATCATTGTTGATAACAATCTGCCGCGAGGAGTGTGGCCTAAAGGCCGAATAGAAAAGGTCTACCGTGGCAGGGACGGAGTGGCCAGAGTGGCCGATGTACTTACGGCAGCAGGCATTTTCAAGAGGCCGCTTAAAAAGCTAGTACAATTATAAATATTCCATTAAAAAAAAAAAAAAAAAAGTGTGGTTTCCATCAGAACATTATTACGAGCCCATTCCATTTTATTCGTTTCTTCTTTTGGAATGAAACCAACTTAAAACGGTCTAAATACAAGAGAAACACGCTAGGTAATGGTATTTTTCGTATACGTTTTTGTTGTACGAAAGTCAGTTTTAATTTTAAAGGAGTAAAGTTAAAATTAGGTTGTGTCGTTTTAAATGTTTTGGATTGTTAAAATGAGAAGTATTTTTGCAATGTACTTTAGAAGTTCTAAAATAAATATTATTCCGTAAACGTAGTACATGCTGAGAAATATTTTGGGCATAACATTTTTATGGCAGGAAGTCCCCTCTTTGAGGAGTGCTGGGGAGGCGTCATGGCGTCCTCACCTTCGGCATGACACAGGTCCTAAGCGGACATGCTAGATTCCGGAGGTTCATACACCGAATTCAGGTGGAAGAAACACCCGAGTATCATCTAGGAGTGAGAGATGTCAGAGGAGATGCAAGACCGATGCCCGCTTGGTCCCCGGGGATTTTCTGAAAAGTGAACCCATAGTCTTAGAGCGCAAAGGGCAACTGAAGGATACAGGTGTAGTTTAACTCAATAGTAAACTAACATGCAAGTTTGATGACGTTTCTCGCTGTTGGGGACCAGCTCCACGAGCGAGAGAATCGCGGCGATATTATCGTCGTGACACTTATTTCCATAAATTCTCTTGGAACCTGTCTCCACACGGCGATATTATCGCGGCGATGCGACGAGTGGCTGATTGCGAGTGAAACATCGTCGCATCGCCACACGCCCGTTGCGACTGGCAGCAAGCCCGCTGCGTGCTCGCCACGGAACGTGGCGCTCTCACAGCGAGAGCGCGGTGAGCGTGCTGTCAAACGCTATCGTTCCGCCCGCGTCATTTTTGCTTGCCTCTCTAACAAGCACCCCACAATACTACTTCCATAATAAATGATTATTTTATTCATCATGGAGATATATGTTTATATAAATTATGACACTACTTATTTCGCTCTCGTCTGGCACTTAACTGACCTCTTTCAACAAAAGTATTGCACAACGCATCGTCGCGGACTTGCGGCGATTCCGTTACGAGTCGCGGCGAGACGCTGGCGGACTCGTCACGATTCTCACGCTCGTGGAGATGGTCCCTTAGTGGAGCGAGAGACGTCATCAAATTTTTCCAACCTAAAATAAAAAAAGAAATTGAAACAATATTTATTTACTTAAGGTTTTTGTTATTGTGGCATTCAATAAGAAGATGTCATCTCAACAAAGTCAACATTAAGCTTATCATAAGAAAATTTGGTAAAAATGTAACGAATATCTTCTCCAAAAGTAATATTTTCTCTTTTATTTTTAACATCGAGTTCTGCTAGTGCTTGAGACCTGAGTGGGCTGTCCGACAACGAGGACAAGTGTCGTAGACAATCTCCACAACAGAATTCTTTATGTTGGACCAAGAAGTTGAAATTTTCCTATTTGCATGACATTCAAATATTTATAGCGCGCTCGAACAAGCGATTATGTAAATATAAAAGCCCTGTAAAGGTGCAAATGTGGGCAAAATGTTAACGGCCAAGCAGAAACGTAGGATGTTTAAGAAGCCAATATTTTTTAGGTACGTTGTTACTCGAAAAACTTGTCGTTATTTTAGTGGCTTTGCTGATCGTCGATCAATATGGTTCAGGGAGAAATTCGGTTATGCTTTCTAAGAGCGATAATTATTTAGGTCACGTGAAAATAGGTCATAGACATAACACTCACCACTGCACTATTTTCGGTAGTCCGCTGTATTTTTTAGTCAGACCATGCTTGTTTGAAACTTCATTATTTTTGCTAAAAAATTGCCAGGACTATTAAAAATATATTTTCTAACTTACTTATCTAAATTCTAGCTTTTTTCAGCGGCTTTGCCTTTATGGTAGTAGAAAATGATCTCAAGGGTAAATACCCTAAACATATCAAATCTACTTCGATAAACAGTCATTGTATTATATTATAATATATATAGGGTACTAAAAAAATAAAAAATAAATCGTTGCTTTATCGTATGACAGGCCTGTTGATCTAGTGGTTAGTGGCCCTGACTGCTATGCCGGAGGTCGTGAGTTCGATTCCCATCCAGGACAAATGTTTGTGTGATGAGCATGATCATTAATTTGTTCTGTGTCTGGGTGTAATTGTAACTATATATGTATGTATTTAGAAATATATAAGTATGTTTATCAGTTGTCTATGCTCATAATGCAAGTTCTGCTTATCTTGAGATTAGACGGCGTTATTTGATAGTTGTGGATTATTATTACTCGTACCTATTTAGTTTTATCCAAAATCCATTTAGCCGTTGAGGCGAGACTGATTAGCAAGACTGATAAACGGGACTGATTCAAGTATTATATTTAGGACTTTCGTATTAAAATATAAGTAGAATTTAATCTCGAACATTTACTTAAGCCAGATGAATCGTATTTCAGACAGATGATAGGCGATTATCATCTCAACGCGCTTCTCAATTACTCGGCAACTCGATGCGAACAATCTGTTAGGCCAATAATCCGATAAATCTATGGAATGGCTGCAATCTCGATGCTACTCGACCGCAGCTGCAGAGACAATCGATTTTATTAATTATAGCTTGCGGTCAATGACTGCCATGTTAAGCTTATAAACACCCTTGCTTATCCCAGATTATTTCAGGACAAAGTGAATAAACATGTGTGAATTAATCATTGGTTTTTATTTTGCATTAAGGTTTTCAAAGAATATAATTCGACTTCTGAAAAAAATTATGCAGTTAAAAGATTTCTATCTTAGTATTCTATCTAAAAATAAATCTATAACCAATTAAAATGATATTAATGAGTGCAAGCTACATGTCAACATTAATTAAGGATCTATGATATTATAATAGATCCAACGGTCGCTTTTAGTAATAAGACCGCCTCGTTGCCACTCTATTAATTTTAAGCTCCTTCTGTATTTTATTATGATTTACAAGGAAGACTTTTATCCTATTTTTCTTGTTATATCTATTTATTAATTTATTATATACTTTATTGTACAGCTTATATAAATACAGGCCAAAAATTTGTAGAAATAAGTGTACAATAAGCGGTCTTATTGCATGGAGCAACCTCTTACAGATACCTTTGGATGGACTGAACGAGAGGAAATAAATGTAAAACTGTCAATGAATAAATAAATAATATAAAAAAACTATAGATTACATAAATATAATACGAGATAATATAGGTACTATTAATTCATTAAACGCTAAGCGAAAGCCGGTTCGCATACTCATTGTCTTTCTATTGTGTTTCTAATGCTCACGATTGAAAGGTTAATAAATATCTAATACACAATTGAGAAAGGAAATAAATTGTATTTATTATTTATTGTGATGTTTGAACCTTGGCTTGTAGTAAAGGAAACACTTGTTTACAGTTTGGTGTCTTTTATTAGACTAAATACTAGATTACAATAAAAAGGAATCTAAAGGAAAGTTGCTTACATAGCTAAGTGCGCGTACACATAGGTATCGTACGTAATAATATATACTTCACACTTCACCTCCCGGGGGCGAAGAAAAAAAAAATTGACATTATTACAATTTTTTTTTTGTATTTGACCTCGGTTTAACTAGTATTACTTACGATAGAAAATAAAAGAAGAACAAAAAAAAACAAATTTAACATGAGAATGTTATATATAAAAAATTAACAAAAATTAATCTATAATAATCTAATGAAGAAGAAAGTACATTTTCCTTTTATTCATAAAATGGTTTAGTCCTATTTTTATGAATTATTTCTTCTTTATTTGAATTATTTTTTATCTTAACGTTACAACCTAAGTCTTCTATAACTACATATGGTCCTTTATACAGTGGATCCAATTTACGTCTGGTTTCTATCTTAATTAATATTAAATCTCCTACCTTATATCTAACGGGATTTATCAAAATATCATACTTAGCTTTTCTCTTATGTTTTTTATTTATTAAGTTATTTTTAGCTTCAGTTTGTGCCAACTGTAGTCTATATTTTAATTGCAATGGATAACTGTCTACATTGTATAGTGGTTCTATATGATCAGACAAATTAGAAGGTATATTACATAGTTTACCAAATACTAATTCATGTGGCGTGTAATTTGTTTCCGAATGAACAGTATTATTAAAACTGAAACACCAAAAAGGTAACCATTGACTCCAAGTTTCTGGATGATTGTCGCACTGAATTCTTAAAAATGAACCCAACACTTTGTGGGTATTTTCTAAAGCTCCTATTGACTCATGATGGTAAGCCGTGGATGATAGTTTTATAATATTCAAAATCTTACATACCTGTTCCATTGTAGACGAAATAAACTCCGTTCCTCGATCTGTGGCTATTACCTTAGGAATACCAAATACAAGAATAAAATTACGCACGAATGCATCAGCAATGGACGTAGTTTCTTTATTTATAAGAGGAATTGCCTGTACGAATTTGGTCAATTCACATTGTATAGTTAAAATATAAGAATTATCATCTATGGACTTGTCTAGGGGTCCTACCACATCTAGATATACTTTTTCAAATGCTGAAGATGCCGTACTGGTTATCTCCATTGGCTCTTTAGTGTAACGACTATGTTTCATTTTCTGACACTTCGTACATTTACGCACAAATTCATGAACATCTTTTTCAATACTAGGCCAATAATATCGTTTCTTAATAGTATTTATCATTCTGCGCATACCAGCATGCCCGCTAGATGGCAGTAAATGAAAATCGTTCATAATGAGAGTTTTCTCTTTATCGTCCGTTATTCTTTTAACGCCTCGCAATATACTTAAGCGGGGTCCAGTCCAATCGTTTAGTGACTTTATTTCACTACAAATATGTTTAATAAATTCTACATTCTGTTCATCTTTTACTATGCATACTTCTTCGACACCTATCTGTTTGCAAAATAAACTTAATTTCTGCACAAATTCGACTCGCGAGAAATGCGCCTTGTAATTAAGATTAATGTATAAATGTTTTATATCTGACCTAAAAGCGAAACACTCTATTTCCGTAGTAATCACATTTCTCATTCTCAATTTATCTAATGTTTTGTCATCCATAAACATCATCTCAATCGTGTCACGCGGTTTTCTTAATATATCTACGACTTTTGGTTGATCAGGCCAATCGTCTTTAGATTTATTAAAATCCGCATTCCCTTTTAGAACATTATTTTCATTCATCTCATCCATCCTTAGTTTCTGTGCTCTAGTCATCACATTTACAAGTTGTTTATGCATATTTTTTAAATCATCCGATGTCATACTAACTCGTGATAAAGCAACTGCTACAGTATTGTCTTTTCCCTTTACGTAAATAATTTTAAACTTACATTCTTCTAAAGAGAGTCTAAATTTTAGTAATCTATTGGAAGGATCTTTGATTCCAAAAAGATACACTAGGGGTTTGTGGTCAGTCATTAATGTAAAATTTCGACCGTAAACGTAAGGTCTAAAGTACTTCACAGCCCAAACAATAGCCAAAAGTTCCTTTTGAATAGTTGGGTAGTTCTTTTCTGCCTTATTTAATGGCCTACTTGCGTACGCTATGGGTCTCAAGTCTTTGTTGCATAGAACTGCACCAATAGCTATTCCTGATGCGTCTGTTTGTATTATGAAGTCATTGTCTTTTGAAAAATCAGGATATTGCAATATCGGGGGTGTCATTAACAACCTTTTTAAGATTTCAAATGCTTTGTGACACTCATCAGTCCACTGAAATGGTACGTTTTTTCTGCATAATTTATTTAAAGGTATAGTAATATCAGCAAAACATTTTATAAATTTACGATAATAATTGCAGAATGCTACGAAACGCTTGACCTCGTCTGAATTTTTGGGAATTGGATAATTTTGGAGTATTTTAGTTTTTTCTGGATCTGGAGAGACGCCTTTTTCTGAAACGACATGCCCTAAATACAAAAGTTCTTTTTTTAGGAATTCGCACTTTTGGGGATTTAATTTTAAATTTACTTTTCTAAGTCTTTCCATTACGCTTATTAAATTTTGATTATGAGTAGTCAAATTGCGTCCAAAAATGACTAGGTCATCTAAATACACAAAACATTTTTCAAATGCTAGGCCCGACATAGCAACTGACATCATACGACTGAATGAACTTGGACTAATTTTAAGCCCCATCGGTAAACGTTTCATTTGGTATTGTCCTGAACTAGTTGTAAATGCCGTATACTTACGACTCTGAGGGTTCAAGGTCACTTGGTAATAACCTTGGTGAAGGTCAAGGTGACTAAAATAAATTGCGCCTGAAAGAGAGTCTAATATTTCATAGATATTTGGCAACGGAAATTTATCATCAGCCACGATCTCATTTAGTTTCCTATAATCTACTACTAGCCTCCATTTCTTATTTTGACCTTCAACACTTTTTTTAGGTACTAACAATATTGGGCTTGACCATTCACTGCTACTTTCCTCTATAATATCATTTTCTTTCAAGTTTTTTATTTGATGTTCAAGTTCGGGCTTTAATGCTTGTGGTAAACGATATGGTTTAACATATACTGGGGAAACATGTGGTTTAATAGTAATTGATTGTTGGTAAATATTTGTGGTTGTTAACCTATCACCTTCTACGTAAAACACATCTGCATATTTTGCGCATATTGCTTCAATACTTTTTTGCTCTTCATCATGTAAATGAGATAGATTTAGTTCGTTCAGTAATTTTTGAACTCTATCAACGTTTATGCCAGTTTTATTAAATGAACATATATGATAGTCATTTAAAGATTGTAACTCTGGTGTAAATAATGGTAACTCTACTTCTTTTTCTGTTACATTTAAGATCTTAATAGGAATTCTATTATTTTTTACCCTTGTAATTTCATTTGCTAAAAATATATCTTTGCTCAACTCTTTTCCACATACAACAACATCTCCATTTATGCATTTATCCACATAAATATGGTGTATCGATTCGGATCGAGCAGGAATAACTAAGAAATTTTTATTTTTACTAACATAATTAGTCAATTTTAATGAATAACTACAATTATCTTTATATAAAGTAACTAAATTTGTTTGTAAATTAATATTAGCTCCATATTTCATTAGAAAATCTAAACCTAAAATCCCATCAGCCGTTAGCGGTAACGATTCAAAAATTGTAAAGTTATGGTTAAAATGTATGTTGTCATGGTTTTTTAAAGTTAAATTAACCAATCCCTTAGATCGAGTCTGCCCTCCAATGCCATTTATTAATGTATTGTCTCTTTGCACTGGTGTGTTAATGGGAATTGCTCCACTTTTTATAACAGATAATGAAGCGCCAGTGTCAACAAGCCAATAATATTTTTTGTTGTTAATGTTTAATGTCACGTATTTAATGTTTTTATTACATGAAAAGATGGTATTCCTAAGATCGAAAAAACTGAATCTGACTATTATTTGATTGTTCACTACTTTGAGGCTCCTCTACATTGTGTTCTGCCGTATATAAGTTACGGTTTTGAGTGTTAAGTCTACCCCTGCTTTTCTGAAAACTGTTAGAAGGTCTACGATTACTATACTTTCCTCTGAAGTTATTATGAAAATTGTTTCCTCTATAGTTATTATAATTTCCGCGCCCTCTTCCACGCTGATATCCATTACGACTACTTTGTCCTAGCTGTTTAAGAAAATAATTTGAGTTTTGACCATAATTGTTACTACCACCGCGACCGCGACCGTCACTAAAGCGTCTATTATTATAGAAAGTACGTCCTTGCTTTGATACATGCATGACGTTACCTTGTTGCTGTGCGGCAGGTCTGTCCTCGTCTTTTGCAGCCTGTATTGCTTCCTTCAAGCTGCAGTAATTGCGCGACGTGATGATTGTGGATAGTCTCGAGCTGCGTAGTCCGTCTGAAAATGTTTTTATAGCAGATTTTTCATTTATGGGTTTAAGTACCGAATAAGCACTGGAGTCCCCGTCTGCTTGAGAAATCGTCATGTCAGTGAATAACTGCTCTATTTCCTTACCATATTCCTCAACAGATTTTTGACCTTGTCTCATGGTCTGCATCCGGGATTGAATGGCTGTGTAAGACTTTTTTGTTGTTAAGTTATTCCTTAAATCTTTAATTAATTCAGAAATCGCCTCATATTTGTCAGAAATTCGCAATTTTGCGTTTTCCGAAAGTCTACTTTTTAAGATGAAAATAATCAATAATGAATTACCTTTATCGTCGAGCATATTTGCGTACATTTCGATGGAGTCAATCATTCTCTTAGTGGTGCTTTCAGTGTCATCCATAACTGGAATTAAATTACATGCCACCCTTAAGTCGAATTCCATTTTGTTTGTTTCTATTGACTTAGGAAAAACACATAAATTATTTATTTCGTCATACAATTCCTGACACTTTTCAAAAATATACTTCCCTAAATCAATTACTTTCGTATCGCTACTTTTACCTAAAACTAAAAGTAATGATTTACACTTCTCAAAAACATCATTAGTTTCTTTCAATTTTATTTCAATAGTCTGGCCTTTATACCTACTTTGACCTCTTTTTACCAAATATTTTCGTATTTCATATAACAACTCTTGACATTCTTTTAAACTTTCTAACATAATGATTCTAATATTCTTATAATATTGCTATAATTAGTCATAATTTGGTAAAACTTAACACTATTTCGTAACATACTGTTAAAAGAATTCAACACGTAAGCACTATTCGCCGCGAGGTATCATGTTCGATGACTATCCGTGCGCCGTTTTATGAATTTCAATTATTAGCGTAATGAAATTTGATCACTGGCTTTACACTTTATACTCAATTTTGGCTTCCGAAACCCAAATAAACTGTTTGAATATCTTCTAAACTTTTTAAATAACACTCATAGTTCATTGGAAACACTTTTTTGAGATAATAAAAGTATGTATAGGTTTTAAACACTCACGAATAGTTTGTTTTGCTTACGCCGTAGTTTCGTGCTGCACGCTGCGCTTGGCTCGTAGAGACGACCTGATGCGAGATATTGCTTGCATACCCATTTCTTCCTGAATTAGGCGTCGATGGCACGCCCTATATAACTTGCAACCAAAAAATAGTACAAGTACCAAAACCAGGGCCAGCAAAATATATGTTACCGTGCTTATATTTTGTATGTGGTTTCCGAAATCTTTCAACTGAGCCGAATTATCGCCAGCAGCATTTTGGGTTAGAAACACGTCTTCTTTTTCCACTTTTGACTGGCACATCTTGAGAATGAATTTGAAACCAACTTAATAATTGTACTTGTGTAACTAGCACCTAAAACAAAAGAAAAAAGTTCCTTGGCAGAGCCCTGGCAGGGTCGCCATGTGATGTTTGAACCTTGGCTTGTAGTAAAGGAAACACTTGTTTACAGTTTGGTGTCTTTTATTAGACTAAATACTAGATTACAATAAAAAGGAATCTAAAGGAAAGTTGCTTACATAGCTAAGTGCGCGTACACATAGGTATCGTACGTAATAATATATACTTCACACTTCAGAATTAAAGTAATAGATAACGGCTCCTTCATTATTTTTTAAACGTTAGTAGCGTTTAGCCGTTTGGGTTTCTTGAACTATAATATATGGTGGCTTTTACGGCTTATCTAGTTTATCAAGATAAATTCTGATTCTCCAGAATGTACAGACTTTTCTATAGAGTAGTCCGAATAAAGACATTGCAGCCTAAGTTGGTCTTAGGACCACAAATCCGACTGAGACCGAATTCGCGGTCCTAAGATAGGTACTATCTTAGCTTTCGGCTTCTCCGGGTCTTACGATGTAAATGTAATATTATTACGAAAACAAAAAGCTTACATGTAATAAATTTGTAGAAGTTTTTAGATGTGCGCGCATCACGTTAAATGTACGAAATCGATGTATATAACTTTTATGCATTAAACTTGTGTGTAACTTGATTTATTAGGCATAGGCTTCGTTTCATCGCAATCGGTTGACTAATATCGAAAAATATACTACACTGGCTGTACCCGCGCGGCTTCGCTCCTGCTCTTCCCTACTTCAGCCTACTATACCCTACTCTACCCTACTATACCCTACTCTACCCTACTCTACCCTACTCTACCCTACTCTACCCTACCCTACTCTACTCTACCCTACTCTACCCTACTCTACCCTACTCTACCCTACCCTACTCTACTCTACCCTACTCTACTCTACTCTACCCTCCTCTACCTTACTCTACCCTACTCTACCCTACTCTACCCTACTCTACTCTACCCTCCTTTACCTTACTCTACCCTACTCTACCCTACTCTACCCTACCCTACCCTAATTTTCATTTTTTTTTTCCATAAGAACCTTCTCCTCATAATAACGAACACAACAAAAAAAAATATAAAGGTGAGATAGTGGTCAAACGCAAGCCTATCATTAATAAAAAAAAAAAAAAAAAAAAAAAAAATAGCGAAATCGGTCCAGGCGTTGTTGAGTTATGCGCTTACCAACACATTTTGCGATTCATTTTTATATTATAGATTAATTGACTGTTAGGCGGCACGAAGTTCGCTGTGTCAGCTAGTACACAATATGTTTATTATTACAGTGGATACTGTGTATTAGGCAAAATTATATTACGGTCTTAGTCAATACTAATTTTGATTCGGTTCAGTTTTAAACCATAATAAGTTAAAATACATTTGTTATTTTAAAATAATTAAAAAAAAAAAGCAAAAAAGCCTAACAACCTTACAGGTTTTTAAGTAAAGGGTAGTCATTTCTAAGTTCTTTTAACTGGTCAACAGTACTTTTGACCAATTCTTCTTCAGTTAAAAGTGATTTATACCGTTAAATAGTTCTGAATGCGAAATATATACTACGTAAGTAAGTTATGTTTAGCTCAAAATAAACTCAATCTTCAAACATTTTAAACTATAATGGTCTAGACGCTAATAAATCGGGCATAAAAATATGTTTGGACATGTGGTAACTATGATTAATAACAGCATTTTTATCATTCTCACTCTTCATTTCCAATATGATACAAAGTTACAATAACAAAATTAAGAATTTGTTTGTTTGACGTTGGTACCATGGAAGGTGGGTAGGCCACTGGTCCCCACCAACTGTGTTCCCACGTTGTCGTCGTGGTGGGGCTTGCGTGTCTCAGTGACCTTGAGGGCTATGCCGGTAGAGCTACTCATGCCGGAAGGCCTCAAGCGAGAGACCAGACCAAGAGGAACATACGGCGGAGTCCAGTCGGACCGCCCGGAGGGTGCGCTGTCCAGAAGCGCTGGCACAACAGCTGTTGGCGCCTTCTGGATAGTGATGTCGGGGAGATAGGGTTCGCCTCCGGTACGTGTCTGTTCAGCAGACATGACCAGGATGGCGAACGTGTAATGGGGACCCCACCCCATTCAAAAAAGGCAAAGCTGTGATCAGCACACCATGAGCGCGAATGGCAAAAAAATAACTACCCCAGGAGGGTACCTGCTTGCAGGAGAATCCCTCCCCGAGCAGAGCTCGGGCTGCCCCTCGTATTCTGGGGGGGCAACCATCGCCTCGGGTCTTCGGACCCTGTTCCGTCCTCCGTGGACGTACAGAGCCAGGGTGGCTCACACTTCGGCAGCGCGGAGTCCCTGGGACCAGTTCCCAGCACGTCCGCGATGCCAATGGAGGCCGGCCGTAGGTTTGGCCTCAGGGAGGTGAGTGAAGACGCGGCATCGGACTCAGATGCCGCGTCTTCACTCAACTCAGACGGGAAGGAGGTGGAGGAGGTGCGGGAGCCCCTCCATTTGATGGAGGTGGATCCGTCCACGTCCAACAAGAGGAGGGCGTTCATGCGCTCCGTGTCCGACGACGAGACGGGACCTGCCCGGAAAATCTCGTCCTCGGGGCGGGGCGCAGCCCGAAAAACGGGCATAGGAAGAGGGCTCCCCGCTGAGATTGCCAGCGAGGGACGCCAGGCCAGCGCCTTAGTGCCGAAGATCCCTCAGGACTTGCCTGAAGGGATGGTGGAGGCGCTGGCTAAGTTTCGGGAGGTTGTGGCAGCCGCAATAACGAGCGTGGCCAACAAGAGGGAGAGGGTGGCCAAAAAGCGGTCTATTGAGCTGGCCAACACCTCGATTGAGGAGGCGCTGGGGATCGTTTTTGAGCCCTACGAGCGCACCCTCAGCGGGAGGTTTGGCCGGCTCGAGGAGGCTGTGGCCGCTCTCCAGGGCTCTCGTCCCGAGGAGGGGAGCAGACAGGAGTGGGGCCGATCCCGGCCCTCGCCCCAGGCGGAAGGCGAGGTTGTGTCTCTGCTGCGGCAAGAGCTGGCTGCCTTCAGGGAGCAGCAGCAGCAGCAGCAGCAGCAGTTCCAGGGGCACATTCAGCGCCAGCTCTCCGTCCTGGAGGGCATTGTCCTGCGCCCCCCTCTCGCGGCCTCTGGCCAGAAAAGGACGGCATCGTATGCCGCCGTCGCCGCGGCCACGTCTACAGCACCGAAGGCAGGTCTGTCGGGGCAAGCCAGGCGCGTGGTTGCGGCGCCGGAGCCTGCGAGGCCGGCCCCGGCGGCCAGGCAGCAACAGCGGCAAGGGAAGCCTGCCCCTCCCCCGAAGGGCAGGGTGGCGGGTGCCACTAAGCCGGCGGGGACTCCCGCCGCGGCGGCGACAAGGTCGCGCCTGCCGCCTCCTCTGCCCGAAGACCCCTCGGCTAGCGCCGAGTGGACGGTCGTCGGCGCTAAAAAGAAGGCGAGCAAGGCGGCAAGGGCGGCCAAAAAGCGCAAGCGGCGACAGGAGCGAAAAAAGCGGGCCATGGCCGCCAGACTTCGCGCCCCAACTTCCGCAGCTGTAGTGATCACACTACAGCCAGCTGCGGAAAAGAGGGGCGTGAACTATGACATGGTCATGGCAAAGGCGAAAGAGGCGGTGGTGGGCCACCTCGACGAATACGGAGCCTCAGGGGGCTTCCGTATGAGGCGCACCGCAACCGGAGCCCGTATCCTGGAGGTCCCAGGTGCGAACAGCGGACAAGCCGCTGACGCCCTGGCCGAAAGGATTAGGGCGTCCTTAGACGTCGAGGAGGCCCGAGTGTCCAGGCCCACCAAGTGCATCGACATGCGCATTATGGGTCTGGACGACTCCGTTAGGGTGGAGGAAGTGGTGGCCGCCATCGTCAGGGCGGGTGGGTGCACGACCGATCAGGTCCGGGCGGGCACCATCCGCGCTGACAGCACGGGCATGCGAGCCGTTACGGTGAGCTGCCCCGTGTCGGCGGCCAAGGCCATCACGACCGAGGGCCGAAGGCTATTGGTGGGTTGGGTTTCGGCCCAAGTCAAGATGCTGGAACCCAAACCTCTGCGGTGCTACCGCTGCCACGTGGGGCACCACGTGGGGGCCCACTGCGCCGCGGAGGTGGATCGAAGTGATCGCTGCCACCAGTGCGGACAGCCTGGTCACAAGGCCGTCGAATGCCGTGCAAAGCCGCACTGCTACGCATGTGCGGCTGCAGGCAAGCCGGCCGACCACCGGGCTGGGGGCAGGTCCTGCGACCCCCCCGCCAAGGCCAAGGGCAAGGTCAGGCCCATCCACCCTGACGTCCTCACCGCTGCAGCCACCGCCTTGGCTGCCGCCGCTGTCGCCGCCGCTCCCGCCGCGGCAGTGCCCTCACAGGGGGCTCAGGAGGAGACTGTAATGGAATGTCAATAACGACACCATTACGTCTCCTCCAGGCGAACATCAACCACTGCGCTCCCGCTCAGGATCTGTTGCTCCAGAGCATGGCGCAGTGGTCGATCAATGTCGCCATCGTCTCCGAGCCGTACTACGTCCATCCCCGCTGGGTTCAGGACCTGGACGGCTCGGTGACGCTAATTTCGTCGGCCGCCGCCGGTACCCCGCCCCTCGAGGCTGTTGCGAGGGGACGGGGTTGCGTGGCAGCACGGGTCGGGGACATTGCAGTGGTAGGCGTCTACCTGTCCCCGACCAGAACTCCCGACGAACTCCATGTCTCCCTTATGGAGCTAAGTGCCGTCGTCGCTGGGTTTGGTACCCTCCCCGTGGTCGTTTGCGGGGACTTCAACGCCTGGAATACGGCTTGGGGTTCCCGGCGCACGAACACACGGGGTCGGTTGGTGGAGGACTGGGCCTTGGAGCTGGGCCTGGTCGTCCTGAACCGGGGTTCTGTCCCCACGTTGGTGCGGAGGCGGGGTGAATCAGTGGTGGACCTTTCGTTCGCCAGCCCCGCTCTGTCGCCGCGTGTCGTCGACTGGCGCGTTATGGAGGAGGTGGAGACGTACTCCGACCACCGGTATATCCGGTTGGACGTCTCCGCCGAAACCTCGGCCGCGCCGGTCCGACAGAGCCCTTGCGGTCCGCGGTGGGCGCTTAAGCAGATGGACCGGGAGCTCTTCCTGGAAGCCGCGACGGTACAGGCCTGGGTGCAAGCACCGGACAGGCCTGTCGACATCGACGTCGAGGCGGAGTGGTTCCGGGAGGCCATGTCGCAAATTTGCGATGCGGCAATGCCCCGAGTCCGTCCAGGACGTGCTAAGCGCCAGGTGTACTGGTGGTCGCCGGAAATCGCTGCACTGCGCAACACGTGCAATCACGCGCGACGCCGGTACGCCAGATACTGCAGGCGCCGCATCCGCGCGCCGGATGCGGAGGCCAGAGAGGCGGAGCTGTACGAAGGCTACAGAGAGGCAAAACACACCCTCCGAGCGGAGATTAAGCGGGCCAAACTCGAGGCCCGCGACGTGTGGCTGGGGTCTCTGAACGCGGACCCGTGGGGGCGCCCGTACAAATTGATACGGGAGAAACTGCGCCCCTGGGCTCCCCCGCTGACCCAGAGTCTCCGGCCCCAACTCGTGGAGGGTGTGGTGAGCGCTCTGTTCCCTGCGCGAGGGGAACACTCCCCCCCGCCCATGGCTCCGCCTCCGCCAGCGGTGTCTGACGCGGACCGCAATAGCGACGACGACGATAATGCTCCAGAGGTGACCGAGGCAGAGATGAGAGTGGCGGTGCAAAGGCTGAGTGCCAAGAACGCCGCCCCAGGACCTGATGGCTTGCCTGGGAAAGCCTGGGTCCTGGCCATGGAGGCTCTCGGGCCTCGACTGAGAGGGCTCTTCAGCGCATGCTTGGAGAGGGGCCAGTTCCCACTTCGCTGGAAGACGGGGAAACTGGTCCTCATCGCGAAGCCAGGGCGCCCTGCGGACTCTCCGTCCGCGTACCGGCCCATTGCGCTGCTCGACGAGGTGGGCAAGCTCTTTGAAAGAGTGATTGCGAGCCGCCTCGTCGCGCGCCTTTCACGGGTGGGGCCGGACCTTTCGGACGGACAGTTCGGCTTTCGCAGGATGCGCTCGACGGTGGACGCCATCATGCGCGTGCGAGCCCTCACGACGGGGGATGCGGTGTCCCAGGGTAGGTGTGTCATGGCAGTGTCCTTGGACATTGCCAACGCTTTCAATTCCCTGCCCTGGAGTACGATCCGGAGGGCACTCCGGTACCACCGGGTGCCCGAATACCTCTGTCGAGTAGTCGAGGCCTACCTGTCGGACAGGTATATTGTCTACCCCGGTCACCAGGGAGACTGGAAACGTCGGGAGATGTCGTGCGGTGTTCCGCAGGGGTCGGTACTAGGGCCACCCTTGTGGAACATCGGGTACGATTACGTGCTGCGGGGCGACCTCCCTGACGGGGTCAGCGTGGTCTGCTACGCAGACGACACGCTGGTTCTAGCGCAGGGAGAGTCGTACCGGGCGGCGGCCGCTTTAGCGACACGCGGGGTTGCGATAGTCGTTGGTAGGATCCAGGAGTTGGGACTCGAGGTGGCGCTGCGCAAATCCGAGGCCATGTGTTTTCACGGTCGCGGCCGTCGGAACGCGCCACCGTCGGGTTCCCAACTAACGGTAGGAGGAGTTCGCATCGGCGTCGGGACATCGATGAGGTACCTGGGACTCATCCTCGACAGCCGATGGAATTTCGAGGAGCATTTCCGACGTCTGGCTCCCAAACTCAACCGAACTGGGGCCGCTCTCAAGCGGCTCCTGCCCAATCTTGGGGGTCCAGACGCCTCCTGCCGGAGGCTCTACGCGGGGATCGTTCGGTCCATGGCCCTCTACGGGGCGCCGGTGTGGGCGCCGTCGCTGCGAAAGCGACCGGCGGGCATTCTGAACGCCTGCCAGAGGGTCATGGCAATTCGGATGGTGCGGGGATACCGCACGATTTCCTGCGAAGCGGCGAGCCTTCTGGCTGGCCTACCACCGTGGGATCTGGAGGCAACAGTCCTTGCACACATGCACGACATGCGCGTGGAGATGCAACGCCGGGGTGAAAGTCCTCTGCCGCGACAGGTCACGGCATGGCGGACAGAGCTCCGGCGGGATCTCATGGTGGAATGGCGTCAGCGACTATCGCAACCCCATCATGGGCACGCCACAATTATGGCGATAAGTCCCCTCTTTGAGGCGTGGCTGGAAAGACCTCACGGCGTCCTTACCTTCCGCATGACACAGGTCCTCACCGGAAATGGCAAGTTCGGGAGGTTCCTGTTCCGAATTAAAGCGGAAGTGACGCCCGGGTGTCGCCACTGTGTGGAACGCCCGGAGGACACGGTGGAGCACACAATCGCGGTGTGCCCTGCTTGGGCGGAGCATCGCCGTGCCCTCGTGGGGGTGATCGGCGGCGGAGACCTCTCGCGCCGGGCCTTGGTCGAGGCCATGGTCCGGAGCGAGGAGGAGTGGCAGGCGGTCGCCGACTTCTGCGAAGCAGTAATGCTCGCTAAGGAGGAGGCCGACCGCATCAGGCAACGGCGCTCTCGCCGCCGCCGCCGGGATTCCGATCCCGATTTCCAGCCACCGTAGGCGCGGGCTTGCGGACAGTGAGCAATGGGTAGCTCGCTGTCCGGCCGTCCGGTAACCGTCCGGACCAAGCCCAAGTCGTCGACGGCGCGCGCTGTTCCCGCGCGCCTCAAGGAGTTGTCAGCAACAGCAGGGGCCCGGCCGGGTCGAAGCCTACTGGGGCCAGGGTTATCCGAAAGGGCGCTCGAGCCCCGGTATGAAGGCTTGTAGGAACGGGATGGGTTTTTTAGTCAGTAAGAGTCTGACACTATCTCCCGCTCCGCCCAAGAGCGGGGGTTGTCATAAGATGATTTTTCCCATCGAAAAAAAAAAAAAAAAAAAAAAAAAAGGCCACTGGTGTGGGACGCAACCTGTGTCGACACCCTTGCGCCATCCCATATTCCAAGTACGGCAGGCTGTGCTGGCGCTGCCGCTGCTGCTGCTGAGACCCTTAAATGGCGCAAATACTGTACCCTTATTGGTAATTACAGTTTTGAGCCGTTTGGAGTCGAAACACTTGGTTCATGGGGTCCGACTGCGCGTCTCCTTTTCAAAGAAACACGCCGACTGATCGACACTTCACGTGACCAGAGGGCTGGCTCGTTCTTCGCCCAAAGAATTAGCATTGCCATTCAACGTGGCAATGCTGCCAGTCTTCTGGGCACATTTCCGGATGACAGCGATCTTTGAGCGTACTTTGTCATTTTGTATTATATTTATGTACATAGTTAGGTTTTAGTATAAATAGTTTATTTAATATTTAAGTTTTTTATGTCCATATGTAATACATAATTATATAAATAAATACTTATATAAATACATACAAATAAAAAAATTATTATGAGAAATGAATATAACATTTAATTTATGATAGTACATATATATTTATATTGCAGGTATATTCTTATAAGAATTTGTTTTATGATATTCTTGTTGTTTGTTATTATCTAGTTAGTTCAGTTGATTTACCTGCAGCGGTCTTCCTATCCGATTATAATTTAGGCGTCTTCCAGGCTAGAGTAAATAGGCTCCTAATAAACAGTGCGATTCACCATCAACGATTGCTTCACTGCTTACCATCAGATCTCAGTCAAGCACTAGTTTATCTCATTTAAAAAAAAGTTAAATATTGGGATACATACACTCAATCACATATTATTACACAAATCTGTTTCGATATTGATACTGAAGATATAGGAAAAAAGGACATACTACCTTTTTTTAAAAAAAAAAGGGGAATCAAGAGGGAGTGTCAAACTTTTACTGACAAAAACTCACTTGTGTTCCTTCATTTGCTCTTTGCGTTCCAGGGCTATAGTAACTCTTTTCAACAATTCAGCCCTATACCCAAAGTGTACATATTTACGTGTGTTAGTTTTTAGTAATTGTATTTTTTTTAAAATAAAACACTCGTCTTGTGAGGCAAACAACCACAAGTAAGCCCCTAAAAATGGTACGTATTGGAAACTTCTATCCAAATTGTGGTTCAGTTTTCATCAATATTTTCATAAAATTGTTCAGGTTTAATACTGAGAGGTTTCCTAGTTTTAGTTTTAGCAGTCAGAATATTTATATCGACATGAAAAACGTATGAATAAATAAAGAAGGTAAATATTATTAATTTCATATTTTTCGTATTGGCTGAACGTATATTTTAATTACAAATATGAAATCTGAAATCGCATTCAATAGGTCTTTGATTTTTCATTTTCATGTGGATAATAAATAAATATTAAAAATTTTAGTTGTTAAATATTTCTGTTTAGTCTACAATAAAAAAGAGTTCGTTATTAATATTGATAAGGTCTGGACGCAATTTTGAATTTGGTTAATATTAGATATTTGCTTTACTGGACATTCTGCCTTTTATTAAAGTTTTATTTCGCTGATTGAAACTAAAAGGCATTCAGTATTAAGTGCTTACTAGGCGATTCTGATCTTTTATATCGTATTAAAATAAAAAACTAAATTTGACGCGTAAGATCTGTACGAATTCTATTAAATTTGATACTTAATACTTGAGATATCTGATAGACTGAAAAGCAATTTGATAAAAATTGCATTCGCAAACTATTTCGAGCGATCATGATACGTTGAAACATGTTTTATGTAACATTAAAGGCGTTATTATTATTATTATCTGGTTTAACAATATTTATAGCTGGTATTTCAGCTAACTATGAATTTGATTTGAAAAAAATTTATTGCTTTATCTACTTTAAGACAATTAGGTTACAATTATACTGTTTTATATATAAAACATTTTTTATTGTTTACTTTTACTCGTACATCAAGTGAAGTATATAATCGTAGAAAATTATACGTTTTCATTATATTTTATTGTTATATAGTAAGACCTTAAATTTTGTTAAATTAAATTATATATAATTAGATATCAAAGTAACTGCATAAAGCCGGCTGAACGGATTTCCGATGGATAAACATAGCTCATGGATAGACCATGTCCTGACCATGTCCATATTCTAATGGACATGGAACAAGGAACCTTTGGGTATTTTTTAGGGTTCCGTAGTCAACTAGGAACCCTTATAGTTTCGCCATGTCTGTCTGTCCGTCTGTCTGTCCGTCTGTCCGTCCTCGCTTAATCTCTGTGACCGTTAGCACTAGAAAGCTGAAATTTGATACCAATATGTATATCAATCACGCCGATAAAGTGGTAAAATAAAAATGGGAAAAAAATGTTTTATTAGGGTAGCCCTCCTATATGTAAAGTGGGAAGTGTTTTTTTTTTTTCATTTCAACCCTAACGTGTGATATATTGTTGGAAAGGTATTTAAAAATGAATAGAGGTTTACTAAAATCATTTTTTGGTAATGTCAATAATTTCGGAAATAATCGCTCCAAAAGTAAAAAACAATGTGTCCCCCCCTCTAACTTTTGAACCATAAGTTTAGAAAATATGAAAAAAAATCTGAAAAGTAGAACTTTATAAGGACTTTCTAGAAAAAATATTTTGAACTTGATGGAAAGAACAGTTTTTGTACAAAAAAGACAAAAGGGTTCTACAAAATAATTTCTGGACTAAGTTTGTAGTATAATCGTATATGCAAGCATTTTTTTTAAACTCATAAGTGGGTACACTTATTGTGACGGACAGGAAACTACGGAACCCTACACTGAGCGTGGCCCGACACGCTCTTGGCCGGTTTTTGTCTTTTAGACGGGTGAAGCTTTTGACTTTATCATAAACCTTCTAACTCATGCCCAAATATCTCAGCCTGGGCAATCCGAGATCGGATAATGAAATATGGTAAATCATAAAACCGAATATCGGTCCAACCCGTCAATCTCACACACACACATAGATACTGATACACTGGTAATTTTACTTATAGCACAAGCGCTACTTAGTTTGAGACTAGATGGCGTTGTGGGATTGTTGAGTTTTTTTTTAAATTATTGATAGTCTCGCCTTTGACCACTATCTCACCTGATGGTAAGCGATGGCGTGGTCAATGACGGATTACACTTGCCTAGAAGTAACCTCATCAAAGCTGCAACACAAACCTCCTTAGTTCAGGGTTCTCGAGACGCCGTAAACCAGGACAAATGGAGACGCATAGCGAGGGCCTCACTCGCCAAATGAAAATGCTATATTATCAACCACGACCACTCTGTCAAGAGTGAACGACTAAGGAGGAGGGAGAAGTAACTTATTCGCTCTAAATACCTCTCTAAATTCCATTCTTTAATGAATTTTATTACCATAACTAGTTTGTAAGTCTTCATAAAATTCTATAAATATATTAAGAATAAAAAATATAATTATTATTATTTCATACATTAGTAGTAAATGTATCGGTGCGAGAGTTCGAAGCATATATTCAGAGAAAAAGTTTCTTTCTGTAGTGTAATGAAGAAAATGAGATCATAATTACGATGCTTAGCCAGTATAACTGATATTATGGGTATTAAACATTTCATGAGACCATAAATATAAAACGTTATATGAGAATACCTTTAATGCTTTCATTATTCCTAACTGCTTTATGTAGGCGCCATTTCAAGTGTAACTAAGAGAGAGTACTTAATACTTATTTTATTTTAATGCTGATAATAATTGGATCGTCTTACATTATTGTGGGTTTGATTTATCGTCTTTTCTGAGTCGTTTGTCATTATAGTACCTTAGCAGCAGGCGTAGGCAAATTTGTGCCAGGTTGATGGTTTCTCTTCCTTTATTACATGGGTCTTAAACATTGTTTTTTTTTAATAGCCTATTGTGTATTCCACTGCTGGGTGCCTTTCTCCTTCGAAACTTTTCTATCTAGGGTCTTAAACATAAATTGCTAAAATATTGATGCATTAAAATTAAATTCCAACTAGTTCTTTAAGAATGAAAATATTTTTATAAGAAAAATATGGAACGAAATATTTTTATGGTTTTTTTTTTTTAAGCTATCACACAACTTCGTCTAGTCCCAAGCTAAGCAGAGCTTGTGTTATGAGTACTATACAACTGATAAACATACTTATATATTTCTAAATACATACATAATTATTATAGATAAATTATACCCAGACACAGAACAAATGATCATGCTCATCACATAAACATTTGTCCTGGGTGGAAATCGAACCCACGACCTCCGGCATAGCAGTCAGGGCCACTAACCACTAGACCAACAGGCCTGTCAATTGTTTAATCAATGAGCCTATAATAATAATAATAATATTCCACAACTATCACACAACGCTGTCTAGTCCCAAGCTAAGCAGAGCTTGTGTTATGAGTACTAGACAGCTGATAAACATACTTATATATTTCTAAATACATACATACTATAGTGGGCATCTATAACATATGTATATATAAAAGGAGCAACTAACCGACTGACATATCAACACCCAGTTGAAAATACTGGGACTAGAAGCTTGACATTTTGCACAAGGTTTCCTGTTATGACGTAGGGGAGCACTAAGAAAGGATTTATCAAAATTCACTCTCTAAAGAGATGAAACGGGAGACCAATGTTTTTATGGAGAATCCTACTTTCATCAGGGTGAAGTCGCTGACAGAAGCTAGTCCTGTATAAAATAGAATACACAATAAGCACATTTCAAACTAACCTATTTATTTTCCCATAAACACTAAAAAGGTCCACTACATATAAGTACCTACCAGACTATCATATGTCACAAAATATATAAGTACAGAAGTCAATCTACATACAAAGCGCGCTCGAGCAACGCACACAATGCCACCGCTCACAGACACGATGTCTCGGATCACTCGTCGAACAATTCCGGCTCAAACGCTCATTAGTGTGCGTCCACCGAGCGTAGGTATAAAAAGTACAAACATGAGATTGTCTTCTGTACCTATCTATTTTGTGCATATGTGTAGAGCAGTCGATAAATTAATCAGTTCAGTGTACATCCACGGGTGACGTCACTTCATTACATGCATACCCACGTAGATCGGGACTGAATGTTGGCATTCGCCTAGCAATGTTGTCGACGTAGGTACATCGATTGGATTAGATTGACCCATGTCACTCCGATGTTTACAATCCCTAGACTATTTGACGTTTGTGTGGGGAATATTGTGTTTTCTATTGACTTGAAACCTTTTTCAGAGGTTTAAGTTGTGTTTTATTATAAAATCTATTATTCTACATCACCATAATGTAGTATAATAGAGTAACGTATAGTGATGGCTTGAAACACACCGGGGCCAGGGTTAGTTTCGAAAGACAACTCGAGCCCCGGTATGAAGGCTTGAAGGAACGGGGTGGGTTTTTAGTCAGTAAGAGTCTGACACTATCTCCCGCTCCGCCCAAGAGCGGGGGTTGTCATTGGTGATTTTCCCATCATAAAAAAATGGCCTGAAACACAGGTTTAAATTAACCTAGATCGGGCGGTCCACTATCAGACATTGTAATTCCGAACCACGATTAATTGCACCTAGTATTTTAGTTTTAGTATATTTTTAGGCACTGTAGTTGTATGAGAAACCTTGTTACCACTTCCACGTGTTGCCACAACGATTGGTCTGGTGCACATCGTATCTATCGAATTAGAATAGAATAACATACATTTTATTATATACTAAAATGGCAACAATTCGGATTCCCCAGACCCTTACCAAATCATCTATCAACCTTGTGAGAGACCTTCCAACGCTGCGTCTTCCGGTACGAGGTTGACACTCCAGAACTTTTTGGCCTCATCGATCTGATCCGCAAGCACTACCATTCAACGAGCAAATTTTAAAACTTCCATAAGAGTTGGCTGGATATTAATAATAAAAGATATCTAACAATGCCATAAATGAAACATAGATTAAATGTTTTCTAAAAAACTGGGCAAATGCGAGTCGGACTCGTAAATTGAGGGTTCCGTGCAAAATACAATTTCCGAATGGAGTCTCGAAGATTTTTCCGAATTGCTGTTTTTTTTGTGACGTATGTAACAACAATTTTACTGTTTTCAGATTTTTTCCTATACTTGTGCTATAAGACCTTGCTTTGTGCCAAATTTCAAGATTCTGGGTCAACGGGATTTTCGATCTTTGAGAGTATCAAAATATACGATTTTTTGCGACATAAACGGCCCTATCTTTTTTATTCGTTAACTTAGAAGTTTGTTTTTTTCACAGCTTAAAGGGACTGCAGACCTAAATATATGGTTTTAATTTCAACTCAATACCTCCACGCGTTCTCGAGATAAAGGGCCTTGACAGACAGACAGACGAACGGAAAACAAGTGATCCTATAAGGGTTCCGTTTTTTTTCCTTTTGAGGTACGGAACCCTAAAAAACTAAATAGGTAACAAATATTCAATAGCATAAAAATAAGCTGAAAATTAATTATTGCGAAGTGACTAAACAATTCTTTCATGGCGACCGTGATTCGTGTTTTTTGTGCCACTCCCAATTTATTTTGTGCGCTTTACTAAGAAACATTATACTTCCTTTTATAATAGAGTTTTTACAATAGATATTCATTATTATCAAGCGAGCGAGACTTTTAAATAGGCTCTTTAGTAAAGTTGATGAAAAGTCTTGTAAAAAAATGACACCCTGTTTTGAGGTGGAAATTCATCACTTGTAACTGACTGACCTGACTGGGCTCATGGACTGGTCTGTTAGTTTAGTGGTTAGTAGTACTGAAAATTGAACCCACGATCTCGCCCATAGCGTGCCGGATAGTGCAGCATAGTCACCCAGGACAAATGTTTGTGTAATGAGCACGATCATTTGTTCTGTGTCAGGGTGTAATTTATATAAAAATATGTATTCAAGAAATATACAAGGTGCAGTTTTAAAGGTGCAAAAAAATTCAGGAGGTAATTATGTTAGTGATTCTCGACCCGAATCAATAATAAAATGAGTAGGTATTTTTTTTCTTATATATGGAAATCGGTATGTGTGAACTACCTTTTTTATAAACTCTGCTAGTCTGATACCTCCCTTATAACCGCGCTTTCACACACACAAACGCACCATTATTTAAACCGCGCTTTCACACACATACACGCAACGTAAAGCACCAATAATCTCCCGCACGACACACCCTAGCCACGCCCCCGCGCCATCGATCAATCGATCATGTTTAGTGTAACTGACGCCGCCGACGTGTGCATACACGCGCTTGCAATATTCGCCCACAGCGCCTTCGGTTAACGGTTGCGGTATCTAGTGATGAAAGATGACAGACCAATACTCCAATGTAGAGTTGGTGGAGATAGTCCGCTTGTATGCTATCAGTGGAAACATCGTAACGGCCATCTCAAAGGGTAATACTGGCTGCTACGCAAAGACTCCGCGAGTTTCGACGATTCGGCGTTCCCCGGCTTGCTGACGGTCGCGGCAACGAAGGCCTGCTTGTCGCCTTGCAGGAAAATATCCTGGAATACTTCAAGCGAGAGCCACGGGCCAGCACGCGGGATGCTGGTCTACGGTTTGGTTTCCTCACTACGGTCGGCAAGTACGTTACTTGAAAAGGTGATCACTAGTGATTAGTGCTTTCGACACTTTAAAACGAATGTGTTTGTGCTACGAAATTAAAAGAAAATCAGCAACGTCGTGCTAGACTGCTGTCTGTTTGAACAACACCTCCAGGTAACATAAGTACCTGCTTAGGTATTTATTTTATTTTATTAGTAAGTACATAAAAAGTCATTTGTAAATACGTTGTTAGCCGAATCAATTTGATTAGTGTAAATAAATTGATTTAAAAATTTTAACTACGGTAAAAATACCTACCTAACAGGCAAGATAAATCACTTAAAAACCTACCTATCTACGTAACTAGCACAAATTATCTTGAAGTGTTTTTTGTCGGTCCTCAGCCCATTAAAAAGTACGAAGGGAAATTTCACATCCACCAATTTAATCTACAAATAAAAACGAAATTATTACGGAAAACTGACCTTGAGAATGACATTACCGACAGACTGCGTCTGGTAGATACGTTCATGTACCACTGCGTATCTAAATCTCGAGCGCGCGCGCTCGATGATACCTACGGACGGAGGCACGGACGCCTCATAAGGTTTATTGATCTCGGCCTAACATTTTATTCATCAGCTGATACGTAAGTACCTATCGACGCGACGTCAACGTGACTTTTAAAAGATTTTCACATTGTGATGATGCTTAAAAGCGAGTAATTAAATAGCGAAATTTAAGACATTAATGTACATTATGATCATCGAATTCGATCTACATCTAAGGTTAAATTATTCATTTCGTAAAATAAGTGGGCGGAGCCTCGTACAGGTTGATGCACTCACACACACAGTGACACGGCGTGCGATAAATCGCAACGGGTGATTCTGTATTTTTTTAAGAAGTTTATTTAGAGAGTTATTCTGAAAAACGGTTAAAATTAAAAAAAAAAATAACAAGTTTTACTGATTATTGACCAGGTATCGTATTTTTATATGATTATTTATGAGTTTTATTACAACCTCCCGGGCGCGCCTGCTGGCTGTGGGAAATTGGGAGTCAGGTCTTTGGCTTCACGCACTGCCGTCGTCGAATATTGGCACCTTGTTCGATGATACTACTTTCCGCCTAGCTGTTGCCCTACGCCTTGGCGCTCCTTGTTGTTCTCCTCATCGCTGTCACTGTGGCGAAGCTGTCAACAGCCTCGGTCACCACGGCCTGTCATGCAGTCGAAGTGCTGGACGCATAGCGAATATTAACGACATTATCCTACGAGCCCTTGTCACGTCGGCGTTTCGGCTGTTTTGGAACCTCATGGCCTGGCACGCAACGATGGTAAGAGACCGGACGGTATGTCTATAATATTAAAATATTTTAAACTAAAATAATGATGAATGAGGTTTATCATACATAGCTGTAATTGGAGCTAGATGATTCTAAGATAATTTTACATTATTTTCAATTTTACAAACAAATTAATTTATTACAATAACTGTCCCCGCACACGGGCTTCAAAAAAACGTCGCTTCAAGCTTCATTTTGAGGCGGCCTTTTTTGTGGCTCGTGTGCGGCGGTGCCGCCACAAAAAAAAAAAAACGCTTAAAGCGGCTTCAAGCTTCACTGGAATCAAGAGGTGTCGCGCGCTGTAGCTGTTTTTTGCGGTTCTTCTAGCGTTTTTTTGTGGCGGCGTTTGTTTGAGGCCCGTGTGCGGGGACAGTAAGACCAAGACCTACTTCATAAAATATCCTACTGATTTATATGCATAGATGCAAAATGCGAGTAAAAGAAAGAAATATCAAGAAAGTAACTCGCAAGGACATACAAAATAAAAATATTTATATTGAGTACTAGCTGCGGCCAGCGACTTCACTTGCGTGAAAATAGAGTATTGTTTTAAGGGAACTTCTGGGATAAAAAGTATACCTACTTTGTGCTATTCCAAGACATGGTCTACTTGTGTGCTAAACACAATTCGTTTAGCAGTTCGAACATGAAGAAATAACAAACATGTACAATTGTACATACACAACATTATATAATTAGTGTGATTAACTGTGTTTACCAAACAGCCAGCCCATTGCCTCTCCTAGACAGGAGGCCTGAGTCCCAACAGTGGGAATATTATAAGGTCGACTATGCTATGCTATGCTAACTGCGATTAAATTGACTCTCCAATAATACAAAAGTAAAACCACACAAAGCTTTATAAAAATTTGATACATTCAAACCTATTACTCTTAAAATCCACAGTTCCTACTATGAAATATCGTATTGCACGCGACGAAAATAGATCCTCATTTTCAGCCGAGAACCAGTTAAGGATGAACCAGTAACCAGCATAACCAACGAGTCTACATCACGAGATATTTCCTGAAATACTTCCCACAAATGCAGACCGCATTGCTACGGAAACACGCGATGGATTCGCGTCCGTTATTTTGTGTTTGATACAGTGTCGATGATTGTGGTTTAAAGGTGAGTACTTTTCAGGATTCTGTACGCAAAGGATCAAATCAGGACCCTATTATTAAGGCTTTCTGTCCACGGACGCAAAGTTTTATAGACGTGTTTCCGTTATTATTTATACGCTTGGTGTACGCCTGCATGAAACCTGTATACAAAACTATGTTGACGAAGCGGCAAAGACACGACGCCACGATAATAGGCCTAAGACTTCACTGTCCGTCAGTTTGTTTGTCAACAGGCTGTATTTCATAAACCGTGACAGCTAGACAGTTGAAATTTTCAACCACGATATATTTATGTTGCTGCTATGACAACAAATTTAATACTAAAAACTAAAAAAGAACGTTATAACAGTGTGTCTAATGTTGTTTAGATAATGGTACGGAACCCTTTGTGCGGAAGTCCGACTTGCACATTGTTTAGTAGCTTTCTTTTTGCAAGGAGAAATGCGAAGGGTCCTGTTATAGCAGTGGTTTGTAAGAGCATATAACATATTTTAATATGTTCCGTGAAAAGTTTAAAAAATAAATGTATGGTATGCTTTCCCACTGATATGAACCAACCAAACAGTAATTCGAACAGAATTTGAGTTTCTGTCAGAAATGTTTCTATAACAATGCTCCTTGTTTTGAACAAGTAATGAGTTAATGACACCAGTTGTTTTTTTTTTCCTTGTTGTGACTTCTGTCCCTGGTAACAACAACAAAAAAAAAACAAAGTAATAAAATATTTTGGCACTACTTATATACATCATTAGATTTCTGCTCTATTGTTAGAAATAATGAGGCAAGTGTTGGTTACATACACTGGTGTAGTAAATGGGTTCTGAATGGTAAATTGACGGATCAAAAAGAAAACGTAAGTTCTGTCAATTTGTTTTAAAAATAAAGCCGCTTATACACGTTAACATACGTCTCAATGCTATCTATTTTGCGATATTTTTTTGCCAAAAACTAGGCTTTTAATTGTAGTTTCAACTTTAAAAAAAAATGTTAAATAAAGTACGATAAGTTTTCTTTGGTTTAAATGCATCTATCAAAGCCAAAAAATAAATCCATACTGACAGCAATCAACACCTACGAACTCTGAAATACGATGACGAATCTTGCACTCCGTAAATCACTTTAAATTCGACCCGACAACATTGATGAGCGTCACACGAACCGTATATGAATAATTCATGACACCGGCGTAAGTATTGGAAACCGAAAAACCGGTAATATGGATGATATGACACGGAACTCGTGTGACCTCTTTATTTATGGTTGCTTTACATTTACCGGTAAATACAGCATATTGACTCGTAGGAACTGATATTTTTAGTGTTGTAGGGAAACAAGATTTATCGTTAGTAGATATACTGTTTGCAAGATGGTTTGAAAGAGTCGCTACCTCTCTAGAAAGGAAAGGTCTTCTGAAAGAACTCTTCTTTGATACTCCCTCTCAGTCTACTCAGTGTGGTACTAACTATTGATAATTGAAATCTTCTATGCATCTACAGCTTAATATTAGGTACATAAACCATGTTTCTATTATATGGTTCACTAGTTTTTTCCTGCAGCTTCACCCGCGTACATAAAATAGTCTATGACACTTAAGAATAAAGCAGCTTTATATCAGTGAAAATATTTCGAAATCTGACCAATACTTTGAGAGATTACCTCCTACAAACAAAAAAACAAACTTTGTTAGTCAAGTGTAAATAAAAACTACTATCTTTTATAGGTGAATGAAGAAATAGAAATAAGTAATATTCTAAAGGTTCTTCATACTCGAGCATGTTCGAGCTCTATTTAATTTGGGCTGCGTGATTGTTCGATAGAGTTACCGCAGCCCTGGAACGCAAAGGGTAACTGAAGGAATACAAAAGGGTTTAAGTTGGTAAAAGTCCCTCGAAAAGAAAACCTACAGGAAAAATTAGCACAAGTAAAGGCTAAACAAAGTAACTACTTTTTGCGCGACTGTGACTCACACATTACCAGCTTTTTTATACAAAATATCGCACTGTGAGTTAAGTTAAAAAAGGATTAACTATTTTATTAATACGACTATCCGATATTGGTTAAAGTGAAAATAATACTGTCATCGACAGCAGCAGGCTTTTCCAATAAACAAATTAATTCAATGTAATTACAATAATCGTCCACTGGTTTTAATCTCCTGTACCAATTTTGCATTTAATATTTCCATAATTTCATTACTACCATCGGGTAGATATTAATCGTTTCAAAATTTTTATTCTCAAAAAAAAAATGACTCTTAACGCTGACAGCAATTTTAACTTAAAATAAATTCTGAAGCATCTGAATCGAAATTTAATATCGTTATTTTCATGTAAAACTTTTGATATTTTATTCAATTTTAGCGTAGTCAGCTTTTATTGTTTACGTCTGGGGGTTAAATTTAATATTTTTCATATAAAATCAGTTTTTACTAGGCAATGTCGCTGAGGTTTATAGTTAACACTGACTTGTCTACTTTATGCGGAGCCTTAATTTAAGTCGAGTTTAAATGTGATTGTACAAAGGTTGTGTATGTTTATATGGCTTAAGTTTAAAGCAGCTTTCGTTGTAATCTCCTTTGTCAGGTTTATTTTTGAATGTAAATGTGGTTTTTATTTTTGTTTTGTTAAAAAAAATATCGGATACTTAAATATGTAAAGTGCTTTTTCGACATAAGCACTTGGGTAATGCGTGTTCGCTTGTCCATTTTAGACAAAACATACATCTGTTTAACAGTGGTGGCAAAATGGTTCAAACCCAGGCACGCCTGTGTAATTTATTTCATCATCATTACTCTAACACGATGAAGGAAAATTTCGTGAGGAATTTATATGACATCCACCAACTTGCATGGACCCACGTGGTAAATTACAGCCCATTATTTCTCTTAGAGAAGAGGCCTAAGTCTTAGCAATGGGAACAATATATAGCTGACTATGTATTGTATGTGCGTCTAATGGTTTATATATAATTATTTAAAAGGTTAAAAAGCAGTCATATGAGTCTGATTGACAATAGGGTCTGCAAACAGCTTAAGCGTTTATAAGGAGTTAAACGATGCGCGGAAGTGCAATAATTCTCTGTGAAACCGTAAGACTATTTTTTCACCAAAGCTGTAGAGAATTGCGAGTAACACATTCCTTGCAAATAGTTTTGCATATTGCACATAGCCCTTGTCACGTACCCATGCTCATCTCCAGTAGAAACAATTAACAGAAGCATAATATAATCGACGGATCATGTTCCTATGCCTGTCAAGGCTGCGGGATTATTTGAAAGAATCAGCACAGCCCTGAAATGGACCTGAAGGGTGCATTTTTGTCATCAAATATCTGATTCTCTCTCATTTCTCACAAAAAATGGTATTCCTTAGTAATAATCTTTTAACCGCTTACATCGAATATGTCCGACAAACAGTTTCGCGTTTATTCCCCCAGGATCGCTTATCGACGACTAAATACTCCATCTTGTTAGCTCTTCTGACATCTATGGGGATTGAAGAACTAAACAAGATGGAGTACTCAGTCGCAAACACGCGACGCTAGCGAATAACACACGACACACACTCGTCAGACCAATCCGAGGCCAACCGGATCAGGCAACAGCGCTCTCGCCGCCGCCGCCGGGATTCCGATCCCGATTTCCAGCCACCGTAGGCGCGGGTTTGCGGACAGAGAACAATGGGTAGCTCGCTGTCCGACCGTCCGATAACTGTCCGGACAAAGCCCAAGTCGTCGACGGCGCGCACTGTTCCCGCGCGCCTCAAGGAGTTGTCAGCAACAGTAGGGGCCCAGATGGGTCGAAGCCTACCGGGGCCAGGGTTAGTTTCGAAAGACAACTCGAGCCCTGGTAGGAAAGCTTGAAGGAACGGGGTGGGTTTTTAGTCAGTAAGAGTCTGACTCTATCTCCCGCTCGGCCCAAGTTGTCATTGATAATTTTCCCACCAAAAAAAAAAAAAAACGCAAGCGATCAAAATGTTAAATGTAATGCTAACTGTTGCGTTGTCTGAATAAAAGACTTATTGTTAAAACTTTGTTGTGTAGTAAATAACTACAGTCAGGGTGTTTAAATTTCACATAAAGGCATTCGTATATCGCTTTTCCATTATTTACCATTACGTGATCCATCCATCCATGTCAGCCAAAAAACGTATTCTATATTAATGGATAGAGAACATATTGGGTACTGGGAAAAGTATTGTTATAATTCTTTGTGTACCTACTGAAATTTGTCTCACTGTGTAGAAAAAACCGCATGATTTAAAAACAGAGGACGGAATTAGCTAAAGTTTTTTTACCGCTTCTACTGATTTCATACAACGAAAGAATAAAATGGATGTGCCAAAAATCCCGAGAGTGATTTTAAAGAACAGATTTTTTTATTACATTATCAGAAACATAAAAGATAAAAAAATATTTCTGCACTAATGACAAGAAGAATGAAGTGTATAAAGTTGACCTCACCTTAGTTCACGTAGAGAGATCTTTTTCAATTAAAAATACTAATACAAATTGTATGTTAATTTATCTTTAAAACATATTAATATCAACATTTCGATGCAAGTACATGAATGGCTCTATCTAATTCTGACCTCTGTTTATAAGTCAACTAGTTTTTGACAGCGGTTCTGCCTGCGTGAAAGTAGGAAATTATTCCAAAAAAAAAAACTCCTGTAATAAAAAATATTCTATGTGCTATTCCAAGATATGGTTTACTTGTGTGACAAGTGCCAGCCAAATCCATGGAGATGTTTGTGCATGAAAAAGTAACAAACATACACACATACATACAAACTTTTGCCTTAATAATATAAGTGTGGAGTGTGATGAAAATTGTATAAATTTAACTACGAGTCTACAAATAAAGCAATCCAAACTATCTATTCAAAATTATTAAATAAGTTAACTATCAACAAAAAAGACAAAAAGAGTCATCTTTTATAGTATTCTTTTGAGGTTTCTCAAATATTACGTGTCTTGTGTTTTATATAGTTTTTGTGATTTGTTATAAAAACAAACAAATGCTTAACTAGGTACCGTAGGCACGGGTTTGTGGAAGGCAAGCAATGTGTTATTCGCCGTCCGGTAAGAAGTAAGCCCACGTCGATGGCACGTTGTGTTCCACTTGCGCTTCAAAGAGAAATCAGTAGTACAAACGGGGTCAGTACTTAAAGCCTGCAAGGACCACAGGATTGATCGAACGCAAAAGGTAACTGAACACAGGTGGATTTTAGTCAGTAAAAATGTGACACCCCGTTTTGATTCACCTAGAATATGAGGACTTATTTGATTTTCCACCCAAAAAATACATTTAACTAGATACTTCTATTTCCTAATCAAAACCAACGGTTTTCAGATGCAGCTATACTATTAAACTAGATCCTTTCGAAAAATTCTTGCCAATTCAGTGAGACTACTGAAAAATGTATGTTTTTTATTTTCGCTACACTGTTAGAAGTCCGTAGTCTAGTGGTCACACGAGGACTCGACTTGACTGAATTAGTGGGTCCCTGTGCTCACATTTTCCAATGCCAATGGTCGCTTTTTAAGGAGCAGCTACAGGCAAGGAATATTTCATATTGTGCTGCTTTTTTATTTATTAAAACTGCAGAAAACACAAGGGACTAGGGCAATTTACTTGATTTTTTTTCGGTGGGGGAAATCAACCACTGACATCCTTCGCTCTTGGGCGGAGCGAGAGGGTATGTCAGACTTTTACTGACTAAAAATTCACTCCTGTGCCTTTTTTGCCTTTCATACCAGGGCCGTGTCTTTCTTTCAGAAGCAGACCCTTGGCTCCAGTAGGCTTCGACCCATCGACCCTACTGGTTTACCTATGGTTTGCTGACATATCCTAGAGGCGTGCGTGGAATAGCACGCGCTGACGACGACTTGATCTCGGTTTGGATTGTTACCGAACGGTTGGACGGCAAGTAATGGGTAGTTCGCAAGCCCGCGCCTACGGTGGCTGGAAATTGGGATCGGGATCCCGGCAGCTGGGGCGTGAGGGCCATCCTTCGTGCCTGCACCTGTGGCCCCTTCTCCTTAGTATCTACTAGACAGTAAAAGATTATTTATAATTTGTATAGATTAAACACAAAATGTCCATGTGTTGTGAGGGCTGTTTGTTAAAATTCTTTGAAGATGTGCTTAAGATTTATTTAGTTATTATTCCCAAAGAATTGTGGAATTTGGAATCAAAATTTGTAAAAGTCAAATAAGCGAGTTATGGACTGTTAATTTTGGCCTTTAGTTCTCAGATAGAGGATTGAGAGGCCACCTGTACGGGATGAACTATCGATAGTACAGAAAAAGTAATTATGAAATAACAAAATTTAAGCTAACGCCAAACAAAATTCGTGATAACCTGATATTATCGCAAAACAGTACCAACTTTACATGCCAAAGCTTACTTATAATTATTATCATTAAAACAGTCACTTTATTTTTAATTATTTATTTATTTATTATATACTTTATTGTAGCTACATACAAACATAACAAAGAAAAAGTTATATCTAAAACACGTACAATGGGCGGCCTTATCGCATTCCGCGATCTTTTATTTAAGTTTATTGTAATATAATAATGTAAATTACTTATTATAGGTGTCTCTCACGAACAGGGTAGCCGAAAATATTTTCTAATGAAGTCTATATTGTAGCTGAAGTAGCTAAAAATATCTTTTAATGTAGTCAAATATTATACGGTCAAGTGGGCCAAAAATAACTTCATCGCATTGTGTAATCATAATGCGATGAAGTTATTCTTTGACCCACTTGAGACTACAATATCTGACTTATCATTCACTAAACTATGATAATGATAGTGTAAGTATTTATTTAAAGGGATAGGGGACTGAAATTGAAGATAAGTTAATTTACGAAGATGTTTCTGGAACAGTTATGTAATCAGTGTAACAGACATATTTCATGATCAAATATTGAAGGATTTAGATTAGTTTATGACAATGAAAATCAACCACGAGATTAGTTAATGAAAAATTTCACATAGGCCGGTTACCGGCCTATGTGAAGTTTTTCATTCTCTATAATAATGTAATAACCTTCAAAGAAACTTTTTTGATAAAACAACAATAGAATCAATAACCACATAGCTATGGTTATAACCATACATAAATATAGTTCACAGAAACTGAAATCAAATGTACAAATGCACTAGAAACATGCCCGAATGTAGATCTGTTGCTTCTGTCAACTTTGGTATGCCAATATACGCCGATCGTGCTTTGGCAGCAAAGTGAAACTCCAATGGTGGGATCCAGAACATTCTCGATAGCCAATATAACCTATTTGATCGTCTGCCTCGGTTTATATTTTAGACTAGCTGACCCGGTGAACTTCGTGCTGCGTAATAGTCAATGAATTTAGTATGTCTTTCGATATAGTCAACCGATTGCGATCAAACAAAGTCTAAATAATATATCAAGCTATACAAGCACAGTTGTGAGTTTTCTACACTAATAGGTAGAGGTAAAGTTTTTTTTTTTTTATTGTTTGTAGGAGGTAATCTCTGGAAGTACTGGTCCGATTGGTGGATTTTATGTACGCGGGTGAAGCTGTGGGCAAAAGCTAGTATTGTATAAAAGTTATCTACATCGACTTCGTACATTTTACGTGATACATTTTACAGATTTATTCATCATCATCATTTTAGCCGACAAACGTCCACTGTTGGACATAGACCTCCGTCAAGCGTTACCACAACGATAGATCCTGTTGTGTCTTGCATCCACCACATTCCCGTGACTCTGACCAGGTCGTTGGTCCTTCTTGTGATAGAGATTTATTATGTTATATTTTGTATAAAAATAAAAAAAAAATATACCAGACTTGTGCTGCAATGAAATGTAGGCGTGCGTCGCTGTTACCTATACACGTGACAAAGTGACCAATATAACAATGAAGATCTATCTTTGAAATAAATATTACCCGCCAGTCCCGTGGTACTTTCCAGTAGAGTTACCTACTTGATATTCTTTATTATACACCTAAAATGAAAATTACATTAGGAACTTAAAAGTAATAGGAAAATCACTAAGCAATATATTGCTATTTTGTAAAGTGGCTAAGGACAGAAAAGAGTGGAATAACGGAAGGGAGGCCTTTGTCCTTCAGTGGGACACAATGGGCTCATAATAATAATAATAATAACATCTGCGGAGGCTCTCGTTAGGCAGTTGGATCAAGGGCTTGATCCAGAAGGCAGTACTCCTAGACACGGCGCGTATTGTCCGGAGGTTCCTCTCTCAGGAGCCCTGACCGCCGGCAGCCTGGACCCTGTTCCCGATGCCGGTGGGCTACTATTTTTTATATTTTTAAATGTTTTTTTTTTGTTAATTTTTGAAGAAATATTTAAAAATATGATAAATATGTATATAATAATAAATGAATGGAATAATAATAATAATAATATTTTGCTATAAATTGCTATGATAAGCAATGGAGATATTGCTTGACCATCCCTAGACAAATTTTATTTATCATAGTTAGTTATTGACGTTGACCTTTTACGAAATGAGTGCACCGATTTTTTTTTAAAAGGAATATGATTGCTTATTCTACTATTCTAATTTTGAAGTGCTGTCAAAAGTCATCGGATAAAAACATCGACGAAATAAAAATATAATGAGTATTCAAGTACGTTTTTCTGACAAATCGATCGCCCTTGACAGCCTAAACAGTGTTTATCTTCGATAAAGCGAGCAATTTAGCCTCCACAGATTAAATATCAAGCCATTACGTTTAATTAACGTTCAGTGAACCATTACTAATTGCGAGACGCAAGTCGAGTGTGATATTGTTGATCGCGTTACTATGGTAACGGTGGTGACAAATAATAATTGTCTTGCATATTCATTTGTTTTTTAAATGCATTTTGGAATTGTTGTTGATGTGTTAAAAATAAATTTAATATATTTTAATTTTTTTATTTGTTTATTATAATCGCTTGATTTAGTTTAACTGTTAGGTTAGTCGTGGTATTTTTCTAGTATAGATTTATTTGTTTTTTTTTTTCAGCAGACCAGAGCCATTTCTATAAATAGGTCATCAAACCAAACCATAAGGTATAATGGAGTTAATAAGTCAAGGAGTTGTTTGATACGAGTATTTATTTTGTATGAAAAGCATTTTTTTTTGTTTATAAGATATATCAAACAACAACATCAATTTAAGCTTCTTCTTTATCTGTCGATGTTCTCAAACTAGATTTTTTCTGACCAATGTTTGACAACCTGTACAGTGTACAGCTCTATTTTTGGCCTCGTATAGATCCCCAAACAATAACTCCATCCTCAAAGAGCTTCACATACGGGATAGACTTTCGTCGCAGTGTGCAGTTACGAATTCTGAAATTCTTTGGGCACATCTCCGAAAGAAACGAAGATTCGATGGAAAGACTTGTGGTTCACGGTCGCGTTGAAGGCAAGAGAGCCCGCGGTCGATCTCCGACTCGTTGGATCGACATCATTACCAGAGCTACGCAGTCGACCAGCAGAACAGTGTGCGCGTAATGCCAACAACTGCCAGAAATGGAGAGATATCGCTCGACATGCCGCAGCCTTGGAGGCAGAGGACGGCGGCGGCGGCCCGCCGCAATCCTATTCATCAATAGCCTCGACCACACTGACAAGAGTGCCCGACTAAGAAGAGAAGATCCCCAAAAGTGCAGGTGGTTATGCAGGATGGGCAGTATAGCAGGTGACACAGGTCCTGTACAGTGCTCCACACTGATACCGTGTTAGAGATGGGTCTCAAACTCGTCAATTTAAACTAGATGAGGCCTGTCGTTGTGTTCTGGCTACCCGACAAGAAACAAACTCATGGTTTAAAGTCAACCCGCAAAGATCAAATCAACTGAGAACTATTATACTTAAAATCCCGCATGCTAGTTTTAAAGTTCTCCACGTGATTGAAACTTATACCAAAGTCTGAAATCATCTATAGAACAGTTGCCGGGACCAGACACAATACCTATCTGGTTGTATGATCCTCAAATTTCAACGGAAGTTGGCGGGACTTTACACCCTGTTCCGCACATACCTGTAAACATTTATGAGATAGGTATATATTTTTATAATACCGTAATTAGAGACAAAATAGAAAGGTAATGATATAGCGAACGCCGGTGTTCGTTTGGAGTTTAATGAATTAACTCGGAGCTTTTCAATGCTATGAGCATCAATAAGTTGTTTGACGCCTAACCACATAACCGTAGAAACCTGAAAGTACTATGTTTGACAATGTATTTCGATACTATCATATTCAAGTGTAAATTCTGAGATTGTTCTCAAGATCAGTTACTGCGGTCGGTACGCAAAGACCAATTGAAGCAGGAAGACTGTAAAAGATTGAAAAAATCTAACATCCTCTTGCTATGCCCAGACCGAAAGGAGTCATCAGAAAAATCAGAAACGGTAATTTAAAATAGACCAATTACAGGCACTTTTAAATTGTCAAAATGTCAGTTAGTAAAAAAAAAGGAGTGAAGCTAAATTGCACGTTCCAAGGCGTAGATCTCTATGGAGAAGAACGTGCAAGAAACAGCATGGACACTATATTTCTTGTCGGTTCTATTATGTGACCACAATGTAGATAAGTAATAAAAAATAAAATAAAAACTAATTAAAAATAGAAAATTTAATTAAGTCACTGATGATCATTATTTTGATAAATTCCCCTTTTCAAAAGTCTGAAAAGTTCTCATATAAAGAGAAAATAACTAAATCCAACTAAAGCTCGTATCTATTGCTCTGTTCGCCGATGTAAGATCCACAATTTCTTATTAAAATAAATTATTTGGCAGACATCTAGTTTTAATATCATTATACGAAAACTAAATAGTTGAGCCCCTTAATCCAGGCTCCACAGTATCCATTTCAATGTCATTACTGTCAAGCTAGAAGCTTCGTAAATTCATTAAAGTTTGAAATTCCTCACTTTTCTCGGCTTTGTAATGTAAAATTAATTTTTGAAACCCGCTTAGTTATTACATAGTCAGTTACTCACCCATTTTTATGGAAAGGTTTTTCGTACGTGATTGATGGCACGTAAAATTTAAAGCTTGAACAACCTAATGTTGTATTTGTCGTTCATAGCTTTTTAACGTCTAAATCGTTATTTAAGTTAATAATACTATGGTAGGTAGTTACTTCTTGAATAATTATAATAATAAGATAAAGAAAAACAAAAACAAAAAAAAAACCAGTGGACGTCTTTCGGTTGAAATGATGATGAAAATGAAGATAAGGAAACTATGAAACAATTACAAAAATAAATCTTTTTAAAAGGAGAAACTGACTGACTAACATACCAACACACTGCAACACACTGGGTCTAGAAGTATAAAATTCATAAGGCCTTACTGCGGCATCGGAACGCAAAGGAACACAAGTTGGTTTTATTTAGTAAAAGCCTGACTCTTCTCTGTCCATTCCGAGCAAGGAGAGTTGTTAATTACAGTTGTCTGTTCTTTTGATTTCATAATTGGAACTTTATGATAAGAAAGTAGAATCTCATATTATTACTCTTATATTATTATTAATTATAATTTTATTTAATGAATCTGATATGTAATTTAAATAATTAATACAAACGAATTTATTCTTCGAATTCTTATTAGTGAACCAGTGGCGCGAATTTAGAGAATGAATAAAACGATAATAGGTATAAACGTGAGGCCATGAAAGATCACGAAATATCAAAATAGTATTGTTTTAATTAATTTTAACATCAAACAAGAAATTAATTTAAGTAATATACAATTATATAAATATTTTACTGATATCATTTGTATTCAAATGATATCAGCAAAATATAAAATAATCATTTGGAAAATGATTATAGAATGAACACGTTTGTTAGTATAAATCTATACAGTACTTACGCATGTTGGTACAGTTAACATAAAACGTCAGACTTGTATAATTGCCGTAGAGTTTTCTGTATTCGAAACTCTTCTAAGTATGGCACGGCTAGTATTATCACAATCTTCATTTAATATGTTATGTTATAGGAACCCGGTAGGGCCGAACCTACTTGGGTCATAGGTTTTGTTCTGACCGGGGTAAAGAAGGAACATAGGAGTGGGTTTTAGTCAGTAAAAGCACAAAATAGATAGTACGTACTTCACTTTTATACCTACGCTCCGTGGACGCACACTAATGAGCGTTTGAGCCGGAACTGTTCGACGAGTGATCCGAGACGCGGCTGAGACATCGTGTCCGTGAGCGGTGTCTATGTGTGCGGTGCTCGAGCGCGCTTTGTATGTAGATTGACTTCTGTAGGTAGGTATTTTGTGGTAAAAGCCAAACACAGGGCGTGTTCCCGTCCGGGAGCAGGAGAAGTCATTGAACGATTTCCAACCTAAAAAAAAGTGGGATAACCCACAGTATAATTTTCCATCGCTTTTGTGAGCTTTCACATTGACGGCTGAACAAGTAGTTTAAAAATTTAAAACCAGGTGGAATTTTCACTTGACAAACTACAAATAGCTTCCCTCAAAGAATTTGGTAAAAATGCCGTGCTAAGCCGACTATGAATTCCCGTCTGAGCATTGCCAGTGCACGTAAACCGGGAAATTTGAACACTATGTACGATAATCCAAGCAATTTTAACCAGTAAATCAATGACCATAAAGTCGATAGTTGTGTGGATACATATTCTATGTCAATGGCCAGGACCGTGACGGTACCTAGTCACTAAGCATTTGGTAATGGTCTAGTGTAGTTAGCTTTTTATTACACCGTGAAAATACAACTTCAGTTTTATTACGAAAAAGCTATAACATTTATTGGATTTCAAAGAATCCATTTTGTTATAACTTTTTTATCGCTGTGTCTTTCAATTATTTCTTAACGGTGATTAAGTTTCCATTTTAACTTTTAGAACGATGAAAAATTAACATCTTTTGTTTTTTTAATTGAATTAATTTTCAAAAGGATTGTTAATAGTAGTCATACAATATTGAGATTTTATTAATTTTGTTATAAGTTTGAGTTCCATCATCAATTAATATTGTCTACTAGGAATACAAAAAACAGTTTTAGTCTGGGTTCCCTACCAACAATAACTCGGACATACAACCTTATTTTTTAATTAGTACAAAAAATTGGGGCTCTATCCGTAATAAAAAATGAAATTCCAAAATTCGATCTGTGGAAAGAGGGATTAAAAGAAATGTACACAATAGTGTGTAGAAAGAATATAGTTAAATATTAAAATTTCAGACTTTAAAGATTTAATCCAAGTCGCCACATCGATTCAGTGACAATCGATGTCAAAGCCTGGTCAAAATTAATGGTTGGGGCGGCCAGATAGGGATTTCGCGCGATACTCGAGCGCGTCAGAAAATCATATGGGGAGAAACCTTGCACCCTGTAATGTATCCCTACCACATTATGGTGGAGTTCGATGATGGCAGCCCGTTAGATTAGTAAAAAAAAATTGATCCTCGAAATGGTCGGGCGCGACCTATACCCCCACCCCTGACCCTTTCGTAACTGCAAATTTAGCATCCGTGCATCCTCTACTTTATGCCAAATTATAGGCGAATGCAAACGTTTCTTACGAAAATTGCCACTCGAAACATTTTACTAGTACGAGAGAAAGCCAACCACGCGTCCCAACTACCATTAATAGAACAAGGCTCTCACAGCTCAAATATTCATCATACTGTTATGACCATATCCTTAGCGTCCACCTTTACCATAATTATAATCAATTTGAGGCAGTAAAGAGTGAAGAATGCAACCCGTGGCTGGACTGTAATTTCCCTTAGGACAGGTCTCGTTCGCGGTGTCCATAATTATTTAGGGTAATGGCGAATACGGTACTGCCCTACTTTTGTGTGTAAATTGTATGTGTGTTGTGACCGCGTATTTGCTGACCCTTGTGGTCAGATGGCCAATTTGAGAGCATGAATTTTATAGATAACGATGATTATATGAATTTGTCCCTTATTTACTAGCTTTTATTATTTATTGAAGCTTAAGAGCGTTCACTACACTTGACACTCTATTTGACGTAAAAACTATGAATTTCAAACCCGCTTATATCCGATAATAACTGATTGAACAAACATATGATTTATTAATAACATTAGGAAATATCCTTGTCTAAATAGTTGGATAGAATTTTATTTAAATTAATAGCAGGCTTGTAAACCATATTCAGATATGTATGTAAATAGTTTTTTTTTTTTTTACTTTCGGAGTAAAAATCTTCAAAATATAATTAATTAGGTTGATTATTTTTCGAAGTTTTTTCCTGTTCATTAGTTTTTTTCATTACCTAATCAAGACAACTTGAAATAAAGATTAACTGGATATTTATTCATTTATGGCACATCTACAACACCAACATAGATTTGTAACATTTATGAGGTCTTATAATAATGTTATGTCAAAAACAAATGTGCACAGCATTTACCTAAATCAGAAAAGAACACAGGTCTAATTATCAAAATAAGTAAAAATAGAACTGAAATAAATGGGTTTCTGTGGTTATGATTTTCTCAAGGTCAGGTCACAGACAAGAATTAATTAGAACCTACATGTATCTAGAAGCTTTACATCGTAAATATTATATGTGAGGCAATATACGGTAATTGCTTTGATTAGATTTACAATATAGCTTCTAGAATGTACTAGAGACTGTGGTTCGGATAAGTTTGCACGTAAATTTAGAGTAGGATCTAAACTATAGTTGATTGATAATAATGCATTGCTCATTGAATTTCTAACCAATTAATATAACTGCCAATCTGTCCATTCAATGTCAATGAAAACTAAATTGATTAAAATCAGAGTACCTAATCTAGCTAGCTATCTTGGAGAGCAAACTAATTTATTATGATTAATATGTATTATATATATATAATTATATATTATGTTTTAAATAGAGTGATCAATTTGTTAGCAGTACACCACAGACTACCCCCTGTATTATTTTAAGTTCTTATCCATCCTACGGTTGTCTGGAAGAGATCGCTCTCAGCGATAAGACCGCCGTTGTGCCCGTTAATTTAAGTTTTTTCTTAAGCTGTATTACTTTATGGTGTACAATAAAGTTTATTCTATTCTATTCTATTCTATTCTATTCTATTCTATTCTATTCTATTCTATTCTATTCTATTCTATTCTATTCTATTCTATTCTATTCTATTCTATTCTATTCTATTCTATTCTATTCTATTCTATTCTATTCTATTCTATTCTATTCTATTCTATTCTATTCTATTCTATTCTGTTTGTATATCAGATCATCATCATCATCATCATTTCAGCTGAAAGACGATGACTGCCAGATGCTGCTAAGCCTTCCAATTATCGCCACTACGACTGGTCCTATATTGTCACGCATTCACCAGATTCCTACGATCCTCACCAGTTCATCGGTTCACCAAAGGCCTTCCATCACTACGTAATTCTGTCCGCAGTCGCTGCTTTAGAACCTTTCATCTGCATCGGGCATCTGATCTGCAAGCAATGTGCCCTACTCACTAACACTTATGTTTGGCAATGTGTAGGGCTACATTGGTAACCTTGGTTTTCCTTCAAAAATTCTGAGCATAGTCCTCTCTATGTGCTATATGTACATACATATATTATGGTATTGTTTATAACTTTGTGTTGATTTTCTCTTATGAATTTCCAGCAACAGTCCAGGGTTACACAGTTGGGAGCCACACCTCGGAAAGTAAGTTGGTCTAGCACCAGTTCGTTTCTGCTCGTGTCGTATCATCGAACTAGCAGGATGGAAAAAAAGGAGCACTTCGACGTGAAACACGTGTCATTTAGGTACGCACGTGTGCATTATTAAATCTGCCACGTTGATGAATATATCGGTATATCCACTGAGATTAGTAGCTATGACTGACATATTAACATGGGCCTGTGTGGTGGATTATGACCTATTTCCTCTCCTAGAGAGGAGGCCTGAGTCCCAGCAGTGGGAATATTAAAAATGCTTATGATGATGATGATGATTAAAGACATCTTAAAATACAGGGTTATTTGTAAAACAAATAGGATAGTTTTTTTTTTTAATTGAGATAAACTAGTGCTTGACTGCGATCCCACCTGTTGGTAAGTAGCGATGCAATCTTTAATGGTGAAGCGTACTAGTTTATTAAGAGCCTATTCACTCTAGCCTTGAAGACACCCAAATTATAATCGGACGGGAAGACTGCAGCAGGCAAACTGTTCCAGTCCTTAAGTAAGTTTTGAAAGGGAAATGACTTCTACTCGTGAACTATAGTATATGTCTACAATCTAACCACTGCTATGTAGCTGATCAAATGTTAACTTTGCAGGTGTTTCGGTAAATTCAAGAAGCAAAGTTTTTCGTTTTATGTCAAGTAAAATGTATTCGTAGTCAGCCGCTCCCTGCTTCGTAACGTGAACTCCAATTGCAAATTCATGTTGCTCAATCTTCCTCAGTTCATAATGTGAAGTGACTTCAGGTTAACTCGAACCTTTAAGATTAACGAAGAGCTTTCTTCCAGCTGGTTCTGAATTATTAATGTCCGTATTACGATGTCATTTTATAGTCACTAAGTGATGAAAGATCTTAGCTTCTTTATTATTTATATGCTTTTTCATAATGTTTAATCGTAGAAGTCTCTTACACGTGGTGTTCGTGGTGCGTGGAGCTAGTCCTAAAACTGCGACTTATCCAGTATTTTTTTTCTTTTTATGGTTCATCATAAGCTTTTTTGATGTTCCCACTGCTGTGACTCAGGCCAAGCCTCCTTTAAAGGAGAGGGAATGGGCTGTAATCCACCACGCGGGCCCAGTGTGGGTTGGTGAATGTCACATGTCTTCGAATTTTTGGTTCTAGGATATGCCGGTTTCCTCACGATGTTTTCCTTCACCGTTTCAAGAGCAGTGGTAATGAAATATGTTACACAAAGTAATGTGCCTGGCAGGGTTTGAAATCGCGACCTAAAACTAGTAAGTCGGGGCACTCGGCCACCACTGCTCTCTCTTTTTAGGGTTGCCTACCTCAAAAGGAAAAAACGGAACACTTATAGGATCACTTTGTTGTCCATCCGTCAGTCTGTCTGTCTGTCTGTCTGTCAAGACCCTTTATCTCGAAAACGCGTGGAGGTATCGAGTTGACATTATAAATATATACTTAGGTCTGCGATCCCTTGAAACTGTGAAAAAATTAAACTTCTAAGTTAACGAAAAAAGATACGGCCGTATGTCGCAAAAAAACGTACATTTCGACACTCTCAAGGGAAACAAAATTCAAAATGGTAAAATAGCCGGCCAAGTGCGAGTCGGTCTCGCGCACAACTGTTCAGTACCATTATCTATACAACATTAGACATTATACTGTAAATATTAAAACGAGCAAAAAACGGCAAAAATTCGCGTTTGTTGTATGGAACATAAATAATTATTTGTTTTATTCTGTATTTAGTATTTGTTGTAAGCAATAGAAATACATCATTTGTGAAAATTTCAACTGTCTAGCTATCCACGGCTTAAGTGCTACAGACTGGTGACAGACAGACAGACAATGGATCTTGTTAGGGTCCCGTTTTTTCCTTTTGGGTACAGAACCTTAAAAAGATCAAGATATAAATTTTCACATTAAAGTAATCTGTGGGTCTAATCTTGAGTTAGATTTACTCGCCTACAGTGACATGTTCCTTGAGACGCTTCATCGTTTAAAACGTTTTGCTTATCTTGTCTGTTCTTAAACGGTTTTCTTGATGACTTCATATTTGTTCGTCTTTTGGGAATAAACTTTGAATAGTAAAACCAATTGTTGTAGCATCGTAAGCATTATAATTTTCTAACTCAACATCATCATCATTTCAAATGAATAACGTCCACGGTTGAACATAGGCCTCCCCCAAGTCTTGCCAGAACGAACGGTCCTGTGCGTCTTGGATCCATCGTATTTCCGCGACTCTTACCTGGCTATCGGTCTGCGTCTTCCGCGCGCGGTTGCCACTACAGAACCTTTCGGTCCCATCCACCATCTACGAGCAATGTGCCCTGCCCACTACCACTAAAGTTTGGCGATTCTTCTTACCATTTGAATAGAGTGAATAGGCACTTCATAAACTAGTGCGCTTTGTCATCAAAGCTTGCATCAATGCTTACCATCTGGCGGGATCACAGTCAAGCACTAGTCTATATTATACTTATAAAAAAGTCATCAAAATCGGTCCATTCACTGAGGAGCTACGATGCATCACACAGACACACAGACACCTCAAACTTATAACACCCCTCTTTTTCGTTGGGGGTTACAAAAATCGTGTTTTCATTTTCTGCAAGTACATTAATAAATACATAATCTTACATTTCTAATATATCGCGCACGGTTATTACCTAATAAATTAAAGGAGCACGTTATAGGGCAATAAATAATAATAATTTGGTGTGAATTCTCCGAAGCGACTCCATGCAAACTTGTCGCCATTCGCAAGGCACTTTAAGTATGAAAATATACTGTACGCAGAAACTTGATCAGGCACTTCTAAGATATTCTAAGAAAGTCTTTATAAAACGGTAGGATTTCCTCGTTTACATTTTATGTTCTAGTTTTAAATGTCTATTAAGTTAACATGTTTATTTAGCTAACTACATAGTAGTGTCTTTGTCTGTTTGTGCACTTGTTAGTTAGCTGCTTTGCTAACTAGCTAGAATTCATAAAATTCATAAAAAGCTCACGTGAACGCATCAATTTTAGTAAAAGTGGAGAAAGTTTGTCAACGCACGCCCAGCCTGATACGATAAATATAATAAAACTATGGCGGGGTCGAGCACGCGCAGTTTTCCGGTAATTTTCGTGTCTAAAGCCGGTAAAGGACGGCAAGCAATGGGTAGCTCGCTGTCCGACCGTCCGGTAACCGTCCGGACCGAGCCCAAGTAGTCGACGGCGTGCACTGTTCCCACGCGCCTCAAGGAGCTGTCAGCAACAGCAGGGGCCCAGCTGGGTCGAACCCTACTGGGGCCAGGCTTAATTCGAAAGATAGCTCAAGCCCCGGTACGAAGGCAACGAAGGAACGGGGTGGGCTTTTAGTCAGTAAATGTCTGACACTATCTCCTGCCAGTAAAAGTCTGACACTATCTCCCGCTCCGCCCAAGAGCGGGGGTTGTCAAAGGATGATTTTTCCCAACATAAAAAAAAGCCGGTAGGGATAAACACGGTAATGAACAAAATTTTACTTCAATAGACAGACACCCTGTTTTTTCACAGTTGACCTCTTTCGAGTATAAAAATATGTATAGACAATTAGGCAAATTATGTGTACAATTTTCGTAGGAGGTTAGTTTACCATATTTATTGAGGCCGCCCTAGAAAGAGGTGGCGAGACGATCTGGACGCGTATCAGGGGGACTGTTTCGAGACGGCGCGGGAGAAGAATATCTGGAAGGACTTGGGGGTAGCCTTTGCCCAGCAGTTGCTAGCCTGTCTGTTTTCTATCGTTTACACTTCGGGGAATGTGCACTAGAGTTACACAATTTAATTCCGCCAAGTCCGTTCCATCATCAGACCACAAGACGTACGGCGTTGCGACACCGGTACATGGTGGACATCCCACCTATACGAACAAAGCGTTTTGGGTGTACATTAATTATGCGTACAGCTAAGAAATGGAATTCCCTGCCGGAGTCTGTGTTTCCTGATAGCTATAACCTAGGGGCTTTAAGTCAAGAGTGAATAGATTGCTTCTAGGCAAGCATGCTCCATCGTCGGCCACATCATCGCTTACCATCAGGTGAGATTGTGGTCAAACGCGAGCCTATCCATTATAAAAAAAAAGTGGGACAGCAATGGCTAGGAAAAAAACATAATTTGTTTGCTATCCTATTAAAGCTGTTAAATGTCAAAATGTAATATGTTTTCTCTTTAACGCCCTAGGTAGACTGGTAGAGAATGCCTAAGGCATTAAGTCCGCCTTTGTACTTTTATGTTGTATGAAGTTTTAATAAATAAATATATATCTAACTGATTGGTTTTCAAGAACGCCCACGCATACGAACTTTTATACTACATATGTCTCCACAAATTGACAAGATGACGGTGAACTCAATATCTACTGAAATTACCATATTATCCATTAAGAACCTGAAGGAGTGCCGTTAAAATGAGGTTTTGCTAATGCCTCGCACAAAATTAAGGTAAAGGAAAAGTTAGGAAGGACGTCGCTTATATGTTGACACTTTTTTTTTCTTTTTTTTATGGTGGGAAAAAATCATCCAATGACAACCCCCGCTCTTGGGCGGAGCGGGAGATAGTGTCAGACTCTTACTGACTAAAAGACCCACCCCGTTCCTTCTAGCCTTCTTACCGGGGCTCAAGCGCCCTTTCGGATAACCCTGGCTCCAGCTTCTAGCCTTCATACCGGGGCTCGAGCGCCCTTTCGGATAACCCAGGCCCCAGTATATGTTGACACTGATGTTATTTTTTTTTTTGTCAGGATCCTAATTTGTCAATTAGACTATATTTAATTAGATTTTACTTTTATATGAGCCTGCGCGTCTGCAACTTGTTAAAAATTCATATGTAACATTTATGAATTTTACAGTATAAAAAGGGTTATATTTATAAGATTTAATATCGATCCGCAATTCTTCTTATAAATATAGTGATTCTGCCTCCCATTATCAAAAATAAGGAGCATAAGAAAAAGTAAGAATACGCAATTTTAACAAAGTCAAATACTGAAAAACAGCGTTTCTTTAGGCTTGCATTTTACTTGGCTAAAAGTTAAAACCTTTTATTACCGGCCAGGCCTGTTGGTCTAGTGGTTAGTAACCCTGACTGCTATGCCGGAGGTCGTGGGTTCGATTCCCACCCAGGACAAATGTTTGTGTGATGAGCACGATCATTTGTTCTGTGTCTGGGTGTAATTTATCTATAATATGTATGTATTTAGAAATATATAAGTATGTTTATCAGTTGTCTAGTACCCATAACACAAGCTCTGCTTAGCTTGGGACTAGACGGCGTTGTGTGATAGTTGTGGAATATATTATATGTTATTATTATTATATTATATTACTGTCCGTTCAACCGATTTTGACTTTTAATACGTTCATAGCATGACAAATGGCGGCTGCTGTAAATAGTTCGTATTGTAACCCCTTTTTTGCTTTTAATGCTATCTCTAAGCCTACGAAATAAAAGTTAAAATTGGTTGAAAAGACAGTAAAAAAGGCTTTTTTGAATTTCTATTCTTAACGCAAATACGAAAGGTGTTATACATATTTGATAAGTTATATTTGGTTATTGATGAATTTATTTATTTTTGACTTGCTGGGTCTGTGTGGAATAAATATTTTTTATTCTATAATGTGACGTAAATTTTGAGTTGATTGGCATTTCAACTCACTAAAAAGAATAAACAAAACATATATTATACGAGTATACCAAACTTTTTATCAGAACACGAATCACGACTAACAATCGAAATAGGTTTTTCTTGTTTGGATTATATATCAAGTCTACCTACCGTTTCATATCAGGGATTTAAAATTGAAGCTGTATATATTAGTTCTACCTTAAAGCCAAGTAGGGGTTTATTTATAAAAGACCATCCAAAGATTTGACTGACTTAAATATGTGTTCGTAATACAATCTCCTTAATTATCTGTAAAAAGTTCTCCTTTAATTCATTAAACCCCAAGCGAACGCCGTCGTTCGCGCACCTATTGTCTTTCTATTGTGTCTGTAATTTCCACGATTGAAAGATTAAACCATTTCCTCAGCAAATGTAACAAAGAATGTGAGAGCAGTTCCTTTTTATAACAAAAAAAATTGGCAAAAAGCGTAAAAGCAATTCGGCTAAAACGGAAAACAAAACTATTATAGTTGGATAGATTATGCTTAATCATTTTGTTTAGATGAGCAACATTTACGAACAACCCAAGCCTCGTGGGAACAAGCTGCGATGGAGCTAATGAAGTTTTAAACTAACTACCCACTCAGTTCATAGTTCTTTTAATAGAGTCACAGTAATAAACTACGTACATAATATGTAAATAGTTCAGTTAACTTATTTTCCTATCTGACTGTGATTTTATAAAAAAATAACTGTTCCGGCAGACCTAGCAGGTCCTGTCCGAAAACTGACTTTTCGTCAGACAAAAAAATTTGAATCCATTTAAGAGGAGTTAAGTGACAAACACACGTTGTATGTAATTTTGCGAGAATTTACATTGCACATTGTATAAATAAATATAACCTACTTGTATACAATTTTCTAACTATAACTACCTACATTATTTAGCCTGAAACAGGATAAAACCTAAGCTTCCTTGAAATACTGCTTTACTTTCCTTATAAGTCAGCTACTAAAACATAAGACACAATAATCCTAAGTGAGTCTCCACTTAGCTTTTTGCAAATACTTATTTCTTTCTTTGTTATTTCAGACAGTGTTTTTTATTTGTAAACCACACTACATTAGTATTGGACAGCTCTTAAAAGACAAGCTTTTGTATATCTAAGTGTTTTGATTAAGTTAAATGGCATGAAATAATGAGGTAAATTTTAACATGCTTATGTTTACGAATGTCTCCCTCGAAAAGAGGCATTTGTTTGAGTAGAAATATACGACAACAATTAGGCTTTATTTGGTCCTTGGTTTTTCAACAGTTACTTATTATGGTTGTTTTTATATAGCATGGTAATAGCGGTTATTACACTTTTCTTTCTTTCTCTCGTAAAATACACTGATAGGATCACGTCGATCACAATATATGTCGAGTCGTTTTTGAATTTATTAATGTCAATCATCATTATCATCGTCATTTCAGCCGATAGACGTCCACTGTTGGACATAGGCCTCCCTCAAGTGTCGCAACAACGATCGATCCTGTGCGTCCCGCATCCATCGGATTCCTGCAACCTTCACCAGGTCATCGGTCCATCTTGTAGGAGGCATTCCGACGCTGCGTCTTCCGGATAGGATGGATGATATCAATAGGATGGTTCAATGACCGCTATTGCCTTACTAAATCGCAAAAACTGTATAAAAATTATCTATTGTAAATAAGATATTTAAGGTAAACAGCTCATATTTTGACTAATATTATTATAGACTAGCTTTTGCCCGTGGCTTCGCACGTATAGGTACATAAATATAGCCTGTATCACTCAGGAATAAAGCAGCTTTCTATAGGTGAAAAAATTGTAGCAACTGCACCAGTACTTCCAGAGATTACCTCCTATAAACAAAAAAAAAACAAACTTTACCTCTTTATTACATACGTAGATGTAGATTATACAGAATGCTATAGTTTTCTTAAACAGTATAAATCCACTAATACAGTCCAAAATAGATATCAATACTCAACTCGTCCAACTGATTTGTAAACTACAAAGTTATTTAACTTTACAGTATCTTATATCCCAACCACAATATATCAGACAGCTTATAAAATACATTTACCTAAAGAAGGGTTAAAGCAAACTTTACAACCGCAGCAGAAGATTTGTACGGCTATTTTTGGCTTTGAGGTTTAACGGAACCCATAGCCCATGCCATTATAGCTGAATGGTTAATTTTGTTAGCAGGAAATATGTTGTTTGGAAACAAAATGTTCTTTGATAAAAAGGGCAATTCTATAATCTTGGATTCTGTAGAAGGGAAGGAAATTGATTTTGTTTTGTTTACTATTTTATTTTGTTTATTACGTTCAATGTAACAGCAAACATAAAGTTCGTAGCGATCCGATTATGCCATTTATGCGGATTCAACGTAACGCGGTGACTCTGTCCTACGTGCATGTTAAGTTGCCGCTTCAGCCGCCTTTTATATAAAACAAGTTACGGCATCGCAAGAGTACGTGCGAAAATACCAAACTTACTGATCGCTTCCGCTTTGTTTTGCTCTTTCTCGCACCGCACCTACGTACGTTTGGTCACGTAGACTACTGTAATAGCCACCAAGCGTTAATAGTTCCATTCGTGCCGCATCGCTTCACATTTCACTAAATCGCCTTACATCGGACACCGTGTTAGGCACTTCATTAGAAACTACAAATGCAATAGCACATTTTGATACAAGTGCAGAAATTTTGTCATTGCAACCGAGGCAAGAACGTGTATCAAACGACTTTTTTCAATACATTTATGAAGAATGGAATAAATGGGGCTTGACTGGTGAATCGTGGGTGTCGATTCACACCCAGCCTGTTACGATAAATGTAATAAAATTGTGGCAGACGAGAGCCCGCGTACTTTCCTGTACTAGTGCAGAAAACAGTCTATTGCGTGCCTGAAAGCGGTGGGATAAGAGCGGGTTTTCGATTAAGTGTGTTGAAAAAGTTTTAGATTAATAAATTCAAAACCATTTTCGCTAGTAGATCCAAAATTAGACTCGCAAAATACCCAACCGTCGATGTTACAGGTCTGTGACCGTCTTTGAACTGCAATCAATTGTTCCAAATATCCTTTGTGGCACGAATCTGTCAATCCATGTCAATTAGAATCTTTCGACTCCTGAAATAGGATTAATACAGTTCTGCCTTTACTGGAAAAGTTAAGTCGGTATTAATAAATCAATCTTATTTTAAAGGTACCGAAGTTTTCCTTGAGAAGTCAAGGGTTTTAAGGGTGCCTGTCCACAGGAGCGGAGCGAAGCTGCGGAGTGGAGAAACGGAGAAAAAATAACCAATAGGATGCCACAAAATCAGAGGAGCGGAGATTTTGTGCAATCCTATTAGTTAATATTTCTCCGTTTCTCCGCTCCGCAGCTTCGCTCCGCTCCTGTGGACAGGCAGCCTTAACGTCTTTAAAAATGAATGCTTTCGAAGTTCAATAAATAACTCTTCAAACAATAATTACTCCTATTTATTAATGTTTGTAACTCATGAAATTCTCTGATTTGCTAAGCTTGTCTAACATTACAAAGAAAGTTAAGCTCTGGTGCTTTAAATCGCGGTTCTAAATACAATAACAAGAATTATTTCGGTCCAAATATCTTTGCGTAAATCTATTTTACGCGCCTAATTCAATTATAACATTGTCATGGTGGAAGTTACAACGTCATTTATGTAGATTGTTCTTAGTTAATTTAGGTCGCCAATAAAACACCTATATGTAATTGAAATTTAATAATGGATAGAAAACTTGTACTAAATCGTCTATTGCGAAACAAAACGTATCGAAAACGCAAAAAAAAGGATAGATAAAATGGACTATCGTTTGTAAGCGAACATAACGAGATTCGCCACTTTTATTGCTTTCCCGATGCAAAGGCGCGTTTTTTCCTACAAAAACCAACGTAGCAAGAAATCTAATTCCTCTACTAGACCGTATGTTTTTTCCTAACAATTGCGTTAGCAATTTTCAAGGAAAAATTACTTTGAAACCGCGAGTCAGTACTTCGTTTGGCATCTTATATTGGTAACTAATGACCTGTCAGTCACTTAGACTACACTTGGAAATAAAGGGGCCTTCTCGGTAAATGTTGAGAGGAGAAATTTTAACGGTAACTACCAACTTAATAACCTATTAAACAGTTTTAGATGAAAATTAACAGCATTATCAACTCATTCACTTTTTATCAAGCGCGTTTATAATAATAATTATTTATTTATTTAAAGACAACTTTTGATCCACATTATATGTTAGTATCCCTTATTATTATGTTAGTTCAGACGCTCAATAATATTACACTGTGTTTGTATTCTTCCCTTAAAATTACATAATTATTTAAAATCCATAACAATTGTCACTAAATTAACAGCCATAGAATAACAATTAAAAATGTCAAAAAATTAAAAGATATGGGAAAAACAAATAAAAATGTCATACAATAATATGTCAGTAAATTTAATTTCATAGAATAAAAGATAAAAATGTCAGTAAAGTAAATGTCAAGGAATAAAAAAAATTATGTCGGCTTGGTACCAATAACGGCCAAGGATGCTGGTTTGTTTTGAAGAGTTATCGCGGCCCTAAGATGCAAAGGGCAACAAGAGGAACACATAGTAGATTTTTTTTAAAAGCCTATTGTGTGTCCCACTGCTGGGCATCGGCTTCCCTGTCTCCATCTAAACCTGCCTAGTGCAATCTCTGGCCAAGTTTGCCCCGCAAATATGATCAGATCATCATACTACCATCGTCGCAGACTACTTCGATGGCGTCGATCTTGTTCAGGCGTTCAGTGAGTGACAATCCTCGTCTATCTGTCCAAGTGCATTCGCGCGGCATGGCTAGCTCACTCCCACTTGAGCCTGGCTGTTTGTTCCCCGACATCTTCTACTTGAGTTATGGAGTTTTAGTCAGTAAAACCGCTCAGGGTGAAGTAAAAGGGGGTCCACTCCACCCTGAGCGGTTACTTGTTGATTTTTTACGCTAAAACAAAAGAACCAATAACCAGTTATTGGTTCTTTAGATTTTTTATTCAATAAGTACCTCTAGTCGACAAAGGTTAAAGTAAAGGTTATGAAATGAATGTGAAAGAAAAATACAGAATACACTCTCTTTTCTACCAGTGCTCTATATGTGAATGGCCGTCAAGTGAGTGAAATAAAATTAATGGATCTTCTGAGCGATGATCCAGAAAAATACCATTCCTCATGCACTTTATTATTTCAAGCTGCCATATGGGGCTGGAATGATAAAAGAGAATGACTGGCTACTGTAAAAGATGCTTAAGTATATGTTACGTATTGTAAAATGGTTCAAGTTTGTTCTTGATGGGATAATTGAGTATTTGCTTGGCTTATTTTGTACAGCATTTTATACTAAATAGATTTTTTTTTTCTGAAAACAGCTTCAAAATTATTATTGGTTTCTAAATGAAGTACTAATTAGCATTCCATAAAATTGGTTTGAAGAAGAGTCGAGTGTGGTGACATCACATTTCAGTATGTATATCCTTATTTGTTGTTCCTTTCTTTCTATCTCTAGATCCTCTTTTTTTGAGGTCACCAAATAACCTCTCCGGCTCCGGGTGGAGAAAGAGTCAAACTTTTACTGACCAAGATGTATCGGTGTTCCTTCAGCTACTTTTGGCATTTCAGGGCCACGGTAACTCTTTGCAGCATTTCTCTAGACTCTTGTTGCCGGTAGTTTGTATTATATTTGTTCTTATATGTGTAATCTAATAAATACCTTTTTTCTTTATCGCGGGAATTCTTCAAAAGATGTTTTGAGTAAAAGACCAAGAAGGATTTTTACTTTATTAATACGAGTATATAATTATATACTTCAATAACCACCCCGGTGACCACTATCAGCACATGCAAGAAATCACTCTTGTATTCTGGTAGTATAATACGTACCCATGGCATTCATTTTTCACGGTCAAAGCCGCTAACAAAGCCAGGTACGACAAAATAGATTACAGTACCTTCAATTTATAATTAAACGCGCAAACTTTACCAGAAATGTCTGTCGTACCAATCAAGGTACTAAGCCTTTCTGCTTAAAATGCAGGTTGCGAAAGTTGCTAACTTCGACAACGAAACTCGGAACTTCCTAACGAAAGGAGCACACGTCACAAGTTTTCTACTCGGAAGAGAGGAGTTAAAACTTATATTGTGTACTTACATGACCATGTTTTTTAGGGTTCCGTACCTCAAAAAGAAAAACGGGACCTTTATATGATCACTTTGTTGTCGGTCCGTCCGTCTGTCTGTCAACCCTTTATCTTGGGAACGCGTGGACGTATCTAGTTGAAATTAAAACCATATACTTAGGTCGTGGACCCTTGAAGCTGGAAAAATCAAACTTCTACGTTAACGAAAAAAAGGTATGGTCGTTTATGTCTTTAAAAACGTATATTTCGACACTCAAGGGAACCGAAATTCTGGGTACTTATCGTTGACCCAGAATCCTGAAATTTTGCATAAAGCAAGGTCTTATAACACAAGTATAGGAATAAATCTGAAAACTGAAAATTTACTGTTAGGTCAAAAAATTTTTTTTTTGTTATTTAGAAGAAACTTAGAGACTCCAATCGGGAAATCTTTACATAGGTAAGTTTGTGCGGAACCCTCAGGATGCGAGTTCAACTCGCACTTGCCTAGTTTTTTTTTAAATACCCGCTCGGTTGTTTGAAAGAGTTAGCACATTCCTGGAACGCAAAGGACAACACTGAAGAAACACGTACTCTTGGGCAAAGGCCTGCCCTTACTGCTTCCAAAGCTTTCCAGGGCAACCTATGGACAAGTTTATACCACGAATAAGATCAGATCATCGTTCCACGGTCGACCTTAATGGCGTCGACCTCCCAAAGGCGGCCAGTGAGTGACAATCCTCGCCCGGGTGCATTTATGCGATGTGGCCAACCCACTCTCACTTCAGACTATTTTTTCCTCCGACATTTACTACGGTCAGTAAAAATCTGACACTCTTTTTCACTACATTTAGAGCGAAAAAAAATTGATGATTTCTCATACATACCGAAAAAAAACAAATAAAGGTTCTGAGGTAGAGACTACGTTGCAGATGCAGCTTTTATATTCCAATAGAGCAATGGTTTAAAGAGGGCTACGGGAGTTCGTCGAGAGCGAAAAAAACTCTGAATTGCTCTGATCGATAAGCTAATATTTGGAGGAGGCCTGTCTCCAGCAGTAAACGAAGGAATCTAAGTCAATTACTTCTTTTTTCTGAAGGAAATGAAATTTTAACCTCCATTTTTTTTTTCAGATTAGCTATTATCAGCTTTTTCCCGCGGCTTCACAAGCGTGCGTAAAATTTAGCCTATGTCACACAGGAATAAAGCAGCTTTCTGTCGGTGAAAAATTTTAGCAATCAGACCAGTACTTTCAGAGATTACTCCATCCTATAAACAAAAAAAAAAAAAAACATAAAAACAAACTTACCTCTTTATAATATTAGTGTAGATATATTCATTACTTTTCCTTTTTTTCTGAAGAACATAAAGCTTTACCTCCATAACTTTTTCAGATTAGCGCATATCGCGGTAAAGCTAGGGTTCTTAGGAAAGGTCATACGACGTTTTTATACATACCCGGGTACCTATTCATCATCATCATCATCATCGGCCTTTTTAATGTGCCCACTGCTGGGACTCAGGCCTCCTCTCTAGGAGAGGGAATGGGCCGTACCACGCGGGCCCAGTGCGGGTTGTTGAATGTCACATGTCGTCGAATTTTTGGTTCTAGGACATGCCGGTTTCCTCACGATGTTTTCCTTCACCGTTTTGAGAGCAGTGGTGATGAAATAAATTACACAAAGCAATGTGCCTGGCTGGGTTCGAACCCGCGACCTACAAGTCGTAAGTCGGGGCCATTACCACTCGGCCACCACTGCTCTCACTCTACCTATTTACCTAATGGTAATTTATTTATTTATTTAAACTTCATGTACAGTAGTGGTACATAGGCAGACTTAATGCAACAAGGCATTCTCTCCCAGTCAACCTTTGGGTTAAAAAGACATCATAGGTTGGCACAATAAACAAATACTTGAAACGGAAAAAATATAAATAAAACAAGTCATTTAAATATAATATTTAATAATATATATATTTATATATGCTAAAATAATAAACTAATAAATACTATGAAAAATATCAAATCTTAAAGAGAACTTAATAACAATTCTGACGAAGAACAAACTAAGGTTGAGAGGACTTCAAGTAGTAGTTCCGAATTTAATAATAATAACTCTGTGGACACTCTTGTTGTACTTAACATTCACATTTGTTTACTATATTATTAAGTTCATCATTATTTACGAGCTGTTTACTTCTTTAGTCCTGTAACTGCCGCTTTCAAGGTTAAAGTTAATTACAGTAAAAGCGTGAGGTACGGCGTCCTTGTTTTCAATTTTAAATATCCTAATTATAGAAGATTATAGGTTATTTATATGGCAATAAAATAAACCCTCCAACGAGGTTGAGTTTTAATTAGTTTTGAATACATGAATTCGTTCATGTTTGTTACATTGTAACAGGAAGATTTGAAATGTTTTTTTTTAATTCTTCTTGTCAGACGTGCACTTTTAGCGGAGTGGTTGCGGTCATGAGTCGTCTGGTTGACTTGGCTTTTGCGAGACTTCTCTATCTCTCTCTATTCGTGGCATTGCGTGTACATTCAATTAGGGAACATTTTAAAATGATTAGACTTTTAGGTGGGAAAATCATCTAATGACATTTTGGAGGTATGCGGAACAGAGAGTAAAGTCCCACATGCCTCCATTGAAAAGGGAGGATCCTCCGACCAGACAGGTGTTATGGTCTGGTGGGCTACTGCCCGGTAGATGATTTCGGGATGTCGTATATGTTCAAATCGCGCGGAGAACTGTGATTGCGCGATGCAGGATTTCGTACTTTCTTCGTAGTTCTTATGTGGCGCCATAGATGTCGCTACATCACTCCCCTCCGGAGATCGGAGATCGATGGTTCTTTGATGCTTCATGATGCGTGCTAGGCCAGTGATAGGTTCCAGTGGGTCGGAACCGATGCCGCATAGTTCTCGGTGAGTCGGAACTGTCTGCGTCGATGCCCCATTGAGTCGGGGTGTTGCTATCCCAGTGAGTCGGGATAATGCCCCAGTCAGTCGGGGTGGTGCTGTCCCAGTGAGTCGGGATGATGCTGCAGGCTCCAGTGAGTCGGAGTAGTGCTGCTGGCTCCAGTAAGTCGGAGCGGTGATGTGCGACGTAGGGCTTGACTGCTGGAGTCGACCAGGAGAGGTTCTTCATAGCTCTTTATGTGACTAGCCGAAGGTGCGGTGTGCCAAGCCAAGGTCGCTGATGAGGCTAAAGGTGATGACCAGGTATGACCAGGTAGACATGCTGGTGGTCAGGATACCCTCTATAGCCGTGGGTGCTGGCTGTATGGCTCGCTGCTCGAAAGCTTGAGGAAGTGATGGTGACGTCACGAAGTAGTAACTGCACGAAGGCTGCGCTGACGTTCTTTGTCGAGGGTCACCAGTTTGGAGGTAGGCGGGACAGAGAGTAAAGTCCCACAAACCTCCGTTGAAAAGGGAGGATCCTCCGACCAGACAGGTATTATGGTCTGGTGGGCGACTGCCCGATAGATGATTTCGGGATGTCGTATATGTTCAAATCGCGCGGAGAACTGTGATTGCGCGATGCAGGATTTCGTACTTTCTTCGTAGTTCTTATGTGGCGCCATAGATGTCGCTACAACATCTTCCGCTCTTGGGCAGAGCGGGAGATAGTGTCAGACTTTTACTGACTAAAAACTTCTTTGCCATTGTTCCAGGGCCCCGGAGATCTCTTTCGTATCACCCATGAGTCTAGAAGGCTTCGACCCTGATGGGCTCCTTCGTTTGCTGACAACTCCTTGAGGCGCGCGTGGAACTACGCGCCGTTGACGACTTGGGTTCTGTCCGGATGGTTACCGGACGGTCGCACCGCAAGTTACCAATTGCTCGCCGTCCGCGAGCCTGCTTCTACGGTGGCTGAAAGTCGGGATCGGAAGCTGGGGCGCGAGGGCCGTTGCCTCGTGCGTGCGGCCGCCTTCTTTGCTAGCATAACTGCTTCGCAGAAGGAAGCTATCGCCTGCCACTCCTTCTCACTCCGGAACATGGCCTGTACCAAGGCCAGGCGCGAAAGATCACTGCCACCGAAAGATGATTTGATGAGGTCTGTCCATCTAGTAGGTGATCGACTGCAAGAACGTAAGAGGCTCATCTCTAAATTTTTTGTAATTATTGAGGAGGAGGTATCTAATACGTTGCTACTGTCTATTTTTAAATAAGCTAAAATGTTTAGAATGTTTTATGGGTAGGTAATTCCTATATTTGCCAGTATCTATTATCGGATACCTATTTATCCATCTACGCACCGTTGACCCACGTGGTGGATTACGGCCCATTTCTTTTACAAAAGAAGCTGGTATTTGTTTAAGTAGTAAGTTATAAAGGTTTTTTTTTATGAACAGGATGGAGTAGAATAAAGATTACTGTACACTAAAATAGTAACAGAACCCATACACACACAGTAATCTATGAGTATAGTGGCGCATGGTGGTCTAATCACCGACAGCAATGGGCACGCCACAACCGCAGCGGTAAGTGGCTAAAGAGGCGTCACGGCATCTTCACCTTCCGCCTGTCACAGGTCCTTTCCGGAAATGGCCAGTTCGCGAAGTTCCAGTATCGAATTTAGACAAGAGAAACGCCAGGATGCCACCATAGCGTGGACCGTGTGCCTCAAAAAGATGTCAGCAAAACTTTAGGGTCTCAGTAGGGCCAATGCTTGCTAGAGCTGCGTCGTTACACACTAATGTAATGTGCACACATTCTACCAATTCATCAAGAGCGGAAAAAAATATTTTTCGACACCCTTGCTCAGAAAGTGACGATAATTGCACTACATTTAGGCACATAATGTAGCTTGTAACCAAACAGTGACTTTTTGATTACCATAATGCAAAAGTGTGATAATGTAGTGAAAACCTTTTTTGTTAAACCTCTGTTCTCAAATCAAACATTAAATTCGAAAAAAAATACATTAGGTATTGCGTTCAATAATACAAATTAGTGTCTTGCTTACTTATTTTATACTAATTTGTGTTTAAATAAACTATTTTAACTTTTACATGTTTATTAAATAAAACCTTTCATATAATAAAAATATTTTTTCTGTTTATATAGGTAAGCAACCTCATTCTTATTTTTATTTAAACAGCCTAGATAGAGTAGCTAGTCTATGGCCACCATTTTGGATGCGCGCGCATAAGAAGAAGGAACAATTTTTTGCCGCCATACTACAAAAAAAAAAAGCAAATAATTAATTAATTTGTAATAATTTTCTTCTCAAGTGTGTCGAAAAACGTCGTATGATACACGTGAATATTGGCGATTACCGTCCTCAGCTCTCTTTACATCCTCGCCTTCTCGCCTTTGGTAATCACCAACATTATACACTTGTATCAAAATGTACTATAATCGGGTATTATAAAATCCTCGAAAAAATAAAATAACAGAAAAGAATATAAAATCTTTTGTTCTGGTTAAAGACAACGTTATGGACCAAAAAGGTAAATAAATAGGAAATTCAGATTACCGGTAGCAAATTGAAAGAAGAATACAAGCACCTTAGCTTCATAACTTCATAAACTAATATTTCAAAACTAGTCGAAGAACGGCGTCAAACTTTACTTCCATATAGTTTAATGTCGGTTATACGTTCGATAAGTTACGACTTCTTGCCAGTTTCATACTTTCCAGCTAGCAGTACTCAATAAATAAATGGAGCAGATCGGAGGGAAGGCAATAACTTTTATTTTCAACAAAAAATTGATATTTATACGTTGTTGGTGTCAGACAGAAGTGCAAATATTTGGTCTGCGGATATACCTCGGAAGTATTTATGGATGTACGCATAAATTTTATAACGTACGCGGGTTTTGCAAAGGTTAAGTCAGGATAAAAGCGGTTTATTTAGCTGCGAGGATAATAAAAAAGCTCGTTATGAAAAATTGTTTTTCTCAACAATATCTTATATCATCAAGATCATTTCAAAGAAGCCAAACACGATGGGGTCATCTTGTTACACTTAGTAGTTTGTATGGCCACTATCCGACTCTATCAGATCAGCATCATAGTATTACTCACATATTAATACATTGTCATCCAAGTTGCATAGGCATATTAGGTACTGGCTGTACCCGCGACTTCGTTTGCGTCGACTACCGGATTTCGAATTTATTTTTCTAAAATAAAAGTAGCCTATGTTACTCCTTATTACATCAGCTACTTGCCAAACAGACACAAAAATTGTAAAAAATGTTATTTTGGTGTATGTACCGTATATATTATATTCATATGCATGTAGTAAAAAGCAGTTATTTCAATATTATAAACTCTCCAATTTTATAGACACTCCAATTTTCTATATAGACACTCAAATTTTATAGATGTATTCAAAATATGTGTATGTGTAGGTACAAAATTAATTGTTTCTAAATCCATTTGCAATATTTGCCTTAAACAAATTAAAGCTTTAAAAAATACGACAGTATTGTTCTAATAACAATAAACCAGATTTAAAACATTAACAGCACTTAATTACATATTTTATTATCTGGCCTGGCATCCGGCATCAGTTGTCAAGTCTCTGAGCAGAAAATTTATCTGATATACTTTTGTAGTACTTATATATCAATGTACCTTTGTAGTTTTAATTAGTTTAGTATTTTTATTTTTCTTGTTCTATCTATGTTGTAATGTAATCTATTTCAGGACATTTTCATTTATTTTAGGACATTTAATTTAATTTAATTATTAAAATTAATTGCTAGGAAATAATAAACAAATTAAACAATAACTTAAATAATTAAAAATAATATATACACTAAATGCTTAGTTAAATATGACGTCATAAAACTCCTCCGCATCGCTGTCGACTGGAAGTGTGCCCAAAAGGCTGGCGGCATTGCCACGTTGTATGGCAATGCTTATTCTCTGACCGAGGTAGAAGCCAGCCCTTGGGTCACGCGAAGCGTCAATTAAGCGTTTCGCCAATTCTTTAAAAAGCATATGAGCACTCGGACCCCACGGCCCGAGAGTTTCAACCCCAAACGGCTCAAAAATATAACTGCCGACGAGGCTGTTATATTTCCGCCGCTTGAGGTTCTCTGCAGCCGTCGCGGCAGCACCAGCACAGCACGATGAGCTAGAAAGATGGGATGGCGCAAGAGTATCGACACAGGTAGCGTCCCACACTAAAGGCCTACCCATCTTCCAAGGAAATAAAGACATACCGTCTGGTCTCTTACCATCGTCGCGTGCCAGGCCATGAGGTTCCAAAACAGCCGGAACGCCGACGGTGACAAGGGCTCGTCGGATGATGTCGTTAATGTTCGCGTGCCGCGCTATGCGTCCCGCACTTCGACTGCATGACAGGCCGTGGTGACCGAGGCTGTTGACAACTTCGCCACAGTGGCAGCGATGAGGAGAACAACAAGGAGCACCTAGACGTAGGGCAACAGCTAAGCGGAACGTAGTATCGTCGAACAAGGTGCCAATATTCGACGACGGCAGTGCGTGAAGCCAAAGACCTGACTCCCAATTTCCCACAGCCAGCAGGCGCGCACGCTCCGCAGCAGTAGCAGATGTTACGATTAGGTTTTCCTGAACTACTTTGCAGAGTGTCTCTGGGAAGCCGGGTTGTTAGGTGGATTTGTATTCGGGCAAGCGATTCTCCAGGCATCCAAAGCCTCGGCGAAACACGGCACTTCTAAAGGAATCAGTGTAGAAGTTAGGATGTTCCTGATTAATTTATCAGTGCCGTGGACCGAAGATATGAATGCCGGTAAACTAATACTGGTAATTTTGGGACGCCGAGGCCTCCGCCGGCTGCCGAGTATCGTCGAACAAGGTGCCAATATTCAACGACGGCAGTGCGTGAAGCCAAAGACCTGACTCCCAATTTCCCACAGCCAGCAGGCGCGCACGCTCCGCAGCAGTAGCAGATGTTACGATTAGGTTTTCCTGAACTACTTTTCAGATTAATAATTAATTAATTTCCTGAATTACTATCTATGTTTAATTAACAGGTACTACTAAATTTCTAAATAAAATGTACTTATAAATAAAAGAAAAATATGTGCTTACTTTTGTAATCCAAAGATTTAGTCAACAAGGAAAATTACAAGTACACATATTTATCTTTTCAGACTACTTCTGACATATTTATAATTTTATTAATTCTCAAGTCAGTCCTAATTTAACGGACTGTTTCCATTGGATTTATAATTTTGTTAAAACTTCACCACAGTCTAAAAACGTTCCCTCCTTACAGTATGTTAACGTGTGTGTGTTGACAATAAGGAATTGGGACATGAAATTTTTGTATTTTCTAAATTAAATACTTTTTAGCTCGGGTTAACAAAATAATATGAAAAATAAAAAAGAAACTATCTGTACCAATAACGGAGTTGTAAAGCTCCAAAATTGATAATAAGAAAGAGAAGTCCGATTTGGTCATTGTCGTCAAGGGTCATGTCACATGTACGGCCGGAAAACGGTGTCTTGGTAAGAGAGAGCGATATATATTTAGGGTAGAGTTAGATAGATAAGAGTATATTGTTATATAATTATCGTTTGCTTTCGTACTAATTTCGATATTGTTTTCACAATTAGTATTAATGTTTTGTAAATTTATTGATCAAATTGTTAGATAACAAATATTTTTTTATCATATTCCCTATTGTTATAGTTGAAAGCCCAAAAATCTGTCTTGCTAAAATGAATCCGCAAATGAGTGACCATAATGACCATTCATTTCTTACCGATACTCTACCGTAATTCGGAAAACAGTCATTGGCCGTTGTTCCTTTGTGGATCTTTACAAGTCGTTATCCGTAGCTACAAACCAGAAAAATGGTTTTGCCAAGACGTATAGCATTACCCAGTTACTCCATGAGCTGTGGAGGTTTAATAGAAAGTAGATACTGATACACAGTTACCTCCAGTCAGTAAAGTAATTAAGGCTGACCCCAACTTGATTAGAAAAAAAAGCAAATGATGAAGGATAATACAAATCTGTTTGCAGAGCATTTGTAAGGGGTGGTGATAGGGAAAAATGTTGACTACTAGCTTCTACCAGTGGCTTTGCCCGCCTAAAAGTAGGAAAAATATCCCAAGAAAACGTATTAGCAGGATGAAAGTATATATGTAATGCTCGCAAAGGAGGAGGACGAACGCATCAGGCAACGGCGTTATCGCCGCCGCCGCCGCCGGGATTCTGATCCCGATTTCCGGCCACCGTAGGCGCGGGCTTGCGGACAGTGAGCAATGGGTAACTCGCTGTCCGGCCGTCCGGTAACTGTCCGGACCAAGCCCAAGTCAAGGAGTTGTCAGCAACAGCAGGGACCCAGCCGTGTCGAAGCCTACTGGTGCTCGAGCCCCAGTATGAAGGCTAGAAGGAACGGGGTGGGTCTTTTAGTCAGTAAGAGTCTGACACTATCTCCCGCTCCGCCCAAGAGCGGGGGTTGTCATTGGATGATTTTTTCCCACCATAAAAAAAAGGATGAAAGTATATATAAGTCTACTCGTGCACCAAATTTCATCCAAATCCGTTCAACCATCAAGGCGTGAAAGATTAACAAATGTACCCACAAACTTTTGTAATAGTAACCACTGATGTAACAGTGTTATTCTCAAAATTGTCAAATGTTATAATAAGTATTAAAGTTGAACTACTGTAAAATGTAACACACTGTGGCTTCACCTACTGAAGCTTCGTAAACATTGCGTGACAACCAGGCTTCGATGTGTTCGAAATTATTTAGTTTTAATTACGACATGTTGTGACATTATCAATTTGGTGATTGGTGGATTCATTTTACGTCAACGCCTTGTGAAAGTAAGCACTATGATAAAATAAAGCTTAATGTATAATATCAAATCATCCAATGACTTCTCGCGCTCTATGGCAGTGCAGAAGGGGTTATCAGATTTTTAGTGATTATAATCACATACATCTATCTTCTTTGCCTAACGCACCAGGACCCCAGGTTTCCAATTTGGAAGTCATACTCTGTAAGCTTCGGCTGTGCTGGGCACCTACGGTTTTGCTGACTGTCTCTTTAAGGCGCGCGTGGAACACTAAGCGCTGTCGACGACTTGGACTCGGTTCTGACGGCGGTTCTAAAACATAATAATAACTTCGCAATCTCTACACTATCATTCTACAATATTACAGATTACTATTATAAAGAGATACTGTATGTCTTTTTTTTTGTTTGTAAGAGGTAATCTGGTAATCTTGTCTGATTGCTGATTTTTTTTCAACAACTGAAAGCTGCTTTATTCCTGAGTGACATAGGCTATATTTTAAGTTCGCGAGCGAAGCTGCGGGCAAAACCTAGTCATTTATATAAATATTATAATTATGTTACATAATTTAAAAGTTAACACTAATAATAATATAAATGTGTACAAGTCTGAATGTTTGGTAATCAGTTTCTTGGGATGATTACAATTAAAAAGTGCTGGCAAAAGTATAACAAATCCATTAAATTGTAAGTCTACGATTTCAGTTGAGTCGATGTTTTCGTTTCAAGCAAAGTTGGCAAACCTGGCAAGCGATCGAATATTTATTTGTCGGATATTTTTTTTTTGTTTCCTTACTTAAATTATAAAAGAGAATGGGCGTTTTGGACCCACAGCTATATGAAGTGGTCATATATGTCATTTGTAAGGTCATAAGTATAAGCTTAACTGTTTGTACGATAACAAACTGCTATTATCGTACAATAAGTTAAGCTAAAAATGATTTATTTTTGTAGAATAGCACCCATTTTTTTATTAGGGCTCCTATTTTTATTTGTCACGAGAGCAAAGTTATTCGCATACCCGAATAATACATAATAATAAAAAAATATTTTTAGAAACTTTGTACCAAGTAAATTTAATAACATAGTATTAATAGAACCGTTTGAAAATAAATATGACGCCGCCCACGCTGATGTAATATAAAAATAATTTAATCTAATATCGTATCTTTTAAAATACCTCAGCTTTCAATAATTTAGTTTTAATTAACAGTCTTCTGTCAATGACGTACTAATTAACTTCAAGTAGTACTATTAATAAATTAACGCTCTTTAAATTTTCAAGTCGGTAACGCTACCCGAAACTTCGGTTAAAGATGAAAAATTGCTATCGCCTAGTTAATTTCTTTTCAAAATGGTCCGTTGAATATGAAGAATATTTTTTTAATTATTCAAAATTAATTATCGTAAAAACATTTCAGCAAAATTGTATTTTTAATTTATTGAGACTGAATTAAGAAATTGAACTGTCATATTAATATGAAGGTAGCCAGCCACTATAGACCAGACACACATAGACCCCGGTCAGAGTTTTCTGATAGTTTTAAACAAGTTGTTTTCAAGGCAACATGACTTCTAGGCAAGCGTGCTCCACCGTCGACCACATCATCATTTACCGTCATCATACTAGCTTTTGCCTGCGGCTTCGCTTGCATACATAAAATATAGCATATGTTACTCAGGAATAAAGCAGCTTTCTATCGGTGAAAAAATTTTAGCAATCAGACTAGAACTTTTAGAGATTAACTACAACCAAAAAAATCAATCTTTACCTCTTTATAATATTGGTATATAGATATAATAAAAAGATAGAAATTAATAAAAGAAAAATATGATGCTCACTTCAATAAATCATTCAATAAATCAATCAATCTTTATTTGTGAACATAGGTATTACAATAAAGGTCTTATAAAACATTTTAGTCATCATTCAAACTTCTATGCATCGAATATTTAATTAAAATTTTTTTAGTATCTTGAAAATTGGAATAAAATATTCAACGGATGATGTATTTCTTAATTTTGATTGATCTGAATTCCCAATCCAGAGATTTTCTCTTTGATCTTTGCTTTAATAATAATCAATCATGAAATGATATTACATTGTTAAGTCATAAGATTTGTGATTTTTTTTATTATTGTTGATAGGCTCACCTTTGACTGCTATCTCACCTAATTGTAAGCGATGATGTGGCTCACGATGGAGCACGTGACAGTTATATTTTATACGTGACAGTCGGTTTTTTTTTTTTTTGTGAAACTTCGTTACAGTAGTGAGTAGGTACCGATGGCAAGTTCGGGAGGTTCCTGTTCTGAATTAAAGCGGAAGTGACGCCCGGGTGTCGCCACTGTGCGGAAGGCCCGGAGGACACGGTGGAGCACACAATCGCGGTGTGCCCTGCTTGGGCGGAGCATCGCCGTGCCCTCGTGATCGGCGGCGGAGACCTCTCGCGCCGGGCCTTGGTCGAGGCCATTGTCCGGAGCGAGGAGAAGTGGCAGGCGGTCGCCGACTTCTGCGAAGCAGTAATAATAATAATAATAATAATGTTGATATAGCGGTCCTTCATGACGAGAACCTCGTGAAAGCTGAGAAAGATAAACAAACTAAATATCTTGACTTGGCTCGCGAGGTTGTCGACATGTGGGAAGTGGATAGAGCAATCATTGTGCCGATAGTCGTGACGGCCAATGGCTTAATAGCCAAGAGCCTCGACCAACATCTGCGGAGGCTCTCGTTAGGCAGTTGGATCAAGGGCTTGATCCAGAAGGCAGTACTCCTAGACACGGCGCGTATTGTCCGGAGGTTCCTCTCTCAGGAGCCCTGACCGCCGGCAGCTTGGACCCTGTTCCTGATGCCGGTGGGCTACTATTTTTTATATTTTTAAATGTTTTTTTTTTTATATTGAAATATTTAAAAATATAATTGATATGAATGTTTATGAATAAAAGGAAATAATAATAATAAATCATTTATTTTCAGGCATCTTGGCCCATAGACACATACCTTACAGACTAACATAAATATAAAGTAAATACAGTTTATTGTTAGTAAATAAGACTTATGACTAAGTTAGTAGCACTTCCACTGCACTAATTCACTTTGTGCTGTTCTGTGCGACGGAACACCACGCCCTGCGGCCAAAAGTCTTCCTTCAACACGAGGGGCAGAAAACTGTTCGGGACTCGCACCACGAACGCCTTGAAATTGACGTTACGGTGCGACTCCAGCAGTTGTACCCTCAGTGCGAACTTCGTCTTTTGGCGCACGTACTCCACGATGTCTTCCACCCTTGTAGTGTGATGTAGGCAGGAGATGTATACTGGAGTGTTCGGCGGAGCGGCACGCAGACTCAAAATAAAATGCACAAAAAAAAATGCTCGCTAAGGAGGAGGCCGACCGCATCAGGCAAAGGCGCCCTCGCCGCCGCCGGGATTCCGATCCCGATTTCCAGCCACCGTAGGCGCGGGCTTGCGGACAGTGAGCAATGGGTAGCTCGCTGTACGACCGTCCGGTAACTGTCCGGACCAAGCCCAAATCGTCGACAGCGCGCGCTGTTCCCGCGCGCTTCAAGGAGTTGTTAGCAACAGCAGGGGCCCAGCCGGGTTGAAGCCTACTGGGGCCAGGGTTATCCGAAATGGCGCTTGAGCCCCGGTATGAAGGCTTGAAGGAACGGGGTGGGTTTTTTAGTCAGTAAGAGTCTGACACTATCTCCCGCTCCGCCCAAGAGCGGGGGTTGTCATAGGATGATTTTTCCCATCGAAAAAAAAAAATTTTTCTTTCTTCAAAAGACCATCTCAGGCTCAATCTGCATGGTTCTCATATGATTTGACCATTACATGTTTTGCTGTATGGACGAAAAGAGACTTTGACCCCTGAGTTTGTTTCGGTGTTTCTTCTCAGGATTATTATTATTATTTAGAAGATAAGGGGCTATGCATCACCCATAGTGTAGGGGATGTAGTCACTGCGACCTAAAAGATCTATTGTGACTCGCCACCTTGTTAGAGTAACTCTTTTAGCCCGGAGGCTTCCAAGAAATTTAGAATACTCCTAGCTTTTAGAGTTTTAATCTCCTCCGGGCGAATAATGTGTCGGCCCAGATGGACACTGCGTTTGTGGACAAGGGGCCCGCATTCACACAAGAGGTGCTTAGGCGTCTCCCTCTCCTGATTGCAGTACCGGCAAACATCAGTGTCACTCAGTTTCATGTGAAATTGGTGCCTGTTTAGTTTGCAGTGGCCGGTTAAGGCGCGGGCTATCGCACAGATGTTCGTCCTGCTAAGCTCAAGAAACTCGGCAGTTCGTTTTTGTGAGTAGCCTTCTATGAGAGATTTGGCGTGTAGCAGACCTGGTTGTACCAACCAGTTCTTTTTTGAATCGCCAAATAAGTTGCCCTTAAGGGTCTGCATGGCCTGGTTCTTTGAGATACCACAGAAGGGTTCTGGACCTATCTGATGACCTTGAGCCCCAGCCCGTGCAAGTTCATCGGCTTTTTCGTTGCCGTTGATTCCAGAATGACCTGGTAACCATCTCAGAATAACTTTATTCCTTTGCTGGGGCAAAGGAATAAAGTTCAAAGACTGCGTTAACAAACTGAATGGCCTGGGGGCCATTCAGTTTGTTAACGCAGTCTTTTACCAGTTTCGAATTTAAAGTATTCGAGTTCAAGGCGTTAAGAGCTGCCTGGCTATCTGAGTAAATCAGAATTAATTGATTTATGTAGTTTCGTTGACGGTTGGCCTCCACACATTCTATAATGGCGTATACCTCCGCTTGGAATATGGTAGCATGTTTACCCAGATTCAAGCTTTTGCTGAATTTCGGGCTAATGCCAAATATTCCACATCCTACATTCTCACCCATTTTGGACCCGTCTATAAACCAGATCAGGCTTCCAGCCTTGCAAGTGATGAGGTTTTTTGACCAATCCTCTCTGCTCGGCAGTTCCACTGTGTAATTCCTTGTGAAATTACACTGTGGAAGCATGACGTCTGTTGTCATAGCTAGTTGATCGTGTTCAAGTACTGATTCGTGTAGCGATCTCAGTGCTTGAGAGCGCCAGTTTGCTTTGCCAGTGCTGTTTGTTCTGTACATGCTTGCCTTCGCCTCCTTCGCAATGAATAGATGAAGTGGCGGTAGGTTAAGCAGGGCATTTAGAGCAGCTCCTGGGGTTGTGGACATGGCCCCTGTTGATATGAGGCATGCAAGTCTCTGCAAACCATTAAGTTTGTTAATGACTGTCACATGAGTTGTTTTCTTCCACCATACTACACAGGCATACGTTATTATCGGCCTGACTATGGCGGTGTACAACCACAGGGCGATTTTAGGGTTTAAGCGCCATTTCTTCCCTGCTAAGCGACAGCATATTCCTAAAGCTATTTTAGCCTTTTGGATCACATTGTTAATGTGAGTGTTCCAGGTCAGTCTCTGGTCGATAGTTACGCCCAGGTACTTGACTTCGCTGGAGAATGGTATGAGAGTCCCCTTTACAGTGGGCGTTACAAGTTTGTCCAACTTACGCTTCCTAGTAAAGGGGACTATTGTTGTTTTACTCGGGTTAACCGATAAATTGTTTTCTGTGCACCATGTGTTAATAATGTTCAGAGATCTTTGTAGTATAGATGATACCGTGCTGTGACAGGGGCCGACAACACAAGCCACCACATCGTCAGCATAGCTATGTACATCTAAGTCTCTTGTAGAGGCTTCAACCAGCAATTGGTCAACAACGAGTAGCCATAGAAGTGGCGATAAAACGCCTCCTTGTGGGCACCCTTTAGTTGTTTTGAAGCTCTTTGTAGTTCCGTGTAAGGTAACACTGATAGTTCTGTTGAGGAGCATGAATTCGATCCAACGAGTAGTTGTTTCGTCAATCCCTTTCGCCTTCATTCCCTTGGAAAGGGCGTCTATGGTGACGTTGTCGAAAGCTCCTTCAATATCAAGGAAAGCACATAGGGCTATCTGTTTATCTTCCAAAGCCCTTTCGATCCTGTCTGTTAGTTCTAACAGAGCAGTTTCTGTAGATTTTCCTTTTTGGTAAGCGTGTTGCTTCGGATGCAGAGGGTTATCCCTTAATGGTCCATCCCTGATGCATTCGTCAATAACCTTTTCCATACTCTTGAGTAGGAAGGAGGTAAGGCTTATTGGTCTGAAGGACTTTGGTTGAGAGTAGTCCTTCTTACCGGCCTTTGGGATAAAACAGACTTTAACCATAGTCCATTTCTCTGGTATATATCCCCAGGCAAAGCTTGCTCTGAAGATTTTGATTAAAATAGGGATGAGTATAGTCTTCCCTTGCTGCAGAAGAGCTGGGAAGACATCGTCATCCCCTGCAGATTTAATTGGCTTGAATGAGTCTATAGCCCATTCTACCTTGTTCGGTCTAAAATACCTCGCCGCTCTTCTCCAGTCTTCATTTGAAGGCCTGGTGAGGCAGATATGAGGAGTATTTTGTACGATGTTATCTGGTGCCATCACCGAGCCAGGGAAGTGTGTAGACGCCAGAAGTTTCAGGGTTTCTTCCGCTGATGCAGTGAAGGCACCGTCTGGTTTCTTTAAGAATCCCAGTTGATTTGTAGGCGATTTGGATAAGACTTTGTGGATTCTGGCTCCTTGAGGGACTTTAGTAATCTCCTCGCAGAACTTCCTCCATGACAGTCTTTTCGCCTTTCGGATTTCTTTATTATAGGTAGTTAAAGCTTTCCGATACCGATCCCAGTCGTCAGTCGATTTAGCCTTATTAAACAACCTACGTGATTCTTCCCTTAAAACATCGAGCTTTTTGTTCCACCACGTCACTTTTCTATCCCTCACAGTTCTTAGAGGGCAGCTCTCTTCATAAGAGGCTGTAATGGCTTCCGTAACTTGAGCAACAGCATAATCCAATGTTTCAGGGGAGCGTATGGTTTTAGGGAAGTCTTGGAGTCTATCCTGGAGCTTTATTCTGTCGTCTTTATTAAGTCCCAGTCCGTGGCTTTTGCATCCCTAAAAGTGATGGTTTCGCAAATGTTTCTCAGGATAGTCAGCTAGGAAACACCGGCCTCATCTAGCATTAATTGATGAAAAAAAAAAAATTGACGTGTGAAAGTGTTTTTATAAAACCTACTTGCAAAATAAAGATCATTTATCATTTAGTAACGATACTGCCAACAATCTTGGCCGATGTTCGTAGACAGCTAATGGTTACTTGAATTTGAAAGTAATAATCTCTTATGTTTTTGGGGTGAAAAAAAATATATTTAAAAACAGTTTAATAGGCTGAAAATAATAAATTAAAATTTTCTTTCAAAACTTTTATTACGTCCTCACACAATTTATAGGATATGAAAGCTTGACGCGAAATTTTCCACATTAAAATTAACTAGGTTGTCATCTTGGGTGTTGAACCATGTTGGTTTTGGTAGGGCGCAAACGTGTTTCTTGTGTCAAATACGAATAAATATTTGATTTCTATAGAACCAGTATGAAATCATCCACTCCTTGCGCATACGTAAACATTTTTTGTGTCCAGTTGCTTCCACTTAACACACGCTCATGACGATCAAAAAGTGTTCGGTGAAGGTAACTGGATCAAAACGTCTCCTCGTTTGCGCATCGACTTTACAATGACGTTACTCAGCTTACTATGCATTGTCATCAGCTTAATCGTAAATAAAATTACAATCACACGAAACCCAATATATGCGGGTCCGATGCGGCCGGCTTTTTCGTTAATATTATGCTCACGTTGGTGAAAATTTGCTACCAATTTAACCTTGCAGATATATCGTGAGATATTAACATAAGATAAAAGTTGAAACTATTAAACTATGTCTACATAAAACGATAATAATTTTGTTAGATTACTATCAATTAATATTTCAAAGGCACTGAACAACTACTACAAGTATTCGTAACTTACCCAAATACTAAATCCTTGCCAATTTCATTAAACTAGCTTTTATCTGAGCAATAAAACTCAAGGACATTTTCAAATTAACCGCAATTCACACCATTTACGGCGCAGAACTTGTAAATCTGTTCCCAGTATCACAGGTGACATTTTAACGTTGGCAACCGAGCCAAAACGTTTCACAGCCAAGAGGATGTTGCGTCGTTCCAACAGTTTTAAATTGACTGTATTTTATTCGGTGGTGCAACTAGTGGTGATTGTATCGGAATGAAATGTTGCTTGAGGGGTTGTGAAGTTAAAGTATTTTATACTCCTTAAGTGTGGTATGAATTTAAAGTGCTCTAGTGCAGCATTCCATGAGGTGGAACGATGACCTGGTGAGGATTGCGGGAATCCAATGGATGCAAGACGCACAGGACTGTTCGTTATGGCGATCCTTGGGGGAGGCCTAAATTCAACAGTAGGCGTTTTTTGGCTGAAATGATTGTCGACCAAATAAGTTGACTATTATTATCGAAGTACCGTCTCAAATCCCGTTTCATCATCAGATCACTAGATGTACGCCACCGGCGGGCATCTAATCCATATACACAAAGCGTTTTAGATGCATTAATTGTGCATACAACTAAGATGTAGAACTCTTTGACAGAGTCTGTGTTTTATGATAGCTACAACCTTTTTTTTATGGTGGGAAAAAATCATCCAATGACAACCCCCGCTCTTGGGCGGAGCGGGAGATAGTGTCAGACTCTTACTGACTAAAAGACCCACCCCGTTCCTTCTAGCCTTCATACCGGGGCTCGAGCGCCCTTTCGGATAACCCTGGCCCCAGTAGGCTTCGACCCGGCTGGGTCTATGATAGCTACAACCTAGGGTAGTCTAAGTCAAGATTAATTAAATGAAGTAACTTCTAGGTAAGTTCGCTCCAAATTCGCTTTAAAAAATGTGACTAAATCTATTATGATACTGCATTTTCTATATCCAGGTATTAGACACCGCTCGAGTGGACTGACATTCTCTCAGAGATATAAATAAAAAAAGAAAAATAACCAAAGTGTATAAGATAAATATATAAATGTTTATGATCAGTTTGCCCAAAGTATAAGGGCCGAAAAACATTTACCACCAGTCTACATACTTTCCAAGCCATAAGAAGCTCACTCAGACAACAGAATTTACAAGAAGTAAATTGCCTTCGCATACAAGTATGATGTTCGAAAATTCATATTTTCAAGTGTAACTTTTCTCCTTTTAATTTAATATTATTTCAATGTCGATGACCTTCTCTGAGTTCTCAAGAAAACTGAAACATTAAGTAGACTCAGAACTTCTTAAAATGTTACGGCAAAGTTTTCCTACAGAAGAAGTGAAAAAGCCAGAAAATTTCGTCGGTCGTAAAATCGTTTTTTCATGTTTTAATATTGTCGTAACACACCGAGTTTATAAAATTTCTAACGACTACCTAATTATTTATAAAGGTCCCAAAAAGGGGGCCATTTTGTCATGTCAATCTGTTCTGTCCTCGCTGGGGATACAACGTAACAAAGTTATCCCTCAACTGGTCAGGGTTATGTAAATTATACAGTGTTTGGCGCAAAAGCAACTCAATCAACAAAACAAAACCGTAATCTATACAACCTTATTTTTATTATATGCAAAACTTGAAACACCTGTCTAGTATTTTTATGTAAAGGATCTATGTACAAAAGGGGATTGCCCAGCCTCTATGGTGTTCCAGGCCAAAAAGGACATCAAATATTACTAAAAGAAATCGGCCATTCAGGCGACTGTGGGGTTGTTTTGCACTTGCACCCAGCTGTTTGCTAACGCCTAATGCCAGGTCACGAAGACCTGTGTTGTAATTAGTGCCGGTGGTGTCCAACTTTTGACCTTTTTAAATGTTTTTGAGAAAATATACAATATGGTGTAAAAACTATTGGGATCGATACAGTTACTGATTCTGAACAAACTTTAATATTCAGACATCGTATATTCTAAAAAATATGTTGTATAATGCAAAAGGCAAAACTGACTGACTGACATATATGTCACCATTATAAACTAGGAATGGGAAATTTTGCACAAGGTTTCCTTTCATGACATAAGCGAACACTAAGAGAGGGTTTTGTAAAATTCGCTTCCTAGGGGGATGAAACAGGGCTCCAAAGTTTTGTAAGGAAACAGCTACTTTCATGCGGGTTAAGCAGGTATTAACATATAATATGAAACTGATTGACTGATAAATCAACCCACAGCCGAACCTACTAGAAATTAGATCTTCAATTTTTTTTTGTTTATTATGGCAATTTAAACATTTCAAAATTTACAGGAACGAAGTCGCAAGAAAAGTAGTAGTAATATTTATAATATTGTAATTAAAATATTAAATTTTATAAACATAAAAAAATATCTAGTTGTGGAACTAGGTAAGAAAAGTTTTTGACTTTTATCGTTTTACTTCCTGATTTTCCTAAGTTTCAAATTATTTGACAAGCCTGACAGGATTGTGAGAACCGGTTTTCATAAAAAAACTTTTAATGAAATTGTTTGGTCGAAAAGCCGATCTGATAACGTTATTGATTTTACGACTTTTAATATAACGTTAAAAAAATATTTTCTGTTGTTTTTAGTTAGTTTTTATCAGTTAAATGTTTCAAAATATGTAAATATTATTTAACAATTATTATTTAGCATAACAATATAGACATTAATTCCATGTAAAGTTTGATGCAAAAATCGTTAATCTAAAAATAATAGACTTGATGGATGAGAACGACGTGCACCTGTTAAAATTTCTCACAATAAACTGTAGGAAAAATTGATAAACATCAGTCAGTCACATTACCTGTCAATGCCAGTTTAGACAAACAAATACAACATAATCAAACTTTGTATCATTCAAGTAGCAATAAAATTAAGCACATAATCTGATTTACGGATTTTTTTATTTATTTTTAGGGCGGGGGGATCTTCAAATAACACCTACCATTCTGGGTAAAACGAGAAACTGTCACAGAGCGTCAGATTTTCACTGAATAACCCACATGTATTCCTTCAGTTGCCTTTTGCATTCCAATGCTGCGGTAACTCTTTCGAATAATACCAACCAATGATGGGTATCATATAGGTATTGTGCGATATTCAGTGATGGCATATCATCATCATCATAATTTTTCGCTCATTCTTATTTTTAATGGGCCGGCGAAACATGCAAATGTTTTTCTTCCACACATACGTAACTCTCTTCCGGTTTTCATCTGAGTATCTTTGTTATAGTTAGTTACATCTTTTATTATCTTCTTTCGTACAGAACATCTATCGTTTCTTTGGTAATTTTCCTCATCCTTTTGCTTTGGACATTTCATTGAAACGAATTTCTGCAGAAATTTTCAGTCACCGGTACCAATACAAATATGATAATTTTATATTTACATTAAACAATTATATAAAAAAGGTTCGTTGCAAGTAAATTTTAATTTTGGAATTCTTATTTTCAAAATAATTTTCTTGCCCTTGTCTCATGTTGGACATAAGCTTACCCCAAGTGTCAGTCCTGTGTGTCTCGCATCCATCGGATTCCTACAACATTCACTAAATCATCGGTCCACCTCGAAGGAGGATGTAAAACAGTGGACTTTTTAGGCTGAAATTATGATGATGAATGATGCCCCATGTTATTTAGGGTCGGCACAACACGTTTTTTTCTTCCATTCTGGTTTGTCAACCATCACGACATCGCTGTCTCTCTTTTTTTTTTTTCATATTCACATTTCCTTTTACTTCACTCTCTCTCTCTCTGTCTTCACTCATATTTTCATACTATTAAAATTAATATATACTATAATTAAAAAGGAAATGATGAAATGATTAATAATAAAGGTCTCTCAGATCACCTCGGGGTTAGATCGAGATAGAAATGTTCTGAAAGCTTTTAATCTTAATTTGCATTAGGTTGATTAATGAACCTCCCCGTGGAGACGGCGCGTGATTGCGCAGCAAAGCCGGGAGTTTATAGTAAACAAGCTACGTTTTGTTTTTATTCTGCAGTAACTGCTGTGCCATAGCTAGCTATTTGCATACTAAAAATGGACAATAGAGGTATAAGCTTAAGTATAGCCAGCCTTAAAATGCTCGCACTTCTAGAACTCAAGTCTTCTCTCTATGAGAGGAAATGGTCTGTAATTTATCATGCGGACCCAGTGCGGGTTGGTAGAGGTCACGTGTCTTCGAATTTTTGGTTCTAAGACACGCTTGTTTTCTTACATTATATAGATATATTTAATTTTCTTTCTCCGTTTGTAATAGACGGGCATGCATACATATAGATATACATGTAGTATAGATGTACATATAGATATACATGATGATATGTAGATACATATATAGTATGCATACACCTCGACGGATGGACGCATACTTATGTATATCGGAGTCGTAGTCATCTACGAATGATGATAATCATATGGTTCCAAATAAGTAGATCAAAATCTCAAAATCTGGAGGCACGACAGTGCGCCCAGTCGAGCAAAAAAGAGGCACGGCTTAACCAAACTGGTTTCTAAACAGTTCAGGCCATTTTCGACCCCTTTTTAGGGTTCCGTAGCCAAATGGCAAAAAACGGAACCCTTATAGATTCGTCATGTCTGTCTGTCTGTCTGTCTGTCTGTCTGTCTGTCTGTCCGTCCGTCCGTATGTCACAGCCACTTTTTTCCGAAACTATAAGAGCTATACTGTTGAAACTTAGTAAGTAGATGTATTCTGTGAACCGTTTTAAGATTTTTACACAAAAATAGAAAAAGAGCAATAAATTTTGGTGGTCCCCATACTTAGAACTGAAACTCAAAAATTATTTTTTCATCAAACCCATACGTGTGGGGTATCTATGAATAGGTCTTCAAAAATGATATTGAGGTTTCTAATATCATTTTTTTCTAAATTGAATAGTTTACGCGAGAGACACTTCCAAAGTGGTAAAATGTGTGTCCCCCCCCCCCTGTAACTTCTAAAATAAAAGAATGATAAAACTGAAAAAAATATATGATGTACATTACCATGTAAACTACCAACGAAAATTGGTTTGTTTTTTTTTTTTTTTACTACGTCATAAATCTAAAAAAATACACTATTATTAAAACATCGATCAAAGTTACAACGAACTACAATAACTTTTATATTATGTTACTTGCTGCTACGGAACCCTCCATGGGCGAGTCCGACTCGCACTTGTGGTTTTTAACAATATTAGGTGAACCAAGAGTATTGTTTGTCTTAGTTGCAATAGCATAATAACAAATTGTATCGAGAAGAGAAAGGAAAGCCTTTGACATGCAATTATAGATCACAATGGCTGGTTATTAAGTGTCTTATTATCCAGAAATCAGCTCATAAAAGTAGCTCCTAAGTTTTGGTTTTGATACAGATTTTGTTCCTGAATCGCCTAATATTCTTCCAAGCGAAATAACTTTGTCATAATTCATACTTTGCAATGCTCATAAATTGAAATTACCACTTTCCGGAAAATTAAAAGACCTTCATTTCCGAATTTATGTTCAAAAATACTTTAATCCATTTATATAGTGTTCGTTTACATGTGGGCAATGACCTACTTACTATAATTGGTTTACTCGCTTCAACTTGAAGCTAGCGTGTACTTTAATGTGATTATTGAGATTAATGTACTAATATTGTTACCTGTGTTATCTTTATTTACTTCCTTGCTTAGCGAGTTGAATAACAAACAATTAATGTTACACTAATATTACGAGTATAAAAGGCAAAAGCTTGTAAGTATGTATGAGTGTACGTTTGTTTCAAATCCGTTTGAATGGGTTTGGTTTTTACGGTTAGGTCATGTTCTGAGATAGTACATAGGATACTTTTTATCTAAGGAGTATATTCGTCATCATCATCAGCCGAAAGAAGTCCACTGTTGGACATAGGCCTCCCCCAAGCGTCGCCACAACGACCGGTCCTGTGCGTCACGCATCCATCGGATTCCCGCGACCCTGACCAGGTCATCGGTCCACCTTGTTGTAAATAAGGAGTATATTCCCCTAGGATAATTTTCTAATTTCACTCGACTGTAGCCACTAGCTGAAGCTATGTACTATGTGGCTTAATAATAATTTTATTTGTGTTTTCGTCTAATTTTTATGCAATATTACAACATTAGTTTAAGTATATCCGAAACACGAAAAACGTGTCTAATATGTTTATATAAAGGAAGGGAAAGGATGTACAAACATAACTGTATAATTAAAAAATCACAAAGTTATAAGCTTGTTATGTTACCTGCTTGTCCAAACAAATACATGGTTAACAGACCATCCAGGTGACTGAGTGATTGTTTTGCTCCCGCAGCCAGCTGTACTGTCCTGCTGTGACCTGTGTTGTACTTAGATCGGTAGTGTCCAACTTGTGACCTTTTTTAAATATTTTCGGGGAAAAATATAACATGGTGTAAAAATTATTGTAATCGATTCAGTAATTGATTCTGAACCAACTATATTCAAGTTTTGCACATCTAAAATGAATCCTAACTAATATTATAAATGTGAAAGTGTGGATGTTTGGATGTTTGTTACTTAATCACGCAAAAACGGCTAAACGGATTTGGATGAAATTTGGCATGCATATAGCCTTTGACATAGAAAAGAACGTAGGCTACATTTTATCCCGATTCCTTAAGTACCTAATGCCACGCGGGCGAAGCCGCGGGCAAAAGCTAGTATTGTATAACTTAACAATAAGCTAATAATTTAGATAGACCAATACGGGTCACCAGAGCTTCCCTATAACTATTATGCTTATAGTTGTGATTGTTTAATAACAATTATGTTTATAATTACGGCCTATATAATAGGTATGTTAGATAAGTACCTCGTGGGTTTTATCGCCTGACTGTTGTTCGCCTGCTAATGACCCTAATTTTACTGTTGATACATTGATTCAAGCTGTACATCGTAGAGTAGAGTCGAGTTTAAACTAGTAATACTAATAACTTTGTTTTTTTTTCAGTTCTTTATAAAGTATTTGACGAAATTAATTTTCTATTTCTTTAATTGCTGGTTTTTCTAAATAGAATTTTCATCACTAGTAGTAGTTATTGTTTTGTTTACTTTGTGGTTTTCACTTGAATAGCGTTTAAAATTTTAGAGCATTGCTAAATAACTTTGATATTAATCATGTTTGAAACTTTAGTTCTGCGTTTTATGTAAAACAAAAGTAAATCGTTATCTTTTTATCACTTTGCTGGTAAAATATTACATCATGATACCGAATTAGCTTCGTAAGCATTGTCTTCGAAACATTTCCTGCACGTCTGACCTACCAAAACCAGACAGCCGTTGCATGTTTATTTTGATACGAACACCTTCACATTTCCTTTTGATTGACGCTACTCGAGCATGGCGTTTGACACCAAACCAAGAAATATCACTTCATCTCTTTCACACATATGGGAATATTGAAAATATGGTGAGCTTTTTCAATCGTGCACCGGCTTCAGGAACGTCAGGAAAGCTTTCAGTCCGCGTTTGAGCGGCAGGGCGCGCGGACGTGAAGCCACGCCGCCCAGCTACTTGCCGCGATATTTGAACCGCATTACGTACGGACGTTTTATTTTGCTTGCTATATTCGAGTTGGGAGTGTATATTTGAATATTACCCCACAACTGCCGGTGACGGCACACAACTTTTGTAACTCAAATAAAATTAAAGTAATATGTCGATCGCTCGGTCGTAAGTGAATGCGTTTGTGATTTATTCGATGTACAAAGTTTATTTTCGTCGCTTCAACTGTGTGTATGTTTATTCATAATTCCAAGCGTAGCCAAATATTAGATTTATAGCTTAGCTCCCTGCACTAGACTCTACCCTTCGGTCCAAAAAAGTGACTTATTAGCAACAGCTGATATCAATCGTTCATATCCAAACTTATTGTAAATATATTTTGTAAGAGTATATTTGGTACGCGGACCAAAGTTCTGGATGATGTACTTAAGGTTTTAGTGTAGTGCTTTGTGTAAATAATATATTTGTAAGGCGAACATAAGTATCTATACAGTGAGTGGTTTCCCTGTTGAAGTTAATACAACGAAGACTAATTGATATTGATTGTCCACATATCGACACGAGGTAAGGCTATTAATATATTATTTTTTAATATACTACAGCTTCCCGTATTTACATTAAATAGATAAAATGAATTAAAATTAGTTTGGCATTTCCCCGAACCCATTAACTCCCACTAATATGTTCCTTGAGCCGAGTTTCATGTTACGTGTAATGAAAATTGACAGCTTGTGCTAAGTTAGTACATTATTTAGAGCTGTAGTTGAAAGGTCATCGAAGTTTTTGTTAGGCATATTACTGACAAGGATTATGTACTTATTACGTGTTAAAGAAAAGTGTTGAATAGTTTGGGAACATTTTAGAATATGTAAATCATAGGGCAAAGAGTTTGTTTTACAAAATAACAACTGTACTCTTAAATTGAAATGAAATAAGGAGGTTTTCATAATTGAAGCTATCGGTTTAATATGCAACTATAACTTTAGCCATTACCTACCATAAACTGTTCAGTATGTAATTTGTTGTTCTAGAAAAGTTTTCGATGTTTTCATTTGTTTTTCAATGTTATCTCTGTGATCTCCAATTAAGTTAAGGTTATTCACGGTTATTGCTCTTGCAATAGAGCGCAAAATCGCTTATCACGGATTACAACAGATTACAATATTTTGTACAATATTAGAGGTGTGAGCATAATCCTTCTTTAATGCCACTCAGTGATAAAAATGCTAACAGAACTTTAGTTTGATAATATTTTAGGGATATTTTACCCGCCCGTATAACATTATTACCCGGTTAATAGCAATATACTGGTCCCTTATTGAGTAGGTACATAAGAAATAAAAATAACTGGTGTCATATGAGTACTCAGGTGATATATTTTATACATCTATATGTTTAATACACAAAAGTAAGTAGAATTTACTTCCGGCCGTTATAGACTTTGAAATCACCCAGCCAATGTGCCAAACATTAGAAAGACAATAAATGTGAAGGGGTTTTAGACCTTTAATAATTCATAAAAAAATCAAATTTCCTTTTGGTTTAACACAAACAAAATGTATTTCTTTTTTAGCCTAGTAGGATACGCCGAGTGACTGAAATTTTCATATAGATACCAAAATAGGTATTTATTTTTGTTTTATTATGCTTTTAGATTATTTCATAATTTGCGTGCTAAAGCCAAAGAGAGCATGCTGAAGAAATAAATAACAAGAATGAGTTGGTTTAGCGTAATAATTAAGAATGCAACTCATAAACTCGTATAATTGCCGATTAGTTGTCCGACGCATTCTACGTACAGATTTTTTGTTAGAACTATTTGTAATGTTTAAATACAAAATTATGTTTCGATGTTTTAGATAATATATGTATGTTTAACATATATATTATGTATTGTATTATTATAAGTAACTTAATTTAAATATACTTCAGTCTATTTGAATTATCTATTATTTATTTATTATGTGCACCTACCGAAATATTTTAATTGTTAATCCATAGGTTGATTGTTAAATAATGCAATGTTGCATTAAGTCCGCCTATGTACCGCTACTGTACATGAAGTTCCAAAAAAAAAAATGATATCACCACAATACATGACCTTGAATTCTCATATCCATTATTACGCCATATTTTCGTGTCCATTCACTGTGATCGTTTCAAAGTATCGCAAAGGTTACTTGTGGCTATATTGTGCTGAAATGCCAACTCAGCCAGTGGCCAAAGAAGCTTGATTCCCTATCGTTAGTATTTGTTTAACCTTTTCTGGTACTATTTTAGGTTTATTGCTTACAGTCATTTAGGCCGCGAAGTCTGTGGAACTATCTATCAGGTAGACTGTCAGTAACACACCTTAAGTTTCTTGATGTTATTTGGATGGAAGTGAGTAACTACTTTTATGTATGTACGTAAATGGATAGTATTTTGGGAAAGGATTTTTATGACCGAAAACGGTTTTTCCACCTTTTAAACAGATAATAAAAAATTTTGCTGTGACCAACAGAATCCTTATGCTCTACATACGGATTCTGTCGGTCACAGCAAAATAAGTGAGTTTGGACAGAGAAAGCATTTAATGGTTTATGTGAAATATTATTTAGCCTATTATTTAATGATGGTGGTATTTTTAGGGTTCCGTACCTCAAAAGGAAAAACGGAGTCCTTATAGGATAACTTTGTTGTCCGTCCGTCTGTCTGTCTGTCCGTCAATACCCTTTATCTCGAGAACGCGTGAAGGTAACGAGTTGAAATTAAAACCATTTACTCAAGTCTGCGATCCTTTCAAGCTGTGAAAAAATCAAACTTCTAAATTAACGAATAAAAAAGATACGGACGGCTGTTTATGTCGCAAAAAAAATATATTTTGATACTCTCAAAGATCGAAATTCATAGTGTACTTCCCGTTAACCCAGAATCTTGAAATTTGGCACATAGCAAGGTCTTATAGCACAGGTATAGGAAACAATCTGAAAACAGTAAATTTGTTGTTACCTACGTCAGAAAAACAAAAAAAAATTTTTGCTCTTCGGAAAAATCTTCGAGACTCTATTCGGGAATTGTAGTTTGCACGGAACCCTCAGTGCGCGAGTCCGGCTCGCACTTGCCCAGTTTTTGTTATTTTAAAGTTAAACTTAAATGTAATATACATACATAAATATACAGGTATCTATCGAGTAATAATAAATAATAATTGAGCGAAAAGACCGCAGCAGCCAAATTGTTCAAATCCTTCCGTGTATGCGATATAAACGACGAGGTGAAACGCTTCATCCGTTCCATAGAGGTGTTAACAATGTAAGAGAGGATACTCTCCGTACGGGTTATCCGCCAGTAGAAAGGTGATCACGAAACCAAATCATGCAATTTCCGTACACACTCTCCAAAATGCATTCTGTGAAATACTGAAAGGCTGGCTTTATGCTCCAGGCTTTGTAGATTGGAAGTAACCAAATCTCGATTACCAGTTAGCCTCTTTGTACGCCTTTTCATTTCTTGGAATAGTAGACGAGATATATTTGGTCTCATGGGTACGTTCCTTTGGGATAATTTTCTACTTTCCTGTGTGTAAAGTCACTGGGCATATTGCTCGTAGAACAGACTGCCGTTGGGGCCGAAAGGTTCTGGAGTGGCATCCACGTACCGGAAGACGCAGCGTTAAAAGGCCTCCTACAAAGTGGACCAATGACGTAGTGAAGGTTGTGGGAATCCGATGGATGCGGGACGCACATGATTGTTCATTATGGCGACACTTGGGGTCTATCGGCTGAAATGATGATGAAGATGATGAAAGTCATTGAAAGAAGCTAGATAGATACATATTTGAAACAATTCTTGATAAATAAAAGATATTAAGTATAACACAACATACAACTAAGGTTCGCGTGATAGGTGAGGTATTTCGTGAATTATTTTTTCTTCATTACTTCGGGTGTAAAGGTTCTGTATTAATTTGATACATTGTTATCGCTTGACACCAAGTGTGTCGTAGTTTATCATTTAATTAACTATTTTAACTTTTAGTTAAGGTTGTACTTTGAACTTTATGTTAACGTCTATGTCACTCAGGAATAAAGCAGCTTTCTATCGGTAAAAAAATAGCAATCAGACCAGAGATTACCTCCTGCAAAAAAAATGAAATAAAAAAAGACGTGTGGCACTCGGGGACTGCCGCGGTAAAGCTATTGCATAGCATTTTTATCAACTTATGCAATTATAATTATTTATTTATTTTATTTATGCAGTATTTTTTTTCCTTTGTTTTTTTTTTCATTACATAAATTATATTGATTATATAATACATTGAATTGAATTTTGATTGATTGTTCACTCATTTGTTTTCTTATCGGTCACCACGCTCAAAAAACAAATGAGTGGGGGGTGTTAGGTTATTTTCGTTATGGAATTTCTGGATTCGGTCTCCACGCTCAAGGCCCGCGATAGAAGCTATGCAATAGCTTAAAAACTTTACCTCTTTATTATATTATAGTGTAGATATATATAGATTTTATTTTGCTTAATCTATGACCACGTTTGCAAGTTACAATAAGGATTAGTAATATTCTGGACTGAAAAATGATTTAAAAGAGTTACTGTGGCCCTGAAACACAACGGGTTATTGAAAAAACATATGTACCTAAGTGGGCTTTAGTTGGTAAAAATTTGACGCTCTCCCTGGCTCCACTCAGGGCAAGACATATTATTTGATGATTTTTAACATGATAGAAAAAAATAACGAAAAGGTAAGTATCATTTTTATGTTAGGAAATTAATTAATGACTTCTCCCGCTCTAGGGTGATGCGCGAGGGCGTGTCAGACTTTTACTGGCTAATACCATACCTAAGGGAACAAGGTGGTCATGAAAAGTAAATTGAAAAATAGAAATAACCAGGACCGCTTTCCAGGATCCACCTTCAGAAGGGTGTCCCTTTCAGAAGTAGACCCTGTAAATTGAGTATTCTATACCATGCATTATTCTTCTCTCTTAAAGAGTCAAATGAGATCTCTACATAATAAACATTGATATTGAATGACAAAGGAAGTTAGTACAAAGGGTATCTTATCACTTAAATGAGTAGGTACTTCAACAAATAACATTATAGGGGTCCTCTCTTGATCTTTAGGTAGTACTGTCTAGATTACCTACTACAGATCTTCTTAGCTTAAAGACTTGAGTTAAGCTCGGCTGAAGGATGGCACTTGACACAACTAAAAATCAGTAAGCCTAGCAGGGATAATTTAATTAGGCCCGAAAATATTGGCTTAATAAGATCAAGTTAATAATTATAGAAAAGAGAATAGAGAGCAGTGGTGGCCGAGTGGTAATGGCTCCGACTTACGAGTTGTAGGTCGCGGGCCCAAACCCTGCCAGGCCTTTACTTTGTGTAATTTATTTCATTACCACTGCTCTCAAAACGGTGAAGAAAAACATCGTGACGAAACCGGCGTGTCCTAGAACTAAAAATTCGAAGACATGTGACATTTATCAACTCGCACTGGGCCCGCGTGGTGGATTACGGCCCATTCCTTTTCCTAGAGAAGAGGTCTGAGTCCCAGCAGTGGGAACATTAAAAAGGCTGATGATGATGATGATGATGATAAAAATTATAGTAGATAAAAAATATCTGTCGTGGTCAGATCTCAAAATGATTACTTCATGACATGGCCAGCTGACAATCGTCCACTGTTGGACATAAGCCTCTATATATTATAATAGTCTATTAAAAGCCTCTAGCCTTGAAGACACCTTAATTAAAATCGGACGGGAAGATCGCTGCAGGTGAATTGTTCATATCCTTCGATGAACGTTGTATGAACGATGAGGTGAAACGCTTAGTACACGCGCCGCACGGGTTGTCCGGTGGTTTTGGTTGATTTTTCTACCAATAAGATAAGACTGTTAAGCCCTTTTCTTAAGAAACTAATTTTTAAATGAAAGAAAGCAGTAAGCACGGCTATTTCTACAAGTTTGACTGGCCTGTTGGTCTTGTGGTTAGTAACCCTGACTGCTATGCCGGAGGTCGTAGGTTCGATTCCTACTCAGGACAAATGTTTGTGTGATGAGCATAATCATTTGTTCTGCGTCTGGGTGTAATTTATCTATAATATGTATGTGTTTATAATATATAAGTATGTTTATTAGTTGTCTAATACCCATAACACAAGCTCTGCTTAGCTTAGGACTAGACGGCGTTGTGTGATAGTTGTGGAATATTATATTATTATAAATTATATATATTACAAGTTTCTTTCACAGATATTTGTTGTACTAAACAGTACTTATCATAGTTTCGTAATGTTTTGTTTAATATGTAGTTTTGTTAGTAATTTGTGGAAAATAAATTTAAACAGGGTCCTGACCGCTAAAAACAAAACGAGCCTAAGAGAGCAACTAATAGTTTTGCCCTAAAGCAAAACGTTTAAACTAGATGAAGATAAATTGATTGTGAAAGTAGTCGGTGCACGATTTTGGTGAATTATTCCACACCATTTGTTACAATACTGAACTGAAATGTGGGCCGGGAGTGGACGCATTTGGATTCAAATTTTGATCTAATATAATGGTGGTTCATAAATTATACATTATATTTTATGGGTAGCTTGGTTATTGAAAGGCGCTCTTAGGGTGGCATGTGGCATTCAATTCTACTTCGAAAGAATTAATAGTTTGAAGTTGACTTATCTATATATATTAAAAATGAATCCATATTTCCTTGGTCACGCTATCACGCGTGAACGGCTGGACCAAATTCGCTAATTATTTTTTTGTTGTGTTCGTTATTATGAGGAGAATGTTCTTATGGATAAAAAAATGAAAATTAGGGTAGTGTAGGGTAGAGTAGAGTAGGGTAGTGTAAGGTAGAGTATGGTAGAGTAGGGTAGAATAGGGTAGAGTAGGGTATAGTAGGGTGGAGCAGGGAAGAGCGAAGCTGCGCGGATAAAAGCTAGTAGATTATAAAATACACAGTTGTTTCTGTCCACTACTAATTTTACTGGGTAGGAAATTATTCATGGGTGGAGTTGGGGGGCGTATCAGACTTTTACTGACTAAAACCTACTCCTGTTCATTCTTTGCCTTCATTCCTGGGTCCTGGGGTACACTTTTGCACAACTTCAATCTATCTGTGTTCCTTTGGTTGGCCTTTGCTGATCAATATTGACAATTGGATCGGACTGGATTGACTAATTGAAACTATTTGTCATATGGAACGACTGACAAAGGATAACAGTTGTGCTTCATTTGTGGCTTGAAATAACGTTTATCAAAGTAGTTAGTTTACAGTTAAAACTTCGATAATAGCAATAGTTTTTAATGTGGAAAAATATGCATATTACACAAACTTGCGTAAAAACATTTAGCTGGAACTACATCAGACCGATGCACACGTGTAACACGCCTGATTTGTATATAGAAAGACGTCGCGTGACGTGGATCAAGTGTATCTCTACAAGTCTAGTTACCATATAAAATGTATGGAGACCGACGCGTCCAGATCGGCGTGTGTGTCACACGTGTGCGCATTTCTACCTTTAGTCTTTCCAGATTTCTTCTGTATTTACCTACATATTAAATACGTGATACAAAATCATTATGTCATTATTCCTTGTCGTTTTAACCTTGGTTTATCGTTTACAACTTGTCTTGAAGAAATTAAATTGGGTTTAGACTGACAGCTTACGAACGATATTGATGGAATCTCTGTTAAAGACAAGGGCAGAGGGCAAAGTTAATATAACAAAGGTATAATGATTGAACCTTAATATACCTACACAGTTTTGTATGTCAAACCAACTGATTGATTTGAGATACAATCTCATATCAATCTGTCCTTTAAAATCACGCAAGAATGACGAGGTCCACAGCTGTTTTTTTTAGTTTTTTTGAGTAGTGCGTCGCCCCTTCTTTGCATAAATAAACCGATTTTATATCTACTTTACTTACACATTTTTTTTATCAATTTTCTTCTTATGATCAAAGCGCTATGTATGTTATTATAAGTACTTACAGAGCGTTGTTTCTCTAAATATCAATCTGTTCTTTAAAATCACGCAATAACTTAGTCTAAGTTCACAGTTTTTTTTTTTTAAATAATGCGTCGTCCTTTCTTTGCATAGATTTACATTATACATTTATACCAATTGTATATCTATTAAACTTACACAGTTTTGTATCTCCAAGCATCAGTGTCTTTTATTACCAAAGCGTTATATATCTTAAGTTTATTTATCATGTTATACTTACAGAGCGTTGTATCTCAAGCTTCTATCCATCCCTTATAATCACGCAACAAGGACAAAGTTCACAGTTTGATTGTTTTTAATAGTGCATCGCCCTGGCTTCTTCTTCTTATCTTTTCTTCGTGGTCTGGTTTCCGCACTTAGTCCATATCGGACCATTGTGCGTGAGCAATAGCGGCCTTTACTCCAACCAGCCCACCTCATTCCAGAAACAGATGAGTTTCTTTGGTTTGCTCAGGGCGTCCATCAGCGAATTTGGTGCTCCCAAGGTTCGTGTTCTTATCTCGCTGACGGCTGTGCACTCGAGGAGCACATGCGCGACAGTTTCTTCTGATTCCATACATCCTCTGCACAGAGCTATCTGTGATATTTATTGTGAAAAAGTGTTTATTCAGGGAGCAATGTCCAGTGATGGTCCCTGCCACCAGACGCAGGCTGCCTCTGTCTAGTCGTAGAAGGTTGCTGGTTAGGTTTTTATTTAACCCTGGCTTTGTACAGTTTAAAATTATACAGACAAACCGATTATATCTTAATACACCTAAACAGCTTTGTATCTCAAAGCATCAATCTATTCTTTTTTATTATCACGCAACAATGACGTGGTTCATAGAACTAATTCATTTTGATTTTAAAACTTGTTTGCTGCCCCAGCTTTGCACAGTTTTAAATTACACAGACAAATCTTTCTTGGTTTTGGTTTTTTTGTTTGTGAATATTGCATCAAGATCCGTTTTCTAGTTTGAAAAGAGTTAACAGATAAACAGACAGACGTGGGAAGTAGTTTTGTGGTCTTTGTTTGTTATTCTGCATAAATATTTTAAAATAATTTTGTTGATTTCACGCCAGAATAAAAAAACAGTGTAGGTAACGGGATTATGGGCGGCGGCGAATAATGTGTAGCTTGCCGTTGGGCCATCTGGTTAGGACCATACCCGAGTCGAAGACGCGTGGAGCCTCAAAGATATGTCAGCAAAATTGACGGGATCAGTTAGGACCGATGCTTATCAGGGCAGCGGATTGTTCAGAAGAGTTACCGTAGCCGCTCCACCTGGAGAGGGAGAAGTCATTTGATGATTTTCCACGTAAAAAAATACCAATTTATATTTGAACTAGCATTTGCCCGCGACTTCGTCCGCGTGGAATAATGACTTCCGGTAGAATTTGGGTTTTTCGCTTAGTTATCGCCTTTTCCATGGTCTATCGATTGCTTGGGCGGAGCATCGCCGTGCCCTCGTGGGGGCGATCGGCAGCGGAGACCTCTCGCGCCAGGCCTTGGTTGAGGCCATGGTCCGGAGCGAGGAGGAGTGGCAGACGGTCGCCGACTTCTGCGAAGCAGTAATGCTCGCAAAGGAGGAGGCCAAACGCATCAGGCAACGGCGTTATCGCCGCCGCCGTCGCCGGGATTCTGATCCCGATTTCTGGCCAACGTAGACGCGGGCTTGCGGACAGTGAGCAATGGGTAGCTCACTGTCCGGCCGTCCGGTAACTGTCCGGACCAAGCCCAAGTCGTCGACGGCGCGCACTGTTCCCGCACGCCTCTAGGAGTTGTCAGCAACAGCAGGGACCCAGCCGGGTCGAAGCCTACTGGGGCCAGGGTTATGAAGGCTAGAAGGAACAGGGTGGGTCTTTTAGTCAGTAAGAGTCTGACACTATCTCCCGCTCCGCCCAAGGACGGGGGATGTCAATGCATGATTTTTTCCAACCATTAAAAAAAAAAATGGTCTATCGATTACATGTGTAAAAAAACATTTAAAAGACGTGTGGCACTCGGGGACTGCCGCGGTAAAGCTATTGCATAGCATTTTTATCAACTTATGCAATTATAATTATTTATTTATTTTAATTATGCAGTATTTTTTTTCCTTTGTTTTTTTTTCTTTTATATTAATTGAAGTTACACTTTCACACATTGAATTGAATTTTGATTGATTGTTCACTCATTTGTTTTCTTATCGGTCACCACGCTCAAAAAACAAATGAGTGGGGGGGGTGTTAGGTTATTTTCGTTACGGAATTTCTGGATTCGGTCTCCATGCTCAAGGCCCGCGATAGAAGCTATGCAATATCTTAATAAAAAATTTCAATTTACGGGGGTAAATTGATTTTTCTCCCCCTAGGGAGGAAATTTCCAAAAATCCTCTCTTAGTGGTAGCCTACTCCTCCAAATAAACACACATGCCAAATTTAAGCTCTCTACTGCCAGTAGTTTCGGCTGTGCGTTGTCTGTCAGTCACTCAGTAACGGAAGAGTTTTATATATATAGATAGATATTTAGTATATTGTGTATAACGATTCGTTTGAACATCTTTTTTATATTCACCTTTTTCTCTCTATTATTACACCTACCACTCTTTTTATCTGCATCACCCAAAGGTTGACTGGTAGAAAAAGCCTATGGCATTAAGTCCACCTTTATGTGCAGAAAGTAAATATATAAATAAATAAATATAATTACTGAAAATTTTATTATTCTTTGATCTGATATTCTAGAAACATACATCCACACCAGGTAGGTATACAACACAATTTTTAGTATATGAGGAACCTGAATATATGTAGTTTATTCAGAATCAGTAATTGAATCGATTTCAATGGTTTTTATACCATGTTGTATTTTTTCCCAATAATATTTTAAAAAACGGTCACAAGTTGGACATCACCGACACTAAGTACAAAACAGGTCACAGCAGGTCATAGCGGGCATTAGGCGCCAGCGCACAGCTGGGTGCGGAAGCAAAACAAACCCTCAATACCCTCAATCACCCGGGTGGCCTTTTTTTTTATGGTGGGAAAAATCATGCATTGACATCCCCCGCCCTTGAGCGGAGCGGGAGATAGTGTCAGACTCTTACTGACTAAAAGACCCACCCCGTTTCTTCTAGCCTTCATACCGGGGCTCGAGCGCCCTTTCGGATAACCCTGGCCCCAGTAGGCTTCGACCCGGCTGGGTCCCTGCTGTTGCTGACAACTCCTTGAGGCGCGCGGGAACAGTGCGCGCCGTCGACGACTTGGGCTTGGTCCGGACAGTTACCGGACGGCCGGACGTGAGTGAGCTACCCATTGCTCACTGTCGGCAAGCCCGCGTCTACGTTGGCCGGAAATCGGGATCAGAATCCCGGCGACGGCGGCGGCGATAACGCCGTTGCCTGATGCGTTCGGCCTCCTCCTTTGCCAGCATTACTGCTTCGCAGAAGTCGGCGACCGCCTGCCACTCCTCCTCGCTCCGGACCATGGCCTCAACCAAGGCCCGGCACGAGAGGTCTCCGCCGCCGATCGCCCCCACGAGGGCACGGCGATGCTCCGCCCAAGCAGGGCACACCTCGACTGTGTGCTCCACCGTGACCTCCGGTCGTTCCACACAGTGGTGACACCCGGGCGTGACTTCCGCATGAATCGAATGCAGGAAACTCCCGAACGAACCATGTCCGGTGAGTACCTGCGTCATGCGGAAGGTAAGGACGCCGTGAGGTCTTTCCAGCCACGCCTCAAAGAGGGGACTTACCGCCATGAACCCGGGTGGTCACCAGGACCATGTATTTATGTCGCCAACCAGATAGCATAGCTGACTTATAACTTTGTAATTTTTTTTTTAATAGCCATTGCTGTCCCACAGCTTGGCAAAGGCCTCCCCCAAGTCCTTCCAGACATTCTTCTCTCGCGCCGTCTCTAACCAGTTCTCGTGATACGCGTCTAGATCATCTCGCCACCTCTTTCTAGGGCGACCTCGATGGCGCTTACCGTTTGCAGGAACCCACTGGGTGGCGACACTTGCCCAGCGGTCACTGCTCATGCGGCTGACGTGACCCGCCCAATCCCATTTAAGCCTGGCAGCCTTTTTGCCCACGTCTATTACGCCCGTTTTGGAGCGCAGCGTGTTATTCCGAACTCGGTCTGCTCTTTTTACACCCAGAATGCTGCGCTCCATAGCTCTTTGGCAAACCCCAAGGCGAAATTTTTGCAATTCGGTGAGTGACCAGGTCTGAGCACCGTAGGTGTTTAATTTTTTTTAATACAGTTTAAATATTTTGTACATAGATTCATTACATAAAAATACTGGACAGGTGTTTCAGGTTTCGCATATACCAAAAATAAGGTTATATAGAAAACTAATTACGAAACACACCTCAGGAGTACGATGAGCAGGTAATAGCTATCACACAAACACAAGCCGGTATTAATCCCTCAATTACGTCTTAAGACACGTTCTCGGCGGATCGGTTATTCTTAGCGAGTGACACATCCCGTAAAACGTCGAGTTGGGAAAAGGAAATCATACGGTGTTTTATTGAATTATGTGGCAGCTTTCCATATTTTTTTATTTACTGTACCAATGACTCATGTCTTACAAATTCTTTACGATTTACATTATTTAACTAGCTTAAGAATAGAATAGAAATACTTTTATTCGGGACACCGGTTACTAAATTCAAAGTAAAAAAGAACAAATGTATAGAATACATGGAGCGCGCCAGTACCAAAAGGGTGACCACCTCAGCATTTCTAAGCGTCGAACACCCAGCGCTGGTTTTTAGTTGCCACTATGCAGTACCTAATGCAAAGATGAGAGTTAAAAAAATATGTAATTAAAATAAATATTAACATTTGTGTTGTTGTTAGCGGCATCGTCCGTATTATAGTAGAAAATTTTCCCAAAGGAATACCACTCCTGGAATAAAATGTTTCCGAAATGCTATTCTATGACACGGTTTAACTGAGTATCAAGTTTTATCGAAATCCGTTTGGCCGTTCGAGAGTGAAGAAGTAACAAATAAATATACGAGTACAATACACACACACGCGCTCACAGACTTTTGCCTTTATAATATTAAATGTGATACTAGTGATAATATTAAATGTGGTACTGCCCCAGCGTCAAACTGGTACCTATTAGATATGTTTAAAATTCTCGATGTGTTTATTGTATCTAAGCATGTATTATATACTCCTGAACATTCCTCATGAAACACTATGTATTGATGAAAACCATACGAACATCGGTTTTATAGTTTTTGAGCTTATAATTAACGGACAGACAGACAGATGCGATGGGTTGTTATTACAATCTTAATCATGTTTCCCAGACAACCATAATTTTATCGAAGACCTATCTTGTCATCGATTTTACCATAACTCAATTTATCCGTTATAGGTTAGTAATTTATATGCACAGAATAGCAATAAAAAGGTCAAATTATTTTCCGATACATCTCCAATAATTGTGCTATAAAAATGTTTGAATCTGCTATTATTCTTAGACACCAAGGCCCAATAATGAGTTAGAACTGACAAATAAATAGGGTTGATAAGAGGGTCTCCCAAGTCACCAAACACAGAGCTGCATTGCGTGGTATCACGAGAGAGGTGGTGGTGCAGGTCTCGACCGAGACATCACCACGACCATTAGGTATGTCAAGGGTGTACGACTTAGAAGAAGATAAGAGGCATTTTTTGCCCATTACACCCATTACAAAAAAAAGTTTCTGTTTCCGACTATCTTTAAATGCATTTATTTAAAGATATTCATATTTTATTCAGTGAAATTTACGTGATTTATAACATAGCAAACAAAGCGGTATTGTCCAAACAGAGAGTGTTTCACCTTGTTTTTGTAAATTATTTGTTGTTTTTTTTCCTTATTAACTTATTATTTCTAAAACAAGCGGTCCATGAACTATATTCATTTTGAGTCTCAATGATACTACTGTTAATAAACTTTAATGCGAGTACTAATTTATTTTGGTTCACCGTGCGCGATATACAAAAAATATACTACGCTTGTAGCGTCGCATGCACCGCGATCGTGAACGTATTACACGTAGCTAGATTAGAGTTGCCAAGCGTCCTGTGTTCCCAGGACATCTCCTAGTTTTTGTAGTCCTGGGTTGTCCTGGATAGTTTTTAAGCAGCGTCCTGGGTTAAGCAGCATACTGTAACAATTTTTATTTTACAAGTACGTTGCCGTGCTGTGTTACAACAAAAACGTTATGTGCCATATTTTGTTCAATTTTTATTTTTTTATTTATTTTTTTAAAAATAATTAAAATATTGTTATAAAAATTGTAATTGTAAAAATTGAATGTAATGTAAAAATGTTACCATTACTCTCAAACATGATTATTATGAAATACAAAAAAGAACATATTTTCACGAAATATTAATTTAACTATTACAACTCTATTACTGCGTCTTGTTTTTAAACTGAATTGTCTTGGTTTTTCCGAATTCAAATCCTAGTTTTTTGAAGGAGTTGACAACCCTAAAACTACCCATTGTAGACTCATCCAGCTTTTCTGCTCATAACTTCAGGATGCCATAATTAGTCTTGATTTACCTTTTATCTTTCTCACTTTTTCATCTCCAACGTCAAGGTCACTGTTAAGTGTTTCTCGCGAAAAGGAAATGATAATATTAGCCATTACACTAACAGTGTTATATTAGTGTTCTGCAAAAACTACTGCCGACGATATTATCACAAATGAGCTGTAATTCATTTAATCATTATGCGTTAGTCGTGTGAAATGAACGAAAAACCTGAAATTAACTGTACCTACACAGTTACTTTTTTGGCATTTTATTGTTATTAGGAGTACTAGCTTTTAACAGCGGTTTTGCCTGCGTGGTAGTAGAGTTTTTTTATTAATATAAACTAGTGCTTTGGGTAATTTATTTCATTACTACTGCTCTCAAAACGGTGAAGGAAACCGGCATGTCCTAGAACCAAATTCAAAGACATGTGACCTTCACCAACCCGCGTTGGGCCCGCGTCGTAGTTACAAGGAGATCTGAGTCCCAGCAGTGGGAACACTAAAAGGCTAGTGAGGTGCACTATTTATATATATATATATATATTGTCAAGAGAACATATTTTCGGGATAAAGAGTGCCTCTTCATCTAAGTGATCTTATCCATTAACAGGATATGTCAAATTTAATTTTATATCCGTTCAGTCGTTGGAGCATGAAGAAGCAACAAACACATACACTTACAAACTTTCGCCTTTATAATATTAGTGTGATAAGGTATACTAGCGTCTGCCTGCGATTTCACCTGCGTGTTAGTAGAGTATTATACCATGGAACATGCTTTCAGCATAACTTCCATCATGTTTTATTCCAGGAAATGGTCTACCCATGTGCCAAAGTTCATTCGAAATCTGTTCAGCCGTTTGAGTTTGAAGAATTAATAAACATACAAATATGTGTAGAGCCACCAAACAAAACACCTTTTATTTTTATAATATTAAGTTTAAATTTATGCAATCATTTGTTAATGTTGTGCATGCCTGTAATTGATTTATTTGCACTATTTCATCTTCTGCAAGTTAACCGGAAAAATAAATTGTATACAAATTATTGGTGTGCCTAATGTATGTACATAATGTTTCTTTTTTATGCTTGCTCTATTGTCTTTTAGTTTTAACCTATGTCAACCGTATTAACTGGACACGGCTATTATCATTTATTATCTACTACGAAGTACTTATTTTCCTACCAGCCCTTCAATTCACAAATTGGTACAGTTGAGTTAGTTTACGACTTGGAATTAGTGCCATTGATCAATAACACTGGCCGGAGGTCGTAGGTTCGATTCCCACCCAGGACAAATGTTTGTGTGATGAGCATGATCATTTGTTCTGTGTCTGGGTGTAATTTATCTATAATATGTATGTATTTAGAAATATATGAAGTATGTTTATCAGTTGTCTAGTACGCATAACACAAGCTCTGCTTAGCTTGGAACTAGACGGCGTTGTGTGATAGTTGTGGAATAAAAAAAAAATACAAGGTACTTTATATTTTAGACTGGTCGTTTATAATTTTGTTTTTTTTTACTGCAAAATTTAACAAACATCTCTATCTCTTTCGACGTTTCTTAGTAATGATAAACAAGATAAAACTCAATCTGATTTGGCACCTAGCCTACCCGGTTGCAGCCGCCTGCCGAAGATACGAGTAGGAGCATACCAACGTCCGCTAAAAAGCAATACGTCATCGCAACGTTGACACCATACTTTGATCACCGATTTGTTAGTCACCGTGACAGTTAGGTATGGCAGTTTGCGATGCATTAAACTTGGTATGTTTTTTTTTTATAGGCTCACGTTTAACCACTATATCACCTGGGCCCCAAGTCTGCTATTTTTATAAATTCGTCATTCCAACACGATCCCATTGTCATTTTGCTAAAAGTTTGTAATCTGCTAATTCATAATGATCGATCATCGATCGGTCAATGGTCTTGTAATAGAATTGTGGTAGTATGATAATTTCGAGCATATTAAAACCAATAACTGCACAATAACGTTCTAATGGTAAAACACTGATCAAATAAACTGTCAAAGTTTTAGCAGATTACCGCAAACGTCAAATATTAATTTGTCAATATGTACGAGATTACCATTCTATGTCACTTCTTTCAATGGGGTGTCAGTGGTTGACCATTGGAAAGTCATAATGACGCCATTATATTAGTAGATTACCAAACTTGTCAAAATCGACAATTATGACATCAATGAGAGACCATTCTGACACTATTGTAATAGCAGACTTGAGGCCCTGATCGTGTGGTCGACGATAGAGCGCTTGCCTAGAAGTAAGTGATTCACTAGACGACCAGCCCCCCTAGCCAAGTTACAACCATTTCACTTGCGTCGAACGCCTTGAATTGGCCACGCCACCGAGTCATTTGTTGTTCCGACCACATGACTGAGATGACGTCATTCTAGTATATTTGAAGTTTTCTACTAGCGTAAACGATTGCAGATTATTATCAACTTGGTTAGGTTACAGTACAGGTTTTAGTTATAAAGAAACACAAGACTCCGGAGAGTTACACTTCTTAGCTGTACTTACGTTGCGTACCTATGTCGGTGACTATAATGTGGATATTGTTTATTTTTATAATAAATAATCACTGAAGCGATATACAAGATGCAGTTTTGAATCTACACAAAATTTTAGTGGGTTGTCGTCTCGTAAATTATCATAAAACCAATAATACTGGTAAAAATCAATATTACTCATTACTTAGTTTTTTTTTTAAATTTTGAATGTTATTCAGAATAACTCTCTTGATAAACCTCTTTTAAAAATGTCTACCTATCTTATTTTTTGAGAATTGAAAACTGTACTTTGATCTTATAGAATCACTATAATGGTTGCCTATAATATTTGAGAAATTCCCTCGATTCCTCATGGATCCCATCATCAGAACTGGATTTTGAAAAAAATTAGATCAATCTGGAAGAATATCCTTTAACCTTTCAATTGTGTCAAATAAAGACACAATAGAAAGACAATGATAGCGCAAACGCCAGCGTTCGCTTAGGATTTAATGAATTAAGGGGAAATCGATGGAGTTCTGAGATAATAAATAAAAATACAACCGAATTGATGACCTCCTCCTTTTTTGGAAATCGGTTTAAAATAAGTCATCATTGAAGGACGAGATAATTACAGGAATAATCTCAAACATACAGCCCTTACAGGTATTCTAGTTTGATTGTTCAATTCCAAAAATACGAAACATGTGCCGGTTTTCTACTGTAGTATACACTACACATACCTACTAGGTGTCAACTAATCAAGTTGAAAGCATATTTGTACTGAAAGTTTTGGGCTGTTGTACTTGTCGAAATACCTAAGTTATTTAAGGAAAAAAGTTCAGTTAAAAATATTGCTATTGGGCCTCTGGAGACAACGTTAATTAATAGCCTTTCGTAACATGTTTAATTAAAACACGCATCTAAACAAAGTTTACGTGACGATACTTTTTCGTTAAATGTTTAAAAAAGTAAAGTTTATTAATAAATGCCGCAAGGATCGATTTTCTAGGTTAAGCAACACTTGCCAAGGTTATACGTAGTTGAGTGACCATCTTAACCCAGATTCATCACAGCACATTAACCCATTAAATCTGGCTCCAGTCTTGCCAAGGGGTATTCCTGCAAGCTGCATTTATACTAGAAGCTGACCCTAATAAACACAATGAGACAAGGTTAAGTAGATGTTTCGATCAATCTTTTTATCTGGGTTCTTATCTATAAACAGTGATTTACAGACCCTTTAGTAAATAAATTGCAAACGCCATAAGATTGTAAAATATCGCGAGATATTGTATAAACTATTTTTTTTTAAATAAGACACGATTGTGTTGGAAACTAATGAATTTGGAAATGATTTACCGTATACAAAACCATTTTTTTATAATAAATGGAGCAATTTATAATCTCTGTAAAGATTTATTACAACCATACGAAATCATAAATTTTCCAATGCCACACATCCTGAAAGTGTAGGAAATCGTTGTAATAAAGTGTTAATATTTGCTTACAATTAAAGTGACTAATTTATCTAAAGCTTGAATAAAACACTACCTAAGTGCATTAAGTAAAATTTCAGTGCCTAAATTATGACTGTAACTTTATTTTCTAATTAGTGTATAAGAGTGCAACATGTAACTGGAATAATTAATAATATAATAATTTTCCACAACGCCATCTAGTCTCAAGCTAAGCAGAGCTTGTGTTATGAGAACTAGACAACTGATAAACATACTTATATTATATTTCTAAATACATACATACTATAGATAAATAACACCCAGACACAGAACAAATGATCGTGCTCATCACACAAACATTTGTCCATGGTGGGAATCGAACCCACGACCTCCGGCATAGCAGTCACTAACTACTAGACCAACAGGCCTGTCAAATTCCAATTACATGTTGTATATACATGAATATAAAATGTTGTATTTGAAATAACCTTGTCTTCACCGCATTCTCTTTTTCAGACCTTTCCACGGTGTGCCTTGTCTTTTTGTGGGAGTTAAAAGGTCAACGAAGGGGAAATAAAACATTGTGTAGACACCTAATTTATGATGCTTGATAGAGTCAGAAACTACTCACTTATATTTTATATGCTTTTTCAGTACTTCGAATAAAGAATATTTTGCTTTGATTGATTAATGAAAGATATTTTTTATCGATCTCAAAAAGAAGGTGTTCGGTTGTATGATTTTAAGCTATTGCATAGCTTCTATCGCGGGCCTTGAGCGTGGAGACCGAATCCAGAAATTCCGTAACGAAAATAACCTAACACCCCCCACTCATTTGTTTTTTGAGCGTGGTGACCGATAAGAAAACAAATGAGTGAACAATCAATCAAAATTCAATTCAATGTGTTGGATGGGTGGGGATAAGCAGCTGTTGGCAAGGTCTCATTTTGGATGGGTGGGGTTAAGCAGCTGTTAGCGAGGTCTGGTTTTGGATGGGTGGGGTTAAGCAGCTGTTGGCGAGGTCTAGTTTTGGATGGGTGGGGTTAAGCAGCTGTTGGCGAGGTCTGGTTTTGGATGGGTGGGGTTAAGCAGCTGTTGGCGAGATCTAGTTTTGGATGGGTGGGGTTAAGCAGCTGTTGGCGAGGTCTGGTTTTGGATGGGTGGGGTTAAGCAGCTGTTGGCGAAGTCTGGTTTTGGATGGGTGGGGTTAAGCAGCTGTTGGCGAGGTCTATTGCATAAGTTGATAAAAAATGCTATGCAATAGCTTTACCGCGGCAGTCCCCGAGTGCCACACGTCTTTTTTTTTTTTTTTTTCTTTCACCGATTTGTCAGTCTAATTGTTGCATTCTATAGTTTTCTTTATGTGATTTAAACGAATATACTATCGAATTATTGATTTCCTAAAAATATTGTTAGATAATGTAATTCGGATATATGGAACGGAACACCCCATGTAATCATAGCATAACTATCGTAACAAGTAAAATTGCTTAGTTGATACCTGTAGTTGATGACTGACTGAAAGAAGCTAGTAGAACAACTAATACAAAATGTTAGATGCGTCTTTTTTACTAACGGGGGTACCCGTTAGTAAAAAAGACGCATCTAACATTTTTTCCAGATTTGATTTGAGTTTCATATTATTATTAAACCAAGTTAAAGCTTACATTCGGCTTTATTACTTTATTATTACTTTTAATATGTAACTATTTAAATTTACTCAAAGACAGCAAACGATTTACGGTTTCATCCATTAAAACATTTTTTTCTCCGTTTTTATTTTTTGTTAGATACGTCTTTTTAACTATCAGGGGCAGAATTATAGTAGGCATTTATTTAAGGCCAAGAGAAAATCTGATACTTTATAAAAAGGTACTAAAATCTAAAAATATTATACAACTATTCCTTATTCAACATAAAGCATTTTAATTTTTTTTTTTTTTAATTGTATTTCTTTGAAAAACCTTGAAACGAATTCTCCTTTTTATAACACATTAATGGTTACAGCTGAAGTATTTTCTATTTACATCGATACACGTTTGCCCTTGGGTCGAAGAAGTCGTTAACATACAACGAGTATTGAACCAGCCGGTGTTCCAGTGAACTTTATAGCTGACGATAAATAAGTGACAGTTAGTACAATCGGTAGCGTTCGTTGAAAGGTCACAGCTGATCGATCGATTATGTACCCCTTAAAATGTGTAAAAGTAATTATTAATAGTGATAGAAATGAACTTTAAATATTGTAGAGATTTATATTACTCGTACGTTTTTCATTCATATCCTGCCCAAATAGTCGACTCACTCAAAATTTAAACTTTCCATTTGGTTTCTAGGGTTTACGTACCGCTTTTAGTAGATGCTGTTTATGTTTGATCCATATCTGAATACTCATCAAATACATAGACTAGAATAGAATAAACTTTACCGTATACCAACAAAGTTACAAAACATAAACACTAACTTAAATCTATGGTTACAATAGCGGTGTTATCACTGATAGCAATATCTACCAGACCAAGAATGGATCGTAAGAACTTAAAATAATACAGAGGGTAGTCTACGGTAAATTATTTACACACACTGCTACATAACATATTATATAACATGTATGTATGTGTTGTTTATTTAAACTGTTGGAAAGATTTGGATGAAATTTGGCACACGGGTAGACCATGTCCTGGAAAAGCGTATATGATACTTATTAATCCTAAAGTGTTTTCTTGCATAATTTTCTAAATTTAAGCCGGTGAAGCCTCTGCTAGTTATCCATAATTATTCTCTTTTAATATCAGTATAATCTTATCTGGGACTAAGAAAATGGTGGCATTCTAGACGCATTAAGGTTTGACAAACATCAAGAATGTTTGGGATTTGCCACTTGATATTATGGTAACTCGTGCCAATCCTACGGAATAGTGATCTGTCGGGATAGTGTTCGTCGGGATTTCGATTGTCGGAATAGTGTGGTACAATCTACATTTTGTATATTTTGATACTGAGGACACATAGGCTACCCCATCTGGGTAGGTGGCTACTGACAAATACATGTGTAAGATCTGAATGAGACATGCACATACCAGAGAAGTATATAACAGAAGAGGCCTATAATCAGGAGAGGGTGAAACAAGGATGCTAATGATAATAAGGATACGGTACACAACAAACCCATAAAATAATTACATTATCACGGGTCGTATCGAGCACGTTGTTGACCGACATAATTAAGGAGCTGCTGGCGTAGTAACTTAAGTGCTAAAAAAGATTAACCTTGATCAGAAGGCCGTTTTTGTTGTGAGGGATAGGTACCATGTAAGCTTGTTAGTGCGTGGTATTCTAAATTACACATAATTAAAAACAAAGGTATGAAGTTTGATGTAGTAATTAAGTGAAGCTGAGGCTCATCTGAAGGCGAGAGAGGCCTGCAGAGACCACAGAAGCAAAGAGGTTCACGCGGCATGGCAGAGGCATAGCCGATAGAGGCCGGAAAGGCCTTCAACACCAAAATAATCACTAAACTTAAGTGGCAATGGGCAGGGCATATTCCTAGCAGAACAGATGGCCGATAAGGTCGTAAGATTCTGGAGTGGCGACCACGTAGCAGTTGTAAGACTTACAAGGTAGACCTCTGACCTGATGAGGTTGAATCGGTTCAACGATTATGGATGCGAGATGCACAAGATCTGGTATTGTGGTGACATTTGGCCCTATGTGTTGAAGTGAAGTGTGTTTATATGTTATGTCTTATTAGATTTACTTCTTATAACCAATTAAACGGAATCCAATATTTTAATCTAAGATGAGTATGTTCTATTTCTGTTCCTAATCCATTAAGTTTTCTAGACGTAATGGATACGATACACATATACAAACTAAATCATTCATACATTTTTAAGTAAGGAAGACGCAGTGTTGGGAGGCTTTCTATAATGTGGACCGATGATCTGGTAAGAGTAGCAAGAATCCGATGGATGCGAGAAGCACAGGACCGTTCGTTGTGGCGACACTTGGGGAGATCTATGTTCAATAATGGACATGTTTCTCTGCTCAATAGGCTAGTTGCCGTAAAAAATGTAATTAGTCCATCTTTTAGATTATTAAAAAATATAAAGGACACTTATTTTTTTTGTAAATTAAACCAAAAATGACCAAGATATAGCCCATTAAAGTTACGTGTAACGTCACGCCGTGCTGAATTTTTTCGCACGGGGTGACGTCACACGAAACTTTAATGGGCTATATCTTTGTTATTTTTTGTTTAATCGAAAAAAGAAAAAATACATGTCCAATATTTAAAAAAAATCTAAAACACGAAAATCTAAATCTAAATAAAATGTAATGATTTTGACCCTGGAAACCACCCTACATCTCATATCTCACTTTCAATATTAATGTTCTTTCCATACTAAAAATCTGCGTCCCTCTAACAATCTTCTACTGCTTTGTCCTTCTCATACGTCTGATTTTGTTAATTTTTCCGTTCATGTACAGTCTATATTTCTGTGGAATGCGCTTTCTCTTGACATCAGGACTGCCACATGTCTGTATTCATGCTGTATTAATCATTTAAACGGATATTGCGGAATTATTTTCTGTACAAATAGAGAAGTCTTTTATTTTATTTATAATAAATATAATATTTTATATTAGATTATATATAGTATGTATGTATATTGTATATATCGACGCTCGAACAACACAAATTACTAAGTGAAATTGAGTTAACTTTACAAAGAATAATTTAAAGGTATTAATTTTAAATCACTTTTTGTAAAGTTTACTCAATGTCGCTTAGTAATTTTTGCCTTTTAAGCGTCGATATAATATTAATGTCTTAGTACATTTATGTTGCATGAAGTTTTAATAAATTAATAAATGATTCTGTCTATAACATGATTCCCGACAAAACTAAATTAACATCGTGTTAGCTATCGAATATTCTCACTCTATTAATATTAGAACTTTATGCAAGTTCGCGTTTGGATATTGCATCACTAGTTATAAGTTATTGTTATCTCGCAGCTTGGATATACTGGTAGTGGATATGTAGCTTCGATCATATTTTATACAGGATAGCAGATCAGTTACTGTGTATTTCGTTGTAAATGTTATCCCATGAATTGTGGATTCATAAAATCGATAGTGGTATATCATAACTACCTTCTGCAACCAACTTTGCCCTAGTAAAAGTAGAAAATCGTTCTAAGGAAATATACTCAAAGAATAGTATAAGGAAATATAATAAAAGTATTTTATGTGCTCTTCCAGAACATGGTCTGCCATATGCCAAATTTCATCCTAATCTGTTCAACCGTTGGAGCGTAAAGATGTGACAAACATACCCACTCACAAGCTTTGCCTTTACAATATGAGTAAGATACTAGTGTGATGTCACGTTGAACCTAAATACATCAAGTAGATGAATTTTTCTCACTCATGTTATGTTAGTCTAACCCTAAATGAAAGAACAAACTTTTCGAATAATTCCAAAATTAATTCAATATCTATTCAGATATATTTAGCATTTAAATGCAATATAAATAGTCGTAAAAAGCAAACGAGTGGGCGTTTATTGAAACAGACAGGCTGGTTTACATCAAATGATGTTCTACAAAGCGCGTGTTATAAATCTTAGTACATTTACAACACAAATAAATGGTTATTAACTACAAGTGCTAGAATAAGACGGATTCGAGTTGGAACTAATCGTTAGCAGGCGTTGAAGCTTTGGGACTAAAGTTAGTTTGTTTTCACAAACAAACTATTACCGTAATTTTATCGTATCGTTTTCTTCGAATTTGTTGGTATCCGGTGTGGGAAACATAAAAGTGAGTTCACGAGGGCCATTACTAACGGGCACATGGTGCTGATTCAAGGTCTCGGTGGATGTTAGTAAATTTAATAATATGCAGAGTATGAATAATAATAACAAACAATTTTTAGACACACGAGTCATACACAAGTGCGACGTTAAATACTAAACAGAAAATGTTTTCCCTCTTCGTTTATACTGGAATACATTGAAGGACTAGACCAATTTGCCTGCTGCGGTCTTCCCGTCTGATTATAATTTAGGTGTTTTCATTATAGACTGAATAGGTTCTTAATAAACTGGTGCCCCTCACCTTCAACAATTGCACCACTGCTTACCATCAGGTGGGTTCGCAGTCAAGCACTAGTTGATGAAGAAATTAGGCATTACGAAACTACTATTGTATATCTCGTACCGTGATACCGTGCGGATTATCTGGAGAACACGTTGAAGCATACGGTAGAAGTCTTACCCCGCTGGGTACTGCTGTGTTTTTGTGGAGGCGATCGGCGGCGACCACCTTTCGTGTCCGTCCCTGGTTCAGGTCATGGTACGAAGCGAGAATGAAATGCTGACGCATCTTCCTGCGAAGTAGTAATGTGAGTGAAGGCAGTGGTGAAAATCGTGAGGGAGAGGACATCCTGAAGCTTCAACTGCCACCACAGGGCAGTGAGGGTTTTGGACGAAGACTAGTTGTCATATCATAATGTCATGTTTTCTTTTTCTAAAAGTTATTAGGCTGCTGGATGGCAGTTTAAATGTCTAATGCTATGATTTTTTCTGATGAATTGTGTTATCTAAGCCACTATATTCTAAGTACAAACAGTTATTTTCATTTTTATGTTTATTATCTAATGCGTAAATGTATTTCCTAAGTATTTATTATCAATACATAATGCAAAGCTTATTAAATTACTTAACCAAGATTACATTACTGGCAACATTCAGAGTTTAGTTTAACCAAAAGCCATGAAGTCAAGACAGCAAAAAAATGCTAAGCCATGATTATTTATTATCGAAAAAATCTTATCGATTCAGTTTCGAATTATGACGATATTTTTATACTGCGTAAACTGGTTATTAACGTGATTTGATAATACTTAGTAAATTATCTCGCAACTATACATCATGAAGATATATGGGTTGTTTAAATCAATAATGTAGACACTTAATAATTTCATCAACCATTTCCTCGCTGTTGTTCTTTCCGACCTTAAAAAAATATAAGCCACATGATCAAAATATTTAAAGGATTTCCTTGTAAAACTTACGAGGTAAATGCTACTGATTCTTTTTCCAATTCAGAAGACTGGTATTATGCAGGTCGGTTAGGAATATCCATATTTCACACCAAGTCTCCAGGGAGTTAAGCAAAAAAAGTAAAGCTACGAATATAACACAGATATAAAATCTGTCAGGAAAGGTAAGATACATATTACGTCTTTTACCAAGTACTTCACGGTATTTCATAAAAAAAGTTTGAATTTGCTTCGAAATAGTTATGTGAAAGGAATAGAGTATATTATAGCTGTCCAAGTAAGTTTCCAGTGAACCAACAGGGAAAAAAAGTTATTTCCACGTATAGGCAAAGATATTTTCCTCTTTAATCAATAATTGAATTTGATGATTTTTTTTTTAATCAAAAAGGTCTATTTTCTACAGTGAAACCACAAGATAAAAAGTCTAACGTCTATTTTAAGCTCAATCAATAGGAAGCTTTTCTTCAACAAAGTCGTGGTATTTCCGTCTACCCTGGGGTAAACAAAGGTACATACATACGTACGTACATATCCCATTTTGTTTTTATCGTAGAGTATTTGAGGTCATCCCCAAATAACGTTGTTCGAACAGAGCACGAGATTGTTCGAAAAAAGAGGTGATTGTGTCGAGAGGTACTCGAATCGGTGACTTATTGTTTAGCCTTTTTAGAGTCCCGTACCTTTTTTACTAAACCTCCGCTGTCCGTCTGTACGTCTAGCTGTCTGTCGGTTTGTCTGCCAGTGGGCTGTATCTCATAAGTCGTAATTGGTAGAGAGTTGAAATTTTCACAGAATTTGTAGATATATCTATTGCTGCTACAACAGCAAATAATAAAGTTAAAAAGGGATGGGTTTATTTAGGAGACTTTATTTGGTCGCCGTTTTATGCTTGAATTTAATATTGTAGTATGCTAGCTTTCTTTAGATACAATTTACTACATACAGATAAGTGCATTAGGAGAAACAATTTATTACACTTTTCAGAGAGTCTTATTTTTATCCCAAGGGGGATACTCTTTAAGGGTAAGTCCAAGGATGAAAATAATAATTATATCCCAATTCAAGATGAAATCAACCCGTGAGCCAAGTTTTATTCAAAACCGTTCTGTCGTTATGAAACACACACACACAATTTATCTTATTACATTCAACTTTATAAACAAAAATTATCATTATCTATATGACATGATAAATGTTAACCTATATGTTATACTAGCTTTTGCCCACGGCTTCGCTGGCATACATAAAATATAGCCTATATCACTCAGAAATAGAGCAGCTTTCTACCGGTATTTTTTTCAGAGATTACCTCGTCCAAACCAAAAAAAACAAACTTTATCTCTTTATAATATTAATGTAGACAACCTATATATACACCTATAGAACCTATATTTATGTAATTGGTCAGCGAAAAAAATTGTCAATGCGCGTCCTTATTTCATTTTTCCAGACACCATCACCTTACCGCGAGGCACACACCCTGTGCCTTCCCAAGGGCGTCGTAAGAATTAACTAAGCGATTATATAGGGCTGTAGGCACACCTATCTGCTAATAACATCATTTGTAATCGTATATACGTAGTATTTACGTAGAGCTAGCTAGTCAAAAGCTTAGAATGAACTGAGTGGTTCGAAATTAATGGGACAAAATTTTTTTTTAGGTTCTGTAGCTGTACCAAAAGGGTAAAAAGGGAATCCTATTACTAAGACTCTACTGCCCGGCTGCCTGTAACCAGGGGCTCAAGTCTGCTATTTTTATAAATTCGTCATTCCAACACGATTACAATGTCATTTTGCTAAAAGTTCGTAATCTGCTAATTCATAATGATCGATCATTGATCGGTCAGTGGTATCGTAATAGAGATGTGGTAGAATGATAATATCGAGTATATTAAAACCAATAACTGCACAATAACGTTCTAATGGTAGAACACTGATCAAATAAACTGTCAAAGTTTTAGCAGATTACCGCATACGTCAAATATTCATTTGTCATTATGTACGAGATTAGCATTCTATACCATTTCTTTCAATGGAGTGTCAGTGGTTGACCGTGGGAAAGTCATAATGAAGCCATTATAATAGTAGATTACAAAACTTGTCAAAATCGACAATTATGACATCAATGATAGACCATTCTAACACTATTGTAATAGCAGACTTGAGGCCCAGGCTGCATGTCGTGAACAGTGATAGCTAGACAGTTGAAATTTTCACAGATAAAGTATTTATATTGCCGCTATAACAACAAATAGTAAAAACATAATAAAATAAATTGCGTATAATAAAGTTTTATAGATAATGGTACGGAACCCTTTGTGCGCGAATCCGACTCAAAGCAATGTACATCTATAACGTCAGATTGAATTAAAAGGATAAAATCCTGAATTGCGGTGCCTTAGTGTAGAACAGATCCTTTGTGTAGAGTAGAACATATACAATAGTCCGAATTTGACTATCGGGTAGTTACCCTGACCAGACACCTCTCGTCTTGTAAGATCCTTCCTTTCCAACAGCGAATTGCGAAACTTTATAATACCTTGTTCCACATACCTCTAAAATATTTTACCTTTGGGTGTTACAGTACACTAACTAATAAACCACATACAAACACACATTACTAATTGTAGGTAGAATGGATAAATTAATGACGACCAACAGTTCCCTAAACAACGAAAATTACTACACTATTGTAGCGACGTCGATCAATGTCATTGACTGACGATCAATCTATACAATCGACCTTTTTTGTGGTAGGTGTTTTAATCATTCAAAATTGTATATATGTTAATATAGAAGGACGACTAATATTTGCAGTTTGTTTTTTTTTGTAAATTATTTAATAAAAAAAAACATTGAGCCAGTTATTATTGATGGTTGAATTTTGTCAACCTTCCACAAATTTTTTTTTCAGGAAACGAAAAAAATTGTTTCCTGAAAAAAAATTTTGTGGAAGGTTGTTCAGTTTCGTCTACTGAGCAAGCCCTTAAAGTTTGTGGAGGGCTGTCCCTTACACCTTTTATACTTACTGTTAATTTTCTAGGTATTTCGTCTACGTATTGTTAGAAAATTCCAAGTCACTTTGTCGCTATAAAATTTTGTATTCTACTATAAAACTGAATATAGTTTATTTCAATAGTATTTATGTTATAATTTTCCCAAAAATATTTTAAAAGGCCACCAGTTGGACACCACCGACACTAAGTACAACACAGATCACGGCAGGTCATTGCGGGTATTAGGCGCCTGCAAACAGCTGGCTGTAAATGCAGAACAACCCCTCAGTCACGTGGATGACCTGTTGTCTAGGTATTTTTGATGACATAACAAGCTTATTACATGGATTCGTCACATAAAAATACTAGACACGTGTTTTGGGTTTCGCAAATACTACAACTAATGTTGTATGTAATATATAGATTTGAGTAAACAAGGTCAATATATCATTGTGTCATAAAACGATCACATGTTTCAGACGTAATGAGATTTCGACGGAAATTAATAGATTAGTAATTCATCGATCATTGTGGCCATAACATTTTGTGTACGCTTAGTCATTAGCAATGACTATGCTGAAGAAATTGTTCAGCTGAACTGAAAATATCAATAAAAAGAGCCAAAATAAAATATACGAGTATATATAAAGGAAAAAAATGGTAAATGCGTGTCGAATTCGCGCACTGAGGGTTCCGTAAAAACTTACCTATGAAAATAGCTCAATTCCTGAATTGCGTTACGAAGATTTTTCCGAATCGCAAAAAGTTTTTTTTTTGTGACGTGACTACAAATTTACAGTTTTCCGATTTATTCCTATACTTGTGCTATGAGACCTTGCGTCATGCCAAATTTCAGGATTCTAGGTCAACGGGAAGTACCCTATGAATTTTGATTTCCTCGACAGTGTCGAAAAATAAGTTTTTTGCGACTTAAACGGCCGTATTGTTTTTCGTTAACTTACAGGTTTAATTTTTTTACAGCTTCGAGGGTCTGTAGATCTAAATATGTGGATTTAATTTTGACATTTAATTTAGGTGTCTTCAAGGCTAGAGTGAATAGACTCTTAATAAACTAGTGCGCCTCACCATCAACGATTGCATCACTGCTTACCATCAGGCGGGATCGCAGTCAAGTACTAGTTTATAAAAAATAAAAAAAAACCTAAATGTATGGATTTATTTTCAGACAGTTACCGGACGGTCGGACGGCGAGCTACTCATTGCTCACCGTCCGTAAGCCCGCGCCTATGGTAATATGTAGATGTAAAAAGGAGAAAAAGAAAAGACGTACAAATAAAACAAAAGCACTTTTAGATATTTTGTCAATATAGAAAAGATGGATAGATTGTGTGAAAAACTATATCACTAACAAGGAAGTAATCTCAGATATCACATCTAACAGTGAAATATGGATGGAGAAAAATTACGATCTCCATTCGATTCCAAATAAAGCGGTAAATGTGAAGGTAACACGAGGATGATGGATAGCAATCAACCAATGAAATGTGACTATAGTAAATATTGTTTTTCCTCAAGTTTCTTAGAGTTCCGTACACAAAAGGCAAAGACGAGACCCTATTGCTATCACTATGCTGTCTGTATGTCATCAGGCTGTACCTCACGAACGGTGATAGCTAGATAGTTGAAATTTTTACAGAATAATAATGTATTTCTGTTGCTTCTATAACAACGAATACTAACAACAAATGTGATTTTTTTGCCGTTTTATGCTACAAACGCTACGGAACCCTTCGTGCGTGAGTCTGACTAGCACTTGGCCGGTTTTTTAGAGAATCAATAATGTAGTCGAAGGTGAAACATGCTTTGCTAGAAGTAACATATTCATTCATGGCAGGAAAATCTAAGAGTGGGTGTAATGAAAAACAATTTCAGCCGTCATATTATATACAGGCCAAAAACGCTATGGTTATCAAGTTATACTTAGAACAAACCAAATAGTGACCGCTCTAACTATACCACTTTACGAGGCTTTTGACGTCAGTCCACTTTTATTGTATCTACGTCTATATTTAACTAAATACAGCTGAATATTTCATGGGACCTAAATAAGCTAATATATCTTGCTCTTCCAAATTTAAAATGTATTTAGATTAATACAATTACACTTTAAAGCAAAGGTTTGAAAGAAGAATGGTGAAATCAAGTGTTTTAGACTTAGATTTGTATAAAGTTGTATGTATTTTGAAAATGCTGAAGTAAAAGTTTCATTTTATTGTACATCACCAGTAATTAGATATATGAAGGACTTTAACATTCCTTAAACCATATTTTGAAGGAAGTTTTAGAGAACTAATCAGTTCTTATTATTTATTTTGATAAAAATTTGTGAAAAGTTTCAAGGTTATTAACACCAGGATTAAGATTCTCCCATACGATCTTTAACACCCCCTAAATCATTTTATATGGGTAGTTTTAATAACTACCTAATTATATGTAACTATACGAATACTGAAAACCATTTTTGTTTACTTGGGTTAAATTATGCTAAGTTTTACGCAGACTTGTGGACGTCAAGCAATGGGTAACTTGCCGTCTGGCACTCCAGTAATCGACCGGATCAAGCTTCAGTCGTCGACAGCTCGTAGTGATTGACGCGCTCCTCAAAAAGATGTCAGTAAACCGTAGGGGCTCAACAGAGCCGATACCCGCTAGGACCGCTTTTTGAAGTGGGAACCCGTCCTAGAACGCAAAGGGCGACTGAAAGACTTAGGTGTGTTTTTAGTCAGTAAAAGTCTGACACGCTCTACCGCTCTATCCAGACTGGAAGAAGTCATTGGATGACTTTCCAACTCAAAAAAAATTGTTATTGTTCATAGAACATATTGTCACAATTTGGTGTAGAAACTATACAAAGATGTCCATTGTTTATTTAAAATGTTAAAGAGAGAAAGCTAGTATCTAGACGTACTTTTGAAAGAGGCCACATATTATAATTGTAAGAAATATTTCACCGTTTATGAAACTATAGTATCGCTAAGAGTTACTAGTTATTTTTATCCTGAAAAAATCCTCAGTTCTTGTTGGATTTATGACAGAAAAGAAGCTGCGAGATAAGCTACCACTATGAAACCTTTTTTGTAATACCTACACTATTTATCACTTTTAACATCTTAGCAGATAAAAGATGGTAGTATTTTTCTTTTTTTTCCCTAAATATTTTAATTTTTACTTCAAGAGCTGTCAGTGTCAACATTGTTTCATAACTATGTACCATTTTCGGAATTTTCACAAGTTTTTATTTAGTTTCACCTATACTGATGTTTGTTTGTCTGTAATCAAATCTTGCAAATTAAAGTTGATCCACTTCCCGGTTACCGATTGAACTGAAATTTTGCATGCATGTGTAAATCAGATGACAATACAAATTTTGACATGGAACTGACCGGATGATGGAACTGGAGGGTGGCCTTAGGAACCCAGATAATCCTATCGTGTTTGCGTTTTTCGAAATGGTCTTGATGAGTATTAATTACGATAGGTATATACTGCGCTATGAAAAAAACTGATTTTCATTGAAACCTTGTTACTGATTAAAACCCAACAGTCTCCTTCAGGTTCGTTTTGCTTTCCAGGGCCACGGAAACTCTTTAAAAATTCCCGTGGTACTAGTTCGCATCGGCCCTACTGTCTCCTTCGGTTTTAATATCATCTTTTTAAGGCGCGTCGAATCGATTTCGAGTCTAACCAGCCGGCCTGATGACGAGTTACACATTACTCGGCATCTGCAAGCCCACGGCTATGGCAGAAATCATCCTGCGACTACCCACGTTCGAGGCATCTTCTGTGGCGGTGGCTGGTGCGTGAGGCCGTTCCTTTCCTCACGGGTCTATTTCGCTCACGTTATTGCTTCGCAGGCAACCTCTTCCCATTCCCACTTCTAGATCATGGCTTGAACAAGGACCACACCAGAGATCGCTGGTGCAGACCGCTTCCACGAGAACACGGTGGTGCTCATCCCAAGTAGGGTACACCTCCACCGTACGCTTCACCATATCCTCCAACCGGGCCGTATATACTCGTACTTAATAAATGTCGTGATGTGTCTGTGAATTGCGAACGGAATTCTAAATCATACGATTAAGTGCGATTAATCATTGTAAATATAAGCGTTGAGTTTTTTTGGCTTTCAGATTAGCATTTTATGTAAATGCTTGAAGCTGCTGAAATCTAAATTATAATGTAAGTACGGTACGAAATAATGAACCTACGTGTGTTTTTGTACTGAATATTTTAACTTATTATCTGGGCCACAAATGTACATCCTGCTTAGGGAAGATGCAGTTTTTTTGTTTTAATTGAAAATATTTTAAATACGAGTATTAAATTAATATTATCATATATACTTTTTTATTGTCCACAGATAGTTGTTTTGGTTCTAAATGTCTTCTTTATGTGAGTGTATATGTTTGTGAACGCACACAAGACACCGAAATAATAACAAATGTAGGTACAACATTTAAAAAAAAAAGAAGTAAAATGAAATGTCAGATATTAAAATTTTAACGAGTTTTGTCACAATACTTTTAATAAAGTCTTGTTTTAACACATAGATACACACACAAACCTGTTCGCTCAAATGCAACAACAATAATTGTATACAGCTACATTGTTTGGCATAAAATATGTAAAGAAATTAATAAAAATGGCCACATGCTAGCTATTCCGTATTTTTCAGAGCATTCCTCAGTGCGGTTCACGTAGTATAAATCTACTCTAAGCGTGTCGGCACGTAACTTATATTTTCAGTCACACTTGTAAATACGTTAACACATACATTATGTACTGTTTATAATAAAAGTCTGCAAAACATCATAACGCAACATTTTAGCGCTCTCTTCTGTAACTAGAAATTATGCATTGTAAGAGCTGTCGATTGCTTTTTTTTTTGCTTGCGTTTTTTTGTGTGGCTCCGTTTTGAAGCTGCGTGTTCTATTTTTGAAAAAAAAAAAACATTGTTTTTTGAAAAAAAATACCGTTGTAAACAGTACTATATAATAACAAAATAAATGTATACGAGGATACCCTAGCTATCCATGTGAAAACATAAGAATGGTTTCTGTATTTTATCACACTAATATCATGCATGTGAAAGTTTGTATATATATGTGTATATGTATATTGCATATGCACTGTTTCCGCGCGCCTCATGGAGTTGTCAGCAACAGCAGGGTCCCAGCTGGGTCGAAGCCTACTGGGGCCAGGGTTATCCGAAAGCTCGAGCCCCGGTATGAAGGCTAAAAGAAACGGGGTGGGTTTTTAGTCAGTAAGAGTCTGACACTATCTCCCGCTCCGCCCAAGAGAGGGGGTGGTGATGATTTACCCCACCATAAAAAAAAATTATCCCTTGGGATAGTTCTCTATTTACATGCGGGTGAAGCCGCTGGCAAAAGGTAGTAGTTAATAAAATAAGAGAAGAATGCTAATAAAAAAGTATAAAATTAGTCCAAATATTATTTTTAGCTCAAAATTCAATCACGCAAACCCCGCTTGCTGACGCAGTTAGCAAAGCTACTGTTGACATACGGTGTAAAATGGTAGTATGAATCTAATATGTAAACTAGTAGGCGAATTTCTCTAGCAACAAACTGGAAAATATTCACTCACAACTTTTTTCCTTCAATAAGTATTTTACATGTCGTCTATAAGATTTTTGAAACTTTCCGTTTCAGCACTTAAAAAACAAAGTTGTGAGGGAGTCGTCCATAGTCGAATGTTTGATAGCGTGACTAAAAGCTTTTAAAAGGGAATTCGCGCAACTTTGCTTAACTTAACTAACAGTTCAAAGACAATGCATCAAAGAAACGATCGGTGAATCGAAAGTTTGACGTGAAAATTTGGTAAAGGCTGTACAAATCTATAAAATTTTTTACTCTGTTGATTTTTTTGTGAAGATTTTTTTTTTGTTATTCTTTGATGTGTGTAGTAAGAAAGATGAAAGAAAAACTGTTTATTTGTGTCTCAAAAAATAAATTATTAAAACTAACAATACATGTGAAAAAACAAGAAACAGCGCGAGGTCTAACAGATATAACAATATTAATAATACAACGCTGGTATTCATGATGTGTGATGCCACGGGTACACTCAAGAAACGTTGAATAGTGTAACTTAAACAAAATAAACTAAGTATAAAAAGCAAGATATCCACAACTAAACATAGCCTCCCACAATAGCCGCCACAATAACTGGTCCTGTGCATCTCCATCCAACGCTGTTTCTTCCGGTATGTAGTCACACCAAAACCTATGCATAGCATAAGCATAATCAGCCTTATAATGTTCCCACTGCTGGGACTCAGGCCTCTTCTCTAGGAGAGAGAATGTGCCGTAATCCACCACGCGGGCCCAGTGTGGGTTGATGAATGTCACATGTCTTCGAATTTTAAAAATAAGAACCTTACTTAATTATTTCAGGTTAGTTATCCATAAATGAACACCTTTTTAAAATAATAAAAATAAAAAAAATACGAAACTGATCACTTCATAATATGGCCAAGTAAAATCACATAAAACAAAATTAAAGAACACTGTACTCGATTGTGAACATTACTAAATATATTAATTATTTAAGATGTAATTCTAAGTATACGGTAGTATAGTACGTGTGTTCAAAGGTATAAAGAGCGCTTCTCGCCTTCAAACGTTAAAGTTTGGCGAGTTTTAGATTTAAAGTAACACTTGTATATTGTAATTTCAATAAATGAGTTAAAAAAAAACCATACTAGATTATTTTAAACGTTGAAGTTTGATGTTATTTCAATCCTCGTTTGGCCATATCATTAATGTAAGATTTCAATGATAATAAAACTCTAAAGAATGTAGGCATGAAGTGATCAATTTAAGATCTGGCCTCGACATAGATACTTATGAAGCTTTTAATCCTAATAACTTATGCATTGCCATATATTATCCATTAGGCAAAATAAGCTAAGGAAGTAGGTACATGGATTCAATAGAGAGGTTTAACGGATTGGGTAGAGGTGAGCCACATGATTAGGTGGTTTGCTGTTCAACTCTAATGACCGGATCCGAGCCGTTATACAAACGAATCGAACCAAAATTACGAGTAAAGGAATCTGTTGAATTGCAAGATCTGAGATAGGTAAAGTGTGTTTTCACTTGACCAAAGTCAGAAGTAATGAAAATTAATGTTATGATTGAAAGTCTTAAATAGGTACTAATAAAGCAATCAGTCATAATTCTTACTGAATTGTATATGATCAAACTAGGTACAAGAATACCTACCCTTCCATAACTACTATCATAACTACCATGCCATACCTGCCATACCTACTATACCTACTCTTTTTAGGGTTCCGTACCTCAAAAGGAAAAATGGATCCCTTATAGGATCACTTTGTGTTCCGTCTGTCTGTCAAGACCATTTATCTCGAGAACGCGTAAACGTATTAAGTTGAAATTAAAACCATATAGGTACTAACGTCTGCGGTCCCTTGAAGCTGTGAAAAAAATTAAACTTCTGAGTTAACGAATACAAAACATACGGCCGTTTATGACGCAAAAAAACGTTTATTTCGATATTGTCAAAGGAATCAAAATTCACTTCCCGTTGACCCAGAATCCAGAAATGTTCAAATTAAAAACCTTAAATTTGTTGTTACCTACGTCACAAAAAAAAAACCTTTTTGCAATTTGGAAAAATCTTCGAGATTCCATTCAATGAAAAGATTCAATAAATAATTGAGTATTGAGTATTCGGGAATTGTAGTTTGTACGGAACCCTTTTTTTTTTTTTCGATGGGAAAAATCATCTTATGACAACCCCCACTCTTGGGCGGAGCGGGAGATAGTGTCAGACTCTTACTGACTAAAAAAACCCATCCCGTTCCTTCGGTCGAAGCCTTCATACTTTCGGATAACCCTGGCCCCAGTAGGCTTCGACCCGGCTGGGTCCCTGCTGTTGCTGACAACTCCTTGAAACGTGCGGGAACAGCGCGCGCCGTCGACGACTTGGGCTTGGTCCGGACAGTTACCGGACGGCCGGACAGCGAGCTTTGTACGGAACCCTCAGTGTGCGACTCCGACTCATCTAAATAAAACTGGGCAAGTGTGCCCAACGTGCTTGCGTGTAACATGCTTGATCTTTACCGGACGTCCGGCCGATGAACTATTCATTACTCGTTGTCATCATCATCCTGTAACTTCCTAAATCTATAAATCAGGACATAGGTTCTTTGTATTAAAGGTCCTTTGGATACTAGTGCACTAGCTTCTGACGATTTCTGGCCTATGTGAAATAAGATATTTTGACTTTGACGTTGACTTTGATAATTTTCTGATATAATTTTACGCGGGCACAGCCAAACCAAAAGCTTGTTTATCATAATTTCATTGATATACGTCCATTGTTGTACATCCCTAAGCGTCGCCACAACGAACGTTGATTGATAACTTGATTATAGATAGGTATAATTGGTATTGTAATGAGTTTGTAGATACTAAAGGATTTCTGCTCCAGTGAACTGATTTGGTCGTTACAAAGACAAAGTAATAATGAGAGCAATCAAAATCATTGATAATCTACATCATTCCTCATGGCTGTACAATCTTTTGATTATAAAATTCAAATATAACATAATAAAATAACATATTCAGCGTTTTTAATGTTCCAATTCTGGGATTCAGGCTTCATCTCCATGCCACGGAACGGACCGTAATCCACCACGCGGATCCAGTGCGGTTTGGTGAATCTCACATATCTTTGATTTATTAGTTCTAGTGTTCTCACGATGTTTTCTTTCGCCGTTTTGAGAGCAGTGGTGATGAAATAAATAACACAAAGTAATGCGCCTGGCTGGGTTTGAACCTCTTTGAAACTCGGCCACCACTGCTTCTCCAAAATCTAAATAAATAGGTATAATAAAATCGCCCCCGTGATCTTATTGATCTCTTGTAAAAGCCTCGAAGCTTGTTATAGCAAAATATCACTTGCTGAAGATCTCTCGTTCATGAAAAAGCAAGTGCGAGTACTTATTATGATTTATAATATCTTCAAGAGTTACTTTCTGGGCTTTAAAATTATAACTTTGGAAGTTCATTTGATCTTACTGGAAGTTTGTTATTTCTTATCGACCTCTTAAGTGTATTAAGATATTCAGACACTTGTTAACTGTATTGAATTGATAATTAAGTAAGAGACTTATAAGTCTTATTAGACTGTACCTATTTGTATTCTAAGTATACAAAGTTATTTAAAAAAAATCTCTCATATAAACTCTTTCATGAACGAATAAAATATTGTCATTCCTATTTGCCAAAAAGAAAAATTATTGTATTGTTCGTACTTAATATATGAAATACATACTCTATATCTCGTAGAAATGTAATTGATCTGTGAGATAATTCGCCGCCCCAATCCATTGTATTTTTACGATATTTCCGTGTGTTTTGTCATCTTCTTAATAATATCACTCCTTCCAATATATTAGAATTCTTGTGTGCTGTGACACTGTGTCTCCTGTGTAAAATAAACCTTCTTTCTTACTCTCGAACACTTCGGACTTTCTTTCAAATTCCTTGAAACTACACTTACCCCAATTCCTACAAGACTTACAAAAAAAAAAGGGCAACATTATCAACATTTCAACTAAACGATATACTGTGTGTGACCACATCATTACATTTTATCTTCGATATAATCTCCCAACTTTTAGTATGTTTGCCTGTATAGTAAGTAAGTAGTATGTTTGACACAAGATTTAAACATCTGATTGAGTTTTCAACATGTAGGGAAATATTACAATATAAAATTTCAAACAGTACCCCATGAAAGAAGAAGCTACTTTCCCCTACCCTTCTTGCGTCGTATTCTTAAGGCTTATAATCCCTTGAACCATCTGGCCGAAATTAAATGGACACAACTTTCGTACCCGCCTGGGCGGCAGTACGCGTATCTGTGCATTTAGTTGCGGCTAGCTGCGCCCGGATAGTGCGCTGACCTTTAAATCCATTTTGAGAAATTGCTAAATATTTCTTTAGACAAAAGTATTAATCGCACGAAAAAATAAAATGTTGATAATTTTGTTCATGAATCTATAAAAAACCTCTATTTTTTTTCAAACCTATTAACCTGGCCGCTACCGAGGAGTAGGCTTCAGAAAGTCACTGTTTTATTGCAATTTTCGGGCATTTGGGCCTTCACGCTGAGGATAGTGAATGCTATTTCATCATTTTCACTTATGATATTCCTCAATCTGTTCCTATCTCTGTCTGTGTGAAGGGTATTGTAAGCCGTAGAGTTAAGAGCGGTGCGGCTCTAGTCAGACTAAAGTATTGGACCGCGCCCACGAGGTTTTTTACCGGTAAAGCGGTTTACTGGTCACGATGAGCCTTTAAAGGTTGCCATCGTCTAAAGAAGTAAGGAAAAGATTACTTTAATCAGCTTGAAAACTGGTTGAACTAAACTTTTTCTATTTATTTGAATTTAAACTAATTTAAATAATCACAATATTAAATGTTTGTATTCTTGTATGTATGTATGTTTGTTACCCCTTCACGCTCACACGGGTGATTTGATTCGGATGAAAGTTGGTACCTAGATAGATCATGTTCGTAAACATGTGAAACACCATATAAAATACTTTATACTAAATGCCTTAAACAGATGTCAGAAAACGTGAGTCAACTTCTGAAAGGGTTACCTGTGATCCTGGCACGCAAATAGCAACTAAAGAAACATAAGTATGATTTTAGTCAGTAAGAGACTGACACGCCCTCTCGCTTCGCCCTAGAGCAGAAGAGATTGGATGTTTTTTGATATCACATAAAAAAAATAGGTGTGTTCTTTTTCTAATTGATATAAACTAGTGCTTGTCTGCGATCTTACCTCGTGTAAAATAATTTAACGTAAAGTTGCCTTGGTATAATTTTCTACGGACAAAGCCGCTGGCAGAAACAGACAGCTAATAAAATACCTTGAAGCATTAAAAATCTATAAAAATAACCGTAAAACCTAAAAAGCAATAAATTATACTTTAGTGTTTATTGATCAGTACAGGTGAAACCTCAGAACAGTAAAAGTTCTGAGTGATAGACTAAGTTTTTATTAAAGGTATTCTCAAGAGGCACGAAACCCATTTCGAAAATAATTTTATAACTGAAAAAGTTTCAAGAAAGATAGATTCTAGGAAAACTCCATTATTCTTTGCCATATTGAAATATAATAACACTAAAACTAAAAATTCGTAATATTTTATAGTACTGCATTATTTTCAGACGCTATAAAATTCGAAAACGTAGTCATAATACATTGTTCAGTCAGGAGCCATGGACATTAGTTCTTGGTAAGCAGTCTACTGAACCCTCCCAAAACGGATCGTAAGGTTCTTTAGACTGAGACCGCGGTTCTAATTTCCATGTATAATTGTTTTATGGTATTTTGCGACCACAAGTAAAAGGCATTATGAATAATAACTGTATTTTTTTATTTGTGGTCCAAAAAAAAAAAACTTAGCTCTATTTTTCCGATCCATTTGTAGCAATAGTTTCCTACTAAGATTGAGTTGTCCTTGGGTGCACTTGCATTGCACATACAGGAACAATCGTAGGTTAGTACCGCATTCTATGATATTATAAGTGTTTAAGAGGTCTCTGCGTGTTGGCTTCGGCTTCTCGTATGCCTTTCAAGGGTCTTGATATAAACAATTGACAAAATAATAATTTATTTCAACATAAGCCTGCTACAAAATTCTTTGAGAATAATTAAATAAAGGTGTAAAATAATTAGGCCCTTTTTTAGTGCTCTATATAAATTCACAGCCCAACATTATAAAGGATCAAAAATATCAATCTAAGTGCTACTGAAAGACTCACCAATCAAATTGATCCACGTCAAACATATAATGGTACAGACTTTAAAGCGCAAGTTATTCTGGACAGTTTGTCACTGGATATAAAGACTATGTAGGTCAGTTTTAGAGGTACCTATAATTTCGTTAGGAGGCACTATTGTGCTAGAACATGCCTTAAAGAGACGATAAAAGTAAGCGATTATTATAATACCTAAACTTAATGATACTTAATTCGACTTTAAATTATATTCAATTAGTAGCTGACTCGGCGAACTTCGTACTCCCTAATAGTCAATGAATGATTGACTGAACGATAGAATGATTGATGTTGGATATTTTTTTAGATATTTTTGTTTTACTGGTTTGCGATGTTTCAATCGTGAGAATTAGAGACACAATAGAAAGACAATGGGTGCGCAAACGCCGGCGTTCGCTTGGGGTATAATGAATTAATAGTTATACTTCTATTCGAAGCGGAGATGAGACAAACAAAGCAAAGATTTTTAAAATCGGTCCAGCCGCTCTTTAGTTATAAATGATGTATCTAACACGACTTTATTTTATGTATAATATTGTATTTTGATCCATTTTATTTGAATTATAATCTTTATCTGCACTTCAATTTTAATTTTGTTTCGCTCTTGTTTTAGTTTTATTAATGTTATATTAAGTAGGTACTCTAAGGGTGAGTTGCACCATTTAACTATAACGATAACAAAGCTGTTCACAGTTGTCAAATCGTCGAATTGACCAATAGGCGGCCGTTTCACGGCTGGTTATGGTTTGGCTATCGTTATAGTTAAATGGTGCAACTCACCCTTAGCATGTAGTTTTTACTTTTATGGGGCATGCTGTGCTAACCTATAAGAAATTGTAACACTAACCTAGATTGTAATTTTTTTAAGCTATTGCATAGCTTCTATCGCGGGTCTTGAGCGTAGAGACCGAATCCAGAAATTCCGTAACGAAAATAACCTAACACCCCCCACGCATTTGTTTTTTGAGCGTGGTGACCGATAAGAAAACAAATGAGTGAAAGCAGCTGTCGGCGTTTTGGATGAGTGGGGTTAAGCAGCTGTTAGCGAGGTCTGGTTTTTGATGGAAGAGGTTATGCAGCAGTTGGCGAGGTCTGGTTTTGGATGGAAGAGGTTAAGCAGCTGTTGGCGAGGTCTGGTATTGGATGGGTGGGGTTAAGCAGCTGTTAGCGAGGTCTGGTTTTAGATGGAAGAGGTTAAGCAGCTGTTGGCGAGGTCTGGTTTTGGATGGAAGAGGTTAAGCAGCTGTTGGCGAGGTCTGGTATTGGATGGGTGGGGATAAGCAGCTGTTGGCAAGGTCTCATTTTGGATGGGTGGGGTTAAGCAGCTGTTAGCGAGGTCTAGTTTTGGATGGGTGGGGTTAAGCAGCTGTTGGCGAGGTCTGGTATTGGATGGGTGGGGTTAAGCAGCTGTTAGCGAGGTCTGGTTTTAGATGGAAGAGGTTAAGCAGCTGCTGGCGAGGTTTGGTTTTGGATGGAAGAGGTTAAGCAGCTGTTGGTGAGGTCTGGTATTGGATGGGTGGGGTTAAGCAGCTGTTAGCGAGGTCTGGTTTTTGATGGAAGAGGTTAAGCAGCTGTTGGCGAGGTCTGGTTTTGGATGGAAGAGGTTAAGCAGCTGTTAGCGAGGTCTGGTATTGGATGGGTGGGGATGAGCAGCTGTTGGCAAGGTCTCATTTTGGATGGGTGAGGTTAAGCAGCTGTTAGCGAGGTCTGGTTTTGGATGGGTGGGGTTAAGCAGCTGTTGGCGAGGTCTAGTTTTGGATGGGTGGGGTTAAGCAGCTGTTGGCGAGGTCTGGTTTTGGATGGGTGGGGTTAAGCAGCTGTTGGCGAGGTCTATTGCATAAGTTGGTAAAAAATGCTATGCAATAGCTTTACCGCGGCAGTCCCCGAGTGCCACACGTCTTTTTTTTTTTTGTATAAATGTTTCAGTGTATACGATTGTTGGCTGGCCAATAAAAACAAATAAATAAATAAATATTGTCGCATATCTACTACAGTGTAGTCTTTTAACCTAAAGGTTGATTTGTAGAAAATACTTTGTTGCGTTCATTTGCCTATGTTTCAGTAAATAAGTATATGTACCTAACTAGCTTTTGCCCGCGCGGCTTCGCTCCCGCTCTTCCCTACTCCACCATACTATACCTACTCTACCCTACTATACCCTACTCTACCCTACTCTACTCTTCTCTACCCTACCCTATTCTACTCTACCCTACTCTACCTTACTCTACACTACTCTACTCTACCCTACTGTACCCTACTCTACCCTACCCTATCCTACTCTATCCTACTCTACCCTACTCTACACTACTCTACACTACTCTACCCTACTCTACCCTACTATACCCTACTCTACCCTACCAAACTTTACATAAACCATCTACTAAATAGACCGAACAAAGCCTAAATATTTGGTTTGGATAGATGAGCCCGTTCTTGAGTTATAAAAGTACAACGAAAAGTGGCATTGATTTTTAAATAAATAGATTACCACATAAATTAGTATAACTAAAGTAGCTTCGTCCACGTGACAGTAGGTTTCTCCATACATACTTCGGATCCCCGTTTCATCCCTTTAGGAGGTGAATTTTGAAAAATTATCTCTTAGTTAAATTCTCTCTTAGAAAAATTCTCTCTTACTTTCTTTTATGACGTTAGTTGCACACTAACGTCATAAAAGAAAGTTTTGTGCAAAATTTCATGCTCCAACTCCCAGTAGTTTTGGCTGTGCCTTGGTGTCAGTCAGTCAGTTTTTCCTTTTTATATTTAGACTAGCTTCTACATGGGGCTTTACTCGTGTGAAAGTAATTTTCCCCATAAAAATTTTGGTTCTAGCATTTTTTTCCCTACGGGATCAATTTAAGAAAACCTCTCTTAGTGCTCACTTATGTCTAAAATGAAATTTCGTAATTGCACACACTTTATCCTTCTTCTCCTCTTCGTTCTCTTTGTCTCCTTTTATAACTAGACGTTAGTCTTATTTCTCACTAGTCTTATTTTTTACTAGTCTTAGTCTTATTTCTCACTAGTCTTAGTTTTATTTCTCACTAGTCTTAGTCTTATTTCTCACTAGTTTTAGTCTTATTTCTCGCAGAGTAAGTCTCTCGCAATGTTAACGCTCTGCCAGCGACTTCATCCACGAGAAATGTTTTTATAAAAAAAAAATCCACTCTTCACCCCCTTAAAGATCAAATTTCCAAAAAAACCCTTCTTAGTGCACACTTACGTTATAAAAAGAAGCTTCATGCAACATTTCACACTCCTAGCTTTTTTTTTTATGGTGGGAAAAATCATGCATTGACATCCCCCGCCCTTGGGCGGAGCGGGAGATAGTGTCTAGTCTGTAGTTTCAGCTGTGCGTTGATGTCAGTCAGTCAGTTTCTCCTTTTATGTATCTAGATAATACTACGTGTATATAAAGTTTAAAGAAATATAAATAAAGGGTCTAAATTCTCTTCTCCAGTGTCTCTGTAATTCCTGTAATCCAGGACATGCAGCTGTGGCTTTACGTTGTTAACCTGGAAACAAAACGGGGACATGAAATACCTACCTAAAAATAGCTTGGTTTCAAATTCATTTCTGTTTAGCGTGAAATGAGACTGGTTACAAAATGAAATGAGTGCGGAAATTATTTTCTTTTGTATATGTAATACATACTTAGATATATTATACTTACGTATGGACATACATATTTTTATAAAGGTGGGTCGGTCTTAGATATGTTGCAGAGATATCATGCAGGTTCAATTCCGATTCTGAAAGGAACGAAAGGAAATTAGGAACTTACGATTGAATTTGTGACTTCGATTCTGATTTCTGTTCTTATTTTAATCGAAACTTATACTGGAGGATCTACATGCACAGTCAAGTTTATACTCGTAGTAGTGTGGGAGACCGTCATCCCCCGTGTTTTCCGTCAATTACTATTTCAGTTATAGTTTTGTTTCATATTTGGCATGTTGTGAGTTCGCGCTTCATTTTATATAAAAAAGACATGTGGCACTCGGGGACTGCCGCGGTAAAGCTATTGCATAGCATTTTTATCAACTTAAATTATGCAATTATAATTATTTATTTATTTTATATATGCAGTATTTTTTTTCCTTTGTTTTTTTTTTCTTTGATATTAATTGAAGTTACACTTTCACACATTGAATTGAATTTTGATTGATTGTTCACTCATTTGTTTTCTTATCGGTCACCACGCTCAAAAAACAAATGAGTGGGGGGTGTTAGGTTATTTTCGTTACGGAATTTCTAGATTCGGTCTCCACGCTCAAGGCCCGCGATAGAAGCTATGCAATAGCTTAAAAATACGAATGAATGGTTTTTGATCAGTTTTAGCAGTGTTTTATTAAAAATTTCTGCCTCCATCCCTGTTCCCATAAAAAAAAAAATTAAAAACCCCGCTTCCAAATTCAGTTTCAATATAATAACTTCTGTAACATCCCTAATGTGTCATTTAATTGTATGTACACATTGCTTATGTGAACTCAAGAGTAGATCTAGTATGTAGAAAGAGAATTTAAACCTACTAAATACGATGACGAATACACAAAATATATCATAAAAAACGGTCGTGGCGTAATGGAAGAATTTAATAACAAACACTATGACACGATTTCAGGTTTGTATATATTAGATAACGACAACCTATCTTCTAAATCAAACATTCTAACCCAGTAAGCAAAGGAAAGGTTTCACTTTTCTTTTGTGAATAATAAAATGACAAAGAAATTTTTTCTTTATATAATTATTTTTATACTTGAAGTTTGCTTAGGTACAGCGTGTTGCCACAAAATAGATAGGTACAGAAGACAATCTCATGTATGTACTTCACTTTTTATACTTACGCTCAGTGGACGCACACTAATGAGCGTTTGAGCCGGAACTGTTCGACGAGCGGGCCAAGACGCTCCGAGATATCGTGTCCGTGAGCGGTGTCTATGTGTGGGTTGCTCGATTGCGCATTGTATGTAGATTGACTTCTGTACCTATTTATTTTGTGGTGTTGCCTTGTTTTAATGATACTCGACCTTGTATAGAAATAAAACTATACAAAGGGACTGGGGGTCTCACGGTTTTTGATTATTTACTTTGTTCTTGCTTTTTGAGATTTTCTTTCTTTTTGTGTGCTCAAATACAAAATGTAAAGAAAACCGTCACAAAGTAATTTGAAATGTTGACACTGACAAAGATTTCATTAGACACTAGCGACCCGCCCCAGTCTTAGACGGTCTTTGAAATTCTCGGATTTTCTCTATTAAAATATTTATGTATGTATAAAATATTTAAATCTTTTTCACTCTGTCTATTGGTGAAAGTCGCATTAAAATTCGTTCAGTAGTTTTGGAGTTTATTGCGTACAGCCAGAAAGACATACGTGGTATGGCTTTGTTTTATAATATTACTAGCCAATTCCTGAAGTGTTCTAGTACGCTAACAAAAGAAAGAAAAAGAAGAGAAATACATTTTTATTTAATTGGTTGGAAAAAAGGAAATTTGTAAAAAAAACCGGCCAAGTGCGAGTCGGACTCGCCCATGGAGGGTTCCATAGCAGCAAGTAACATAATATAAAAGTTCTTGTAGTTCGTTGTAACTTTGATCGATGTTTTAATAAAAAAATATTTTTTTAGATTTATGACGTATTAAAAAAAAACTGCTTATTAGATCTCGTTCAAACCAATTTTCGTTGGTAGTTTGCATGGTAATGTACAGTAAGGCCGCAAAAGTCCATAGGAACGCTAAAGATTACATTGCTACGAACCGAGCGAGCGTGATACTTCCGTGCGTATGTGTGCGCATGTATGAGTATCCACATTCCACAGATAACACACACTAAGGAACTGTCGTCGTTTTTCTGTTCTTACCATAGCATTGATAAAATTCATGCAAATACGTCATGTGCTGGTAGCCGTGTGAACTAAGTGTTGGATTCGCAAATCACGTAACCCGAGTTCAAATCATGGTCGGTCATTTTTTGCACTAAATAGTTGCAAATTACGAATGTGATCTATTAACCACAAGAAGAATCACATTCGTAATTTGCAATTATTTAGTTGTTACATCTTTTCGATGTTATAAGGTGGAAATAAAAAGACGTGTTTAATAAAAATGTTTATTCTTTATATTTACAAATTAAACATTTATGAGAATCGTGACGTCGAATTGTTACCTAGACAAAAAGTTATCTTGTAACCGTTATCTATGTTACGCCTAAGATTGTTTGTTGGAAGTATACCCACTTAGACCATTCATAATATGAAAAACGTAACAATGAACGGATATTCAAATTTTAATAAAATAAAATATAGGTAATTGTTTATATCCAGTTATTTATTGAAAAGTGATATTTGATTTGGAATTTGTAAACATTTTATTTTTGTGTAACGTCACAATGAATGTATTGAGGTCATAGCTTAATTGTTCATTTTCTTGACGAAAAGAAGATTGAAACCAAACCTCAATTTCTGTTAAAAGAACTTTAGTTCTCACAAGATAATCGTCAATTAGATGAGAAAAATAAATTGAACTATAGTATTATGTTAAAACAGTGCGGGTAGAAGAATAAAAAACGAAATAGACTCATGATTATTGTCAACAAAATTGATAGCGAGTTCACTGCATTCTTAAGATGAGGCAATGGCACAAGTTAAAAGATATAGCTGTTATAAACGAAAGTAAACACAATATAATACAGTGTTTGTTAACGAATAATCACAGATATGTTAAAATAAAATGGTAGGCCATTTAGTTTAGTTAACATTAAATATTTAGTGCGAAACGTAATCGTTCTTGTTTGTGCCTCTCTGTCAAGTACGGCGTTTTAGCAGGTTTTCTGTGATGCACGCCTTCAGCGTGAAGTGCACGGCGAACAGTATCCATCGAGGTGTCATATAATTCCGCAAAATGTCTCGTTGGTGCGAAACCATTCGTTTCGTATACGTCCACCATATGTCGTCGCTGCGCCTCGCTAATAAGCTTCGGTCTCCCACTTCTCTTTCGACTAGCAAGGCTACCTTCTTCCTCATATCTTTTTAGCCAAAGATTTGCAGTATTTTTCTAAAATAAAAAAATAAAAATATATTAGGCAGCTATACCTACTTCACTTCATTTTCATTATATAAAATGTTAATAATCATAATTATTGAATATAATTTTAAAATAAAACTGCATTTATTAATCCAATAACCAATCCAATAAACCCAACGATTTACGTATTTCTCTTTTAAACCTCATAAAGATACGATGAATGGATTCATAAATGGCATACGTTTTAATTAGAAGATTAATTTGTAATAAAGTTACAATTCATTAATAGCTATTATACTCACATTCAGTCCGGTTTCTTTAGATATTTGTGTTTTATTAAGACCACTTTTATGCAGCCCAATGATAGTCGCCCTCACTTCAATACTAATATTAGCCTGCATTTTGCGAATATTACAATACTGTCAACCTCACGTCACTAACCAACAACTACAACCAAACGACAGTTCATTTCGGTTAAGTTAAAACTCATGTCTACCTCGCAGAAATCTAATTCTTTATTTAGTTTTTTTGTGATCTACCTTTCTAACTCTAAGAAATGTGTGAACAAGTTAAAGAATAATTTAATATATGTAATGCAAATACATAACTTCCAATCGGGTAAGAACTTACAAAAAGTCAATAATTGCGTGGGATTTGAACTTGCGGCACGCTGATTTGCGCTTCAATCTGTGTGCCTATACCACTGGGCCATCTTGACTTATGATAAGTTGATGAAATTGTGAATTTCAATCATTTGTTGGCGAAACTTGAAAATAAAAGGTCGTAAGTCAAACTAAACGTCAAACGAATAAGTTTTAAGAATTCTTATGGACTTTTGCAAGTGATAGTACATCATATATTTTTTTTAGTTTTGTCATTCTCTTATTTTAGAAGATACAAGGGGGGAGGACACATTTTACCACTTTGGAAGTGTCTCTCGTGTAAACTGTTCAATTTAGAAAAAAATGATATTAGAAACCTCAATATTATTTTTAAAGACCTATCCATAGATACCCCACACGTATTGGTTTGATGAAAAAAAAATTTTTGAGTTTCAGTTCTAAGTATGGGGCCCCCAAAATTGATTGCTTTTTTTCTATTTTTGTGTGAAAATCTTAATGCGGTTCACAGAATACATCTACTTACTAAGTTTCAACAGTGTAGCTCTTATAGTTTCGGAAAAAAATGGCTGTGACATACGGACGGACAGACAGACAGACAGACAGACAGACAGGCAGACATGACGAATCTATAAGGGTTCCGTTTTTTGCCATTTGGCTACGGAACCCTAAAAAGCAATCAATGCATTAAAACAATTTCAATTATCCATCTTCACATCAGCTTTTATTACCTTTCTAATGAACCCAGTTTGGAATACATCGGTTGGATGGTTTCATAGGTATTAAATAGACTAGTGGTTGCTAGCGGCTTCGCCCGTGTGATCGTAGGAAACTAACCCATGGGATTATACTATCGGGATAAAAGATATAATATGTGTCCTTCCAGAACATGGTCTACTCGTGCACTAAGTTTCATAGCAATTCAACCAGCCATCCAATATGAAGACGTTGCAAACATATAAACATACAAATTCACAAAGAATAACGGCAAAGAAAATGTTAATGAAATTATTAAGTAGGTAATAGTAATGTTTAAGACAAAATTATTTAGAAATTTAATCTATATATTTATTTATTTATTATATTCTTTATTGTACACCACGAACAAAAAAGATACAGGACAAACATTATTCAAAATAAGTATACAATGAGCGGTCTTATCGCACAGGGCGATCTCTTACAGACAACCTTATATATATTCTAAGAAGTTTAAAACTAAATTGAAATAAAAAAAAAAAAATATGCAACAAACAAAAATGACGGTTTATTTCGATTAACAATTACAAAAAATTGAAAACACTCCCTAAATTAATACAAGGCAAAAATAAAAAGGCAGAATTGGCTATGCAAACGGGCAGAGGTTCCCAAGGCAAGTCGACTCCACGAGAAAAAGGGAGACGTGCGGCGGTGGAGAGGGTGGTCCCCTCCTTTTGGCAGCTGTGACATCACTTTTCAGCTAACACGGCCTCTCCTGACTGGAGAACGTCCTCGTGCTCCTGGTTTTATAGCAGCGTTGCACTGGGAGTGCTTGGTACAGGTTCTGGCACCATCACATCAGAAGACACTTTGTCGACAGCCTGCTCAGGCGTGGACTCCATATCGTCATCGTTACAGTCACAGTTACACCTGAGAACAGTAAAAACAATTCATTTATTTTTTATTCTTAAAAATGACGCGTAATTTCCAGAAATCAGTTTCCTAGAAATCACATTCGTTGTAATAATGCAAATGAGCCGCTGCAGACACCTCAAATGCATTATCACTGCTAGACACATTGCATACATAGGCACGACGTTATGTTAGCATACCACATTCACACAAAATAATCGTAAGAAACATAGGCACGACGTTAGCGTATTTCTCACATCCCCACATGGCATAGGCACGACGTTAGCATACCATATTCATACAAAACAATCGTAAGAAACATAGGCACGACGTTAGCGTATTTCTCACATCCCCACATGGCATAGGCACGACGTTAGCATACCATATTCATACAAAACAATCGTAAGAAACATAGGCACGACGTTAGCGTATTTCTCACATCCCCACATGGCATAGGCACGACGTTAGCATACCACATGGTTCCTACACTCGCATGACATAGGCACGACGTTAGCTTATCAGCGAGCGTAGCTCAAATACCTTCAAAAAAAGTTGCACACGTGTCAGGAGTCCATTCCCCTCGCCACGGCACCATGAACTCTGCCGCAGCCTGGTTCGCTTTTCCATAAGAGCCCGCCAGTAGTTGCAGCTCGTAATGACCTTGGGGAAGCGCCTTGACCACACGGTATGGCCCGCGCATACCCGAGTCGAGCTTGCCAGTGATTTGTGCCTGTTTTTTAACAAAGACAAAAGAATTAATTTTAAATAACCGTGGGGTTTTGCGGTCAGCGTTAACGGTTGCGTCTTGCTGCTGTTGATTAGCCTTCAAACGCTCAGAAGCTCTTTGTCTCTGCAACTCTCGCAACGCTTCGCGGTTTGGATGAGAGTCCTCCAGAGCAACATCTCTGATCAGGTGTCGAATGAGCGGTGTAGCCGCCTCGATACCTACTAGAACGTTCAAGGGAGAAAATTTGGTGGTTTTTCATTTTGTTATGTTCAAAACCAACTGCAGTCGCCACATAACATCTGACCATTCGTTTTGCCGGTGATTGCATTCTATGCGAACCATGTGCAATAATGTTCGACAATGCCGCTCGACCATCGTGTTGATTGACCGAATAGCTTCGATTATTCGATCTGTCGCACCAGTATCGCGGTCAGCTGTAGCGCTCACGGAAGGGCCTGGCGACGAAGGAGCCGCTGACCCTCGAAGCTCTGCTGCTGGCCTCTGTGGTCGCGGTGGCATCTTCGGGGATGCGCCAGCAATTGCCTCACACGGTTGCAGCGGCGGAGGCGTATAGCGCCGCTTTTAGAATGATGAAAGCCGATTCAATATTTGTTGCATCTGTTCAGTTAAGACATCATTAGAAGACCTACGACGTTTTCTACCTTGCCTAGAACGCGAGTTATGTTTACTAGATCTCGTATTACGAATACTAGAACTTGGAGCAACTTCTACTCTTTCGACTGTCATTAGGCATATTTATACTTTAATAGTTAACTTTGAACAAAACAATTGAAAGAGAATAACTATCAGTTAACTTTTGTTGTGTAGGTACACGGAAATAAAACACTTAACAAACTGTGATCTAGTCAGTTATAAAGCAATGAAAACAAATCGGAACGTACTCACCAAATTTAATCAACGTACACCTTACCACATTTACTCACTGTAGTACCCGCGGTAGTTTTATTCTGACGGTAGGTATTTTTTTTTTTTAATGGTTTTTCTTGAATAGCCAATCTGCCTTAATTTTGAGAGCGGAACCGACTATAGATAGTAGGAATCGTATCCCACTTCTGATCTAAGAAGTTTAAAACTAAATTGAAATAAAAAAAAAAAAATATGCAACAAACAAAAATGACGGTTTATTTCGATTAACAATTACAAAAAATTGAAAACACTCCCTAAATTAATACAAGGCAAAAATAAAAAGGCAGAATTGGCTATGCAAACGGGCAGAGGTTCCCAAGGCAAGTCGACTCCACGAGAAAAAGGGATTGAAATGAGCGCGCAGCGGCTTATATAGACGTGCGGCGGTGGAGAGGGTGGTCCCCTCCTTTTGGCAGCTGTGACATCACTTTTCAGCTAACAATATATATATATTACCTTTTGTATACTTTTCATCACTATACGCTAATAAAATATGCCAGCAAAATTTTTTTAGGGACTTTGCAGTGATTCTTTTGACAGTTATAATTATAATTTAAACTGATAAGCTTATAGATTTGTGAAAAATCCCTTGAAGCTACAGTTATGTTTACTTATTTTGATCAAAAGTAAATAAAATACTGCGCCTTCATGAAAAAGCTAAATATTCTCTTGCAAAATAATATTTTTTGTGCTCTGCTTACATTGAACAAGCTTCTATAAGAATTTTCATGCAAACCTTCAGCTGATCCTTTACACAATTGTTCGCCTTTTTCTAAAGCCTGCAATACACGTTGGCCGAGCGTTGCCGAGTGAAGGCCAATACCAATATGTAGACAGTATATTTGCCTTGTCTTGCCATCGCTCGGCGTCGCTCGCCTAGTTGGTTGAGTAGACTTGCGCCAATCAAAGCAAATGTGCGCCAATGTGTATAGACCTCATTTGGAGTAGCTTGTCACGACTCGCAGCCGCTCGCGATCACTTGCCTCACTTCGGAGCGGTGTCGGTTTTTCTGCACAAATCAAAGGCGCTCGCAAATGTGCGCCAACGTGTATAGACCTCATAAAGAAACAATTGTTTCTTTCAATGAAAAAAACAAATTGTTGTTTTTTTCCGTATTTTTCACATGTTGCATTGAAATTTTGCGGAAAAAATCGTTTGGGAACAAAATAGAAATCTTTCGAATGTTTATTCATTGTTTCGGTTAATTTCATGAAAAATTGAAAAAAAAAAAAACAAGTTTTATTGAAATTGAAATATTATAGTGGGCGAGTGGTACATTTTCGCCCACTATACACATAATAATAATAATATTCCTCAGCTAAAATCTCGATTTCACTGTCGTCAGCTTGATCAGAATCGAACTCCCTCAAGCCTCCCCCAAGTGTCACCATAATGATCGGTGCCCACTGTTGGACACAAGCCTCTCCCAAGTATCGCCATTTAGGGCTTTAATGACTGCTGTCCACTGTTGGACATAGGCCTCCCCCTAGCTATAATGACCCCTGCCCACTGTTGGACATAAGCCTCCCCCAAGTGTCACCACCTAGGCGTTATAAAAATTGATGCCCACTGTTGGACATAGGCCTCCTCCCGCGATAATGACCTATGCCCACTGTTGGGTATAATCCTCCACCAAGTGTCACCACCTAGGCGTTATAATAATTGATGCCCACTGTTGGACATATGCCTCCTCACGATAATGACCTATTCCCACTGTTGGGCATAAGACTCCCCAAGTGTCGCCATTTAGGCGCTATAATGATCGATGCCCACTGTTGGACATAACCCTCCATCAAATATCACCGTTTAGGCGTTATAATGACTGATGCCCACTGTTGGACATAAGCCTCCCCCAAGTATCGCCATTTAGGCGTTATAATGACTGATGTCCACTGTTGGACATAAGTCTCCCCTCGCTATAATTACTTGTGTCCACTGTTGGACATAAGCCTCCCCCAAGTACCACCATTTAGACGCTATAAGAATTGCTGTCCACTGTTGGACATAGGCCTCATAAACTAGTGCGCCTCACCATCAGATTGCGTCATCTAGTTTATATTAATTTAAAAAAAAGTACGCATTTGAAAAAAACAAACATGAAGTTTTCGCTTTTTTTCATACTTTTCCTTTTAATAATAACAATTATAAGCGCTTATTAAATAAATAGCAGCAGCCGCGATGTCTTCTACGTCGTCCATATTGTTTAAATGCACATTAACAACTGACAGGGCCCAACATGTGGGCGTTTCCTCAAAACTCGTCTTATTGGTCATTTGCATTGGTTCAAGCTTGCCGAACGTGTAGAGAGGCGCTTGCCGAACGTGTAGAAGCGCTTGCCGTGTGTCAATTTGCCTATATTTGCTTAGGCTCGCCAAGGCTCGCGTTGGTCTCAGCTCGGCCAACGTGTATTGCAGGCTTAAGAATATTACAATAAGGGCTTTAACAATATTATGTTTGTGATGAACCTTTTGAAAACATAAATCCAATCTTACGTATAAGAGGAGCGGCGTATAACTAAAGCGTTGTGAAAAAAATTGTTTTCAAGTTACACCAACCTGGCCATGATTAATAAATTTGACAATCCGACAAGTCCAACATATGTCAAAAAGTCACAATTCTACAATTCTTCTGTTTAATAATACTTACCGGCGGCATAATTGACATGAAAAATCCTGACATACGTCGTATTGTCACGACAATCCGACATTTTTCTGTTTAATAAAACCCGGCTGTCATTATATTAGTTAGTAAATTTACAAAAGCTGTAGCCTAAGGACTCAATACAACCCAAAACTACTAAACACTTGAAGTGCCAAACATAACGACCCCCCTTAAACTACCGCCGTGACAATTTTGTCTTATTATATAATTTTATTGCTTAACTAAACTCGTTAAAAAATAAAGGGCCCGTTTTGACATTTGAGAAAGTATTTAACTTGAAACGAAACTAAAAGAAACAATAAAATAATAATTTAGTGATCCAGTGTAAAACTAGTTATTTTAGTAGCACTCGTGGCTACACCGTACAAACTGGGCAGTCAAAACACAAATGTATGTGGGGCTTTTATTTTTTGTCAACTTTAGTGTTTCTCATCATTATTCACTTACAGAATAATATGACTATATTCTGTTGAAAGAAATGAACGTATAAAATCCTAGAGGTGTAATCAATTTCTGATTCTTCGCCAACAAAAATCTTCTCTAACTAATATTATAAGTGATAAAGTCGGCTTGTTTGTTATTCACGTCTCAACGGAACAGCAACGGATGTTGAACAACTTTGCTTGGAAAAACTTTACGTGAAGGAAAGTGTATAAACTTCTCAGTCATTATAATTCTTTTGGGATGGAATGCAATTTTATTAGTTTTCTTTCGTCATAGTTCGCTGGATATTTTACGTAAAATGTTTTTAAGTTGCGCTATCGGTATGCACACCTAAATTGATTCATTATTTTTGTGCGGAATTGTAGATGAAGTATTAAATATATTTTTATATGTATAGTGACTGGTTTTCTGACAAATCAACTTCAATAGCTTAATTAACTTTAATAGATTAATGTAATTGAATTTACTACACTACTTAAATTAATCAGAAAAAGGCAACACTGATGTGTTAATGATAATAGATTTTTAATTGAAATTGTTTTATAGGTACATGATACTATATTTTGTTAAAACAATATCTATAAAGCCTGCAATACACGTTGGCCGAGCGTTGCCGAGTGAAGGCCAATACCAATATGTAGACAGTATATTTGCCTTGTCTTGCCATCGCTCGGTGTCGCTCGCCTAGTTGGTTGAGTAGACTTGCGCCAATCAAAGCAAATGTGCGCCAATGTGTATAGACCTCATTTGGAGTAGCTTGTCACGACTCGCAGCCGCTCGCGATCACTTGCCTCACTTCGGAGCGGTGTCGGTTTTTCTGCACAAATCAAAGGCGCTCGCAAATGTGCGCCAACGTGTATAGACCTCATAAAGAAACAATTGTTTCTTTCAATGAAAAAAATCAAATTGTAGTTTTTTTTCCGTTTTTTTCACATGTTGCACTGAAATTTTGCGGAAAAAATCGTTTTGGAACAAAATAGAAATCTTTCGAATGTTTTATTCATTGTTTCGGTTAATTTCATGAAAAATTGAAAAAAAAAAACAAGTTTTATTGAAATTGAAATATTATAGTGGGCGAAAATGTACGAGTGGTACATTTTCGCCCACTATACACATAATAATAATAATATTCCTCAGCCAAAATCTCGATTTCACTGTCGTCAGCTTGATCAGAATCGAACTCCCTCAAGCCTCCCCCAAGTGTCACCATAATGATCGGTGCCCACTGTTGAACACAAGCCTCTCCCAAGTATCGCCATTTAGGGCTTTAATGACTGCTGTCCACTGTTGGACATAGGCCTCCCCCTAGCTATAATGACCCCTGCCCACTGTTGGACATAAGCCTGCCCCAAGTGTCACCACCTAGGCGTTATAAAAATTGATGCCCACTGTTGGACATAGGCCTCCTCCCGCGATAATGACCTATGCCCACTGTTGGGCATAATCCTCCACCAAGTGTCACCACCTAGGCGTTATAATAATTGATGCCCACTGTTGGACATATGCCTCCTCTCGCGATAATGGCCTATGCCTACTGTTAGGCATAAGTCTCCCCTAGTGTCACCATCTAGGCGTTATAATAATTGATGCCCACTGTTGGACATATGCCTCCTCGCGATAATGACCTATTCCCACTGTTGGGCATAAGACTCCCCAAGTGTCGCCATTTAGGCGCTATAATGATCGATGCCCACTGTTGGACATAACCCTCCATCAAATATCACCGTTTAGGCGTTATAATGACTGATGCCCACTGTTGGACATAAGCCTCCCCCAAGTATCGCCATTTAGGCGTTATAATGACTGATGTCCACTGTTGGACATAAGTCTCCCCTCGCTATAATTACTTGTGTCCACTGTTGGACATAAGCCTCCCCCAAGTATCACCATTTAGGCGCTATAAGAATTGCTGTCCACTGTTGGACATAGGCCTCATAAACTAGTGCGCCTCACCATCAGATTGCGTCATCTAGTTTATATTAATTTAAAAAAAAGTACGCATTTGAAAAAAACAAACATGAAGTTTTCGGTTCTTTTCATACTTTTCCGTTCAATAATAATAATTATAAGCGCTTATTAAATAAATAGCAGCAGCCGCGATGACTTCTACGTCGTCCATATTGTTTAAATGCACAATAACAACTGACAGGGCCCAACATGTGGGCGTCTCCTCAAAACTCGTCTTATTGGCCATTTGCATTGGTTCAAGCTTGCCGAACGTGTAGAGAGGCGTTTGCCGAACGTGTAGAGGCGCTTGCCGTGTGTCAATTTGCCTATATTTGCTTAGGCTCGCCAAGGCTCGCGTTGGTCTCAGCTCGGCCAACGTGTATTGCAGGCTTAAGAATTGATCGTCGCTTAGTCGCATCGAACTTGTCTGTTAAATTGGGTCTACGGTAGAGGAGCCTTGCATGAGCGGAGCACAAGCCGAGCTTAAATTCGTGTTTTGTCGCTCGTGCTCGGCTCCTCTATAGTCAGTCCATACTACAAGAATTTGAGCTCGACTCGTGCTTCGCTCGTGCTCGGCCTCCTACGTAGACCTATTTTAAGATATGTTACAGGTTCAATGCGACTAAGCGATTATCATTCCAACGCATTAATTCTACCCTCCAAAATTAAAGCACCAGAGTTTTCTACTTGCTTTATGAAAGTTATCGTCAAATCATGCTCCGGAATCAGAAAGTAGGTATCACAGAATCTAGTGACGTCACCCACTTATACCGTTTGACGTCTAAATGACGTCATAATCTGTAAACAACTATGTTGACCTAATATGACGTGTATAAGTGCGTAATAATAATGATTAGTTTTCTTCGACGTTCATCACACATGACTTAAGTAACCTTGAAGTATTATTATTCTATCTCATGTTTAATGTACTTCCATTTACAACAAGTAATCCAGTCTATGAACGTAACTTATATCGTAGGTATGAAATTCGCAAAACCAATATTCTACGGTAATTATTGCGACTCGATGGTTTTTCCATTTGTTTTAAAAGGACTTTTACATAAAGTAAGAGTGTTATACTCTACCCTAAGTTAAAAAAAAATGTTTCAAGTTATTCTTAACTTTTTACAGGCTTTTTATATTATTATTATTTCTTGTAACGTTCAAATCTTAAAAAATATTTTGTAACTAATTAAATTAAAACTAAACAGGCATGTTCCGTTTGGATGACAATGCATGTTTTGCTAAGTGACGTCATTCTAAATCAAATATGGCGGACTCTTATCTATACTTAATATTATTACTCTGCCTGTCTATCTGTTACACTTTTACGAATGAAAGAGCCGACATTGATGAAATTTGGTACGAAGCAAGCTTAAACCCTAAGGAGGGGACTACTTATTAGCTGGCTTCGACTTCGCGTTTGTAATAACCAAAAAAATAATTCACGTAGACGAAAGCACTGTGGTATAAGCTAGTATTGTAATTTTTTAAGTTTGATTTAATATAAAATACTTTTTAGACGTGGTCGCTTACATTGGGCTTCATCAGAAGACTTAAAGTCACGCAAAGGACAATGGAAGGGCTATTTTTTTTTTATATAAACTAGTGCTTGACTGCGATCCCACCTGATGGTAAGCAGTGATGCAATCGTTGATGGTGAAGCGCACTAGTTTATTAAGAGCCTATTGACTTTTGCCTTAGACACCTAAATTATAATCGGAAGGGAAGACCTCAGCAGGTCGGAGTTTCCTTGCGTTCATTGGTTCGTTGCAAGGAAGCTCCGAGCATAACCCTCATCAGGAATGAGGATATCCGCAGAAGAACCAAGGTTACTGACATAGCAAGAAGAATCGCCAAACTTAAGTGGCAATGGGCAGGGCACATTGCTTGCAGAACAGATGGCCATTGGGGCCGAAAAGTTCTGGAATGGCGACCACGTACCGCAAGACGTAGCGTTGGAAGGCCTCCTACAAGGTGGGCCGATGACCTGGTAAGAGTTACGGTAATAAGATGGATAACCGTTCATTGTGGCGATATTTGGGGGAGGCATATGTCCGGCAGTGGACGGCTGAAATGTTGATGATGACTTATTAGAGAATTTAAACAAAAGATTGCTTTAAAAATGTTTTTTTTTTAATCTACAACTAAACAGTCTTTTCTTGCACAACTACCTCTATTATCCCAAGATTTCAACGCCCATTTAGCTCCAAAATTACAAGGTAATCCGACAATATGTCTAAACATAAAATCGCCCGGGAGCGTAGGATCACTCGTAACTCGGCCTACTCGAGATATTTCAGTGTCTGCCGGATTATAACAAGGGTCGGTCAGACACTTGACCGCGTTGTGGAATAAAGCCTTGTTTACATAGTAAACTAACGATGCACAACACTAAACGATGGCGTAGTTGCTTTGTAATTTTTATATGAGAACTACATTTTTATAAGATTGAATAGAATCTTGAAACTACCATGATTAAAAAAATAAAAGTATATAATAGTTGAAATCAAACGGTTTGCATACTGTGGTAATTTAACTGTTTGGCAAAATGAATTAACCTTCTTGTCAGCGGAAAAAAAAAACATAAAAGTAGGACCCATAGAAAAAAAACAAGAGTAAAGAAAATTGATATCGATATCGCAAAGAATCGATAAGTATCGAACAATCTCGAAAAGTATCGAAACTTGTCGAAAAGTATCGAAAAGTATCGAAAAGCACGGAATTACATTGAATTATATTGAAAATTATCGAAGCTGCTCAGACAGTCAACTTAAAGCGTTGAATCGATTGTTTATTGCTCACTCCTCTAGTTTATTTATCCACATCACTAATAGAGCACATAGCTGCAATAATCTATCTGCACTGGCTCCTATTGACTGAATATATTTGCATTCACGGAATAATATGATCTATTTGCTATCTAAATCTGAATGCTTTATTATTCTGGACATTCAACATAGCGTATTTTGCTGCATAATAATTTGATCACGTGCTGTTTGATTTTGTTTTCATAAATCATTGCCCACACACAAGGAATTACTCCTGCATCGTGGATGGGTTTACAAACATGTAAACTCATTTACAACAAAAGATACCCAGACTCGGAGCAGCTATCTGTAGTCCATAAAAATATTTATCACCCAGAAATAGAACGAGTGGCACGCGTTGCGCAAATACATAGTCACCGTGCCATCCGGGCGACTGAGGGGTTGTTTTGGTAACTAATGCCCGCTATGGCCAGCTATGAACTGTGTTCTACTTAGTGCCTATGGTGTCCAACTTGTGACCTTTTGGAAAAAATATAACATGGTGTACAAAAGAACTGGAATGGATTCAATTACTAATTCTAAACAAACTATTCCTATACAGGTTTCGCATTATACAAAAAATATTCTTTATGTATATGCACATATTTTATAGTTATAGAAACTACTACGAGTACTTAAATAATATAGTGCAAAATTAAAAAAATAATCTCATAGACCTACAAGGGTACTTATAAAAGATCGAACAAAACAATATCTTAAGTAATCCTCATTTGATTTGCCGCAATAATTGACTATAATTATTTAATTGCTCTAAATATAAACACACTTTTTTGTTTTGAAAATTGATGTCGCCAATTATGTTAAAAAGCATTTGTTCGATTTTTTTATCTTAAATATTTAAAACATTGATTAGAATAGCATTACAGAGATGTTATGGCTTTTATAAAATCTGTTCACTTGTTTTCCTCCTTCGTTTATTTTAGTTTAACCCGGTTATAAGGGTAAGGTACACCATAGGGTGTGTTTTTCAGGTCAAGGGGTGTAGGTGTTATGCTATGACGCCATTTAGGCACGTCATTCTGATTGATTGGTCGGTAATCTTTGCCTTTATTCTAATAACCATATAGGAAAAACATGTATCACTTCCGGGTAAAATGGCTATTGGTCAGCATAATGCTAAGACTTGTGTGAGAAATAAACCTACAGCGCTATTATTCACATTTGCCGAATTGTTTAAAAGTTACCAAGCCCTAAAATGCAAAGAGGAACTTAAGGAACACGGGCGAGTTTTAATTACTAAAACGTCTCACTCCAACAATTTTTCACCCCAGTAAAAAGCACTGGTATTCAGAAACAGCCAACATGTCGAAATAATATATGAATTGGAATTGGACCACTGAAAGTTAAAATACACTGCAGGATGAAATGTCACTGAAGTCACGTGAAAGTAATGTTAAAAGCAAAAAAAAAAAAACTGGGTAAGTGCGAATCGGACTCGCGGACCGAGAGTTCCGTGCAAACTCATCACCATCATCATCATATCAGCCGAAAGAGGTGTTGGACATAGGCCTCCCCCAAGCGTCGCCACAACGACCGGTCCTGTGCGTCACGCATCCATCGGATTCCCGCAACCCTGACCAGGTCATTGAAGGAAAAAAAAAGCTTAAAGGTTTCACATAATTAATTAAATTAATCATTGTTGTTTGCAGACTTTTTTTCGAGTTGAAAAACCATCCAATTACTTTTTCCATGTTTTCCCTGCTCTAAGGTAGAGGGCGAGAGGGTGTGTTAATTTTTACTGACTAAAACCCACCTGTGTCCTTCAGTTGCCTTTTTGTGTTCTAGAACTACGATTTCTCTTTCAGAAATTCTCTGTTGTTCTTAGTTAAAAAAGATATTTCGCATAATATATTGTTCTAAAAATATATTTCACTTATAATTAACTTCAAAGGTTTATCTTTTACAAATTATTGCATTTAGACTTTCTTTATCATAACTATTTGTTATTGTGACTTTTTCGTTTCCGTAAAATTTAGAAAAATGTCGGTTGTATTTAATTTCATGAATATAAATTAACATGTCACGCACAAGATTGTATCATAAACATAATTTTATGTATGAAATACTCGACACTTACATAGTACTAATTTTGGCCTTGACTTCATAAGGCCATGAGCTTGTAACGAATATGGAGACTATTTACTTATCTATGATATTACATAATGTACTAGATGGCCCAATTTCAGCGCCACGTACTAAAAAGCAACAAGTGAATCCTAGAATACTTTGGGACGTAGTCTTTCAAAAATCTTTAAACACTTCAGAATGCAAGGAATTATGACAGCATTATTTTTTGCCCCAGTGGTAACGGCCTTGACTTATGACTGGTCAAGTGTGCGGATACGGTGAAGCGGTGTGAGTTTTTTTTTACGGTGGGAAAATCATCCAATGACGGGTGGACTCTTGGGCGGAGCGGGAGATAGTGTCAGACTTTTACTGATTAAAAACCCACTCCTCAAACGCCTTTCATACCGGGGCTGAGCTATCTTTCTAGTTTTGAATCCTGGTCCCAGTAGGCTTCGACCTAGCTGGGCCCCTGCTGTTGCTGACAACTCCTTGAGGCACCCCTTCGACGACTTGGGCTCGGTCCAGACAGTTACCAGACGGTCGGACAGCGAGCTACCCATTGCTCGCCGTCCGCAAGCCCGCGCCTAAGCAGGCCGGAAATCGGGATCGGAATCCCGGCGGCGGCTTTTTTTTTTTTTTTTTTTTTCGATGGGAAAAATCATCTTATGACAACCCCCGCTCTTGGGCGGAGCGGGAGATAGTGTCAGACTCTTACTGACTAAAAAACCCATCCCGTTCCTTCAAGCCTTCGATACCGGGGCTCGAGCGCCCTTTCGGATTACCCTGGCCCCGGTAGGCTTCGACCCGGCTGGGCCCCTGCTGTTGCTGACAACTCCTTGAGGCGCGCGGGAACAGCGCGCGCCGTCGACGACTTGGGCTTGGTCCGGACGGTTACCGGACGGCCGGACAGCGACCTACCCATTGCTCACTGTCCGCAAGCCCGCGCCTACGGTGGCTGGAAATCGGGATCGGAATCCCGGCGGCGGCGGCGAGAGCGCCGTTGCCTGATGCGGTCGGCCTCCTCCTTAGCGAGCATTACTGCTTCGCAGAAGTCGGCGACCGCCTGCCACTCCTCCTCGCTCCGGACCATGGCCTCGACCAAGGCCCGGCGCGAGAGGTCTCCGCCGCCGATCACCCCCACGAGGGCACGGCGATGCTCCGCCCAAGCAGGGCACACCGCGATTGTGTGCTCCACCGTGTCCTCCGGGCATCCCGGCGGCGGCTGGGGCGCTGTGAGCGTCGTTGCCTGATACGGTCGGCTTCCTCCTGTGCTAGCATTACCGCTTCGCAAAAGGAGGCGACCGCCTGCCACTCCTCCTCGGTCCGGACCATGGCCTGTACCAAGGCCCGGCGCGAGAGATCGTCGCACTATGGGACCAAACAGTATTTTCCATCTCGAAAATGGTTTTGATGAAAGTCCTAAATCTATAGATTTATTTATGGTTTTATACTCTCAAAGGATGGAACTTACAAATGATTTACAAAAATAATTAAATAACTTAGGTTTAAGTTTATAAAATGAACCTCAAACATTGAGCATAAATAATTTCATGCCAATTAAATTACCGTTAAGGAAGTTCAACACAAAATTATTCGGAAGTTATCCAAAGAAGTATATTAGTGTTATATATCATTAGATAGCTTAGAGTGTACACTTTGCAACTACGTTCGGTTTTTGTGAAAAAATATTTTTATTTTATTTTTTATTTATTTTTTTAGTAATGTCAAGAAAATTTCGTTTTTATTTATTTCAATTGGAGTTTTCATTGTTGCCGAAAGCTGCCGGTGTCAAGTTATTCACTCTATTAGATACCTTACCTATTCAGTAATATGAGAAATAAAAAAAAACTTGCGCGTTTTTTGCGCCAAAGGTGATTTCGAGGCAATATATCAATCGAATAAAAAAATACCCGAAAATTACCGTTCTTCTTTTTAATTACGAAATATTATATTTAATCATTACATTTTGATGTCTGTATTGTTTTTTTTTTCATTTCTATGATTGAAGCATACATGACTACTACTAAATTTGAAAGAATCTTCCCATGACACTTTTATTTGCGGTGATCACCTTAACCACAAATATGATAAACTATATTGCTATGGAAGTTCTATTTATCTATTGTGGTAATTAATTACAATCAGTACCTACTGATTACACTATTTCGATGAGAACTGTCATAATCAATTGTCCCATGGTTTTTGCACGAGGCACTAAAATATTGGTCCTTTAAATACCCGTGTTTTCAGCATACTATTCATCAAAGTATTCAGATACTTCTTTTCAGTAACAATTACGAGTAATAGACAAAAACATATTTTTACTAAAAATGAGTGAATTCGTTTGTGTTCGACGCGATCTTTGTGATCAAATAATAAGAGGGAAAAGTACTTCAGACCTCAAACAATATTTGTTGGATAACTTTCAACTATCGGAAACTGACGTTAATACTATATTAGACAGTATTTAAAAAAATCTAACATCAAGTTGCAACCAGAAATGGACCAAAGCTCAAAGAAAGCCAGACAGGTTTGAGAGCCTATACTCAAATTGGTTAAATGGTGAGTTTAAAGTACGTAGCGTAAAGTATGTAAGCAATTATAACTGGTACCACATGCCATCTTCGGTCCATAAAGTACTTATACATGGTGCTAAAATAATAGAGCATTATGCAGTTTTGCCAATAGGACAATTATCCGAAGATGCCCCAGGAAGCCCGAAATAAAGATTACAAGAAATATAGGTTACATCACGCTAGGAAGTGTTCCAGATCAGCAACAAACGAAGACGTTCTGCATATTTTGTTATATGCACCTGATCCTTATATATCTAGCTTAAATAAACCAAGTTTTCTAATATCTAAAGAATTGTTTGACGAAGCTAAAGAATTGTTGGAAATAGAAAGTGATGAATAGGATAAGCGCTATTTTTTTTTATCTCGTAAATGTTTGTTTAATAGTAATAATTTAGATTTAAACTTATTTTAACTAAAAGTGTAACTTTTATTCATATTTTAATGTAACAATATAATTTTTTGTATGAAATTTTATGAAACTTTATCTTTGTCATTTTTTTACGAAAAATACATAATTTTTAAAATTATGATGTTTGATTTCTTTTATTGCCTAGGTATTCATAAATACATAAAAAAAAATTCAAGGAGAAAAATCACAAAACAACAGAGTTATCGATTTTTGAGATGGAAAGTACCGGTTGGTCCCATAGTGCGTCGCCGCCGATCACCCCCAAGAGGGCACGGCGATGCTCCGACCAAGCGGGGCACACCTCCACTGTGTTCTCCACCGTGTCCTCCGGGCGTTCCGCCTAGTGGCGACACCCGGGCGTCACTTCCGGACGAATCCGGTACAGGAACCTCCCAAACAATACCATATCCGATGAGAACCTGCGTCATGCGGAAGGTGAGGACACCGTAAGGTCTTTCCAGCCACGCCTCAAAGAGAGATGATGATGATGTTTTTTACAGTTTCAAGAGACCGCCAACTTGAGCATATGGTTTTAATTTTAATTCGATACCTCCACACGTTTCCGAGACGAAGTGATCCCATTATATCCCTAGGCAATATCCAAGACATCTAGGTCGTCATCTCACTAGTGGTCTGCCTCAACTCGGTAGCGCGATTAAAAGGCACCAATTTTGTGTGCGAATTTAATCATTTCTTGCCCAATTTTGTTTTAATACATCTTTAATAATCTCTAATTCAATAAACGGATACTACGTTAATTGGATTATAGATTAGGTCTGATTATGAAAACATAAACACAAAATATTCTAACACCTTTTATAAACGGAATTCAGCATTCCCAAATACTTGCCACCTCAAATAGAGCTCCAAATAAATGAAAGATAATAAATTACAAGGATTCATTAACACTGGACGTTCTCTAATTAATTTTAGTCCACGCAGTTACAGACGTGGTGAGGTCATAAACATAGAAAAGGGTTTGTTCCGTTCCCACTTCATTGTCTTCGTAACTTACTGTCTTTCTGGCTTTTCCTGTCTTGTTAGGTTAGTTTATAATGTACCTACAGGTACAATCTCTTTGCGATAACTTTGATCTCCTAAGAACTGGAGTGACCATGGAGTTTTTTGCACATTCTTCTCCTAACGTGTAATTTAGCTTCACTGTTTTGACTGACTGACATTTTGACAATTAAAAGTTTGACCTGTATTAGGGTCTAGAGTTGGACTTATTAAATGAAAAGCAGCGGACTGTAAAACTGACAAAACGTATAACCAAATAAATGTTGGTACAGAGAAGAATTTGGGCGCACGTGTATCGTCGGTCGTCGTCGCTAGTGAAGTGGTGGCGGCCCGTGTCTCGCACTTCGTCGCCCGCAATGAAGCCCGACGGTAATTGGTCTATTTGAAATAAACGTTTCTTATTTCTGAACTAGGGATTTACCATGACGTGATAAAATGTAATTCGTTCGAGCGTCAAAAAGGAATGGATCTTATAACTTCATACTTTTAACTGTTTAGTTTAGGTCATAAAATGGATCGCATTAAGAGCTCGTGATAGCAGTGCTGAGCTCTCGATGAGGTAAACACCAATTATCAATAAAAACGATTGTCAAAAGAGAGTTACGTGTAGTTCGGACATTTTGACAGTCTATTCTATGTATTTGTCTAAGCAAAAATAAAATCTATAAACATAGACAAATACCAATCTCATTTTATTGAGAACCAAAAAAGTAACAAAGTATATACAAACTTAAATCATGGGTACAGTAATGCTTTTTGTTTGTTTATTATTGAGGTAATGAAAAAATGTATATTAAAATTTACTTATCTTACGACCCTGGGGTCCTAGACCTTGGGTAGGCGTACGAGGGGGACACTTTTCGTGGAACATAGTATGGATACCAGCACGGATCTTGAGTGCTGGCTTCAAGTTGCGCAGAAGTCAAATATTCGATCTCTTTAGTGATACGAAGTGAGACGCGGGGGCGGGGAGTGTTAGTGATTGGCTCGCCACGCCATTGCGTCATAGACGTCACTCGTGATTCTGCACTTGCTGCATGTATCTAACAACGACGACGATTGGCTCGCCAATGTATGGAATGTGCAAAGCTATCCCCACTCTGACGCCGAGCGCTCAAGATTTGTGCCGGTACCTATACCAACCTACGATTTTATCTCTGTAAGAGCTATGCTGGTGCTCTCAAAAATAACACCCCTTTGATGGGAATGCAACATATGGAAAACAAAGATAGGGTTATGTGAACTGGTTACTGGCCCCTGCTTGAACAATATTATTAATAATATACTATGTAAGTTTATTCTCTTCTATTCTCTATATTCGCCAGCTATAACAGCAGCTGATGAGATCACTTGACTTAATTTTTTCTCCGTTGGCGATTATATTTTTACTCTGGAATTTTAGTTAAAGTTTTTGTTATCTACACTATACGGCTTCTGATGTAGGTAATTATAGTTTTAAAAAATAAAGGTTAATTTTTTTGCATTTGTATTGGTTCGAATGCGAAGGCTAACAAATTTGTAAGAGGAAACAGTTTTCTTTACTATTGAAACAAGTTAATTCTTACTTAAATATACTGGGTAATATTCTTTTGACAGTTAATTCTCCAAACCCTGCCAACGTCCTACTGCTTTGATCGTCGAATCGCCCTTTGCTTCATTACCAGGAATCAGATTCTACCGTGTACAGAACCCAAAAACCAAACGATCTAATTGAAGAGATAGCCACGTGACGTGACTGAACGTTGTGCAAACTTTATTGATCAAACGACGTGTATCGACGACGGTTCGGGCCCTTGCAGACACTTCTGCCTAAATTATGTTGTTCTGTCCTACTTAGTGACGTCATCTTTATATAAAAGGAGAAAATGAATGAACACATAGCTGAAACTACAGGGATTAGTAATGTAATATTTTGCACAAGACTTCTTTAGAAGATCATACATCATAAAAAAGGGCCTTGTGCAAAAACGCTCACTAAGAAAGGGTTTTTGAAAATTCAACTCTTATGAGGATTAGTAGGGCAAAATCGTTTATTAGTAAAATTTTATTCTTTGGACCAATATACTTCAAACTTCTTATAAATAAAAAAGATTTTCACTGTCTGTTCAAAACTATCCCTGTAAAACAATTTAAGGGGTGTCAGCAACAGCAGGGGCCCAGCCGGGTCGAAGCCTACTGGGGCCAGGGTTATCCGAAAGGGCGCTCGAGCTCCGGTATGAAGGCTTGAAGGAACGGGATGGGTTTTTTAGTCAGTAAGAGTCTGACACTATCTCCCGCTCCGCCCAAGAGCGGGGGTTGTCATAAGATGATTTTTCACATCGAAAAAAAAAAAAAAAAAATTGGTGTCAAAGGTTGTATGGTAAAATATTATTCCTTAGGTTTTGATATCTGGCACTGAGCCTAACCGAAATGTAATAATAAAGACTGTCATTATTATTTTTTCAAAACTATTCTCAAAATAGGGTCAAAAGGGTGTTTAAGTTTTTATAAAACCATTCTTGCAAACGAAGTCGGGAGAAAAGTGCTGGTACCTTATATGGCCCTTAGGAAAACGCAATAATTTCGACTTTCGAGAATCAGCATAAGGAAAATTTGTGATTCACTTGGAATCACTCAAATACCTTTTCAATAAAGAATTGAAGATGAAATCTTGAAAAAACAAAATACAGGTATATTTTATTTTACTATCTCTTAGTAGTTTAACAAATAAAACAGATTGTATCTTGAATAATGACAATACTGTGTTCATAAAAGCAAACTAGAATATTTTATTGTAAAAGAACAACATGATTTATTTATGTAAGGTAACAGATGTTAACAGCGTTTTTATTCAATATTGACTAAGTACTGATATTATAACGTTACAATATTTTTCCTTTCATGTTCCTTGAAGAACCTTTTTGAAAGAACATTTTTCAGGTTATTGTTTTATGTAGTGAAGTATTTATTTTATTTTGTTAACTAACAGTCAAACATAAACTATGTTTTACAGTAGGTATTTGACAGTATTCTATGACTAATAAGACTAATGTAAAAAAAATACTTGTAATATTTATTTGTCAGCGGTTTGGGCAGTTTTCCCATTGATATTGATGATGGATGAATTTTTTGATGCCCAATAACTTTTTTTTCTCTACCCGTAAGTAATAATATTTATAAATTTAAATATTTGTATAGTTATATACGTTTCAAACGTATTTTTGTTTTAACCTTTAAATCGTGGAAATTACAGACACAATAGAAAGACAATAGGTGCGCGAACGCCGGCGTTCGCTTAATGAATTAAATCAACACTAAAATATTTCGAATGCTTTTCTAACTTCATTTTTTACTTAATCAAAGTTTATTAATTTCTAGACTTCAAAATGTAAACAGTGCTTTTGTTTAGGTTTATGAAGTTCCAGTATTTAGAGAATGAATGGGGAAAATAATAATACAACGTGAGTGGGGAACAATCGCCTGATCGAAGCATAATTACTCACGCCTCAATAAAAAACTCATTTAGGAATGTACGATCACATAACTACGGTTTACCATAGAACACAGATGCGCCTCAATGGCTATAAATAATGATAATAGACAGTATTATTAACACTTTTGATACGAAAGAATTAAAAAAAAGGAAATTATGAATCTTACCGCCTGGGGCCCAAGTCTGCTATTTTTATAAATTCGTCATTCCAACACGATCCCATTGTCATTTTGTTAAACGTTTGTAATTGGTCAATGGTCTTGTAATAAAGTTGTGGTAACATGACAATATCGAGCTTATTAAAAGCAATGACGTTCTAATGGTAGGTCACTGATCAAAGGAATTGTCAAAATTGCAGATTACCGCATATAAGACATTCATTTGTAAATATGTACGAGATTACCATTCTATACCATTTCTTTCAATGGAGTGTCAGTGGTTGACCATTGGATAGTCATAATGACGCCATTATATTAGTAAACTACCAAACTTGTCGAAATCAACAATTATGAAATCAATGATAGACCATTCTGACACTATTGTAATAGCAGACTTGAGGCCCTGGTCATAACCACGGTCTTAGAGGTGGCCAGAGTGGAGAGCAAGGCGGCATCTGTAAGCGGCGAGCTACATTTTTTGCTTCAAACATTTTCATGCTTTTGGTCTTACGGCTCGCCGCCCCGCGCTTAGCAAACACCGCCACAGCAGCAAGACTGTGAACGAGCCGTTACTGGTTCTAAAACCGATTGTGACAACTGAATCTTTAACCAAGCGTTTCAGACGAATGTTGTGTCTAGTCCAGGCAACTGTCCTATAATTGATTTTGCACTGTTGTATACGTTCTTATCGTGAAAGTGTAGTCTTAGTTTTGACTACACTATGCAAGATTTTGAATTTTAGTTCCTACATGGTGACATATCCACCAGCAAGCATAACCACCTCGTTTTTAGGGTTCCGTAGTCAACTAGGAACCCTTATAGTTTCGCCATGTCTGTCTGTCCGTCTGTCTGTCTGTCTGTCCGTCCTCGCTTAATCTCTGGGACCGTTAGCACTAGAAAGCTGAAATTTGGTACCAATATGTATATCAATCACGCCGACAAAGTGGTAAAATAAAAATTGGAAGAAAATGTTTTATTAGGGTAGCCCCCCTATATGTAAAGTAGGAAGTGATTTTTTTTTTTAATTTCAACCCTAATGTGTGATATATTGTTGGATAGGTATTTAAAAATGAATAGGGGTTTACTAAAATCATTTTTTGATAATGTCAATAATTTCGGAAATAATCGCAAAAAAAAACAAAAAACAATGTGTCCCCCCCCTCTAACTTTTGAACCATAAGTTTATAAAATATGAAAAAATTCTGAATAGTAGAACTTTATAAGGACTTTCTAGGAAAATTATTTTGAACTTGATGGAAAGAACAGTTTTTGTACAAAAAAGACAAAAAGGTTGTACAAAATAATTTCTGGACTAAGTTTGTAGTATAATCGTATATGCAAGCATTTTTTTAAACTCATTAGTGGGTACACTTATTTTGACGGACGGGAAACTACACTGAGCGTGGCCCGACACGCTCTTGGCCGATTTTTTAAATTGTTTAATTTATAATAATAAGATTAAAAACAACAAAAAAAAACAACAAAATTTCGCGAGCAGGGATGCTCGCGAAATTTTGTTGTTTTTTTTTTAATATAATAAGTAATTAGTGTCTACATGTTGTTACTACATTGTGTTTATCTATGAGTGTATATTCTTTTCTTCTTTCAAATTAGTTTTGAGTGTAAGTCAAACATTGTCATATTTGTCACAGGCCTTTAATTTTTCTAGTAAATATCGTCATTCCTGATTTGTTTAGAAAATATTGACAGTATCATCTCTAGCAAATGCCGCTTATCATCACAAGCATAATTTAAATTAGGAAAATGAGAACATATTTGAAAAAAACCGGCCAAGAGCGTGTTGGGCCACGCTCAGTGTAGGGTTCCGTAGTTTCCCGTCCGTCACAATAAGAGTTTAAAAAAAATGTTTGCATATACGATTATACTACAAACTTAGTCCAGAAATTATTTTTTACCTTTTTGTCTTTTTTGTACAAAAACTGTTCTTTCCATCAAGTTCAAATTGATTTTCCTAGAAAGTCCTTATAAAGTTCTACTTTTCAGATTTTTTTCATATTTTCTAAACTTATGGTTCAAAAGTTAGGGGGGGGGGGACACATTGTTTTTTACTTTTGGAGCGATTATTTCCGAAATTATTGACATTATCATAAAATGATTTTAGTAAACCCCTATGCATTTTTAAATACCTATCCAACGATATATCACATGATAAGGTAGAAATTTAAAAAAAAATCACTTCCCACTTTACATATAGGGGGGCTACCCTAATAAAACATTTTTTTCCAATTTTTATTTAACCACTTTATTGGCGTGATTGATATACATATTGGTACCAAATTTCAGCTTTCTAGTGCTAACGGTCCCAGAGATTAAGCGAGGACGAACAGATAGACGGACAGACAGACATGGCGAAACTATAAGGGTTCCTAGTTGACTACGGAACCCTAAAAAAAGCAACTATTTGCGATTTTTATGAAAAATCAGTAACGATTAGTAAGGCGCTGCGCTAACGGAGACACTTTTTGTTCCATCTTCATCGTCATGAGCGTGTGTTAAGTGGAAGCAACTGGACACAAAAAATGTTTACGTATGCGCAGGAAGTGAATGATTTCATACTGGTTCTATAGAACTCAAATATTTTAATATATATGTAATGAAATGACCTCCTTGGAAATGACATTTCATTTTTTTAATTTTTAAGCTGTGGATACGGGGTGACGTATCATTCAATGACAGATGATGTTGAGATTAATTTTGTGCATTTTATTGTTATAAAAACTTGTAGAGAGATAATTAAAGGGATATAATTGAGGAGGCGATATTAGTGAACTTTAATGTCGTTTCTTTGTTTTCAGGTGAGATAAAAGTGTAATTTTAGTTAAACGATAATTTATTACATAATACTGTAAAAGCATGTTGAATAAAAGAAATCTTTGTTTTCAGAGAAACAATTTGTGGTTTATTTCGAAAATCCTCAATAATATACCTTATAAAACGACATTTTTGTTAACTAAAAGAAGATGGACCGGCTGCAATTTGAGTTTACGATGATAGCTTCAAATGATGGCAAATCAAATGTATTAGCCATAACCTCAATATCTACAGAAGAAGGAAAATGTTATGTTTTACCTGATGAGCTGAAGCCGGTGATTCATCATACATATATTGTCAAAATGAATACTTTCTCAAAAATAAAAAATAGTATAAAAAAAAGATATCAAAGTAGAAAAATATGGATAAAATTGGATGAAGATCTTAAGAAAACATAGAGATGAGGAAGGTAATATGCAATTTTTAGATCAATATTTAGAAGAAATGAGCACAAAACAACCAATAGACATAAACGACAATTTCCAACATATCTTGGAAAAATTAATAGAAACTACTACAAAGAAAGAAAATCAACATAACCTAAAACATATTTCAGAGAAATTTATTATTGAAAAATTCACAAGCAGGAACCCTAATGCAATGCAATGGATTGAGAATTTTGAAAAGGAGTGTGAGCGCTTTAATATATCAAAAGATGAAACAAAAATAGATATATTGAGATTATTTTTAGAAAAATCTTGTTTGGATTGGTATAGCTCGATGGCCATAAAACTAACAATAAAGGCTGAATGGAATGAATGGAAAAACAAATTTTTAGAAACTTTTAAAAACCGAGGATGGGACATAGTTACATATGCTCTCGCATTTAGATATAAAGAAGGACTACTAATTGATTACGCTATTAGAAAAGAAAGGCTAATGCTAGGCATAAACAAATCGATAGACTCCAAAACAATGATAGATCTTATTGCAACAGGTTTACCTGGGTTTATCTTAAATAGGTTAAACAGAGATGAACTCAATGACACTACTGATTTGTTCAATGAGATAAGAAAATATGAAGGAATGATGTACAAGAAAAACTCAAGTACAATAAAGAGTTGTACATTCCTTTATAAAAATAAAACTAATGAGAAGAAGCCATGTAACACTTGTGAATCTTTGAACAAAGGAATTAGATATCATCCGGAAGAGTCATGTTGGTTCAAGAAAAATAAAAATGAATCTGAAAAAGTTTTTAAACCCAGAAATGTAAATAACAACTCCATTATTGAAGTAGATATAAATACTGAGAAAAAAAACGAGTAAGTACACCATTAATCAAAATCAAGCTCTTATTAGAAAATAAACTAGAAGTGAGCGGCATTTATGATTCAGGCTCACAGATCTCTTTAATAAATTCAAGACTGATTAAAATAAAAGAAAAAAAGGACAATTAGAATATAGCATATATGAAAACGGTTAATGGTGTGAAAAAAACAGATGGCTTGATAACAATAAAAATAAAAATATTGGATTTAGAAGAAGAGGTGGATGTATACATAGTAGAAAATGAATATTTTGATGATTTTATAATCGGATTGGATATGATAAAGAAATTCAGACTAACCCAAAACGAGGACTTGCGGATAGAACAAAAGATAAGAACAAATAAAATAGATGAAATGTCTAAAGATAACAGAAATGAAGAAAAGAATATGACCATATAGAAACAAGAGTTTGTAAGTATGACAGACCATTTAGATAATGAAAAGAAAATTGAGATCGAGAAAATAATAAAGGAATATAAAACAATTTTTGCAAAGGACAAGTATGATATAGGAACAGTTAGAGATTATGAAGCTCACATAGATTTACTAGTAAATAGATACTGTAGTAAAAGACCATACAGATGTACAATAGAAGATAAATTAGAAATTGAAAAGCAAATATCCATGTTACTAAAGAATAATTTAATAGAAGAATCCTACAGTCCTTTCGCTGCTCCAGTGACATTGGCATTTAAAAAGGGTGAAAATAGGAAATCCCGCTTGTGTATAGATTTCAGAGAACTAAATAAAATTGTTGTTCCACAAGCTCAACCTTTTCCGTTAATAGATGATTTGATTGTTAAAACTAGAAATTGTAAGTATTTTACTACACTGGATATAAATTCAGCATTCTGGGCGATACCATTACGGGTGGAAGACAGATATAAAACAGGATTTGTCACACAAGATGGCCACTTCCAGTGGACCTGCCTTCCCTTTGGCTTGAAAACATCACCAGCAATTTTCCAGAGAATTTTAAACAATATTCTAAGAAAGCACAATCTCACAGGATACTCCGTAAACTATATTGATGATATTCTGATATACTCGAACACCTTTGAAGAACATATAAAACACATAAGAAATGTATTAGAGGCAATAATACAAGAAGGCTTTAGATTGAAGTTTACGAAATGTAACTTTGCTTCAGACTCAGTAAAGTACCTCGGCCATGTAATTCAGAACAATTCGGTAAGACCACTAAAAGACAATTTGATCTCGATAAGACATTTTCCAACTCCTAAGACACAAAAGAATGTCAGACAATTTTTGGGAAAAATTAACTTCTACCATGAATACATACCAAGAAGTGCAATTATTTTAGACCCATTACATAATTTATTAAGAAAAAATGAAAAGTTTGTGTGGTCAGAGAAGTGTGAAGAATCATTTAATCAAATAAAAAGATATTTATGTTCTCAACCTGTGTTGGAAATATTCGACAAAGACTTACCAATAAAGATCTTTACAGATGCATCTTTAGAGGGTATCGGGGCAATATTAACTCAACTAGATGGTAAAGACAAACCGGTGGCATATTTTTCAAAAAAACTAAACGAATCTCAAAAACGAAAAAAGGCCATATATTTGGAATGTATTGCTATGAAAGAAGCAGTAAAATACTGGCAACACTGGCTAATTGGAAAACATTTCACTATTTACTCAGACCACAAACCTCTAGAGAACATGAATATTAAATGCAGGACAGATGAAGAATTGGGTGACCTCACATATTACCTATCTCAATATGACTTTACAGTAAAATATATACCTGGTAAAGAAAATATAGAAGCAGACTGTTTGAGCCGAAACCCTGTATTAGAATCAGAAGATAACAAGGAGGAACTATTAAAAATAGTTAATTTAATACAAATAAAAGATATAGTTGAAGACCAAGAAAAAAATGAAACAATAAAAGAAAAGAAACAAAATCTACTACATAAAAATAAAATCTATTATAAAAAAATAAAGAAACTTGAAAAGATTATACTCTCAGAAGAATTTAGTAAAAAAATTATAAAAAAGGTGCATGAAGATTTATGCCATATTGGAATCAGACAATTACAGAAAAAAATAAGTCCACTATATACAGCTAAAAACCTAACAAAAAATATCATAAATATTTGTAAAACATGCGAAATATGCATAAAAAATAAATCAAGATGTCAAGGAAAATTTGGGTTAATGTCACAACTGGGACCAGCAACAAAACCATTTGAGATAATGTCAATGGATACTATAGGTGGCTTTGGAGGATCTAGGTCAACAAAAAAATACTTACACCTTTTAGTAGACCACTACACAAGATATGCGTTTATTGTGACTTCAAAAACACAGAACGCAAGTGACTTTATAAAACTAACAAAGAAAGTACTCGAGACAGATGAGATTGGAATAATTCTGACAGACCAATATCCAGGCATCAATTCAAAAGAATTTAAACAGTATTTGCAGGAGAATAACATCAAACTAATATTTACAGCTGTGAATACGCCATTTTCGAACGGCTTGAACGAAAGATTAAACCAAACAATAGTAAATAAAATAAGATGTAAAATAAATGAGAAAAATAATAAGAGAACATGGACAACAGTAGCAAGAGAATATATCACATGCAAAGAAGGATCTAATTAGTTGTACCGGTTACATCCTCGCAACGTCATATTGCCGACAGAACTACGCAGGTGGCGGTGTGTGTATATTGCTACAGGAACATATAGATTTTATTGAACGAAAGGATATTATGGATATGTCGGTCGAATATATTATAGAAGTATGTGCCATAGAACTGCCTAAACTTAAAACTTTACTTGTGACTTTGTATTGGAATAAAAGACAGCCTGATGTTTTCTATAAACAGTTAAAATTAATACAGGAATTGATATTAAAAAAATATAGTAAACTTAAAGTCATTATCGGCGGTGATTTTAATGTAAATGTCTTAGAAAATAGCTTGCAAACAAATATGCTAATCAACTTAATGCTTGAAAATAACTTCATTCAATGTATAAAACACCCTACACGAGTGACGAAATCCACTTCAACTTGTCTTGATCTCATATTTATAAACTTTGACTCAAAACTCATAACCGTTTCTGTTAACGATTTCGGTTTCTCTGACCATAAAGGACTAATAATGAACTTAAAAATAATTGACGTAAAGCAAAATAAACGTAAACATTGGAAAACGACAAAAAGAATTTTTAACAGTAAAAACATGGAAAACTTCAGACTGAAACTACAAAAAATTAACTGGAATGAAGTAATAAGCTCGGGAAAAAATATAAACGAAAACTATAATTCATTTGAAAATCTTTTACTCACAATACTAAATGACTGTATACCCGTAAAAACCTTAAAATTAAATCGAAAGAAAAGAAAAAGTTGGATGACCAAAGGTATTAAAATATCATGTAAAAATAAGCGATTATTCCGAATTCTTACCTCTTACTCTAATGATCCGGTATTAAGAAAGCATTATAAAATTTATGAAAAAACATTAAAAAGGGTTGTCAATAAATCTAAAAAGCTACAATATATTAGGGAAATTAAAAATTCATCAAATAAAACTAAATCAATGTGGAGAATTATTAAAGAACGTACCAATAAAAACCAGTATAAAACTAAAGAGAACATTGCATTGCTGATCCATAATAAACTTACGTCCGATCCAAACCAGGTTTCTAACTCGCTCAATGAATTTTTCGCAACAGTAGGACAAACAAAGCATGGTGAGTCAGAGCCGCGCGGCCGACCCGTGCTCCGACCCACTGATAACACTATGTTTCTTTATCCACCCACACCGCATGAAATAAGAAGTATTATTAAAAATCTTAAAAATAAACATAGCCACGGAATAGATGAACTTCCTCCTATATTGATCAAAACATGTGCTGAGGAACTAACAATACCATTCTATCTTTTGGTCAACCAATCGTTCTCAGAAGGAATATTTCCAGACGCTCTAAAGAAAACGATAATTAAACCAATTCACAAAAAAAACTCAAAGTTAGATCCAAACAATTACCGTAGGATTGCACTACTACCTACATCATCTAAAATATTTGAAAAGGCTATGTGCAAACGCGTCTATGACTTTTGCGAAAAGTTTAATGTTTTCGATGAATGTCAAAACGGCTTTCGGAAAAAACGTTCCACGGTTTTAGCAACATATAAATTTACCCAAGAAATACTAAACGTTTTAAATAATAAAAAATACGCGATAGGTATCTTGCTCGATATGACCAAGGCATATGACAAAGTTCAGTATAAAATATTGCTCGACAAACTATACGGTATTGGCATCAGAGGTATTACACACAAATGGTTTGCATCTTACCTACAAAATCGGGAACAATTTGTAGAAATTGAATATTTAGATCAACCAACTGGTGAATTGAAGAAGATACGTTCAAAGGGGCTTTCTATTGGACATTCTATTCCGCAAGGTAGTGTTGTCGGGTGTTTGCTGTTTTTGATCTATATCAATGATCTCCCTAAGATTATGACGGATTCGTGCGTACTATTTGCCGATGATATTTCTTTAATTACTTCTTGTACTGACTCTCAACACCTAACTGACAATTTAAATAATATAATGACTAATATACGAAATTGGATGGAAGACCACAATTTGGAGATTAATTTTACAAAAACTAAATTAATGCAATTTAGGCCCCGCCAAAAAAATCCTTTACATATTAATTTTACGTTTGACAGTATAAAATTGGAATTTGTCGACACTTTTACCTTGCTGGGTCTGGACTTAGATATTCACATGACCTGGAAAGCACATATACAGAAAATTAAAACCAAGTTTCTAGTTTTATCTATGCTTTACGTGAGCTAAAAAAAACAACTAATCTCGAAATCGCACTATCTGCTTATTATGCATACGCATACGCATGGCTTTCTTATGGTATCATTCTCTGGGGAAACAGTGTAGATAGCAATGACTTGTTTATCCTACAAAAAAAATGTCTTCGGATAATTGTAAATATTAATCATGATGAAACTTGTAGACCGCATTTCCGTAAACTAGAAACTCTAACGTTACCATCAATTTATATTTTAGAAAGCTGTAAATTTGTAAGAAAAAACCCTAATTTCTATAAAAAAATAACAGACCAACCTCGCCGATACGCACCGCGTTCACAATTTGAAAACACGCTTGTGGTACCTCCATCAAAGTTAAAACTACACAGTTCGAGTCCTCATGTAGGGTCAATAAAAATATATAACAAAATACCGAATGACATTAAAACTGAGGAAAGTGACATAAAATTTATTAAACGGCTAAAAAAACTACTAGTCGAGAAATGTTACTATTCAGTGAAAGAATTCTTTGATGACGACTTCAAAAATTGATAACACCATTAATGACTTTTAAACATTTGACATCTTTTTCATATTTGGTTTATAATTTGGTAAATGTATGTTTTTGTGAACCTTATTGATATTCTCAATGAATTTATTTTGACATTGTTATGGTTTTATTCTATCTTTTATTTTTTGACATTAACTTATTCTGGTATTTGTAATATTCTTATTTAATTAATTTATATTGACATCTGTAATAAAACTTTTAACATTTGTAATGAATTATTTTGGTATTTTTAATCAATTTATTTTTGACATTCATAATTAAATTATTTTGACAATTGTAATGAATTTATTTTGACATTTATTGTGAATTTATTTCGACATTTATATTGAATTTATTTCGACATTTATAATGAACACGGCTCTGACAATTGAAAGAATGTATTTTGACATTTAATGAACTTATGACATTTATTAATTTTATCTTCTATGTTAGTGACATTTGTATTTCATTTAATTTGAGTTGTATATCCGATTATTTTTTATTTTTTCAAAATTATAATTCTCTTAAAATTGTTCTATATGAAATTGCTGTGCCCGACAGGGTCCATGTGCACTTATGTAACTACTTTATAAGATCTAATGTAACACATGTGTTATAGCAAATTATAAAAAAAAACAAAAAAAAAAAAAAAAAAAGAATGTGTACAGAAATATAATGAAACAGACCATTCTGTTACAGGTTTTGCACCAAAATATTTACTGGATGGTACAAATGTCAGTATTTTACCAAATGAAATTAAAACAATAGAAAAGGAAGACAAGTGGATTGCTGATAGAAGATTAGCATTAGAGAATACAATAAAATCTCACAAGTACAACAAGAAAATATTTGATAGAAATAGGAAAATACAAGAGTTCGAGATAGGAGACAGTGTATATGTAGAAAATGGAAATAGACTGAACAGGAAAAAATTAGACGAATTAAAAATAGGCCCTTTCAAGATAATAGAGAAAATATCGAACTCCATTTATAAGATTGACACTGGCAACAGAAAAACAGAATCAACTTTATTCCACATAACAAAATTACAACCTGTTACGGCAGAAGATGAAGTAGAAGAAAACGAATAGGTATAAAGATAGCTTGCAGGTGCATTGTTTGTATTATATTATTTAGAATTTTCGTTCCTATGGGGGGGAGATGTAATGAAATGACCTCCTTGGAAATGACATTTCATTTTTTTAATTTTTAAGCTGTGGATACGGGGTGACGTATCATTCAATGACAGATGATGTTGAGATTAATTTTGTGCATTTTATTGTTATAAAAACTTGTAGAGAGATAATTAAAGGGATATAATTGAGGAGGCAATATTAGTGAACTTTAATGTCGTTTCTTTGTTTTCAGGTGAGATAAAAGTGTAATTTTAGTTAAACGATAATTTATTACATAATACTGTAAAAGCATGTTGAATAAAAGAAATCTTTGTTTTCAGAGAAACAATTTGTGGTTTATTTCGAAAATCCTCAATAATATACCTTATATATATAAGATACAAGACACAAAAGTGACCACGTTTCCGTCTTGCCTTAGTTAGATACGCTTTATTTGATGAAATGTCTTATAAAGAATTTTTAAAAACTATACTTATCGTCCCCAGAAGTGACGGTTATCGTGGCACTTTTCTATTCTGTGGCCTTCACAAAAGCCAGTAATTTCAATGGCATTACTCCGGCTTATTTCAGTTTCATTACAATCCATATTTAGAACGCATAAATTAAACTCGTATGAAATACTAAACGAACACGGGTATTGTATATTTAGAATTGAAGTGGTTTCCTCACAATCGATGAATTCATTGTTTGTTTTACAAATCGCAAATGAAATCATGTGAGGTTGTTTGGGTTCTGTGAAAGAAATTAGCGATGATGTAATTTACAAATAAATTCAATTAGTTATTAATTTGTGTTTACTTTGGACTTTTTAGATGAAAAATGATAGCAGAATCTTGGTTCTAAAGATATTTTTATAGATTTAAAAGTTAGGGGCTAGAATGAACAAATTGTATTTCATATATAATAATAATAATATAATAATAATAATATTCCACAACTACCACACAACGCCGTCTAGTCCCAAGCTAAGCAGAGCTTGTGTTATGGGTACTAGACAACTGATAAACATACTTATATATTTCTAAATACATACATATTATAGATAAATTACACCCAGACACAGAACAAATGATCATGCTCATCACATAAACATTTGTCCTGGGTGGGAATCGAACCCACGACCTCTGGCATAGCAGTCAGGGCCACTAACCACTAGACCAACAGGCCAGTCATAAAATACAGGATGGAGGAAAAACTATAACTTTCAGCCAGCAGCGTCACCCATGAAAGTAGAAAAAAAATTCAAGGGAACATACTCCAGGAAAAAAACCTATGTCCTATTTCAGGATATGGTCTACCCGTGTAGTTACTCGTACATCAATTTTCATCTAAACCCTTTGAGCAGTTTAAGCGTGAACGAGTGACAAACATGCCAACACTTATATACACATAAAAATGTTCAACTTTATAATATTATTTAGTACTAGCTTTTACCCGCGGCTTCATCCGCCTGTTTCTCCCCCTTTTCTCACTCAAAAAAAAAAATAGCCTATGTTCGTCTCCAGTGTCCCAACTATATGTGTGCCAAAATTCATCAAAATCGGTTTTGCCATTTAGGCATGAAGACGTAACAAAAAAACAAACAAACAAACTCACTTTCGCTTTTATAATATTAGTAAGGATGATTCTCAATCATTACCCAACCCAAAGGGTAAGTTAGGCTAGAGCATCAAAAGAGAGAAATAATTTGATAAAAGAAAACGTAGAGGTTGATTTATGGAAGATACAGAATATTTCAAAACTGAGTAGGTAAATACGCATATTCTTGATTTGTTTTAGGGAAAAGATACTAAATAATGGTGATGGATGAAAGGGATATAAAAATGCTTAGCATGACAATTACTATCAACTTATGAAAAACATAAAGTTTGGGAATCGACAATTCTGTAGTATTTTTTACGGTCTCATAATCTAATCTGTTTACTAAATCTAGCTCTTTGGCACGTCAACAACATTAACCGCGTTAATGACTGTATTACTTCTAAAATTAGCATGCAATTGTATACTCTATTCTCATTTGTAAACGATTTAAATTAACATGAACATTAACTCAGTTATTAGCGACTTAAACAGAGATTGATTTCTCTACCACTTGACTGAAAAGCGATATCGCAATTAGTGTTGTTGATTGAAAGACTGACTTAAAATCTGATAAAATCGAAAATTAATTTGTAGGTCACGTTTTAGCATATTATTAATTCATTATTATTAGATAAAATCAGCTGCTCTTACAAAATTATTGCTTCTTTCAACTAAAAAGCAGCACTGGGCGTCTCAGAGTCGAAGCCTACTGGGGCCATGGCTAATGCGAAAGAGATCCCCGGAGCTTTGAAACAATGGCAAAGAAGGAACAGGAGTTTATTTTTAGTAAGTAAAAGTCTGACACTGTCTCCCGCTCCATCTAAGGGCGAGGAATGTCATTAGATGATTTACACAAAAAAATAATAATAAAAAAGCACTGGGTGTCTGACAACCAGCAAATGCTCATACGCTCAGCACATTCTGTACTTTGATTCTTTTTTACTTTGCGTTTGTAACCGTTGTGCTGTGTCTGACCCAAATATTTTTTATCTATTTTATTCAAAAAATAAAAGCCTGTTTTTATTTTTATCATCATCGCCTTGCCTTGCGTTGCCTAGGCTTGGCACAACACGCTTTTACTTTTCATTTTTCCTTAAAAAAAATGCCACACTATATACATCAACTGGAATAATGCACATCCACATCTTAATTAAGAATTAATATTCAATTATAATAGGCTAGTGGCCGTAAAAAATGTAATTAGTCCGTCTTTTAGATTATTCAAAAATAAGGGACACGTATTTTTTTATTTGTAAATTAAACGAAAAATGACAAAGATATAGCCCATTAAAGTTACGTGTGACGTCACGCAGTGCTGCATTTTTTCGCACGGGGTGACGTCACACGTAGCTTTAATGGGCTACTTCTTTGTTATTTTTTGTTTAATCGAAAAAAGAAAAAATTCGTGTCCAATATTTTTTTATAATCTAAAATACGGACTAAATAAAATGTAATTATTTTGACCCTGGACACTACCCTATTTAAGCACTGTTTATTATAAGAAATAAAATTTATTCTTTACATCATTATCTCTTCTTTATACGACTATGCTTAAAGAGCATTGTTGCTCTATAGCTGCTGATTAAAAATTAAAAAATATAAGTATAAAATAAAACCACGCTATTTATGGTACCGATAAGTAATGAAAATGAATAGAAAGAATGCAGACCATTTTATATCAAGGACGTCATTATAAAAGAAGGCTTTCAACATTACTATGGTTGCAGGAGTATAAATAGAAACGTAACCTCGCTCAGTGCTTATCTCATTACAGCCCACATCGAAAGGAAAAATAAAATGTTAACAGTGAAGTATAAATAGAAGCGCTTTTTACTGCTCACTGGTTTTACATATGAACGTCGTAACACACACTTCAACTCCTGAACGGAGACGAAAATAGAAATTTATACACATGTTATATACTAGCTTCTGTTAGCTGTTACACCCGCGTGATACTAGGTTCGTCATACAAACTTCAAACCCCTCATGATACCACCGTAGGTGTAGGTTTGCAGATGGCGAGCAATGTGTAGCTCGCCGTCCGGCTATCCGGTAACCATCCGGACTGAGTCCGAGTCGTCAACGGCGCATAGCGTTCCACGCGTGCCTCAAAGAGATGTCGAAGCAAAACCATAGAGACCCCAGTACAGCCGAAGCCTACTAGAATTATAGGTGCGCTTTCGAAATCAATCGGGATCCGGGAACGCAAAAGTCCTCAAAAAACGTTAGATAAAGTCTGACATCCCGATCGGCTTTAGAGTGGGATTCATTCGAAACCTAACTAAAAAGACCCCCAAAGACAAAGAAGAAGAAGAACACAGGGGTCCAAAGAGTTCTAGGTTCAAAGGTTTGGGCTATCAAAGGATTGATAAGTCAGTAAGTGAGCCATAATTTTGCCTTTTATATAGGGTGACTGGTAATTAGTGACCGATACTTGTACACGTTATTGTGCTCATGATTACAAACAACTTTCCCAAAGAAACTTTTTTTATACTCATTACTTTTATCACAATAAGAAAACAACTGTTCGCGCAAACTCGTGCGCGTGCGCCTGCGACCACTCTGCTGTTAGCCGCGTAACGCCGTTGTCTCATGTATCTTACCTACAATAGTGATAGTGCACCCGCACCGCTTGCAAACTCATCGGTGTATGTAATCAGTGTAGGTACCTACTTGTTCCGGTTAAATAATGTAAGTTAAATAATGAGTGTAAAAAAAAAGTTTCTTTGGGAAAGTTTTCTGTAATAATGAGTACAATCACGTGTATAATTATCGGTCACTAATTACCAGTCACCCTATATATCCAAAGTGCCTATTACTACGAGATCTTTCGTGTTATTTCGCATTTCTTATGACAATTATCTAACTGACCAGCAAAGCAAGAAGTTTTGCCTGTAGCAAAATCTGTTTTTTTCCGGCAAACAAAAGGAATCGAGATTGTTTTTGTACGTATGATATATCTCGTATGTACGAGTAGGTATGAAATATATTGGATTGCTTTTGAATTAATGTCATGGCAAATTAAACATATTGGCAGAATAGCAAATTGTGATTCAGGTTAGGAATAGGGATATCGACAGTTTAACCAACAATCTGCTGACAAAATGTATCTACACTATCTACACTAATAATAAGGATGTAAAGTATGTTTTTATGTTTTTTGTTTGTAGGAGGTAATCTCTGGAAGTACTGGTCCGATTGCTAAAATTTTTTCACCGATAGAAAGCTGCTTTTTTCCTGAGTAACATAGGCTTTACAAATATTTTATATACACGGGCGAAGCTGCGGGCAAAAGCTAGTTATTAATATAAGCAATGACTCTGCAGACCGAAACAAGGACCCCGCATAGCCCCGGGGCCTTTATTTCTGTCTGCAGAGCTTAAAAGAACCTAACTTGAAAGGTATAACGGGAGCTTTGTTCACTCGCTTTTCTCCCTCACTCTAGCCCTCATCATACCTTTTTAATCTAATCAATCCGAGCCCGACACGAATAGCTAGAGTTAACCCTAAGTTTCTGGATAATAACATTCGGTATATAACCTGGAAACTAATCATTTTCTACTGATCAAATAATACATTTCTGCTGACTGAGGGTTTCGTACAAACTTACCTACCTATGTAAAGAGTTTAATTCCTGACTGGAGTCTCAAAGTTTTTTCCAAAACGCATTTTTTAATCCTATAAGGGTTCCGTTTTTTCCTTTTGAGTTACGGAACCCTAAAAATACAGTTTACTAACTTTCCATTTTTTTTTTTCGGGAATCGAACTTAAAGTGTATCTAAAATGTAATAAAATGGAAAATTTAAAATCAGCTGTCATATTAGTGCCAAATTCAGGTATTGAAATATTGAATCATTTAAACTCAATTTTTATGTTTCAGGGGAAAATATATAAAAAATCTACTTACTTTTCTCAAACTGTTTTTTTTTTTTTCATTTCGCCTTTACAGAACAAAGCAACAAAATAAAATCGTAAATATAAAAGTGAATTGTTCAATTTTGATCACTCCTTTTGTTTCAGCGCTTTTCAATTTCTACGATACAATTTCCATTTTTTATGAATACAATTAATTGCATCCTGTAATTTTGCAACACTACACATTAAATAAAAAGATGGGAAAAATATTTTTTTTTTTATACGAGAAGTAGAAACTGCCAACCCACTGCCTTCTAATACCCTTGCATTGAAACTCCCAAAGGTTTACTATACAATTAGACATGTATATAATCTCTCACTGACCTCATTTCTCAGTGCCTAATTAGTAAAATGGAGCCACAAGTTAAAACCCATAGGGAATTTGCCAGAGATCCATGTTACGTCCAAGTTTCTGTTTGGAGGGGCAAATTATTATCAATCCATTAAAAGAACTGAGCGAGTTTGAGTTCAACAGCACCAGGAAAATTAAAAAAAAAAAAAACTAGAGCACAGGCGTCGGGTAGCCAGCTTAGTGGTATTCTACAGGATGCATTTTGGAGAGTATGCGTGGGAGCTACATGACTTGATTTTGCGATCACATTTCTATCATCGTACAACCCGACGTACAGCGAGTATCCTCCCTTACGTTGTTAACACTTCTTCGATCCAGACTGTTTTGCCTCGTCGTTTATACCGTGTACTAAATTGAAGGATTGGAACAATTTTCCTGCTGCAGTTTTCCCGTCTGATTATAATTTAAGTGTCTTCAAGGCTAGGGTGAATAGGCTCTTAATAAACTAGTGCAATTTACTATCAACAATTACATCACTGCTAACTATCAGGTGATACGAGTATTTCAGTCAAGCACGAGTTTATATCAATAATAAAAAAAACTCCGACGCAAGAAAAAATAAGTCAATAAATTACTCTTTCAGCGGTTTTAACTTAAAAATATTTTAAAGGTGAGCATCACTAAGTTGGGGGCAAAGAAGTTTATTTAGCTTTATCTGACACAAGGATTAGTTTATGTTTGTGTATCACTTAAAAACATATTATGTGTAGATATGAATTTCGAAAGGTACTCTACTATATTTATTATTGACTGGCCTGTTGGTCTAGTTGTTTGTGACTTTGACTGCTATGCCGGAGGTCGTGGGTTCGATTCCTACCCAGGACAAATGTTTGTGTGATGAGCATAATCATTTGTTCTGTGACTGGGTGTAATTTAACTATAATATATATGTATTTAGAAATATATAAGTATGTTTATCAGTTGTCTAGTACCCATAACACAAGCTCTGCTTAGCTTGGGACTAGACAGCGTTGTGTGATAGTTGTGGAATATAAAATTTATGTCCATTAAAAAAAGTAAAGCTGATCCATCAAAAACTTTTGTGAAGCTCATCAACTATCTACTTAGTACACTTTAGAAATGCTATGTTGCAACACAATTTTCTAGAAATTTCAAATAAGTATAATAGAGACCAAAAGTTTATCAAAAAATACGAATAAAAAAAAAAATTAAAAATACACATGTGGAAAATATTCTTATTGGTTTTATTTTCATCAGAGAATATTTAAGCTCTATTTCTAGTCTACTTTATCAATATTTAACTAATACCTCTACACGACTACTGTTAGTATATTCATAAAGTAATAGTAAAGTAGTAGTTATTGATAAATTAGTAGTACGATAGTATGTTGATACTGATAATAAATTGATAAAGTATATACATTCTGACTAAAAAGCATTATAGAGTCAGCCATAATTTATATTTTATTTTACAAAAAGAGTTTTTAAATTCAATATTTATAACGAAGCTAGACGGTTGACAAACTGAGTGTCGTTTACCTCGATCGACCTTTATTAGCTGTGACCTACCTCAATCATGTCATTGTGCAGAACTAAGTCGTGTGGAAAATACTAATTACTCTTATGCTCAAGAGTGTACTTAATGAATTATTTTGCTATCGAATTAAATATTAGTTCTACGTATTCATAGATTGTTAAAGCAATTTTTTCTTCTTTTTTGGGTTATCAAATAACTTGTCCTCCTCTAGGTCAGTCTATAAGATTTTTACTAATTAAAACCCACCTATCTTTCAGTAAGTTGTCCTTGGAATTCTAGGGCCTGGGTGACTCTCCCGAAGAATCCCGCAATACGCATGCTGGCAGGGATCGCCCCTGCTGGACCCGTCAACTATATTAAAAGAACCTTGAGCTCTCTCTAACACATATTACATTGAGTTCTGATTCATTTCTACGCTTTATTAATTAATTAACTATTCGTCCTACACCTCCAAGTAGTAAAAAGCGTTAGGACATACACACACCTTTTTTTTAAGGTGGGAAAAATCACCCAATGACAACCCCCGCTCTTGGGCGGAGCGGGAGATAGTGTCAGACTCTTACTGACTAAACGACCCAGGGTGGTTCCTTCTAGCCTTCATACCGGGGCTCGAGTTCCGTTTCGGATAACCCTGACCCCAGTAGGCTTCGACCCGGCTAGGTCTCTACTGTTGCTGACAACTCCTTGAGGCGCGCAGGAACAGTGCGCGCTGTTGACGACTTGGGCTTGGTCCGGACAGTTACCGGACGGCCGGACAGCGAGCTACCCATTGCTCACTGTCCGCAAGCCCGCGCCTACGGTGGCCGGAAATCGGGATCAGAATCCCGGCGGCGGCGAGAACGCCGTTGCCTGATGCGGTCGGCCTCCTCCTTTGCGAGCATTACTGCTTCCCAAAAGTCGGCGACCGCCTGCCACTCCTCCTCGCTCCGGACCATGGCCTCAACCAAGGCCCGGCGCGAGAGGTCTCCGCCGCCGATCGCCCCCACGAGAGCACGGCGATGCTCCGCCCAAGCAGGGCACACCTCGACTGTGTGCTCCACCATGTCCTCCGGGCGTTCCACGCAGTGGCGACTCCCGGGCGTCTCTTCCGCTTGAATCCGGAACAGGTACCTCCCGAACGTGCCATGTCCGGTGAGAACCTGCGTCATGCGGAAGGTTAGGACGCCGTGAGGTCTTTCCAGGCACGCCTCAAAGAGGGGACTTACCGCCATAATTGTGGCGTGCCCAACATATACACACCTACATATGTGTGTACTATCATTTTGAAAGTTCACCGGTATAAAACATTACATTACATTGAGTCGATAAGTTTGAATTCAAAAGAATAAAATCACAATATTTGAGGTAGATTCTTTGTCAAAGGCTTGCTTCAAGTTGTGTTTCAGTTAAACCAATCATTATTCACGAACTGTATGCCTACAGGAAACAGAAAATACAAAACTATTTCGCGCCACACCGCTTTTATTTTTAATAACTTCCTGAATATAAGCGTATCCTCCAATATCGGAAAGGCGAGAGACGATAAAACCTATCAACCCTTTGCTTGTAATTTTCCTCCTAACCTGAATACTACATTGAACGCAGTTCCGGAAATACTAGAGGCCTCTTTTATGGTACTTTGCACATCCACTTATCTTTTCAGACTGTCGGCGTATATGTGAATATGAATTTTGCACATACGCGTTTATTATTTTTCCTCCAGTTAATTGCTAGGAAAAGAAGGGTTTTCTCAATAAAATACGACCAGATTTTTTATTTAATTGTTCATGTACGCAAAGGGCAACCTCACAGGCGAATTAAAGACTTTATTTAATATTAAAAATGTGGTCAGCAACACACTGGCAACTAATAAGGATATACCATCCATTCTTCTGTACACTCATCACTTGACCCACATACCATACAAAACAGCGCATGATGCGTCTAATGAACAGCTGGAGTGGAACCCGGAATGTTCACGGAAAGAGATTCATTACCCGAGTAACTTTATATTGCATAGAAAGCGCTGCGGCCGCTTTTCTAATTTTGTTTCAGCGGCTGCCGGGGAATAGACACAAATTATAAATGATTGGAACGAGGAATATTTATCGTGTTTATAATACAGGGTTTAACTCGCTGGCGTGTATTGAATTTCTCTTAACGAACAGCGCTTCAAAATGTCTATACCAGGTTTGAAAAAAGAAGAAAAAATCTGTTTTCGTTCGCAATCAACGTTTACTATAGACTCCAATTTACGTGAAACTATGTATTTTAGTATCGTCAACGGTCTGCAAGCGAGCCAGGAATGTTGATTTTTATTTCATCTAATACTAGCTTCAGCCAACGGCTTCGCCCGATTGAAAGTAAAAAATATATAGCCTACGTCACTCAATAATAATTTCAAAAATCGACCCGGTAGTTTTTGAGTTCGTTACTAACAAAAAATCTATTCTTTTGTAATATTAGCCTAGAATTATAGGCAAAAAGACTATAGTTTTATTATATAGCTTTACTATGGTCGTGTTGTTGATTTCGTAGCATATAAAAGCCCTTAAACAGCTTCAATAGGGTTAAAGCTGCCGGTTAAAGGCTCGAGAGTGGCCATATTTTCTCTAGATGACGCTGAATCCAACATTTTTAGTTTGTTTTGTTTTAGTTTATAGGAACATTATGAATTCAAGGAAATTGTATTGATGTATTCCCATTCCACTTAGTCAAATTATTGCCTCAAAAACAATCAAATAGAAATGATATTATAGCTATAATGTTTAAGTATGTATAGCGCTTCGCTACATTTAAACAACTTTTGACGCCTAATTTAGTGTTAACAGACAATGTTTTTAAGTAATATCATTTATTTTATAATGTTGAGTTACTTTCGAAAATTAAAGTCAAATAACACACTTTTATATTTCCCAGTTGTTTAGGAAAAGTTTGTTTCAACATCACCCTTTTTAATAATTAAATAACATGAACATTTTGGAATCGCTTAGAATAATATAAAACTTGGCAAGGTCAGTATAATCATTTAAAATTATATGACTGTATGACTAATTGTTCGATGAGATAAAATAACGGAAATATCTTATGTCTGCAGCTTTAATTAATTTATTTATTTAAATTTTATGTACACATACATAGGTGGATGTAACAAGGAGTTTTATACTAGTCATGTTTTATGTTAAAAATACTAGTAGAATAAAAATGTGCACATTAAATTAATAATAATAACTAGATATTTGAAAAAAAAAAAACGGAGATTAGGTTATAAAAGGTATATGCTAAATATTAAACTAATAAATGCTATGATATCAGGTAAAATAAGTAAGTAAGTAAGGTTTAGTACATGGTGATAAATATTACTTAAATCATTTTAACTAAAAGAACTCAAATAACTCTTAGCATTTGTACTGAAAACCAAACTAAGGTTGAGGAGACTTTAAATAATAGATCCAATCTTTACGCTTTTTTTTTTTTTTTTGATGGGAAATATCATCTTATGACAACCCCCGCTCTTGGGCGGAGCGGGAGATAGTGTCAGACTCTTACTGACTAAAAAACCCATCCCGTTCTTTCAAGCCTTCATACTGGGGCTCGAGCGCCCTTTCGGATAACCCTGGCCCCAGTAGGCTTCGACCCAGCTGGGCCCCTGCTGTTGCTGACAACTCCTTGAGGCGCTTGAATAAAAAGTTATTCTTAGTTTTTTAAATGTCAAGTGTAAGTACATATCATATTATGATTATTATTATTATAACATTCCAGAGTTTTATGGTATGTTACTTCACAAGCAGACCATTAAAAGCTTTTACACTGAACAAGTCTTTTAGAAAGCTACCGAAGTACTTTACAGAAGTAAAGTACGATTACCTAGCCACTTACAGTTTTCTACTGAATTCGATTCTCTGTAAACATTTTACTCGCGTGAAAGCATGTGTCTTTACAGAATGGCTCCTGATCCTTTATGTGAATCGTATCTAAAGAGATCTATTTTAGCAGACATAATACATTGTACTTTATACACTTTTTTCTTCTTTGCAGTTGCTCGAGAGTGAATTAAGAGAAGTGATCAGTTGTGCCGAGTAAAATAAGGTGAGGTTATTTAGTAGTACTATTATTCTTAAAGAAGAGAAAACTATATATTTCATAGACAAACAATTGAAATAAATGTAAAAATGCTTTATAAGTTTGATTTTGCATCTTTAGTTTTTATATCCTATTTTCTATCTATTACATAAGGTAATTTTCACCATAAATATTTTGGACATTAATTGGTCCAATAAAAATTGTTACATCGTTTTTTAGGGTTCCGTAGCCAAAAAACGGAACCCTTATAGATTCGTCATGTCTGTCTGTCTGTCTGTCTGTCCGTCCGTATGTCACAGCTACTTTTTTTCCGAAACTATAAGAGCTATACTGTTGAAACTTAGTAAGTAAATGTATTCTGTGAACCGCTTTAAGATTTTCACACAAAATTAGAAAAAGAGCAATAAATTTTGGGGGTCCCCATACTTAGAACTGAAGCTAAATTTTTTTTTTTCATCAAACCCATACGTGTGGGATATCTATGGATAGGCCTTCAAAAATGATATTGAGGATTCTAATATCATTTTTTTTTAAATTGAATAGTTTATAATATATGGTTGTTTTAGAAGGTATTTTAAAATGAAAAGATTGGCTTATTATACCATTCGGTGTAATAACAGGAGCAAATAATAATTGGAACAAAATCGTATTACTACTATGTACAGGTACATAGTTCTGGGTCAGGACCCAGTTATCAACAACGACCATGTCACATTATACTGTATCATTACTGACAGAATTATAGTTCTCAATAAGGCAGATATAGCGGTAATAGACAGATTAGTGGTGATAGACAAAGTCGCACAATGACAGGCTTTGTTACCATCCCACATGACGACAATCCCATAAAACCTGAGAAACAAAAGCAAATCAAGTATCTATTTTAAACACACAAGATTACTAACATGTGAAATATGGATTTGGCTGGCATTATGCTGATTGTCGTTTTTGCTAACGTTTTGATGACTAAAAGCTTCGACAGATATCTTTCGAAGCTGTCGTTGAGCGGTTCGGTCAAAAGCTTTAAACAGAAGACAGTACTCTTCGAAATGGAGGAAACTCCTGTCTTTAGCCTCCATCTGTCTCTGGGCTATTTTTTTTTTTAATTTTTTTTTATGTTATTTAGGTCGTTTTTTTTTTAAATATCTATATATAGGGTGACTGGTAATTAGTAACCGATACTTAAACACGTAATTGTATTTATGATTACAAACAACTTTCCCAAAGAAATTTTTCTTTTTACTCATTCGTTTTATGTTTTATCACAATAACAAAACGCGGCTAACAGTTGGTCGCAGGCGCGCGCGCGCATTTAAAATAGCTGTTTTGTTATTGTGATATAACTAATGAAAAGAAAGAATGGAAAACTTTTTATTGGCTGGAAGAGGCTCAAACTAACATATTACAAAAATTTTTCATGACAAAAGAAAAATAATATAAAAAGAAAGTTTTTTGGGAAAGATGTTTGTAATTGTGAATACAATGACGTGTATAAGTGTCGGTCACTAATTACCAGTCACCCTATATATAAAAATGAATCCCTATTTCCCTTGGTCACGCCATCACGCGTGAACGGCTGGACCGATTTCGGTAATTCTTTTTTTGTTGTTTGTTATTGTGAGGAGAAGGTTTTTATGAAAAAAAAAAAGTGAAAATTAGGGTAGAGTAGGGTAGAGTTGGGTAGAGTAGGGTAGAGTAGGGTAAAGTAGGGTAGGGTAGGGTAGGGTAGAGTAGGGTATAGTAGGGTAGAGTAGGGTAGAGTGGGGTAGAGTAGGGTATAGTCGGATGGAGTAGGGAAGAGCGGGAGCGAAGCCGCGGGCAAAAGCTAGTAATAGATATATAAGCAAATTAATTGGTACTGAAATATACATAGTTAAATGGATAACCCAATTCTGTTTCTAAAGTTATTGAGCTTCTACTGTAAAGCAAGTTTTGAGCCTAGTTTTGCATTTAAATTGATTACTGAGAGTTTACAAAGCTCGTGGTTTTACTGCGTCCTTCAACCGCTAATGTATGTAACTTTGTTCTACTACTTTTGGTATATACTGTCATATAAACGGTCAATGGTCACTTTCGAAATGTATTTTTTAAGATGATTATCTACGTTTTTTTATTTCTTTTATTATTAGTTGGCTCGAGCTTGATCAATATGTCACCTGATGGTAAGCGACGATGTAGTCGACGATGGATGGATTACACTTGCCTAGAAGCTATTCAGTACCCATAGCCAAGTTTCTAATCTGCAATAGTTAACGCTTGTAGAAAGCTTCAAATGTACGGGAATGACGTCGTCTCAACGCTCAGTCACGTGGTCAGAACAAAAGAATTGGCGACAAGGTCAACTCGAAGCGTTCGACGCAAGTGAAACGGTTGTAACTTGGCTAGGGAGGCTGTTCTCTATTCGCTTCTCGTATGCGTTTCGTCTTCATATTCTGCTATTCGATTTTGACTTAATTCATTAAATCCCAAAGAGCAATGGGAAGGGCTATGCTTCCTTGCGTGATCGAATAAAAAATGAAGATATCCGCAGGAAAACTAAGGATGCCGACATAGCACGAAGAATTGCCAAGCTTAAGTGGAAATGAGCAGGGCACATTGCTCGCAGAACAGATGGCCGTTGGGGCCGAAAGGTTCTGGAGTGGCGACCGCGTACCGGAAGACGCAGCGTTGGAAGGCCTCCTACAATGTGGACCGATGACCTGATGAAAATAGCGGGAAACCGATGGATGCGGGACGCACAGGAACGTTCGATGTGGCGACGCTTGGGGGAGGCCTATGTCCAACAGTGGACGTGTATCGGCTGAAATGATGATGATGATGATTAAACCCCAAGCGTTCGCTCTCTCATTATCTTTCTATTGTATCTCTAATTACGGTATTTGAAAAGTTAAATGCCCCCAGGTTGTAGTTATCACGACACACAGACTCTGGCAGGGTTATCTTCTTCTTTAACTGTATGCACAATGAATGTGTCCAAAACGTTTTTTGCTCATGGCTGGGATTCCCACCATTCAACTACGGATGATGCATTGCTGATAATATGTCATATCCTCTTTTCTCGGGATTACGATGGATGCGAGACGCACAGGACCGTTCGCTGGGGCGACACTTGGGGGAGGCCTATGTCCAACTGTGGACTTTTTAATAATATACCTTATTATATTTAAGAAAATTTTATATCAATCTATTTAATGAATTTGAAAAAGTGTTAAAGAAAACTGTTTTTTAGGAATGTGTTTTCTTGCATAACACAGTTTAGACCGAATTGCGCTTTGATTTTCAATCATTTTGTTCCTTCAATTTCAGTTGGAACGAAACAGTTTGAACAATAAGTCAACACATTAAACTGTTTGCTGCGAATTTAAATTGGCAGCCATATTTAATTTAACGGCTTACTTCACATAATATTGTTTGCGAATTTCACTCGGAAATATTCGCTTAATGTAGTCAAACTTAGCCGCGGAACCTGTACAAGTGTGTAAGTGACGATTAATTTAAAATTTACTTCGCATATCGGTAGGTACGAAATAATTTACTCCAAACCATACTTTGCAAACTGCAAAGTATGGTTTGGAGTAAATTATTTCGTGCTGAGAACTAATTAGCAGGTAACTGTATTGTATGTTATATAGGTACCATGTGTGAATTGTAGCTCTTAAGTAATGACGTATAAATTATATTTATTCGTTACGTCGACTTCTGACTTTGAGAAATGGTTTATTAGGAAACGAGGTAACATTGTTGCAACTTTCAGACACATTAATTTTATTTCTTAATTCAATTTAATATTTTATATTTATTTTGCAAATTTTTAGGGTTCCGTACCTTAAAAGGAAAAACTGAATCACCAATCATGTCCGTCCATCCTGCGATACCTCCACGCGTACCCAAGATAAACGGTCATGACAGACAGATAGACAGACAGACAACAATGTGTTTCGTTTTTTCCTTTTAAGTTACGGAACCCTAACAAAGAGTATTTAGTTACGTAATTTCGATAGAATAGATGTAAGGTTCAAACGAGCTGTGACGGACAGGGGATGAATTTATAGAGGTCTCTAAAAGCCTGAAGGGATCACGAAACATAATGAATGGAATAGATTCGTGTGTTTCAGAATGAATAACAACACCCTTTCGATTGACTCTCAATGAAGTTCAAGTTAACACAGGTTGTAAAGCTATTTGGGCGATCTGTAGTCATCATTATCATCATCAGCCTTTTTAATGTTTCCACTGCTGGGACTCAGGCCTCTTCTCTAGGAGAGGGAATGGACCGTAATCCACCACGCGTGCCGAGTGCGGGTTGGTGGATGTCACATGTCTTCAAGGTTTTTGGTTCTAGGACATGCCAGTTTCCTCACGATGTTATCCTTCACTGTATTTGAGAGCCATGATGAGGAAATAAATTACACAAAGCAATGCGCCTGGTTGGGTCTGAACCCGTGACCTACAACTCGTAAGTCGGGACCGTTACCACTCGGCTACCACTGCTCTCAAATCTGTAGTAAAATATTAATATCCTTTCTTGCTTTATAAATAATGGGCAAAAACTACGGTCGGGCGTTATATCTGTTGGATAACTGCCCGGCAGATGATTTTGGGCAGTTCTATATTTTCAAACCGCGCTGAGAAATTCAATTACGCGATACAAGATTAGTTCTTATGTGACGCCATAGATGTCGCTACACATTTATAGCAGCAAAGCTTTCTAGAAATTATTATGTATTTTTTATTAGTGTTGAAAAAAATTGCACCACACTAATGAGCCTACCACACGCACAAGCTTCAACATAGTTTTGCCTGCGCAGGCCGAATTGTACACAGATCACCGTGTGAGTGGTTGCTAATGGGCCTATTACACGCCCAGGCTTCATCACAGTTTTGCCTGGACATGGAACACCGTGCGTGTGGTTGGTAAAAATCATACAGTTTCATGTACAAACCGGCCTACGCAGGCAAAAATGTGGTGAAGCTTGTGCGTGTGGTAGGCCCATGAGAATTAGATACTTCTGCAGTGTATCCATCATGAGTGCGTTTGCGAACATGTAAACTCATATACACAAAGAACCCAGATCCGAACTGACTATCTAGTCTTTCCTGTTTGACAGTGTAGATCGCACAAATAGTTGTTTGGATATCGAAACCGCGACATCTAGCCCAGCAGCCAGCTGCACGACCGCTGCGCTAACCATACCGCCAATAGGTGTACACGATACATATACATATCATAACACCACGTTTATCATACGTTTATCAGTTGTCTAGTATTCATAACGCAAGCTCTGCTTAGTTTGGGACTAGATGGCGTTGTGTAATAGTTGTGTGGAATATACAATTTTATTTTTAGTATATTCAAAACCTGAAAAACCTGTCTAATATTTTTATGTAAAGAATCTATGTACAAAATTTCAAAACTGTTTTATGAAAAATCACAAAGTTAAGTAAGGAATGGTAACTGGTTGGCGACATAAATACATGGTCACCGGGCTACCCGGGCGACTGAGGGGTTGTTTTGCTTCCAAGCCCAGCTGTGCGCTGGCACTTAATGCCCGCTCTGACCTGCCGTGACCTGTTTTGTACTTAGTGTCGGTGGTGTCCAACTTGTGACCTGTTACAAATATTTTTGGGAAAAAATATAACATGGTGTAAAAATTATTGGAATCGATTCAGTTACTGATTTTGAACAAACTATACTCAGGTTTCGCATATAGGTAAAATAATCTATACATATTAATAAAATTGGAGTGTCTGTTTGTAATATTGAAATAACTGCTTTTTACTACATGCATATGAATATATATACGGTACATATACCAAAATAACACTTTTTACAATATTTGTCTGTCTGTCTATCTGTCTGTCTGTCGGTCTATCTGTTTGTTTGTCCGGGCTAATCTCTGAAATGGCTGAACCGATTTTGACGAGACTTTTTTTGGCAGGTAACTGATGTAATAAGGAGTAACATAGGCTACTTTTATTTTGGAAAAAATAAATTCAAAATCCTGTTGTCCACGCGAACGAAGTCGTGGGCACAGCTGTATAAAGTTATACACTGCTATCTAATGTCTAAGAAAAACCCAAGAGCTAATAGCATCAAGGGACTTGAAGCACTTATTGAGTTTCCTTAAGTGGTTTATTCCATTTATAAATACAAAAGATATACAACATGAAGAAAATTATATCCAAAATAACACTATGTTACGTATAACAACCGCTCTGCGTCTAGAAAAGTATGGAATCATCGTCAAATATGTATGACAGGCCCAATTTCAACCGTTGTACGAGTGAAATATTACATCAGGTGTTTTATTTACTGTTTCAGAAGTACGTAAGGCTTATTTTCGTGATTTATTATTATTTTTTCGTTATATACTCGGTTTTTACGAGTCCAATAGAGAAAATTTGCATCATAACCACTTTTATTTGAATGTGATTTCATTATTGTATTCACGTTTCTGTTTAAGTGTTCCGTTTGCGAATGTTCTTAATATAAAATAAAAAATAAAAAAAAATATTCCGCGTAGATTTTTTATAAGTTTATTTATATTTATGTATCTACTAGCTGTGCCCGCGACTTCGCTCGCGTGGATTATAGGATTTTGAATTTATTTTTTCTAAAATTAAAGTAGCCTATGTTACTCATTATTACATCACCTACCTGCCAAAAAAAATCTCGTCAAAATCGGTCCAGCCATTTCAGAGATTAGCCCGGACAAAAAGACAGACAGACAGGCAGACAGATAGATAGACAGACAAAAATTTGTAAAAAAACGTTATTTTGCTGTATGTACCGTATAAAATATTCATATGCATGTAGTAAAAAGCAGTTACTTCAACATTACAAACAGACACTACAATTTTATTTATATGTATAGATGTGTGTGATAAATAAGTTGTGTTACCTTTTTGGTGTACGATATAATTTATTCTGTTCTAAATTCAATTCATTGAAAATAATAAGCACCTACCGTGGCTTGCTACTTAGTTGATAGACCTTTTTTTTCGTTGGCATGGACATGTCTGATTTAGCAGACATAATAAGTATTCATATATGTATTATAAAATTACTTATTTATCAAATCCAGGCCGAAACAAACCTGTCTACATATCTTTTTATGTAATATTAATTATCAAAGTAACTTCTTCTGCTCTGGATGGAGCTTAAGGGCGTGTTAGATTTTATTACGGTCCACCCACCACCCACCTTTGTTTCAACAGTTGCCCTTTACGTTCCAGAGCTATAACTTTTTAGAAAATTTCCGCTAAGAATATACTTATCAGTGACTTTCAATAATTTCTTGACAATTAAATAATTCAACCGTATTAAAATTGCTTTCAAAAGATACTTACTTAAATAAACTTTATACAATTGAACCCTTTTTAATAATAAAATGAAAATAGGAAATCATTGCTCATGAACATTTGAGTGATGCCCAAACAATTTGAATGAGCAATTAGGAAACCGCAACTGTTTGTAAGACGACAGAGTTTGATTTTTTTGGTGTAAATATTAAAATTAATTACCTCACAAATTTCGGAAAATTCAGTGATCAAAGGTTCAATCGTGAAATGTATAACTTTGGGTATTTACGACGCAGTTTTTGTGGGTTATTCCCTGAGTACCCCGATTTCCGAAGACCTCGTTCCGGAGAACCCACTGCGACAATAATATTGTCTTTTTTTAAATATTAAATGCATAGTACTGTATATTTTTGAAACGACAATATTTTATAATGCCTAAACAATAATCAGGTGTTGAGAAGAGTTTTTTTTTTTCATTAAAATAGTTGACCTTACTTAATTCTAGTTAACCAGTTAGGCATTGGGGATAGTTTCAAAGCTAGGTAAGGGCTCCATAGTGAAGAGTCTTCTAACAATACGATTCGTGTCCAAGAGTAGTTACTCTCTACATCAAACCCTTGACCCAACTTCCTAACGAGAACCTCTTCAGGTGACAAACAATGCTTTGACAGTGAAACTATTGTTATACTTTAAATTGGCAGTTGGCAATACAGAAGACGATATTTTTGTGACTTTATCACTTAAAGCTTAATTTTTTATGCATCTATCATATATTATTTATTTTAAAACACCCAGGGATAAATCCCCAGTATTTTAAAATACTGACTAATTTATAGAAAAATGATCGACAGATTAACAGCTTAAAAGTTGCTAATTTGAGATTTCTCTCTTTGAGAAGTGGCTGGAAAGACCTCACAGCGTTCTCACCTTCAGCATGACGCAGGTTCTTGCCGAACATGTTCAGTTTGGGAAGTTCCTGCACCAGATTGGTGTGAAAGTGACGCCCGGATGTCGCAATTGTGTGTACCACCCGGAGGGCACGGTAGAACATACGGCAGATGTGTACCTTGCTGGGGCAGAACACAGCCGTGGTCTCATGGGGGCGATCGGTGACAATGATCTCTCGCACCGTACCTTGGTTCAGGCCAGGACGATCAGACGGCGAGCTACCTACTGCTCACCGTCCGCAAGCCCGCGCCTACGGTGGCCGGAAATCGAGATCGGGATACGGCGGCTGTGGCGTAAAGGTCGCTCCCTCGGACGTGCATTTGAGGCCTCCTTCTTTGCTAGCATTAATTCTTCGCAAAAGGAGGCAGCCGCTGCCACTCCTCTTCGCTTCGGACCATAGAAATCTCCTTTCTTATGTCTATGCTTTGGACCATAGCCTGTACCAAGGCCCGGTGCGAAATTGAGAAAAGGCTATGGAAATGATAATGATGTTCTTTATAGGCAAAAACAATGTACATACATAACCCAATGGTTAAAAATATAAACAAAACACTACTGGATGTAATCTTCAGATTGAGCGGATGAATCACGAGAGGGGATGCGACAAACTAATATCCTACCACAAATGGAAATATATTGCCTCTTGTGTATAACGACAAAGACTTTTTTAATATACATTCTCTGACTATGAAAAATTGTCGTAAATTAAATAAAAACATCGTGAAGCACGTATGTGCTGCTTCAGGATTTTTTTATTTCGTTTGATTTATTATTTAAAGGAGATAATTTTAATCAGCAGGAACAGTGGTAGCCGAGTGGTAACCGCCACGACTTACGAGTTGTAGGTCGCAGGTTCAAACGCAGCCAGGCGCATTACTATTTATAATTTTCATCACCATTTCCATCAAAACGGTGAAGAAAAACATCGTGAGGAAACCGGCATGTCCTAGAACCAAAAATTCGAAGAGAAGTGATCTTTCAAAATGTAAATTTCTTCAGAAAAGACACAATTGGACTGAAACAATTTGCCTGCTACGGTTTTCCCGTGCGATTATAATTTAGGTATCTTTAGGGCTAGAGTTAATAGGCTCTTAATAAACTAGTGCGCCTCACCATCAACGATTGCATCACTGGTTAGATGTGATCATGCAGTCAAGCACTAGCTTATATCATTAAAAATAATAGGATTCCTTCGACTCTTACTAGGTCATTGGTCCACCTTATGGGAGCCCTTTCAACGCTGCCCGTCGACTATCTGTTGATTGAGCAATATATCTTGCCCATAGCTCTTTGATTTTTGCGATTCCACGGACCATGCCCATAGTCTTGGTTCTCCTGGGGATATCTTCGTTCTTATTCAAAATTGAATAGGAAACCATTGTACTTAATTTTTTATTTTTTTTATTTTGTATTTTAGAGTTCATAAAGTAAATACAGAGTTATAAAGAAAATACCACTTTTTTTGTAGTGGGGAAATCATCCAATGACAACCCCCGCTCTTGGGCGGAGCGGGAGATAGTGTCAGACTTTTACTGACTAAAAACCCATCCCTTTCGGATAACCCTGGCCCCAGTAGGCTTCGACCCGGCTGGGTCCCTGCTGTTGCTGACAACTCCTTGAGGCGCGCAGGTACGGTGCGCGCCGTCGACGACTTGGGCTTGGTTCGGACAGTTACCGGACGGTCGGACAGCAAGCTACCCATTGCTCCCTGTCCGCAAGCCCGCGCCTACGGTGGCCGGAAATCGGGATCGGAATCCCGGCGGCGGCGAGAGCGCCGTTGCCTGATGCGGTCGGCCTCCTCCTTTGCGAGCATTACTGCTTCGCAGAAGTCGGTGACCACCTGCCACTCCTCCTCGCTTCGGACCATGGCCTGAACCAAAAAGAAAATACGACTGGCACTTAAACTAAGATGACTTTCTTTAATTCTTGGAACTTACTAATAAACTCTTGAAGTCAATATCTAATTCTATTCTATTGAGAATAGAATTTAAAATATTTAAAATCACTTTAGTGAGAGTCGGACTAACGCACGAACGGTTCCGTATCATTATCTATAAAATCGGCAAAAAATCATGTTTGTTGCGTGGCAGCTCTCTTAAATATTTATTTCATTCTATATTTTAATATTTATTGTAATAGCGACAATAGAAATACAACATCTGTAAAATATCAACTGTCTAATTATCACGGTTCATGAGATACAGCCTGATGACAGATGACCCGACAGACGAACAATGGAGTCGTAATAAGAACCCCTTGGGTACGGAACCCTAAAAATTCACTTCAAGCTCAGTACTTAATATTAACTTTTTTGCCAGCCATTAGAAAATGTTGGGTATTCTTTTTTATTCGCTTTGTATCAAAGTTATTTTCATTCTTCATTAATGATAGAAATTTTATGTAACACAAAATGAGATGAATTCCATAAATTCGTCGGGAACTATTTTTGCATTGTTATTTGATCTTTATTAGTACTCAATGTCATAAATTAGTCTGCATTAAGTTTGTATATTACTAGCTTTTTCCCCCAGCTTTACCCGCGTACCAACATAAAACATAGCCTATGCCACTCAAAAATAAAGCAGTTTTGTAACAATGAAAAAATTTTAGTAAACGGACCAGCACTTTCAGAGATTACCTCCTTCAAACAAAAAAAAAGACAAACTTTTATAATGTTAGTATACAACGTGCCGTTTTGAAACTGCACAATATTTCAGGAGGTTGTAATAAAACTCATAAATAATCATATAAAAATACAATACCTGGTCAATAATCAGTAATACTTGTTAATGGGTGTGCCGTGCGGGAGATGATTGGTGCTTTATGAAACTATCGTTGCGTGTATGTGTGTGAAAGCGCGGTTTAAATAATGGTGCGTTTGTGTGTGTGAAAACGCGGTTATAAGGGAGGTATCAGACTGGCTGCGTTTTAAAAAAAGGTAGTTCACACATACCGATTTCCATAAATAAGAAAAAAATTACCTACTCATTTTATTATTGATTCAGGTCGAGAGTCACTAACATAATTACCTCCTGAAATTTTTTGCACCTTTAAAACTGCACCTTGTATATGATAATAATAATAAACCTTTTATTTCCACATCTTATTAAATTACATTTCAAATGTTTGTTAGAGTTAGTAGGTACGTTCAACTTATGAACCTAGTGTTAGTAAGGTTAGTTTTGCTCCGGGGATGTGGATCCCGTATGGGTAAAGGCCTCCTCTGTCTTCTTCCAGACATCTCTCTCTCTAGCGAGGGTCATCCAGTCTTGCCCTGCTTCCTTAACGATATCATCAGTCTACCATTTTGGAGGTCTGCCTACATTTCTTTTTCCTGGTGGTCTTTTCCAACGGGTCACTTTGATGGTCTATGAACCTCGAGACACAGACATAGACTTAGACTCTTAAGAACTAAGTTAGTGTAGATTTATTGTTAAAGATACGCAAATTGTTTTTATTGTACAATTGTCACGCAAATTACCATTTTTACACAATCATTGAATTAATGAGCACAATACAAGACCAAGTACAATGAAATCCGTTTCAAAATCAACTTGGATGCTCATTGTTCAACAAATTGCGAGTTCGTTAACTAATTCACTTCGTTTCAAAGTCCACTTATTATAAAACTCGGGAGTTACTCGTCTGAATAGATCAATAAGAAAGTTTTAAACAGAATTTAAAATTAGATTCAACTGGAATGTTCTAATAATAGAGGTGAGAGAGTTTTCACATCATTATTTTATAAATCCACGGAGTTAGTAACTTTTGCTGGAGTGCACTTTTTAATACTTAAATGTGGTTGGAAAATTTTATTTGTAAATCAGTTTTTGTTTACAACAGACATTGGAGCATTGAATTGGATTTTTTTTTGAATTGTTGGAAGGCCTCCCATAAGATGGACCGATGACCTAGAGAGCATCGTGGGAATGCAATGGATGCAAGACGCATAAGACCGGTCATTGTGGCGACACTTGGGGGAGGCCTGGTGATGGTGAAGGATGTCCAATAGTGGACGTCTTTCGGCTGAATGATGATGATGGTGAAGAACATTGAAGACCAGGAACTTTAGCACTGGGACACGGTGGAGTATACGGTGGAGGTCTGCTCCACTTAGACGGAGCATCACCGTGTCCTTGATGAAGCTCGGCAGCAGCAGCGGCTACTTCTCGCGTCCGGCCCTGGTTCCAGGGCCTTTTTTTTTTTTTTTTTTTTTTATGGTGGGAAAAAATCATGCATTGACATCCCCCGCCCTTGGGCGGAGCGGGAGATAGTGTCAGACTCTTACTGACTAAAAGACCCACCCCGTTCCTTCTAGCCTTCATACCGGGGCTCGAGCGCCCTTTCGGATAACCCTGGCCCCAGTAGGCTTCGACCCGGCTGGGTCCCTGCTGTTGCTGACAACTCCTTGAGGCGCGCGGGAACAGTGCGCGCCGTCGACGACTTGGGCTTGGTCCGGACAGTTACCGGACGGCCGGACAGTGAGCTACCCATTGCTCACCGTCCGCAAGCCCGCGTCTACGTTAGCCGGAAATCGGGATCAGAATCCCGGCGACGGCGGCGGCGATAACGCCGTTGCCTGATGCGTTCGGCCTCCTCCTTTGCGAGCATTACTGCTTCGCAGAAGTCGGCGACCGCCTGCCACTCCTCCTCGCTCCGGACCATGGCCTCAACCAAGGCCCGGCGCGAGAGGTCTCCGCCGCCGATCGCCCCCACGAGGGCACGGCGATGCTCCGCCCAAGCAGGGCACACCTCGACTGTGTGCTCCACCGTGTCCTCCGGGCGTTCCGCACAGTGGCGACACCCGGGCGTCACCTCCGCATGAATCCCGTGCAGGAAACTCCCGAACGAACCATGTCCGGTGAGTACCTGCGTCATGCGGAAGGTAAGGACGCCGTGAGGTCTTTCCAGCCACGCCTCAAAGAGGGGACTTACCGCCATGATTGTGGCGTGCCCAGCACTGGGTTGCGATAGTCGTTGACGCCATTTCACCATGAGATCCCGCCGGAGCTCTGTCCGCCATGCCGTGACCTGTCGCGGCAGCGGACTTTCACCCCGGCGTTGCATCTCCACGCGCATATCGTGCATGTGTGCAAGGACTGTTGCCTCCAGATCCCACGGTGGTAGGCCAGCCAGAAGGCTCGCCGCTTCGCGGGAGACCGTGCAGTATCCCCGCACCATCCTTATCGCCATGACCCTCTGACAGGCGTTCAGTATGGCCGCCGGTTGCTTTTTCAGCGACGGCGCCCACACCGGCGCCCCGTAGAGGGCCATGGACCGAACGATCCCCGCGTAGAGCCTCCGGCAGGAGGCATCTGGACCCCCAAGGTTGGGCAGGAGCCGCTTGAGCGCAGCCCCAGCCCGGTTGAGTTTGGGAGCCAGACGTCGGAAATGCTCCACGAAATTCCACCGGCTGTCGAGGACGAGTCCCAGGTACTTCATCGTCGCTGGTTCCAGGGCCTAGTACAGAGCGAAAGGGAAGCTCCTTCTGCGAAGTAGCAATGCCAGCAATGGAAGTGGCTGAAACCATAAGGCAGAGTTTAGCGTCACGCATCGGCCCGCGCCGGAGACGCTTCGGGTATTGGAAAACGTAGGGCGATTCCTGGGCACCGTAGTCGCGAGTTTGTAGACTACGAGCAATAAGTATCTTGCCGTCCAATATGGACCGAGCTGTGGTCGGCGCCGACGGCGCTTTGTGTTCCAAGCACGCCTCATAGTGATGTCAGATTGACGGGGCCAATTACGGCTGATGCCTGTCAAGATTGTGGATTGTTTGAAAGATTTACCATCGCACTTGCAAAGGGCAACTGATGGAACACTGTGAGTATTTAGTCAGTAAAAGTCTGACATTCTCTCCCGTTCCACCCAGAGCAAGAGAAGTTATTGGATGATTTCCGTAAAAAAAGGAACTTTATTACCTAAATTAATTAAAATTGCATTTTTTTTTCATAAGTTAGTAAGTCGAATTTGAAAATGTTATGAAACTAAACGTTAAAAAAACACACACACACATAAGGTCTACATGAAGCGTCAGTGTAGTTTCAATAAAAAACTTGCAAGTATGAAGTTTCTTAAAGGTTTCAAACCATTTTTTAAATAAAAACTTATTTGTAATTGAATCCAGTAATCATTATTCAAAAAACGTTCTTTATAATTAAAGTTTAGAGTCTTAAAGTTACTTGACACAAGTTTACAAAACGAAATTGAAGAATTTTAACGAAGCTAAATTCAAATTTTCAGATAGTGATAGGGCTTAGATGTCTATATTAATTCCAGCTTTAACTAGGCAATGATTAATTCAGTTTCTAATCTGAATGATTGCTTAGCTAATCTAAGCAATCTCAGTAGAGGTTTTTTTTTTAGATTAATTAGATTCATGAGACTTAGATTTTGATATTTTTCAAACAGTTCTTTTAAAATAGTTTTCATTATAATTATAGCAAAATTATAATCATAATTTATGAAGTCTAGGTAAGACGTAATATTTTAGTTTTATTTTATAAGACAAATTAATCAAAGATATTTTAATAAACTTTATTGTTTAATTTAGTTATACTAGTAAATTTGTTTTTTTTTTTTTATTGACAGTCCCGCGTCCACTATCTCACCTGATGGTAAGCGATGATGTGGTTCCCAGTGGAGCACCCTGGCTCAGAAGTAACCTTTACTCTCGACTTTAAAGACCCCTAGGTTGTAGCTATCAGGAAACATAAACTCTGGTATAATCATCGTCATCCGGTTGAATTACATCCACTACTAGGTATGTGCATGATTTTTCAAATAATTATTTTTTCAAAAAACACTAAATTGTAGAAAAAATCTTTTAAATATGGCAATTCAGGTGTTTGCATCCGCTTATACCAATTTTCAATTGTTCTTGCATTGGATGTCCCAATTTTGATGACTGAATACATAAATCAAAAAGTCAATAGATGACGCAGATATCGGTTCCAAAAAAAAACATTATTTATTTTTCCCGTGGAATCTTCAATACAATTTATGAATATGTACTATCATTATCATCATTCCGCATCTCGATTAGTGTGGTATATGCACAGCATGATTGCTTTTTCCACACATTTCAATTTATTATGACTTTAATAATCACCGCCTTTCCAGCTGAATTTAAAAAATCTAATAAAATAAAAAAGGCGCAAAACAATTGGATTTATTCCTATTAATTTACAATTTCACACTAATTTACTTTATTTACTTTATTTATTACAGCCTGGAGGACTTACAGGTTAACAAACTAAAAATAGAAATAAATATAAACGACAGAAATAATACCGATATAAAACTAGTCTGTCAGCGACATCACTTGCGTGAATGTAGTAAATTATACTAAGAAAACATACTTTAGGCATAAAAAGCTTCGATTTAATTTTAATTTGTTTTATTTGATTTTAATTTATTTTATTAATTTTAATGTATTGTTATGTGGTGCGTGTATTTAATTCTGAAAATGGGTACCTATATTTGGCCTGAATAAAAGTTATTATTATTATTTTATATATATTTGTTATTTCTTCACGCTCAAAATTTTGAACAGATTTAGACGATATTTGGCATATGGGTAGATCATGTCCTGGATAGCACATGAGACACTTTTTATCTTGGGAATATTTATGCAAGCAAAGCCGCTGGCAGAAGCTAGTATTAAATGACAACTTTCTGCATATACAATCGACACTTAAAAATCCGAATCGAATTGAAATGAAACACTTAAATCACTGTAAGCATCATTGCCAGTACTAACTCTCGCCTAATTTACGTCTTTGTTGGCCATAAACATAATGCTAGGGAGTTTGTTGGCGTATTAAAACTTTATTGTAGGCCAGATCTCGGCTTAAAACATTGTATTAAGGCCTAGACTATTTGTTTCGTTTGATTCAGGACGTAAACTGTGATTGATTTTATTACACAAGGAACTTAAAATGTACGATACAGTGCTTAAAATATAATGTTGTTTAATTTATTCAGTAGATACTTCTTTTTCTTGTTAATTCAAGATTCATGTTTCAATTGAAGAAGATTTGTTTTTAGAATTATTGTTGCTGTGAGCAGTTATTGTAGTTACACCTGGAGGATTTATATTGGTTAACTAAAATCATCATCCTCTCTCTAGCTTTTTCCCAACTGGCTTCCAATCTAATCGGATGCGGCTAAATACTCATGTTTTACATGGGCGACCCACTACAGAGAGAGGCCGCGGCGTTATGCGAAAGACCGCAGCTTTATGCGAAAGGCCGCAGCTTTATGCTGAGCGTTCGGCAGTTTTGCGCGGAAGGGATGCATATCTTTCCTCGATTGATGTTAAATTATGTTTGTTAGCTAGTTTTAAGATTGCGTCTTTTTTCGCGTGAAAACTCTTTTTCTTTCTTTTTTTTTACTTTTTACAGCCTAGCAGACCTCTACATCCCGGTTACTGGACAAAAAATTCTCCTTGGATAGACAGATGTTCTAACTTTCTGACGTCTGACTATCTGTAATGACTGACAAAAATTTACGAATAAGAACTGAAGGATCAACAGCTTTAGCTGGCACGGTTTTCAGTAATATTCTATATAAACTTAAAAAAGGACATAATATTAATATTGAGAAATTCAAATTTGTACTTACCCGGTTTTAAAACTGTGACCTCATTCGAAAGGCGGTTAAGGGCACTGGGCCATTACGGTATTGGTTAATTAAAATGGGGTCAGGATTATTTTTTTATGGGTAACAAACTTCTTCAACCGTATATCAACTATATTTTACTCATCTTACTTTAACTAATTAGGCCGAATATTGGAAGTCTCACGTAAAATATCAGGCTCATCCTAATAAACCGATCTTATTTAAAAAAAAAGACTCCATGATCCTCGTACGACATTCTCATGCAAAGTTAACTTCAGATTACATACGGACGTGAAAAAACGTACTGATTTGCATTCCATCTCAATGTGAAACGTACCAAATTACGAGATAGAACTCACTTGGCTCAAAGAAATATTGGGTCTCTTTACTAAGCTTTATGGTAAGCCGGACTAAAAAAGGGTTGAGCGCCTCTGTTTTAAATAATAAATGTATTTCACGCCAAGAAGGTCAACATATCACAGTTTCGTGTAGTTCGGTGTAGGTACCGTAATATGTTTTAGAAGTGCTGTCATAGTTTTGAAAGTAATGTTTCAAACTTATAAATTTTGTAAAGAACTTCTCGGTCTAGTTTTCTCCTTAGGGTTTGTATTTCTAAGATTATTATAATGACTACGTTATGTTATGAGTAGGAGTGAGGAGGAATGGCAGGCGGCCGCCTCCTTTTGCAAAGCAGTAATGCTAGTGAAGAAGGTGGCAGGACGCGTGAGGGAACGGACTTTCTCACACCCCAGACACCGGGATCCCAACCCCGATTTTCAACTACCGCAGGCGTGGGTGTGCGGCGACGATCAATGTGTAGCTCGCCGTCCATAGGGGCCCGGAAGTGCCGAAGCCTACTGTGACCATGGGTTCGCTTTCGAAAGAGAAAACCGGGGTTCTGAAACGCAAAGAAGTAACATAGAAGTGGGTTCGAGTCACTAAAAGTCTGACACGTCTTCGCACTTCGCTCAAGTACGGGGCAAAAAATTGAATGACTTCCCACCTAGAAAAAAACCCAAAAGTTTTATTTTAAATACACCATGTACGTGCACTTTTGAACTGTCAAGGTCGGTTAGTCATAAAAAAGGGTGTAGCTATTCGCTATTTAAGCATTGGTTTGGTTCTTTTAATAGTAAGGTGTAGGTAGCTGAAGACAATAACAACGTGTCCTATTACTTGCGACTTTAACTTGAAAGAATGTGGGTGTACACCTGTTCCACAGCTGTCAGGGGATACATGCGTCATATTATAAAATGGCTGTAATAACAAAAGACATGGAATTATAGGAAATCCACAATTCAATATCACGTACGATTTAATTTGATTCGCAACGTCTATTTCTGTGCTTATGATTTGGTTCGAAAAAGGAATGTTCCGTGATAATTATGCTTAGCGTAACTTTTGTTTTAATAAGTAGAACAGTTATATAAACTTGTATAGATTATTATAAACTAGTGCTTAACTGCGATCCCTTCAGTAAGTAAGCAGTGTTACAATCGTTGATGGTGAGTCGCACTAGTTTATTAAGAGCCTATTTACTCTAGCTTTGAAGAGACCTAAACTATAATTGTACAGGAAGATGGCAGCAGGCAAATTGTTCCAGTCCAATAGGTCTTGTGTGTATCCAACTCTCTTTCCAATTTAGCTGGGGTCGTTCTTGTACGTCTGCACCAGAAAGCTGGCTTTGTTCTGGCTTATCTGATGTATTCAGACCAAGTGGGTCCGAGTAGCTGGATCTTTTTTGCGTATTTTACCATCAGTTCTACTAGTCGACCTTATGGTGGAATAAAGATTGAATGATTTTAATGTGTAATGTTTTTAAATATACAATTGAGGGATGTAATTTTTTTTGCAATTTATATTTTCATGTAATTTGTAATCTATACAATTATATCAAAGGAAAAACTGAGTGATATCAACGTATAGTCGAAACTATTGGGAAAAGCATGAAATTTTGCAAAAGGTTTCCTTTTGTGCACTAAGCACTAAGAGAGGATATTCCAAAATAGACCCCTTAAAGAGATGAAATAGAGTTACAAAATTTGTACGGAGAAGTCTACTTTCACGCGGTCGAAGTCGCTGGCAGAAGCTAATTTATAATTTATATTTCTTGAAATAAAATTATTATTTCGTTTATTCAAACATTAACATATAAATTATATTTTTAAATATTCAATAAAAATAAAAAATATTTAAAAATATAAAAAATAGTAGCCCACCGGTATCGGGAACAGGGTCCAAGCTACCGACGGTCAGGGCTCCAGAGAAAGGAACCTCCTGACTATACGAGCCTTTTTTTTTTTTTTTTTTTTCGATGGGAAAAATCATCTTATGACAACCCCCGCTCTTGGGCGGAGCGGAAGATAGTGTCAGACTCTTACTGACTAAAAAACCCATCCCGTTCCTACAAGCCTTCATACTGGGGCTCGAGCGCCCTTTCGGATAACCCTGGCCCCAGTAGGCTTCGACCCGGCTGGGCTCCTGCTGTTGCTGACAACTCCTTGAGGCGCGCGGGAACAGCGCGCGCCGTCGACGACTTGGGCTTGGTCCGGACGGTTACCGGACGGCCGGACAGCGAGCTACCCATTGCTCACTGTCCGCAAGCCCGCGCCTACGGTGGCTGGAAATCGGGATCGGAATCCCGGCGGCGGCGGCGAGAGCGCCGTTGCCTGATGCGGTCGGCCTCCTCCTTAGCGAGCATTACTGCTTCGCAGAAGTCGGCGACCGCCTGCCACTCCTCCTCGCTCCGGACCATGGCCTCGACCAAGGCCCGGCGCGAGAGGTCTCCGCCGCCGATCACCCCCACGAGGGCACGGCGATGCTCCGCCCAAGCAGGGCACACCGCGATTGTGTGCTCCACCGTGTCCTCCGGGCGTTCCGCACAGTGGCGACACCCGGGCGTCACTTCCGCTTTAATTCGGAACAGGAACCTCCCGAACTTGCCATTTCCGGTGAGGACCTGTGTCATGCGGAAGGTAAGGACGCCGTGAGGTCTTTCCAGCCACGCCTCAAAGAGGGGACTTATCGCCATAATTGTGGCGTGCCCATGACGGGGTTGCGATAGTCGCTGACGCCATTCCACCATGAGATCCCGCCGGAGCTCTGTCCGCCATGCCGTGACCTGTCGCGGCAGAGGACTTTCACCCCGGCGTTGCATCTCCACGCGCATGTCGTGCATGTGTGCAAGGACTGTTGCCTCCAGATCCCACGGTGGTAGGCCAGCAAGAAGGCTCGCCGCTTCGCAGGAAATCGTGCGGTATCCCCGCACCATCCGAATTGCCATGACCCTCTGGCAGGCGTTCAGAATGCCCGCCGGTCGCTTTCGCAGCGACGGCGCCCACACCGGCGCCCCGTAGAGGGCCATGGACCGAACGATCCCCGCGTAGAGCCTCCGGCAGGAGGCGTCTGGACCCCCAAGATTGGGCAGGAGCCGCTTGAGAGCGGCCCCAGTCCGGTTGAGTTTGGGAGCCAGACGTCGGAAATGCTCCTCGAAATTCCATCGGCTGTCGAGGATGAGTCCCAGGTACCTCATCGATGTCCCGACGCCGATGCGAACTCCTCCTACCGTTAGTTGGGAACCCGACGGTGGCGCGTTCCGACGGCCGCGACCGTGAAAACACATGGCCTCGGATTTGCGCAGCGCCACCTCGAGTCCCAACTCCTGGATCCTACCAACGACTATCGCAACCCCGCGTGTCGCTAAAGCGGCCGCCGCCCGGTACGACTCTCCCTGCGCTAGAACCAGCGTGTCGTCTGCGTAGCAGACCACGCTGACCCCGTCAGGGAGGTCGCCCCGCAGCACGTAATCGTACCCGATGTTCCACAAGGGTGGCCCTAGTACCGACCCCTGCGGAACACCGCACGACATCTCCCGACGTTTCCAGTCTCCCTGGTGACCGGGGTAGACAATATACCTGTCCGACAGGTAGGCCTCGACTACTCGACAGAGGTATTCGGGCACCCGGTGGTACCGGAGTGCCCTCCGGATCGTACTCCAGGGCAGGGAATTGAAAGCGTTGGCAATGTCCAAGGACACTGCCACGACACACCTACCCTGGGACACCGCATCCCCCGTCGTGAGGGCTCGCACGCGCATGATGGCGTCCACCGTCGAGCGCATCCTGCGAAAGCCGAACTGTCCGTCCGAAAGGTCCGGCCCCACCCGTGAAAGGCGCGCGACGAGGCGGCTCGCAATCACTCTTTCAAAGATCTTGCCCACCTCGTCGAGCAGCACAATGGGCCGGTACGCGGACGGAGAGTCCGCAGGGCGCCTTGGCTTCGCGATGAGGACCAGTTTCCCCGTCTTCCAGCGAAGTGGGAACTGGCCCCTCTCCAAGCATGCGCTGAAGAGCCCTCTCAGTCGAGGCCCGAGAGACCCCATGGCCAGGACCCAGGCTTTCCCAGGCAAGCCATCGGGTCCTGGGGCGGCGTTCATGGCACTCAGCCTTTGCACCGCCACTCTCATCTCTGCCTCGGTCACCTCTGGAGCATTATCGTCGTCGTCGCTATTGCGGTCCGCGTCAGACACCGCTGGCGGAGGCGGAGCCATGGGCGGGGGGGAGTGTTCCCCTCGCGCAGGGAACAGAGCGCTCACCACACCCTCCACGAGTTGGGGCCGGAGACTCTGAGTCAGCGGGGGAGCCCAGGGGCGCAGTTTCTCCCGTATCAATTTGTACGGGTGCCCCCACGGGTCCGCGTTCAGAGACCCCAGCCACACGTCGCGGGCCTCGAGTTTGGCCCGCTTAATCTCCGCTCGGAGGGTGTGTTTTGCCTCTCTGTAACCTTCGTACAGCTCCGCTTCTCTGGCCTCCGCATCCGGCGCGCGGATGCGGCGCCTGCAGTATCTGGCGTACCGGCGTCGCGCGTGATTGCACGTGTTGCGCAGTGCAGCGATTTCCGGCGACCACCAGTACACCTGGCGCTTAGCACGTCCTGGACGGACTCGGGGCATTGCCGCATCGCAAATTTGCGACATGGCCTCCCGGAACCACTCCGCCTCGACGTCGATGTCGACAGGCCTGTCCGGTGCTTGCACCCAGGCCTGTACCGTCGCGGCTTCCAGGAGGAGCTCCCGGTCCATCTGCTTAAGCGCCCACCGCGGACCGCAAGGGCTCTGTCGGACCGGCGCGGCCGAGGTTTCGGCGGAGACGTCCAACCGGATATACCGGTGGTCGGAGTACGTCTCCACCTCCTCCATAACGCGCCAGTCGACGACACGCGGCGACAGAGCGGGGCTGGCGAACGAAAGGTCCACCACTGATTCACCCCGCCTCCGCACCAACGTGGGGACAGAACCCCGATTCAGGACGACCAGGCCCAGCTCCAAGGCCCAGTCCTCCACCAACCGACCCCGTGTGTTCGTGCGCCGGGAACCCCAAGCCGTATTCCAGGCGTTGAAGTCCCCACAAACGACCACGGGGAGGGTACCAAACCCAGCGACGACGACACTTAGCTCCATAAGGGAGACATGGAGTTCGTCGGGAGTTCTGGTCGGGGACAGGTAGACGCCTACCACTGCAATGTCCCCGACCCGTGCTGCCACGCAACCCCGTCCCCTCGCAACAGCCTCGAGGGGCGGGGTACCGGCGGCGGCCGACGAAATTAGCGTCACCGAGCCGTCCAGGTCCTGAACCCAGCGGGGATGGACGTAGTACGGCTCGGAGACGACGGCGACATTGATCGACCACTGCGCCATGCTCTGGAGCAACAGATCCTGAGCGGGGGCGCAGTGGTTGATGTTCGCCTGGAGGAGACGTAATGGTGTCCTTATTGACATTCCATTACAGTCTCCTCCCGAGCCCCCTGTGAGGGCACCGCCGCGGCGGGAGCGGCGGCGACAGCGGCGGCAGCCAAGACGGTGGCTGCTGCGGTGAGGGTGTCAGGGTGGATGAGCCTGACTTTGCCCTTGGCCTTGGCGGGGGGGTCGCAGGACCTGCCCCCAGCCCGGTGGTCGGCCGGCTTGCCTGCAGCCGCACATGCGTAGCAGTGCGGCTTTGCACGGCATTCAACGGCCTTGTGCCCGGGCTGTCCGCACTGGTGGCAGCGGTCACTGCGGTCCTCTGCGGCGCAATAGGCCCCCACGTGGTGCCCCACGTGACAGCGGTAGCACCGCAGAGGTCTGGGCTCCAGCAGCTTTACCTGGGCCGAAACCCAGCCCACCAACAGCCTTCGGCCCTCGGCCGTGATGGCCTTGGCCGCCGACACGGGGCAGCTCACCGTGACGGCTCGCATGCCCGTGCCGTCAGCGCGGATGGTGCCCGCCCGGACCTGATCGGTCGTGCACCCACCCGCCCTGACGATGGCGGCCACCACCTCTTCCACCCTGACAGAGTCGTCCAGACCCATTATGCGCATGTCCATGCTTTTGGTGGGTCTGGACACTCGGGCCTCCTCGACGTCCAGGGACGCCCTGATCCTTTCGGCCAGGGCGTCGGCGAGCTCTCCGCTGTCTGCCCCAGGGACCTCCAGCATTCGGGCACCGGTAGCGGTGCGCCTCATCTGGAAGCCCTCTGAGGCTCCAAACTCGCCGAGGTGGCCAATCACCGCCTGCTTGGCTTTTGCCATGACTGCATCGTAATTGACGCCCTTCTTTTCCGCAGCTGGCTGTAGTGTAATCACTACAGCTGCGGAAGTCGGGGCGCGAAGTCGAGCAGCCATGGCCCGCTTTTTGCGGTCTTGTCGCCGCCTTCTTTTCTTGGCCGCCCTTGCCGCCTTGCTCGCCTTCTTTTTGGCACCGACGACCGTCCACTCGGCGCCAGCCGAGGGGTCTTCGGGCGTAGGAGGCGGCAGGCGCGACCTAGTCGCCGCCGCGGCGGGAGGCCCCGCCGGTTTGGTGGCAGCCGCCACCCTACCCTTCGGGGGAGGGGCAGGCTTCCCCTGCCGCTGCTGTTGCTTGGCCGCCGGGACCGGCCTCGCAGGCCCCGACGCCGCGGCCACGCGCCCGGCTTGCCCCGAGGGGCCAGCCCTGGGTGCCGCAGCCGTCGTGGCCGCGGTGACGGTGGCATACGACACCGTCCTCTTCTGGCCGGAGGCCGCGAGAGGGGGGCGCAGGACGATGCCCTCCAGGACGGAGAGCTGGCGCTGGATGTGCCCCTGGAACTGCTGCTGCTGCTGTTGCTGCTCCCTAAAGGCAGCCAGCTCCTGCCACAGCAGAGACACAACCTCCTCACTATCCGCCTGGGGCGAGGGCCGGGATCGTGCCTGCTCCTGCCTGCTCCCCCCTTCGGGAGGAGAGCATTGGAGAGTGGCCACGGCTGTCTCGAGCCGGCCAAACCTCCCGCTGAGGGTACGCTCGTAGGGCTCGAAGACGAGCCCTAGTGCCCCCTCAATTGAAGCGTTGGCCAGCTCGACGGAGCGTTTTTTGGCCACCCTCTCCCTCTTATTGGCAACGCTGGTGATAGCGGCTGCCACGACCTCCCGAAACCTTGCCAGCGCCTCCTCCATCCCTTCTGGCAACTCGTCAGGGAATTTCGGCACCAAGACGCTGGCCTGCTCTTTCGCGACCTCCGGGGGTCGCCGGGACGCTTCTTCAGCGCTCCCTCTCCCTTTGCCCGATTTTCGGGCCGTACCCCGCCCCGACGACGAGATTTTCCGGGCAGGTCCCGTCTCGTCATCGGATGCGGAGCGCATGGCGCGCATGAACGCCCTCCTTCTGTTGGATGCGGATTCTTCCACTTCCATCAAAAGGAGGGGCTCCCGCACCTCCTCCTCCACCTCCTTCCCGTCTGAAGTGAGTGAAGACGCGGCATCTGAATCCGACGCCGCGTCTTCACTCACCTCCCTGAGGCCAAACCTACGGCCGGCCTCCACCGGCATCGCGGACGTGCTGGGTACTGGTCCCAGGGACTCCGCGCTGCCGAAGTGTGAGCCACCCTGGCTCTGTGCGTCCACGGAGGACGGAACAGGGTCCGAAGACCCGAGGCGATGATTGCCCCCCCCAGAATACGAGGGGCAGCCCGAGCTCTGCTCGGGGAAGGATTCTCCTGCAAGCAGGTACCCTCCTGGGGTAGTAGTTTTTTGGTCATTCGCGCTCATAATGGTGCTGGACACAGCTTTGCCTTTTTGTTTTAAATGGGGTGGGTATATTCCATTGCACGTCCATTGCACGTTCGCCATCCTGGTCATGTCTGCTGAACAGACACGTACCGGAGGCGAACCCTATCTCCCCGACATCGCTATCCAGAAGGCGTCAACAGCTGTTGTGCCAGCGCTTCTGGACAGCGCACCCTCCGGGCGGTCCGACTGGACTCCGCCGTATGTTCCTCTTGGTCTGGTCTCTCGCTTGAGGCCTTCCGGCATGAGTAGCTCTACCGGCATAGCCCTCAAGGTCACTGAGACACGCAAGCCCCACCACGACGACAACGTGGGAACACAGTTGGTGGGGGACTATACGAGCCGTGTCCAGCAATACTGCTTTCTGAATCAAGCCCTTGATCCAGTCGCCTAACGAGAGCCTCCTAAGATGTTGGTCGAGGCTCTTGGCTATTAAGCCATTGGCTGAAACAACTATCGGTACAATGACCGCTGAATCCACTTCCCACATGTCGACAACCTCGCGAGCCAAGTCGATATACTTAATTTGTATATCTTTCTCGGCTTTCACGAGGTTCTCGTCATGCGGAACGGATATGTCAACAATCATTGCACGCCTCTCGCTTCGGTCCACCACCACTATATCAGGCTTATTGGCCACAATAGTCCTGTCAGTGATGATGGGCCGATCCCAGTACAAAGTGATATAACCGTTATCAAGAACTGGGTCGGGCTCATACCTATAGTATGGCACTTCCGATTCCACAAGAGAGTATTTCAAAGCAAGTTGCTGATGGATAATCCTGGCTAGAAGGTTGTGCCTTTGTAAGTACTCTCCGTTAGCTAGACGGGAACAACCAGAGATAATGTGACGGATTGATTCTCCCAGACGGTGACATGCCCGACAGATGTCAACCGTGCCGTCCTTCACAATAAATCTCCGGTAGTTATTCGTCATGATAACTTCGTCCATAATTGCACAGACAAAACCTTCGGTTTCCCCAAAGAGGTCACCGAAACGCAGCCAGGCTACGGACGCCAATTGGTCTACATCGGGCCCATGAAGGGCCCGAAAAAAGCGTCCGTGAAGCTCCTTGCTCTGCCATACTTCCCTGCGATCGTTAGTGTCAAGCACTATCGGTTTGCGCCAGTTCTCGTTAGCCAGGGAGAGCGGGGCGAGTCCCTTGTCCACTGCCACTACATCTCGATGCATACCCACGTCGGCAGCTAGGAAATATTCCCTGAGACTGCATACCTCGCGGTTGTGTAGGGTCTTAGCATTTAAGAAGCCACGACCCCCACACTTCCGCGGGATATACAGCCTCATCACCGACGATCGTGGGTGATAATGCATCACCCACGATCGTCGGTGATGAGCCCGTCCGGCCCTGGAGATTTCCAGTTAGGCAACGGACGGACTGCACGAGCTACATCTTGGGGGCTGATGTCTATTGCCCCCATTTGTGGTATTGGATCGCACGCTCGCTCGACCTCCCGAGTCCAGTCACCCTCGGTGTGACTGACAGGCACCGACCAGATGCTACGCCAGAATGAACTCATGGCGTCATCATCCGGGAGACGCGCGTCAGTCACACCTTGGTCCGGTCGCTCCCAAGCCCTATAAACCCACCTTTCATTACTCCGGAATGTGCGATTCTGGGTGTATCGCTCAACCCGCCGCTTATACCTGCGGATACGGTTTGCCCATGCATACACCTTCTGCTTCAGGAAGTCGATGCGCTCTGTGACTCGGGACATAATAGTCTCGGGGGCTGATGTCAGTCCCCGAATTATTATTATTATAATACCACCTATGGTGGGTACAATAATACAGACGGGTGAATTAATACTTCTGATTTACCAATTGCCAACTCTGAAATGAAGCTACATATTTAAGTGACAATGTTTTCTTATTGAAAAAGTTAGCCATAAACCGAAACACTCACTTTGCAAACATTTCTACTTTCCTCATATTATCTGAATTTGAAAACTTTTCTAACTTTCAAGTTCATAGAAGGAATTTGCATATTTAAGCAAGGAAACATCGAAGATTTCATATTTTTAGAAAAAATCCAATAAGTAAGGCGACCCGTAAAACCGTAGAACATTCTGGGAAAGTTTAACAAATGGCTGCGATCTGTCACGAATCGTAGCTTTTGCAGTTTGCGACTAAGATAGTATATTTAATTGGATCAACTTGGCTCACAAAGTGACATACCATAATGATATTTGAATTGAATAGTCTTTGTCTAGGTACTCTTGTCAGTATATTACGTATGTAGGTATGAATCTGCTGAAAGTAAAGAAAAAAGAAGAGGAAAACAGACAAAAAAATATGCTTGAAATTCCTAATAAAAAAAAAATGCAAATAAAAAAAAAAAGAATAAAATCTGTGTAAAATAAAGCAAATCTTCAACTAGAAAAGCAACGCTCTAACTGTTCCAAAGATTTTAAACATTTTTTTTTATTATTAATTAATGAAAACCGGTATTTTTAGACTTCTTCTTTTTGAATCGATGTTTTCTATGGCCACATTTACAGTGGCGTCAGTGGCGCTTTTAAAGTCCTTCTTAGTACAGGTGTAGGGACACTGTGGGTACTCTAGGTAAGCCATCGTCTAGTTAGGAGCATTATACTTGCACAAGGTATTGGACTGCCTATTTGGGTGCATAATAAAACAAAGAATATCACTCTATGGGTATCCATCACCGGTTATCTAAACTCGCCTTTAATGTCATCTGAATCTATAAGTTCGATATTCAGTCCCTTCTCGTCCTCCAAGAAACCCATCGCTGCTCCGTAATTACACACTATACATGGTTAACATAAGCATATAATCTAGTTAGTTATATCACTGCGTAACTAAGTTATCTACATGTTTCAAATTTGAATTGAAGTTCGCAATATTACTAATTAATCTTACAAATTAACAAATCATAAGCTGCCAACAAACAGCCCACGTATGTCACGTATGCATTATGAATATGATATCTAGACTCTTGAATTTGCTTGAAAACAGACAACTTACGTGAGACACGTATTAACACACGCGACCCACGTAATTTACGCGTTGCGTATGCCAAATAATGTTTTTAAGTCATCTGTATACCTACAAAAAGCAGACGTGGGTGCAGTTTGTCTTTGGCTTTATTTTTATGACACTAAAATTTTATACATGTATTTAAAAACTAAGTAATTTTTTTTCGATATTTTAAATAGTATAATAATCAATGCGAATTTTCTTAACTAATAAGGAAAAATAGAATATACTATTCTTGTTCAAAACTTGAAGCGGTAAACTCTCTCTAACGATAAATCGTGAAAGTGATACGATCATCGCTAGACATAGCGATACACCAGAGAATAGGCGATAAAGAAACGAGTTGAAATCGCTGCGGCGGCTGGTCGATAGCGCTGTAAACCGAAAGAGTACGAGGAACCCCATTTTCAGTCCAACGGGACGGAAAATTGGACAGGACAGCTTATCTCCCTCAAAGGACGCGTGATGTTTGAAGAATCTGTCCTATTGCGGTCTTGATTGTTTGAGGAACAGATTAGGGTATTTGTAAATTTGTCACGTTCCAATATAATTCACTTGATAAATAGTTTTGTCTGTCGGAAAATCATCATTCCACCACCATAGTTCTATACAAAGAACATCCTTTTTCCCAGTAACTGGGTTATGGAGGTCTGATAGGCAGTCGTTTCACGTAAGCCAAGGTATTCAGCTGCATCCAGTTAGACTCAAAGCCTGTACACTACCTTTTTACTTAAAATAAAACATTATTATTATCTTCATAAAATGTGTTGGGTATCTTACTACATTGTCAACTCGTTAGTACACAATCAAGGTTATGTAAAAGTTAAGGGGTGGGTACCTGGTATTCTGAAACACAGGCCTAGAGCTTAGCTTAGGCAATAGTCTTCTACAATATATTGTACCAATTTTTTTTTGTATACTCATTAAAATGTTTGATGGTAACTGTATATTGTAGTGAGAAAATAAAATATTATTATATTATAAAAATTTGCCTGCTGCGGTTTCCGTTCGATAATATAAGAGTCTTAAAGGTTAGTGACTAGGCTCTTAATAAACTAACGCGCTTTGCCATCAACGATTGCATCACTGCTTACCATCAGGTGGGATTGCAGTCAAGCACTATTTTATGTTGTTTAAAAAAAAAGTTCTCCACCGCGTCTGTCTGTGTTTTTGTGTTCGATAAATTGACTCATAAATTACTTAACAATTTTCACGAGGTTTTCAATAATAGGCATAGCTTATGAGAAAGGTTTAAATGCAAGTATAAAACATGCACAATAAAGAGGAGGAAATTATGAATTTACATGATTTAAACAACCCGTTTGAAGCTGGGGCAGATCACTAGTAGTACACTTTAATTTAATCAATTAGGTATGTTTTATAAGATTTAGGAAACAAGAAACGGATAGTGGTCATAAAAAGACGTGCGTGCGGTACGTAATTACCTGCTACTGACAATTAAGCTTACCGCCCGGTTAAAATTATGGACCATTACGGAGTTAAATTGTCTAAGAGACATTATCTAAGACAATACTAAGAATTCTGAAAAGGGTTTTAGACGAAAAGTTTTCATAATTTTACGTACTTAATTTAATATCTGATGTCGGGAAACTTGTTTGATGCTCTAATAGTTACGATAAAAAATAATATCAAATGACTAATGTCAGCAAAAATATTTTGTTTAACTTGATGCATTAGAAGTTTGACTAACTACAGTAATTAGGTAACAATGTTTAAAGAAAACTAACTTGTAAATGCAAAATTAGTATAATGCGAGCAATATCAATACTTATCTACTAAAAGAAAAATAATTATTTATTTAACTATTTGTGTACACATAAAAACAGAAAAAGAAAAAAAATGATATAGAAAAAAAAATATGTTATTTGAACCTGAATTTTGTTTTGTTAGACTCTCAGACCCTGGATGCGGAGAGCAGAGAAAGGCGACCTGAAGATATATACTCTAGACACAAAAGCGAAAACTGAAATCAACATGGATTGTGAGCACAATTTTTTTACAAAACATAACAGCTACGATTTGAATGTGTTTGCTTCATGCTGAACTAACCAAACAAACAGCATTGCTTGAAATAAAATTGTTTATGCAAGGGTAGCTAAGAAATGCTACCAAATACAACGATGCTCTCAATGTAATCTTTAGGATTCCCGCAGGTGCTATTTATAAGACATTTCAATAAATTTTATTGCAACGCCGTGGCTTTAGAGAGTAATATCAACACTGCATCTGAAATTCAGACGAATTTTTATTTTCATAAAAAATATAACACTAGACTTTTTTATTTTTTGCTTTATTAGAACCCTGATTTTGTCTTCAAACTATTTAATGAACGTGTTTAAACTTGTATTTCAATACAGACCTTTTTGAACTATCATTTTGGCTGAATCAAAAAATAAATTACATTTTTAATTTTGATTTCAAACTAACATTTCTTTCAATTCAGTCATTAACAAGTATTTTTGGATTTTATAACTTGTCCTGAAACTACGAAGGGTTTCTATTATGAGATTTGTCAGGTAACATAGATTGCAACCGTTCAATTTCTCTCCCAGTTTAATGGAAAATGTCAGATTCACTCTTTCCATAAGCAAACCAACCAACGCAATCTTATAAATAAAGAAAAAATCTTTTTGAATGTATGAAAATTAATGGCCAAAAGGTGATAAACACGTAGTCAATATGCTGCAATATTTAAAAATGATGAACCCAGCGTTGCAATTTTGCTAAGGCCCCTCCTGCCGACCTTCAATTTCTTGTTATTTTCGTCTCATCATTATTATTTTTTTTATGTTTGTGATAAATTTTATTAAACATGACATGTTTAATAAAATTAATCACAAACACATTGTGTCTGTATAGTAACCAGTCTTCATAATTTACTTAAAGAACGTAGTTTGTAAAGAGATTAAGTGAAACTGATATAATTCCTTTTCTTTAGCAATAGATACATTTAAAAAAACTTTCATTAATTTATTACATTGTTCTTATCAATATATTAATGCATTGATATATTGATAAGCACAGAATTAATGACTACAGTAATTTTTATGAAAAAAAAAATAGGTTTAGGAGTGGTACATGACATATCGCACCTTTAAAATAAAAGTGGCACTATACACTATACTGCCATAGCCATTTTTCGGTAAACCTTTAACTTTTCAATCTAATTATCACAACCCATTCTCTGATTGTCAAAGTCTTTGTTCCAATTATTAATTTTCTTCGGTAATTGATTCTCAACTTCTTATCGAGTAAATAAGTAGGTATACTGAAAACTTTATGACTGCTGAAAAATCACCTTTTTGGTATAGTACCTATCTACCTACAATACTTCCCCAAAATGCAAGTCTCTCAAGAATCCATTATCAAAAAGCGATTAGTAGAGCAAGCTTTTTCTGGAAATATATGAAGAGTCGAATCTTACTACCATACTTCAGACTGAAGTACCAATCTTGAGTAGGTACGTTGTGTAATTTCATTGGGTACGATTTTTTTCAATTGCCGCGAATTTCTTTGTGGGCTTCAGGCAATGACTTATGTCTCACTTAGTTTACTGAAAGATTGCCTCGGAATATTTTTAGAGAACTCTGTTGATTTTTTTTTTTCATCGTTTTGATTGGATTTCTTTACAACAAAGACTACTACCACTTCGCATAAAGGATTTTGGATGTTTGGAATCCTTAAGAGGCTGCTTTTCCACTCGCAATGGTTAAAATGCATAGAGCATGGTTTAAAAGCTTGTTACTTCATCTAACGCAATCCAACGTGATGTTTGATAAAAAGGCAATGCGAACTGGTTCCAGGAAATGGGTGTTTTTTAAATACTTAAAAGTTTTTGAAACACATTGTCATTATTTAGAATCTTGATAAAATTTTCTAGGCTTGTGTAGTTGTACTTTTTTGACTAAATTAATTTTTGAGTAAATTATGGAGTGTCAAAGTTCATGCAAAATAGCAGATTTTTAGAGGTCTTAACAGGATTAGTTTTACACAAATTTATAAATTGATTTCCATAGAAGCCTAGATAATATCCACAAGATACTGTGTTTCCAAAATATCTGATGAAAAATGTGTAATAAGGTCAAAATCGCGTAAGAGCGGTTGTTTGAAAAACAGTGAAAATGTATTTCGAGATGCATCCCCTTCAGGGTAAGATACACGCAGCACAGTTATACCTGTCAGGTAAGCTTGTATGCAAACCTGTACACTTGTGCAACATACACGCTCAGGTTCACCTGTACAGGCAAACCTATCCGGTATACCATAGCGTGTATAGCTGGCATTATTAACAAGCCTGAAGAATTTTGGAGTCTCGTAATCAATATCATGGTAGTCATGGAATGATTTCGTCATGCATTATTTTGTATGTAGGCACCGGTCCTGTCTGCGAGTGATGATGCAAGATCGTAGTCTATGTTGCTCGGCTACGTAGGTGATATAATGATGTGTTTAGAGATAGTTTATAATAGGCCCACCACATGCACATGTTTTACCATAATTCCAGCCGGTTTGTGCAAGGAACACCATGAAAAACTGTATGCGTTTTACCAATCCCAATTACGGTGTCCCGTGCACAAACCAGCTTGCGCTAACCAAGCTATGGTTAAGCTTGTGCGTGTAGTAGGCCCATAACACTAGGTGAAGTGTTAAGAGCGATAGCCACAGTACGTTGCCCAAAATCAACTGCCTACATTCTGAGTCTATCTAGGTCGTCAAGGTCCCTTAAGTACAGACTGAATAAATTAACCGACTTGGCATTGATCTCACAACTTTTTACGGTAGAAGAACTGAGTTGCTTGCCTTGATTTTTCTACAAGTTATGTTTTTGATGGCACTTTTTTTTTCAGTTCCAATGTGGAAATTGAAAAGACTGCTTAAATACCATCACACAGATTCATAGAAATCCAGTTATCCACATAACGAATCAAGCTATTCTTTAACAAAAACTAACTAAGTCACCCTATGAAAATATTCGTCCAACATCTTTATGCATTACCATTTTACATTATTCATGGGGTATTTAATTCTTTTATCAGGCTGTCCAACCAAGCTGTCTTTCAATCGGATGTCATCAAGTGATTTAACCGACGGACATCCATTTACATACATTTACGACCACAATGGACTTTATAGATCGAACCTTGAAAATATTGGAGGCGGGAAATGTTTCATTTACATATTCAGGGACGATCAAAGAAGAAAGGAATAGTTGAACGGTGGTTTATTGATGAAGGAATCTATTGACGTTTAATGTTGGCGAATTTCTTTTGTAGTTCATTCTTTTTGGTGTTGACTATAGGCAATTGGATTTTTTTTTCTGAACCACTATCATCAAATAACTTCTCTTATCAGGCTTTTTCTGACTTTTTAGTCAGAAAAAGCAGATTATAAAAAAAAAGGGACCAAATAGTTCATTTGAATTTTTTGGTAGTAACAATCGTTTTCTTTTACCTGGTGAAGGTTGCGGAAATCATCTTTCTGATTCTGATTCTGATTCTGAAGGTTGCGGGAAACCAATGGACGCTAGACGCACCGGATCGTGCATTGTGGCGACACTTTGGGGAGGCTTAAAAGTGGACATGTATCGGCTGAAATGATAATGATGATGAACAATCGTTTTCTAAATTCTAAAATAATGGATCGAAAATTTTCAAACCTTTGCATCTTAATTTTTTATATACAGATTTTAGAACATTTTACAAAAAATCAAAGTACAATCTTCCTACTTTGGTATATTATTTAATCAAAAGTCAAGAGAGCTTACTTTGTAGTCCTTAGTAATCAACCCATGTTTAGTATAATCAGTGTTATAAGCTGTCAAAAAACATTTCACTTTGTTTCTTTTATATTTTTTCCAAGAAAAAAATCTAAGTACTCTAATCACATAAAATATTCTCTTTGCTTAAAATAAACATGAGGTGACAATTTCTTGATATCACTATATGAGCTACGAACTTTCGTGAAGGATAATAAAATCCCACTTGTTGTTCACTCAGACAGATTAGTATGTCTATATTGGAGTTATTTTCTTTGCTTTCACTCGGTTTTATTGCTTGGCTTTATTTCTCCGGTAATTCAATTAGACCTATCGACCACCCGCCGTGCTGTGAGTGGTGCTCACTAATTTGATAAGCGAACTTAATTTGTCGTGATTGAATGAATTCATTTTTATTTGTTGCTTTTATCTCTTTATTTTGATAGATTTAGATAATTTTATAGTCAACATTTCTTTTAGTTCATGCCTGGATGAATTAATGTGAAATAAACGAGAATTAGTACCAACCGTATTCTTATGAGAGTAGAATATAAGAATAGATATTTTTGATACAAACACAACGCAAAATAGATGGTTCATGGAGTCGAAACGTTCGTTTGTTCGTACCGGAAGTCACAGCGCTGGACGACCTTCTACAAGGTGGACTGAGAGGACCTGGTGAGAGTCGCAGAAATTTGATGGATGTGACACACACAGGACCGGTCACTGTGGATTGTTTGTTACGAAGATTGAAGAAGTCGTGGAGTACATGAAAATAAAGAGCAACTGGACTCAGTGTCGAAAGGCTGGATTCTCGCCACGACACCAACTTCAAGTTGTTCGTGATACGAGTTCCAACCCACCATCTGGAGACCTTTTTGAAAGAGGACTTTTGGCCAAAAGGTGGCGTGTATAGACGTTTCCGAGGACGGCTACGCGACACCACATAGCGGAACACGACACCGATGTTACGTGCATAATAAATAAGTTTTGTTGTTATGATATGTATTAGTTTATTATGGGGAATTATAAAACGAGCGACTAAAAAAAAACTTAGCGACTGATGATGAGATACTGTTTTAATAACTTGAGCGGTATGAATTTAAGTAAGCGACACATTAACTAAACTAACAACAAATATTGATTAACAATAAAATCCAGAACGAGCTTACTAAAAGTGGATTATTGAAATCCTAGTTAAACGATTAAATTAGTATGTGAGCGACTAAAATAATAAGTGAGCGACTAGAAATAAAAATGAGGTTTTAAATAAGGAATTTACGCTAGCAAATGTTTTTATCATTCTCTAATTATCTAGTCGCAGGTAGATTCATCATTTGAAGTGGGTGAAATAGGTTAGGTTAGGTTAGAACTGTGACCTACCGCGCGTGAGCCGAGTGAGCGAAGCGAGCGGTGCCGCGGCAGCGGCCGGCGAACGCTACGACCAAGTTGCTCGCAGATTTTATTTCACCATTTTTTAATTATTCGGGTTTTCACAATATCCGGATTATCAAATTACCTTGTGACATACATAATACATAAATATCGGTATTTAGGACATTCGATACTGTGTACATTCATATTTAGGACATTCGAAACACTTGTGTACATTCACATTTAAGATAAAATGCCGCTCAGTATAAATAAATCATTGGCCAAATCTGGAAAAAAGGCAGGACAAAACATTGACACTCAAACAAATATTTGGTCGCTCAAATATTATGAAGCTTCTCATTTTGTATTTTAAGTAACTCAAATTAAAGTTGGTAAGTCGCTGTTCTATTGATTTCTCGTCACTTGTAGTCAGTCGCTCACTTATTATTTCTATAACCCAAAATAATTATTTTTGTCACTTAAAATTTTAATTTACAGTCACTCGTTTAAATACTACCCGTTTATTATTATATAAGATTATTGTATTTTTTCTATGGGCCTCCGATGCCTGAAAATAAATGGTTATTATTATTATTATTGAAGGCGGCATGTGTCCAACAGTGGATGCCTTTCAGCTGAAATGATGATAATGATGATGATGATGAGACATAGTACAACAGCCACAATCATAAAGTAAAAGACAAATATAGCACCCACAGAATGATACAACAGCATTGCACTGAGCATGCCCGCACCGAAAGGGTTACCATCTCAGCACTTATTGGCTGTCAGATACCCAGCGTTGGTTTTCAGGCACTATGGTGAAGAACGGGCGATGGTTAATAGCTTTAAAAAAAATATTTAAATAGCGGTGTTAAGATTTCTTGGAAAAAGGTTATGGAACTGTGTTAGTGTAAAACAATGAATAGTTACGAAAACGTTTGCTCACTTTTTTACTACTAATGATATAAAAGTGACTTCGCTCGAGTTATTAATTAATTAATTATTAAACTACTATAGAAATGAACCATCTACTAATTAATTTAGGTCAACCAATAAACTGGAGAAAATCAAATAATTATGAAACAATATTACAGACGACAATGCAACACAGTCTTCAAAAATAATAGCATAGCATAGCATAATCAACCTTTCAATGTTCCCATTGCTGGAACTCGGGCCTCCTTTTTAGAAGAGGGAATGGGCCGTAATCCACCACGCGGGCCCAGTGCGGGTTGGTGAATGTTACATGTATTCGAATTTTTGGTTCTCAGACATGCGAGTTTCCCAAAAATAATCTGTTTGAAAAAATAATAACACCACACATGTTGCTATGTTTGCTATGCAAATACAGTACTCCATTTTCCTTATGCAGGTTTTGTGGGGAAGACAATCAAATTATATGGAGCACTTATTTTCTTTAATAAAATCCACGCACGGTTCGACACGAAAACTTTATCAACAATACATCTCATACATTTACGTACATAAAAATAAATTGATAACCAAATTCATATTGAAAATTCATTTACATGGTAAAACTCGAAGTTTACTGTTACATTTTTTCTTTGTTGAAAAATACAAATTAAATTATACAGGCAGATTTTTTCTCAAATGAATTTCATCATTCTGCAGCATATGACACATAAAATTTCACCATTGTTATTTGCATGTCATTGCTTATTTTCTATAGACAAGGCTCCGCTGGCGTCGGTGCAGGATAGTGTGGAGTTGCAACAAAAATAAAATGTCCAATTTTTAACACCCCTGTTACATGCAAATGCTTCTTGGCACGAACACACCTTTGTTTTGGCTGCACTACGTACTTTCCATAGGAAATTTTGATAGTAAATGGTTGGCTGGTTGAATTTGGGCTAAATTTTTATTTGCTATTCCGGGAATTTTGCATTTCAGCTTCGATACTTGCATACTTTTTTTTTTTCATTGCCAGTCATTTATATTTGACTATATTTACAGCAAGTCATTGACATTTTGGCTTTTAGCCACTTTGTGTGAAAGCAAAATAAAATAAATGAGGTCTTTTCGGAATAAATCGCAAACACAGAATGAGTTCATAGTAGTAGATTCGAGCAGTTTCATAAGTTTTACGCTGACAAAGTCGCGGGTAAAACCTAGTTGTTTCAACACAAATTTTTGACTGTCAAAATAACATGAGAAATCGTTGACCAAGCTCATAAGCCTATCAAATAAAGAAAGATAATCATAATAAAATATCACGCTTCATTAATCTGAAACAAAGCAGAATCCTTAACTAGATCATCTCCGTTAACGAAGTATTGAGATAAAAATAACCGATTTAGAGCTCCAAAATGCTCAATTACCTGCTGATCAAGTTCTCGACGAAGCGCAAATTTTCCATGATAGCGTATTTCCGAAGATCCCTTATCTGTAGTCCGTAGGAAATTGAAATCGAGGGAAAAAAAACCAATGTGTAGATTCATTTATGTATTTATGTGCATGGCTACTAGGTAGGTATATGTAAGTGTTTTATGTTTTATCGAGAAATGCCCAACTCCAGATCTGATTTGATCTGTCATTTGAGCTGTAAGACGTCCACTGTTGGACGAATGCCTCTCCGAAGTATCGTCATAACGCACTCCCGTGGTACTCACTAGGTCATCGGTCCACCAAGTTGAAGGCCTGCCAATGCTACGTCTTCCAGTGCGTGGTTTCCAGAACTTGACCAATAGAACATAAAATTGAAATCTTTAATCACAGAAATATCAAAAATAGCCGATTATTTATCGTCGAAGCCGTTTAAATCGAGTTTTGGGAGATAATAAAAGGCCTTTATGTACTGGAAGTTGGATTTATTTCTAACGAAATTTTAACTGTTTTGTATTAAATTATATAGCAACTAGCTGACTCGGCAAACGTTATTTGGCCATGCAAGTTGGGGGATGAGGTTAGGAAGGTAAAAAATAGCTTGCGATCTATATTTAGACCTACCTAGGTTTTAGCCATTATGGAGGAGTTCGATAATAAACACTCTGTGACACCACTAGATTTCCGTATATTAGGTAAATCGCGCCTGAGGAGTAGACAGCCGTCCTAATCACATCTGTCTAACTTAGTACTTCCAAAATCGAATAATTTGTTTAATTCATTCATTTTTTTGTCGATTTGGACCAATTATTTGATAAAATAGTCAAATTTTCATGTATGTACTGTATTAATTTGAGTCTATATTGTATAGTTGTATATATTTATTCTATGGTTTATTAGTATATCTATTCTATGTACTATTAGTATATCAGTTCTTGTATTTGCCTTTTTCTCACTCTTTTGTTGCACCTACCACTACATTTTCTCCGCATCACCCAAAGGTTGACTGGAAGAGAATGCCTAATAAGACCGCCTCTGTACCCATGTGCATAAAGATTTAAATAAATAAATTTTTCAATGCCAGTTCTAAACCATCTAAAAAAGTACTGATGAGAGTGACTTCACAGTACAGTTTAACTAAAAAAAAACCTATCCATTAATTATATCCGTAACCTTTTAACAACTAGCTTTTAGCAACGGTTGAATATGTACTAATAATACTTGTGTTTTACATGGAGCTAGTACCGATCACACCTCCACAATTCAGTTACTGATTAACACGATACTCCTTGGATCGACTATTGGTCAAACGTTCTGGCGTCCGTAACGACTGTCAAAGATCTAATAATGAATGCAGCAAACACTTAAGAATTTTTTTTAGTATGCATTTTTTTTTGGTATGACGGATTAGATTCTGATGTATAAAGGAAGAAACTTACTGACTGACATATCAACGCTCAGTCGATTCTACTAGGTTAGGCTTCATTTTATGATGTAGGCAAGCACCAGAGAGTTGCACCATTTAACTATAACGATAACAAAGCCGTTAACAGTTGTCAAATCGTCGAATTGACCTATATATAACGAGCCGGGAAATAGGCGGCCATTTCACGGCTGGTTATGGTTTGGTTATCGTTATAGTTAAATGGTGCAACTCACCCTAAGAAAGGGTTTTTATAATACCAACTTTTAAGGGGGTGAAACCAGTTCCAAAGTTTATTTATTTATTTAGTTATTTATTTATTTATTACATACTTTATTGTACACCATTACACATACAAAAAAAAGGAAACTAATACTAAAACACAGACATACAATGGGCGGCCTTATTGCATTCAGCGATCTCTTCCAGGCAAGCTGGAATGGACAGTAATTGCCTGGACAAGAAATGGGGCTGTCATTGGTGAAACAAAATCAGTATTATTAAACATATATATTGTAAAATAAATACACAGACATATACATATGCTGTATAATAGATACGTACATAATTATTGAAAACTAAATACAGAAATGTAAGTAAATGACGAATAACGATATTCATAGCGATAGGTAATTTTCCCTAACGAGTCTTTTAAAAACAGGCAAAGATAGAGCGCGTTTAATTATGTCTGGTAATTCATTCCACAGACGAGCAGCCTGGACAGTAAATGATTTGTCATAGATAGTCGAAGTTCGTATGAAGATACCTACTTTCAAGCGGGCAAAGCCATTGGCAGAAGCCAGTATTTAGATAAGATAGTTCATATTAGTGGTTGGTTTAAGATAAATATTGTACATTAATTTCTTTAGCAACAAGCGCTAATGTAGGCTGAAAGTTATCCTTATAAATTCAGAAAGGTATTTAATAATAACTTGGAACTAAAATAATTAAATGATACCCACGTTTGGAAGGGGCTACATAATTACTATGGCAGTTCCATTAATTTGTTGTAGTTAAGTGAATATTACAGTTTTGGGCCCAAACTAATAATTTAACTCCATTACTGTTTCAGCTTATGTTTATTATCGCATTTTGTATTATGAAAATTTGAATACTAATTTTAGTGAATACTAATTTTGTTCCTGGAACATTTTAATGACTATTACCTGGATGATGGAAAATAAGGGCTTACAAATACAGAGGAAAAATTTTTTGTAGGAAGTAGAAAATACTAGAGCTATACCATAACGTCTTATAACGTCTTAAACATCATGAAATCGGTGTGTGTGTGTGTGAGAGAGAGAGAGAGAGATGCTATATAAGCTCTCTATCACTATTTCTTTATTTCATCAGATACACGATGACGTTTAAAACGTCACCCAGTAGCCCGATTCACGTAATGAAAACCGTAACGATATCGTAGCGATTTAGTCGTTTAGACCATTTCCGTATTCACATCCATCAATCGAGTTTGAACGACGCCGATTTTAAAGTCGTTTGAAATTCGTCGATTTAAAAAAAATCTGTATTACATTATCCTGGTAGAATACTTATTAATTTAAATGGAAATAAGTCGATAGATCGTAAATATCGCTTTTGGATAGGACTTCGATCGAACGACTATAAAACTTCAACGATATTTGGCTTGTTTGATTTTACGTGAATCAGGCTACTGAACTGGTTTTGAAATTTTTTTCAACTGTTTGAAAGCTACACTGATTTCTACATAGATTACTACTTCTCCCACAAATACGTATTGTTTCTAAAGAATAGATCACGAGAACGTTGCCCAATACGATGTGTATGCGGAAGAATTAAGTAATAAAATAAGGCAGTGTTTTCTCTGGGAGACAGTATGCAAGAGTGTCCATAGCTACATGTTAATTTGATTTCAATTCAATCTTAATTTTTTTGTTCGGAATTATTTTATTAAAAGTATATTCCAAATTCAACACAACCGCTAATATTGTAAGATAATTACTATGGTATTCATATGTCTATGTTAATCAACGTAATTGGACTTGTACAGTACCTATTAAATAACTATAAACTAGTTTGCCTTGCCATCAATGAATGCATCACTGTTTATCATCAGGTGGGATCGCAGTCAAGCACTGGTTTCTAACAAATTTTTATTTTTATTAATGATAGGCTTGCGTTTGACCACCATCTCACCTTTTTTTTTTCCGATGGGATAAATCATCCTATGACAACCCCCGCTCTTGGGCGGAGCGGGAGATAGTGTCATACTCTTACTGACTAAAAAACCCATCCCGTTCCTTCAAGCCTTCATACCGGGGCTCGAGCGCCCTTTCGGATAACCCTGGCCCCAGTAGGCTTCGACCCGGCTGGGCCCCTGCTGTTGCTGACAACTCCTTGAGGCGCGCAGGAACAGCAAAACGTTTTGTGCGTATGGGTGGGATGTCTACCATGTACCGGTGGCGCAACGCTGTACGTCGTGTGGACCGATGATGGAACGGACTTGGCGGAATTAGATTGTGCCGAAAACCGACAGACTAGCAACTCGGCGGCGATGCTCAAGGCTTTGGCGCTTCGACTCTACAAGTGCATCATTGCCGATGATTCTCTTGGCTCGCCTCTCAATCGACTCCAGCGCATCAAGCTGGTATTTGGCAGATCCATCCCAAAGATGAGAACAGTACTCCATACACGATCGATCTTGGGCTTGATAAAGATTGAGCAGTTGTTCCGGCGTGAAGTACCGTCTCACCTTTGCTAAGATCCCCAATTTTTTGGCAGCCAGTTGAGCCTTTGCATCGATGTATGAGCTGAAATTGAGAGTAGATGATAACGTAACTCCAAGAAGCTCAAGGTGGTCGGTTATCGGCACGGTCACACCCCGGAAAGATGGAGCTGGGTGAAATAAAAAAAAACAATAATTTATCACTAGAAAAAAGCTTATACAACAATATTTTATATACATTTTTTAATGTTACTTTCCTAAGTAGGACGAGGTATAAAGTAAACCGAGATTTTATTTCCACATATTACGAGTAGGTTCCTTTCAATATACCTAAGTTAAACTCAACTGTCACTATGTGTCTTTCTATCCTTAAAAGCCTGCAATATTTACAAATTGTACTGCACGCTAATGTATGTGGACTCAGCAGGAGCTCGCTTTGAAGTCTTTTACCTCTAAAATATAGAGGCAATTCCACCGTATAAAGTATTTACTTTAGTCGGTTTGTCAGGACCGAAAGGGCGCTCGAGCCCCGGTATGAAGGCTAGAAGGAACGGGGTGGGCCTTTCAGTCAGTAAGAGTCTGACACTATCTCCCGCTCCACCCAAGAGCGGGGGATGTCATTGGATGATTTTTTCCCACCATAAAAAAGGACCAACTTGTTGCAATTAACTTACTTTTTATTAGGTTTTGTAAAAAGATGCCAAAGCATTTTAAAATACATTATACAGATATAAATAGTAGGTGAAAACCAATTTGATTCAGATTGATCGCAAAATACGTTGATCAGTGTGACATTGACTAATTCATAATCATAAAAGAATTAATTACTTTCCTTCAACAGCAGAAAAAAGCTTTATTTCTGCCCAAGATAAATACTGAGAGCGTTTGTTGTATATTTCTTAAAATAAAATAATAACTTAGTTTCCTAATCTTTTGATAAAAACAAATACCTGCCTAACGAGGCTCTCGTTAGGCAGTTGGATTAAGGGCTTGATTCAGAAGGCAGTACTCCTGGACACGGCGCGTGCTGTCCGGAGGTTCCTCTCTCAGGAGCCCTGACCACCGGCAGCTTGGACCCTGTACCCAATGCCGGTGGGCTATTATTATTATTATTATTTTTAATATAATAAAAATAATATTCCATAACAATCACACAACGCTATCTAGTCACAAGCTAAGCAGAGCTTGTGTTATGACTTCTAGACAACTGATAAACAAACATATATATTTCTAAATACAAATATATTATAGATAAATTACACCCAGACACAGAACTAATTAATGATCATGCTCGTCACACAAACATTTGTCCTGGGTGGGAATCGAACCCACGACCTCCGGCATAGCAGTCAGTGCCACTAACTACTAGACCAACAGGCCAGTCGATAATCAACTCTTGATAAATCTTGTGAGGATCTACCAATATCTTATTCTTTTTATAACCTCAGTAGTTTAAATTGTTGATGTCCAATCTGAAAATAAACACAAATATTAAAATGATTTTGACAAAATCAAACAGCGACAAGAGATTCTATGAATTTCATTAATGGGCCTTTAGACTGAATATATATCATTGTTTCTACTAAATATTTCATAAAGCCGCTTTTAATTGCAAACAGATTTCGTAGAATCGACCTTACTTGTCTTTTTCAGGTTTCAGTTCTGATTTCAGAATGAAGAGTGGGCGTTTTAATAAAAAAATTGTGGTTTAAGATCAGAACTGTATTTAAATGAGTTATGATTTTGAAATTAAGGACTTGATAGAAATAACTTTCATTTAAATTAGGCTAGCAAAACGACGAAGATTAATTAACATTTTAATAAACAATGTAGACCTACTCATCCATTACTCGGTAAATACTAGACTGATGTTAACTGAAATTAAAATAACTAGCTTTCTGAATACACAAGGCTATCAAAATACCTTACTAGAAGTTTTTTTTTGATGCCCGGTTATTAAAAAATAAACCATTATTGGATATTATTACCCGTAAAGCTCGCGTACATAAAATATCGCGTACAGAAAATATCGTGAGGAAACCGGCATGTCCTAGAACCAAAAATTCGAAGACATGTGACATTCACCAACCCGCACTGGGCCCGTGTGGTGGATTACGGTCCATTCCCTTTCCTACACAGGAGGCCTGAGTCGAAGCAGTGGGAACATTAAAAAACCGGCCAAGTGCGAGTCGGACTCGCCCATGAAGGGTTCCGTAGCAGCAAGTAACATAATACAAAAGTTCTTGTAATGTGTTGTAACTCTGATCGATGTTTTAATAATACTGTATTTTTTCGATTTATGACGCACTAAAAAAAAACTACTTACTAGATTTCGTTCAAACCAATTTTCGTTGGCAGTTTTTATAGTAATGTACATCATATATTTTTTTTAGTTTTATCATTCTCTTATTTTAGAAGTTAGAGGGGGGGGACACACATTTTACCACTTTGGAAGTGTCTCTCGCGCAAACTATTCAGTTTAGAAAAAAATGATATTAGAAACCTCAGTATCATTTTTGAAGACCTATCCATAGATACCCCACACGTATGGGTTTGATGAAAAAAAATTTTTTGAGTTTCAGTTCTAAGTATGGGGACCCCCAAAATTGATTGCTTTTTTTCTATTTTTGTGTGAAAATCTTAATGCGGTTCACAGAATACATCTACTTACAAAGTTTCAACAGTATAGCTCTTATAGTTTCGGAAAAAAATGGCTGTGACATACGGACGGACAGACAGACAGACAGACAGACAGACAGACAGACAGACATGACGAATCTATAAGGGTTCCGTTTTTTGCCATTTGGCTACGGAACCCTAAAAAGGCTGATGATGATGAAAATTTAAAACCCGGCCACGAGTCGGACTCGCAAACGAAGGGTTCAGTACCATTATCTATAATATCAAGCAAAAATGAGCAAAACAATCACGTCTGTTGTATGGAAGTCCCCTTAAATATTTATTTTATTCTGTTTTTAGTATTTGTTGTTATAGTAGCAACAGAAAAACATCATCTTCTGTGAAAATTTAATTCGTCTAACTATCACGGTTCATGAAATATAACCTGGTGACAGACGGATAGACAGCGAAGTCTTAGTAATAGGGTCCCATTCTACTTTTCGGGTACGAAACCCTAAAAAAGAGTGCATGTTATACAAAAACACAACAAAAAAACTTTACCATGATAATGAAAACAATACAACGTAAATATTCCGTCGAATAAAAGAAAAATAATTCTTTTTTCATGGAAACTTCGTTAATTAAATTTCGAAGTTACACGGGGAAAAACGTGGACAATCACAGAACAAGCAAAAATGTAAAGAAGGGCAAAGGTTTTACCTCTTAATGTGATCCATTTTACGATCTAAACTGAACTGTTAAAGGGATTCAGCCATATAGGGTGTATAACTCCGTGCCTCTTTCTCACTCACACGCCTGACATTTTAACACGTTATGGTAAAATTGTAGATCTATACAATTAGTGAAAAACTGGCCAAGTGTGAGTTAAGCTTGCGCACGACGGGTTCCGTACCGTCCTTAGGAAAATATTTATTAAGGATTTGTTGTCATAGCGACAACAGAAATACATAATTTGTGAAAATTTCAACTGTCTAGAGTCTGTCTAAAATGTCGAACGACTTGGGTAATCTAATGAAATAATCAAATTCTTGAAAACTGATGTAGTCAACAGGTTGAATAATCATGGTTGCAAAGAGATGATCATTGTTTACTAATAGAATCTTAAGAAAAGTACTTATTGTATGTAATATATATATAACAGATATTTTAATTCGTTAAAAAAATCCAAATTGTTTGACTTTTTCGACAGACTATAGCTATCGCGGTTTTTGAGATACAGCCTGGTGACAGACAGAGAAGTCTTAGTAATAGGGTTCCGTTTTTACCCTTTGGGTGCGGAACCCTAAAACGAAGCGTAAGTACACTAATCTCAAATGAGTGACGTGCGAGTATGTTTGTACTTTCTGTAATTGAAGCATAATAAAATTATGTGTGCGTTCTATTTCGCTTGCTACGTTGTTAAACTAACCTTCTGCGTTTAGCTTTTTAGTGGTATTTTGTCGATTTCGGGACAAACCCAGGATTTAAATTGTTGCCATCATCGGTCCAAGCAGTAGGTAGAGCGAACAGTTTGTATTGCCTTCATGCTGAGAATATTAAATGGTGGAAACAAGAGTGATTTCGGTTTTATTACCTATGTTCCGAGTTATTTTGTGCATGACGATTTTAAGGGTCTCATTTTTGCATTGTTTTTGTAGCAGTAAATTAAATAAATAAACACTTGAAATCATTATTTTAATTAAATCATATTGAAATTAAAAATTATTTTTCTTATTATATTTTTGATTTTTTTTTGCGTACATTTTATTAAGTAGGAAAGGTAAGTTGGGGAAGTTTGAAAGTGGCGCCAGTGACTGAAAAGTTAAAAGGGAATTGTTTGTCTTGGTATGGTTTGTCATGTGAAAAGGAGGGATGAAACGCATAATGCTAAAAAAGTTATGAGTTTACATGTGGATGGATGGAGGGGAAGAGGGAGGCCAAAGAAAAGATGGATGGATTGTGTGAGAAGTGATATGAAAGAAAAAGGAGTTAGTGATAGCGTGACGAGTGACAGGACAGAATGGAAGAAAAAAACGTGTTGCGCCGACCCCAAATAAAACGGGACTAGGGCAGGAAGATGATGATGATGACATTTTATTAAGTAATTTTTTAACATACAGGTATAATTTCTTATACCAGATGAAAATTTGTGAATGATTAAATAAACGTTTACGTATCAAAACGGTTAACTAATCCAGCTTACGTGCAGCAGCTGTATCGACTGTCAATTAAAATACCGGCTAGTGGAAATCACTATGATTTCGGACTGTTGTAGTTCCCTAGTTACGAGTATTTACAAATCAACGACGAATTCTGATTCTACAGTCAGAGCGAAAACATTTACCCATTTTCGTTTCAACTGTACGGTTTAAAATACACAGTTTGGAACTGAAACTCGAATAAGAATTGGAAACCTAAACGTTGAAACTGAAAAGTACAACTATTTTACCGGATTGCGCTACAAGGATAGTTATGATTTCCGAATGCATTATTTTAGCTTGTGAGGCGAAATTAGATTCGTTTAAGTTATGAGAGAGTCACTCGGTGCATGACTTGATTCGAACTTTTTAGTTGTTTTTGATGTCGGGTTTTTAAACACTGTTTACTGTTTTACTAAGAGAGCGTAACGTAATTTTTCTTTTCAGTAGGTACTTTACATATCATTACTTATAAGGTGAGACATTGGCAAAATGTAAGCCTAATAACAATTATTAAAAAAAAAAAAATTGTATCAGTGACAATGATTATGAAGAGCCCAAAATATTTATTTAAGAGCTATGGTTTTTAGAAGAGAAAAGGTAAACTCATAAGATTAAGGTGTCTCACAAATTCAAAATCGAAAAATATTTCTTTCGAACTCACAAAAAGATACATCGATCATTTTTAATTACCCTACCCAAAGTTAGCAAAACTATCTCAAAGAGGCTCAGCGACAATAACTAACAGTATAACTAAGTTCTTATTTACGGAAGTTTTGGCGTTGACACAGTGAGTGTGACAATGACTCGATTAGTTTGAGTGTTAAGTTAAGGCGGGACCTCTTCGTTGATTTAAGAACGAGAATTATTGAAAGTTGTAGTTACTCCATTTCTTGCCAAATTGTTATTGCTCTTGATGACTTAAGACAGGTTTAATTACCCCGGCTACCATAGGTGTGGGCGTGCGGAAGCGAGCAATAGGTAGCTCGCCATCCGGCCGTACGGCAATGACGCGTGCGTCAGAGATGCGCGTGCGCAGAAATGTCAGCAAAATGGACGGGCTTATTAAAGCCGATTCCTAATAAGGCTGCTAGGGCTTAAAACAGTTGGCACTTCGGTGTTGAGATGAGCTTAAAAAAAGATGTGCTAACTTTAGCGTGCCGGGTTATCTGACCAATGCTCCTATTGCAGGAATATATTTATATTTCTTTAAAAACATAATATGGCTTAAAATATCAATACGAAAGAAGCGAATTGTAAAAGTTGTGGGTGAACTCAGGAAACAATTAAGTCAATTTAAATATTTTCATAAAAGTAAGATCCATTGCAAAACTAAACAAAATGAATAATTCAATAGCAAAGATTTCCTCTATTCAAATGCTAATAGCTTCGTGGTAGCTTTTATTGATGAGTTGCTTCCGTGCAATATTTTTCATTGAAAAATATAGGATTTGCATTTTATTTAGGTAGATTATTTAGGTAGAGAAAGTGTTGTTGAATGGTTTAGCATTAAACCGATAGCGAAAAGTATTAATTGAGATTATAAAATTATACTGACATACGAATGGCCTTTTGAATGTCTTAAGTTACACAGTTCGACATAAGCAATTGTCTTTTTATTATGTCTCTAATTACGGCATTCGATGAGTTAAGTAAAAGTTGATTCTAAGCAAGCGTACTCCAACGCTTTATCATAACTTTTCGTCAGGTGAGACATTGGTCAAACGCAAAAATAACCAAACAAAATAAAAATGGACTTGACACACGTTGTGCCATGTTTGACCATTTAGTTGTCTGTCAACCATTTCATAGAACGAAGCATCGACAAAGCGTATTTCTGATAAATTGTACCATTGACCAACAATGGTTTCGTAGAACCCGTGTCCATCCAATCCAAATTGCTAAAAGATTTTTCGGTAAAGCCAGTGAAGGACAATTTAGGAAACCACTTTCAGCTTGTACTCGAAGTACCGAAAAAAGAAAACATTTTTTATGAAATTAGTACAATGTTTCTTGAGACTTCACGTCCAGTACGTACGCTAGATGACCTAGCCAATGAAATGTACAGGTATAAACATTTTATGCCATCTGACGTCACCAAACTAAATTGAGGTCAAGATACCAAGTAAGTTTACTACTCCAGACATACCTACATTAAGCATCGAACTTTCGTTTTACGATGTTCCCCGATCAAGAACCCGCCTTGACCTTCGAAGAATCTTTTGTACTTCGAAAATGACTAGCATTTTCCGTGAGGCCATATCCCTCTGAATTCAAGGGTCTGATTGAATGAGAAAGGGTCCAGCCCTAACATAAAATATTTTGATTTTACGATGCCTTTGAAACGCCAAGATTTATTTCAAACGAAAAGACTTATAAAAACTGAAGTTATCGCAAAATTAAATCTTTTAATATCATAATAATACAGTTGAATTTAATAAGTCATTGGATAGATATTATTTTTGTTAATGGTAGGTAGTTTCATTATCATAAAGACTGCCCCGTTCGCCTCGCGGTCGCAAGCACGTGGTTGTTCGGGCTCAACTTTCAAGTTGAACAACAATTAATAAATTGTACCAATATCTATTTCTAAGTAGCAGTCCGAAGTTTGGAATTTGGAGATGTGAAATATCCTTGTTCATACAAGTGAATACGCGGGCGGCGAGCGGCAACTGCGCGGGAGCGGGCTTCTGAAACTAGTTCGAGTTAACCGCGTGCGTTGTTATGATAATTCGACTGTGGACTGGCTTCCCGCACCCACATCGTTCCCCCCACGTTGCCAGTCTGGCTGAACACTGCCAGTTTGCTATCCCATCGGACTATGAGAGGAAAGTGTACCTGCGTTTGCGCAACTATCAGCAGGCCTAGTCAAGTTACGACTGTTTATTTTCGATTCTCTTGCGTCGAACGCCTCAAGTTGGTACGCCTCCGATTCCTTTCTTCTGACGTCATCTGAACATTCAATCACGTGGTCAGAACAAAGGAATCGGAGGCGTGACCAACTCGAGGAGTTCGACGCAAGAGAATCGAAACGAAACGGTCGTAACTTAGCTAGGGGGCTGTGCGTACTTGTCTAATTTCTGTTGAGTTTGGACACATTGTCTGAAATGCTATCGGAAGAACTATTACGTTAATCATAGGACCATTCAATTAAATCTGGCTTGGTATAGCCCTCTATTCACAGTCATGGACTTCTTTTAGTGAAATAGATGATGATGTTAAATACCGGGATCTGTACCGGGTATTTCTTGATAGCTAAAACCTCGGGAAGTTTTAGCTATCAGGAAATACTGACTCCGGTAGGGAATCCAACTCATTATGTGTACTACGATATATTGAAAAATTTCTAGAAGCAAATTATCAATCAATATTTGTGTTCATTAAAACTAAAAATTGTATTCACACTCTTATATTTCGAACCTTTCAGGTTTCGTATAAGAAAGTAATGAATGCACATTCTAATTAGCAACTGTTACTTATGCCTATAACCGTATTATATTCGTCTGAATAGAAACGGAGGTAATACGAAGCGTGGCAGGTGCTCATTATGCCTCTAATTATACCAGAACTAAGGAGAAATGTGTTAATTATTTGATATATTGTTCGTGTTACAGTCTCACCTATGTTCTGAATGTAATTTTAATCTTCTGCAATCCAAAACTCAGGCTAACATTTACATAAATCTGACTTCAATTTTGTGATTAACAAGTTGTCGTAGTTTTTGTTTAGTTTAGCATGATGACTTCCAGGCATCGGGAGCCGCAAGGCGATACCCCTTTTTAGTCGTGAGCTTGTGGATGTCATGAAATGGGTAGCTTGCCAATCAGCCGTTGGGTAAAGACCCAATCCGAGTCTACAGCATGTTGTGTACTACGCGCCTCTCAAATAGATGTTTACATCTCTCCTTATCATCATCTCATCTTTCCTAACTGATGCCTGCTAGAGCTGCGGGATTGCTGAAAAGATTTACCATGCCCTTGGAATGGTAAAAGGCAACTGAAGAAACTAAGGTGGATTTAGTGGATAATTCGGCCCCGGTACGGAAGGCAATGAAGGTAAAGGAGTGGATTTTTAGTCAGTAAAAATCTGACACTATCTCCAGTTCCGCCCAAGTGCGGGGGATGTCATTGGATAATTTTCCCAACAAAAAAAGATGGGTTTTATTAAGTTAAAGTTTCATAATTGCTCTCGCCCCAATTAGTATGAAAGAAATCATTGTTATTAGGATGCTTTTTATTTAGGAAGTATGTCCTTTTTTCGCAGACAAAGTCGCTGGCTCTAGAAAAATAATATTATTTCAGTAGGCATGTCAATGAAACTTACCAATTCCATCTAAACTTATCAATACAAAGCTAACACATACATAACTATCACAGCTATTTCACCGAACAGTTTCAGCACAATAGTTCAATGTGGCGCTGTTTGTACTTTTGACCTTTCAATCAAAAGTTCACGTTAAATATTCATGGCTTATTTCTTAGTTTGAATAGTAGTATGTACTTTGGGTTAGTAGTAAAGAATGTTCTAGGTAGACTTGTGTACTGCATAATTACCTCAGTATATGTTTGGTTTGTGGTCATGTCATAATATCATGGACAGGTACACAATATGATGCAGGTACCCGCATATTGTTACAGCACTCCATTCGTGTTAAATGCAATATTATCAAGATCTACGTAATGTAATGATAACCACTTGAGAAATATTATTTTAGACTAGCTGTTACCAGCAATTTCACTCGCGTGAAAGAAGAGAATTATCCCTAGGGAACATACACTCAGCATAAATAGTATGTTGTGCCAAATTTCATTTAAATCCATTCAGCCGTTTTAAAGTAAAGACGCAACAAAGATGCTATTCTGCTTTTAGATATATATAGTTATTATAGATAGTTATTCTGCTTTTAGAAATTGTAGTTTATAGTATATTTAATTATATTTAATATTTTTAAACTCTCTTCTACTTATGTCAGACAATGACTCTTTCTTCTCAGCTAATGATTCTGCTGCCTCTTCAAGCGACACTAGCTTTTGCTCTCTCGGCGACACCCTTGGTGATTTCGTACTTCGTAGCTTTGGTGATGAGTCTAGTCGGCTGTTGAACGTATGTCATATCAACGCTCAAAGCGTTGCCAGTCACTATAGCGAATTGTACGATGCATTTAATAACAGCAACGTTCATGCCATCCTGATATCTGAAACGTGGCTCAAACCGCATCTTCTGTCTACCACATACCCCCTCACTGGTTTCGTTCTTATACGAAATGACCGAACTGGTAAGGGAGGGGGTGGTGTGGCCATATATCTTCGCAGTGACTTACCTTACAAAGTACTGGCTTCTTCCTCTTCTAACTATTCTGCTTCAGCTGAATTCCTCTTTCTTGAAGTTTGCGTCAGAGGAGCCAAAACCATTATTGGTGTTGTCTACTGTCCCCCCACTGTTGATTACTTCACTGAATTCGAATCAGTACTTGAATCATTGGGTTCAGAGTATGCACATCACGTCATAATGGGTGATTTCAACACAAATCTCCTTGCTCTAAATTCCCCTCGGTCCCGTAAGCTCCTTCATCTTATAGAGTCAGCTAGTTTGCACGTATTGCCGCTCCAACCTACTCATCATAACACTGCGGGTGAAGACACTTGGCTCGACCTGATTCTCACCTCAAATCCTTCCCTCGTCCCTTTCCACGGTCAACATGACGCTCCTGGTTTCTCTCATCACGACATGATCTTCCTTTCCTATATCCTTAAACCTCCTAAACCCAAACCCAAGGTTCTGTACAGGCGTTGTTTTGCGAGGATGGACGTTGAAAAACTCAAGAAGGATGCTTCTATGGTTGACTGGGAGCCAATGACGGAGGCCACTTCAGTTGACGACATGGTGTTGATTTTTAATGAGATTGTGGTCAACCTTTATAACACCCATGCCCCGGTTAAAAAAGTAAAATTGAAACGTCCTCCCGCACCTTGGATGACAAGAGAAATACAGATGGTTATGCGACGCAGAGACCGTGCATTTCGCAAACATAAAAGGGATCGTACTGACGAAAGCTGGACTTTATTTAAGTCTTCTAGGAATAAATGTAACCAGATGATACGCAATGCTAAACGCCGCCATATTCTTGAAAATATTTCATCTTCTTCTTCTGCCGATATTTGGAAGTTCCTTGGTACTCTAGGTATCGGCAAACCGCGACATTTGGACCTTCCAAATTCTATTGACTTAGATGATCTTAACCGTCATTTCTCCACTGTGCCTACCTTGGATCATCTAACAAAATTACAAACTCTATCTCTAATCTCTGGTCTAACGCGTCCTCAAATTAATCCTTTTCGTTTCGTTCCAGCTGCACCGGAAGAGATCAAAAAAATTATTATGTCCATAAAATCCAAGGCGGTAGGATGTGATAATATCTCTCGTGGTATGATCGTTACGATCCTAGATTACCTCCTACCCGCCATTTCCCATATTATAAATTTTTCCCTATATTCTGGAGTATTTCCCTCTTTATGGCGTAAAGCCTATGTTCGTCCACTTCCTAAAGTTTCCAATCCCACACTTCCAACCCATTTCCGTCCAATTTCTATCCTTCCCTTCCTATCCAAAGTGCTTGAGGCCTGTGTCCACAAACAACTCTCAAGTTTTGTGCACTATAATTCGCTCATAAGCCCTTTGCAATCTGGATTCAGGCCGGGACATAGCACTGTTTCCGCCCTTCTTAAAGTGACTGGCGATATTAGGGCCGGAATGGAGGATACCAAAGTCACTGTGCTAGTGTTGGTAGATTTCTCGAACGCCTTTAATACCGTCAGTCACGAAATCCTTTTAGCCCTTCTGTCCTATATTATGATCTCTCCCGAGGCACTGGAGTGGTTCACTTCCTATCTTCAGGAACGTCAGCAGTCAGTTCACGTCGGGGATTCTTCATCTCGCTGGTGTGGTTTGGAAACTGGCGTTCCTCAGGGCGGTATCCTTTCTCCTCTTCTATTTTCTATTTTTATTAATATCATTACTACCGTACTTCAGTGTTCGTATCATCTATATGCTGATGATTTGCAGTTGTACTGTCAGGCGAAGGTCGACGAAATACCTGGTGCTATCGACCAATTAAATAGGGACCTAATAGCCATAAAAGCCTGGTCTGACAGATTTGGTGTTGCAGTGAACCCCAATAAATGTCAGGCTATCATCATTGGAAGTCCTCGAATCATCGCTAAGGTGGATAGTGCAACTTTGCCACCAGTTCGTTTCGACGGTACGATTGTCCCATTCAGCACCGATGTAAAGGATCTAGGCTTGCGTATTGATAGTACCCTGAACTGGCGTACTCAAGTGGCTAGTGTTAGTCAGAGGGTTACTGGAATGCTGCGGGCTCTGTTTCGATTGAAGAACTTTTTACCATCTAGCACGAAGACAATGCTTGTGCAGACTCTGATTTTTCCAATCATCGATTGTGGCGATGTGTGCTACTATGACCTGAATGCAGATCTCCTCAATAAACTTGACCGCCTTCTAAATTACTGCATTCGATTTGTTTTCAATCTTCGGAAATATGATCATGTTTCAGCGCATCGGTCGCTTCTAAAGTGGATGCCCATACGTAAGCGCAGAGAGCAAAGGGCGCTCACCACCTTATTTTCGTTTCTTGATTCTCCTAATTGCCCCAGTTATTTAGCCCCTCACTTTCAATACATTTGCGCTAACCACAATAGAAATCTGCGCTCATCTCATAACCGCCTTCTCAATTGTCCCACTCATCGTACTGACTTTCTTCACTATTCCTTCTTTATTCAAGCTATTGCTTTGTGGAATGCGCTTCCCCAGGAGATCAGGATGGCAACAAGCAGATTTACATTCAAAATCAAAGTTCGCGAGTTGATTCGTAAAAAGTTGGCAGTAGTTTCATCACAGCGTTAATGTTTTTCTATTGTCGATTTGGACCAATTATTTGACTATTTTAGTGCATTTATGTAGTGTATTAATTTGAGTATATATTGTATATTTGTATATATTTATTCTATGGTTTATTAGTATATCTATTCTATGGTCTATTAGTATTTAAATTCTTGTATTTGCCTTTTTCTCACTCTTTTATTGCACCTACCACTACTTTTTCTCCGCATCACCCAAAGGTTGACTGGAAGAGAATGCCTAAGGCATTAAGTCCGCCTCTGTACCCATGTGCATAAAGTGTAAAATAAATAAATAAATAAATAAATGCAGTATTCTTACTTTTTTCACCTTTTTAACATAAAAGTGATTAGTATGAAAAGTTTGCGATATATTTTAAAACGAATTCAGTCGCTACTCAAACACTATATTCCTCGAATGGGTTAGGTTACTTCTTGATAGGGTTATGAGTTTATTTGACAAACAGTCACCGCGGCCTGGGAATAGATCAACTAAATGAACACGATTGGGTTTTACTTAATAAAAGTCTCCCAATCCATCTCGCTCCAATTAGTACAGAAGAAATCATTAAACGACTTTCCACCTTATAATAAAAAGTACTAATGGTACTAATGGTTAGGTTATTTTAAAAACTTCATTTTAAAATTCGTTGGAATTTGAAGTAATCTTCAAATTTAAAGTAATCTTCAAATTCAAACGAATTAAAAAAAAGTTGGCTTATATAAAATTTACGAGAAGGAGACTGCCATTTCTTAAATAATTTTGTTTTATTGTTTCCGGCCAAAAGTAAAGTTATCGTTAGTCAAAACGATGACAGCTGCCGCTAGAAAGAAAGAAGAAAGAAGAATTGTTTCTTCTTTATCTTTGAAAATGTTGTTCTTGACAATTGATTTATTAGATAAAACATATATAACTAACATATATTTTCTACAAAACGACGTTGAAAACACCTTAGAAATGCAGCATTCCAAACGATACTTTTCTATGCTATTTTTTGGAATCTTTCCAGTATGCGAACATCATGCATTTGGCCAAATGCTTCAAATTATTTTGGTTCTTATGAACTTGTCAAAATAAACTATTACACTATAACGTATAGTCGTAGGTATACGGAATGTAAACAATATCTGATCATTAACGTAAACTTTTGCAGTAACCTTTTTATTATTTAAAGAAACTCAGAGGACACTGTCACAATGGTACGCAGTTTCTAAGTCAATCAATCGATCTCTCAATCCAATCCTAACAGCTGAGGAACACATTCCTTTACAGAACGATACCACTGCATCATCTAATTCTGAAATAGAAACAACTTCCGCGGCTGCATTACAGATAGACAGATATTTTTAACATCGCCAGTCAGTCTAGTTTCGTGCCTTTATTCAAAGTGCATCGCACTTGCATTGAAAATAGGTTCCCGTTCTAAAGTGTCGCCCGACAGAAATAAACTGAAGATTGACACTGCGACACTACGGTACTGCGAAACAGAATTCTGACTCCACACAAGACGGACCATTTTCGCGTTACAAGTTAAAATTATGTTCAACGGAGAGTGGTTTACTGAAAAACCTGACTGCGGTGTCCTATCTGCAGTGTCTTTTCAAGACCATGTAAGTGTTTTGTATGTAATTATGCAGCTTTTCTTACAGTAGTAAAGTAAGTTATTATTTGTTGAATTATTGATTTTCAAGACAAACGACCCATTAAACAAAGGACATACGTCTTTTTTTTGTTCTTCCTTTTCATTGAGTATGATTTTGTTCGGTGTCATCGTCGAGTAAAGTTTCTTTTCAGTAAATTGTATTCAGAATGATGATAAACGCGTTAACTTTATAAGTAGTCTCACTAGTCTTACCACTAAATACTTCTTTAATTCTTATTAAAGAAGACACAGGTATGGAAGTTGATCTTCTGGTCTCTTTTACTCTATGGTAGTATTGTAGCGTGGAAAATAAATCAAATTCGAGTTTTATGCAAATTGAAACATGAAACATTTTATTTCGCCGGTCCCAACTAGTTGATGGCTGATTGTAAATGAGATTTCTAGAGAACTTTGACGTTTGTTTTTATAAAACCTAAATTTATATCATTTTATTTTTCTTTCTTTCGAATCGAATATAAAACAGATAGACTAAATAAAGTTCTTGGTAAAATATTCATACCCAAATAAAATATTTGCTACTTATAAATAATATTATTATAATCTACAGTTTATTATATTTACATTAATAATTTGCCTTTGTAATTAAATTAAATAAATAAACCGTGGAGCTTTATAATTGGCTTACAATATGAATTAATTAATTTAGCAAACCATCCAATTTTCAAATTAAAATCATATTAAAATCTGCCTCTCACAATACAACAGTAATTGTATTCATCAAAGCATATTAAAATTGAAAACAATAAATAAACTCAATGTAATTTGAAGTGTGATGAGGCTTTTGATAGTACTTTATTATTCTACAACTCAATTTATTTATTTGGAAAGTTGCCACCTAATAAAATATTATACGATTTAATTTACGATTGAAATAATAATGCATTTTGATTTATGAATGAAGTGATGACAGTTGAATGGTTCTCATAATTCTTGCCTCAAGAGAGTTTAACTAACAGATTCATCAACTCAAAAACATTCTCTGCTAACAATTAGGTCTTATCTGAAGAGGTGGTCTCAAGGAAAGAACCACATCTGTGAAGTACTATTTATTGAGCTAATGCATGATACATTAAATCATCTCATATGAGGTGCATAGCAAACTCAGCATATACATGAAGGAGTGTACTTACTTACTAAGGTAAGGGAACATACTAATTATATTTTACTCTTCAAAAGGTTGTTTAAGAATACAACATTTTTTTAGTACATGCGAAACCTGAATGTAGTTTGTTCAGAATCAGTAACTGAATCGATTCCAATAGTTTTTACACCATGTTATGTTTTTTTTCCAAAAATATTTAAAAAGGTCACAAGTTGGACACCACCTAAGTACAGCTCAGGTCACGGCAGATCATAGTGGATATTAAGAGCCAGTGCACAGCTGGGTGCAATTGCAAAACCAACCCTCAATCGTCTGTATGGCCCGGAGACTATGTATTTTTGCTGACATAACTCGGTGATTTTTCAGGAAACAGTTATGAAATGTTGTACATAGCTTTTTTTATATAAAAATACTAGACACGTGTATCGGCTTTAGGATATACTAAAACTAATGTAGTATATTCCCAAAATTGAACACAATCAAACAAAGAGTTACTGTGACCCTAGGAACCTAAAGGCAACACGGGTATAAAGGATTCAGGTATGTTTAGGCCAGGAAAAGTCTGGCAAACCCTTTCGTTTCTAAATGGAAGAAGTTATATAATAAATTCACACCTCAACAAAAGTGATTTCGAATCACCCAATGACAATGGGTTATGAAGGTCTATCAGATCGCCGTTCCATATCAAATATTGGTAACCAGCTGCATCCACTTAGTTCGGAAACCGACCCCAAGGCACTAGGCCAATGAATAATGGAAATATCCAAATGGATATTTCACTTGGTTAATTTATTCCCAACCGGGTGACCTCGGTGAGGCTTTTTTAAAGCATTCTACACAGACATACATAAATCACTCTTTTTCTCATGGGAGTAGGATGATACTAAAATGGAAAGGGAGTGCGTGTCACTCTTTTACTTACTAAAACCACACCTATGTTCTTTCTTTGACTAGTCTTTTAGGACTCCGGGTTTCCCTTTCAGAAGTCGTCCCATGGCCCCAGTGGGCTTCAATTCTGTGGGCCTTTTACCTGATAACCCACTGGTTCCTGCATTTGCGTTTTGCGTTCCAGGGCCACGGAGACTCTTACAATAAATTCGGCTTCCCTGGCAGTCATCGGTACTATCAGGCCCCTTCACTTATGCTGATATTTATTTATTTATTTATTATTTATTAAAGCTTTATGCACAAAAAACTGTACAGAAGCGGGTTTTCTACCTGCAACAATCTTTAAGTATCTTCTCCGTTTACTTACTCCGTTTGCGTTAATACACGTTATACAACATTTGGAGCTTTAAACAAATGACTTAAACTTATGACAATGACATTAACCGCGGAGAAGTCACGTTATAGATAGCGTGACAGTTAAAGTCATTGCTGTAAATTTTATTCTTAGCGTTTGGCGAAAACGCAAACAAAAAAGTCATTTTTCTAAGCCTTGCTGGTCATACCTCAGCACGATAATCTCAGTAAAGCTTCCGAAACAGTGGGTCTTAAAATGAACATGGACAAAACCAAAGTTATGTTTAAACAACCATGTAGGACCAACTCCTTTAAAGAACAGATACTATATTCAAAGTTGTGGACGATAACCCGGTGCGTGCTAACGTAATACACAACGTAATTCGTAGGTGTATTAATTTAATCTCGCATATTTAAATCTAATTCTATGTAAAGTAAATTATGAACAAATTGTATTACAATTTAACTGACAAAGGACTTTTAAAAGACAAAGTCTGCTGAGTTTGTTTTAGTATTAAATTGGATCTACAATTCCACATTAAATTGTTAGAACTATTTTAGATTCGAATTTAGAACGTGTAAATATTTATTGAACTATTTCGATTTTGCATGGACTCGACTTTGCTAAACTTTTTTTTTACGATCTATTTGAATCGGTTTGTGGTCTGTACAATTCTATTGTCTTTTTAAATTACTTAATGGTCCAAAAACAAGAGTTCTATTGCAATACGATAATATTATGAATACTTTAAAATTATTATGGGTCGTGAACCAACCCAGTGAATTTGTGTTTCTCAATCTAATCCATTCAGCATAATATGTTTCATTTAGAAAAATAGGTGTGGTCATGTTTTGTGGTCACAGGTGTATTTTGACTACAAAACATAACTACTCTTGTGACTTTTTATCTACACTTATTATATTATTATAAAGAGGTAAAGTTTGTTTTTTTGTTTGTTGGAGGTAATCTTTGAAAGCACTAATCCGATTGCGAAAATTTTTTCGCCGATAGACAGCTGCTTTATTCCTGAGTGACACATTTAGACAATGTTTTATTTATGCTGGCGAACCCACGGGCAAAAGCTAGTTTGATATAAATCAGTGCTCGATTGCGATCCCATCTGATGTTGATCTGAAATTCTGGCGGCGCGATGTGTTCCTCAAAGAGCTAATGATTTCAAATTATCAACATAGCCTGAAAAAAATCTCGTATTTGCGAAACACAGAAACAATGTAACAAAAGCTTAATTAATTTGGAAAGTACATGTAAATACTACGCTGTAAACAACAAATGTATATCTACAAAACAACGAACCGTTCTTAGTAATCTGAAATTATTTGCAAAGTAAAATTGTACCAACATAATAAATTGTGATGAGTACACTTTTCCATACGCCATCTTATTTCATGTTATTGTCGTGTTTATTATCTTTCAATCTTTCATCCACTTTATTTGCTCACTGTGTATAATATAGAATGGCTAAGTACTTATGAATTCACAACATTCATTTGTAATGTATTTTTTATCGATTTTGTCATTTCATTTTGTTTTTGTCATTTTGTTATTATTTTATACAACACATACAGATATTTAAGTAAAAGATTCATATATTAATAGTTAATTTATCAAAATTAGTGTTGTTTATGCTAATTGAAGTCCTAGGCCTACAGTTTACGGACGCATAGCTTTTTTTTTTCGATTGGAAAAATCATCCAATGACAACCCCCGCTCTTGGGCGGAGCGGGAGATAGTGTGAGACTCTTACTAACTAAAAAACAAATCCCGTTCCTTCAAGCCTTTGCCGTTGCCTGATGCGGTCGGCCTCCTCCTTAGCGAGCATTACTTCTTCGCAGAAGTCGGCGACCGCCTACCACTCCTCCTCGCTCCGGACCATGGCCTCAACCAAGGCTCGACGCGAGAGGTCTCCGCCCGATCACCCCCAGCATAGCTTCATAGACGCGTATTCGTCATTATACGCTTGCTCACTGCTTTTTTACAAAACTATGAAACTTTGACAACGAAGTGACCACGTCTTGCCGTCGTGTCGTTGAAGCTTTGTCGAACTAGCGTGTAGCGTTCAACAAGCGTATAATGACTATATAGCGAATTCCCGTCTATGAAGCTATGCGACCGTTTACGATAGTATGCCTAACAGATAAAGTATACGTTTTTCAAATATTTGAGCAACTTTTAATTCACTTTGTGTGTTTTCGGACTTCCAGAACAACATAATCATGTACTAATCAACAAAAAATACACTCTTTAATTAAAAATTTATTCCCAAAGGCATAATCTCTGAACGAATGACTGCAGTAATTTCATTAGTCGTGGTCTTGTGTGATGTCGTGGACATTATAGCAACATTACGAGCTCATTGCTTTGAAGCGGCCATTTCAAATGCAAATCTAATACTGTGAGATATATCAAGTATAGTGGTGGATGGCTCAGTTTGTTAGGTTGGCTGCACGTTAGAGATTTTCAGGCTATGTTATAAATATGACAATTGAATTTGTGAATGTGAAATTATGTTTAGTTAATTTATTTATCAGTACTTATAGAATTTCATCACCACTGCTCTCAAAGCGGTGAAGGAAAACATCGTGAGGAAACCGGCATTTCCTAGAACCAAAAATTCGAAGACATGTGAGTTCACAAACCCGCACTGTGCCCGCCACATTGCTTCTCCTAGAGAGCAGGCCTGAGTTCCAGGAGTGGGAACATTAAAAAAGGCTGATGATGATGACTTATAGAATTGTGACAATATAACGTTGGAAATTAAAAAGTAAATTAAAGTTCGTAGCAATTAAAGGACCACTCTCTAATCATAACCTTCAAAAGATATAATTGTCAGTGAAAGTTGATAAATACACGACTTTTAGAATGGATAATTTCAATCTGATGGCACCATAATTCAGACATCAAATTGTTCCTATTTACGTGCTTCTTGATTGACGTAAGGAGATGAGATATAATCCGAGATACAGGCTATCATATAATTTGGATAAAGATGTAGTACTAAGCTATATTACAAACCGTAAGCCTTTACCAATTTGTTATACAGGAAATCCTAGTACAAGAATCAGAGCTAATACTGATAACTGTGTCTTGAAGTGTTAATAAAGAATATTATTATTTATTAATTTGTGTATTATCTTTTGTTTGCATTTAATGTAATGAATTAATTTACGAGTACATTTTTTTCTCATTAGTCTTATTATTATCTACTATTACTTACGAGAAAAAAATACCTGAAAGAAGTTAGAGGAGGCCTTGGTGTAGCTGTGGAAAGTATAGGCTAAATAAAAAAAACTTTTACCAAAATTAAAATTGTCCACAAAGTATCAACTACGTGCAGTTAGCACAGTACTTCAGCAACAAAGGGATCAAAACACTTAGACAGGCTAGGCTACATTGCAAGCATCTGTTATATGTAGTGTACTCTAGTTTCTGCACTGTCATTAATGTACGTTACTATTAGAGAGAATCCCTCGCGGAGTACACAAGGGGTACACTTGAGTCCACAATCTAATATATCTGGATGTTGGGAAGTGAACATGGCGTGGAATTGACTTCAAAGGTTTATTTTCTACTTTTTAATTTACCTTTTGAATTCTTTTTATTTTTAGACACATTGTGTGATCGGTAATGAAAAATATGAAAGTCTTTGTTGGTTTCGTTGTCGCAAGACAGCTGAGCGATGGGTACTGGGTTTGATTCCCGGGTCGGGCAAAAGTGCTATTGACTTTTTATTTTTCATTAAGAATTACTCTATAGTTGCCCGGAATTTGCAAGTTGGTGGTGTGATACCCGGGCCTAGGTAAGCATGGAAAGTTGTTGGCCCTGCGCCTGATCTTCCCCCGGTCGTGTCGGATTGCTGTCCCATCGGACTATGAGAATAAAAGAACAGAGAACGCCTGTGTTTGCGCAGGCACTTGTGTACTATGATATCTCCTACGTACTTGGCTTATCTCTATTGAAATTGGCCATAGTGAGCGAAATTTTGGTCGAGAGAATTAAGAGAGTCATTTTCCACTCGCCTATCGTCAACATCGAGCATAGCTTAAAAACTTGTTGCTTCATCTAACGCAATCCAACGTGATGTTTGATGAAGAGGTAATGCAAAAAAAGGGAGATAGCGCCTAACAACTACGTTGGTGTTCGGTTATTCCGTAATTTACTCGAATATTTCACAAAACTTGTTCCAGGAAATACGTTAAGACCTAAAAAGTTTTTCAGGAAAATTGTTGTCATTTAGAATTTCGATTAAATGTGCTTGGCTGCTATTGATTTACTTTTTTATATTTTTAATATATGAGTACATTATGGAGGGCCAAAGTTCACGTAAAATAATAGATTTTCAGAGGTCTTTATTGGATTAGTTTTACACAAAATGTTTTGATTTCTGTAGAAGCCTAGATAATATACATAAGATAGCTGCGTATCCAACATATTTAGAGAAAGATGTGTCATAATATTATAATCAGATAAGAGCGGTTGTATGAAAATAACACTTCGAAAAGGATGTTCTTAATGTTTATTGTTAGGTCCGTACTTCATAATTCATGGTAGTCTATTTACGTATTTTAAATAGAGTACAATATAAAGTCGTATTTTATTTAAACTATAAATAAGTTTAATAAAAGAATATCACAAACTTAATTCATTCCGCAAAATTTTCTTTGTCCAGTTTCTAAAATGAAAAAATTATAGCAAAAAACCATTTTGCTGCTATGATTGGTTGAATGAATATTGAACAACCAATAGCATAACTTGCGTTTAATTTATGGCGCGTTGATAATTTATTTTTCGTCGTTAATTTTATCATGTGTCCTTCGTCTATCTGTGTCACCGTTCACGTATTAAGGCGCATAGTCCCTTGAAAATCTGGCCAGAGTTAAATGCACTTATGCTTGCACTGCCAGAGGCGGCGGAACATCTGTACTTTTAATTCCAGTAAGCTGCGTCTGAATAGAGCCCAGATGACTTTTAAATCCCTTGTCTTTGCGAAATATTAATTGATTAAATATGCTACGGTACTATAACGGTCATTTCTGCCAGATCAAAAAAAAAAAATCGCTTGAATCCTGCTATGCGGCGCCAAACCAAACACTTACAAGTTTTCGTTTCGAGTGCAAGCAAAAATGAACTTAGCAGTGGTCAGGCGGAACTGTCTTTGATGGTACATTCTGAAGAACACATAACCAGCAACTTTTTGTGTAAACATATTTGTAAAGATCAACGCCATTTGAAAGAAGCAAGGAAACAAGCTATAAAATATCAACTACTAAATTTTTTTGGCTAAAATATTAGTCATACGAAAAAATCATGTTGATAATATTATATGTGACTCTATAGTAAATATATATAACATTAGTTTTAGTAACCCAAAACAAAACAAAACCCGAAACATGTGTAATATTTTTATGTAAAGAAGCTATGTACAAAATTTCATCACTGTATCATGAAAAATCACAAAGTTATAAGCTTGTTATGTTCGCAAAAATTTTAAGATATTGCATAGCTTCTATCGCGGGCCTTGAGCGTGGAGACCGAATCCAGAAATTCCGTAACGAAAATAACCTAACACCCCCCACTCATTTGTTTTTTGAGCGTAGTGACCGATAAGAAAACAAATGAGTGAACAATCAATCAAAATTCAATTCAATGTGTGAAAGTGTAACTTCAATTAATATCAAAGAAAAAAAAACAAAGGAAAAAAATACTGCATAAATAAAATAATTAAATAATTATAATTGCATAAGTTGATAAAAATGCTATGCAATAGCTTTACCGCGGCAGTCCCCGAGTGCCACACGTCTTTTTTTTTTTACACTTTTTTTTTTAAATAATGTATAGGCTCGCGTTTGACCACAATCTCACCTGATGGTAAGCGATGATGTGGCCGACGATGGAGCACGCTTGCCTAGAAGCAATCTATTCACTCTTGACTTAAAGACCCCAAGGTTATAGCTATCAGGAAACACAGACTCCGGCAGGGAATTCCATTCCTTAGCTGTACGCATAATGAATGTACTCCCAAAACGCTTTGTACGTATAGGTGGGATGTCCACCATGTACCGGTGGCGCAACACCGTACGTCTTGTGGTACATAGTCACCGGTCCTCCAGGCGACTGAGGGGCTATTGACTGAGCCGTTACCGAGTAATCCTCGGTAAGCTTCAGAAAAACGACATTTTATTGCACAGCTCAGGCGCTAGGGCCTTAACTTTCATGCTCAACTTCTACCGTAAATAATGGTTATTTATACTCCTTGCTTTTGCTGTCAACTGACTTAATTAAATGAACTAGAATTCCCAACACGACGTAGGTTATTGCGGACAGCATGCCAAAATACTGCAGCCTGTCTGAAACTGGCTTCAACGCTTTTGTTTGTACGCAAACATATTGCTGGGACTACGTAGACGGACAACTACGTAAATGAAAATCGTGATCGTTTCATGTTAGCAGTACACCACAGACTACACCTATATTGTATTAGTCGTTTCAATCCATCCTAAGGTTGTCTGGTAGATATCGCCAACTTAAATCTTAAGTAGTACAAGTTATGTTACTTTTTGGTGTAGGTACAATAAAGTTTTGTTCTATTCTATCGTCTGGTTAGACAGTGTGTACATAAGAAACACCAGTCAATTATGATACAAATGAAGAAAGTTGTCATTGCAACCGAGGCAGACTTTGCCCGAGCTGCAGGCGAGGGTGTTATGGAGCTGAGTGCTGCAGTGACAAGTTTCCACGTTTATCAAATGATGTTTTTCAATACACTCACGAAGATACAGATGAACGGAGGCTGACCAGCGACTCGTGTGGGTTGCTTAGCGCCATAATGAGGTGGGGGCGAACTTGAGCATTTTTCCACGCTAGTGCGGAAAACAGTGAGTCACATGCCTAAAAGCAGTAAGGATAAGAGCGGGTTTTCGAGTATGTGTATTGAAAAAGTTGTTATCAAAGGATGCCGATAGTCAGGAGTCGCACAGTGATATCCGGCCCCGTAGGCACAGGCTTGTGGTCGGCGAGAAATGGGTAGCTCGCCGTCCGATCGTCTGGTAAGGACAAGGCCCGAGTCAACAGCGCATAGTGTTCTACGCGTGCCTCAAAGAGCTGTCAGTAAAACTAAAGCGGCCCAGTAGAACTAATACTTGCTTGGACTAGCCCAGTAAGGCTAATGCTTGCTAGGACTATGGCAACGTTTAAAAGAGTAATCGTGGCCCTAGAATGCATAAGGCAAATGACGGATTTAGTTAGCAAAGTCAGTTAGCAAAGTCTGACAAGCCCTCACGTTCCACCCTAGGGCGGCAGAAGTCATTTGATGATTTCCCAACTCAAAAAAAAATCATAGGGTTTTTGTTTTTTTTTTTTGGTGGGAAAAATCATCCTATACCAACTCCCGCTCTTGGGCGGAGCGGGAGATAGTGTCAGCCTCTTACTGACTAAAAAATCCACCCCGTTCCTTCAAGCCTTCATACCGGGGCTCAAGTTCCCTTTCGGATAACCCTGGCCCCAGTAGGCTTCGACCCGGCTGGGCCCCTGCTGTTGCTGACAACTCCTTGAGGCGCGCGGGAACAGTGCGCTCCGTCGACGACTTGGGCTTGGTCTGGACAGTTACCGGACGGCTGGACAGCGAGCTAACCATTGCTCACTGTCGCCCATATTTAGACAAATTGCTTTCATGTCGTAGTCAATCTCAATCATGATCACCCATAAATGTATCCATTATTTTCCATTACAATATGATGGATCACGACTGAGATGATGCGGTATTGTAAGCGTGTTTGCAGATTAGTGGGACTCTCCACTACTGCACTACTGGACACGCTTGCATGCTGATGTGCTAGGCAGCAGTTTTTCCTCACCGCATTATACAACATTACTTTTATTATATGCAAAACCCGAAACACGTGTGTATAGTCTTTTTATGTAAAGAATCTATGTACAAAATTTCATAACAGTATCATGAAAAATCACAAAGTTATAAACTTGTTTTGTCAATAAAAATACATAATCACCGGGCCATCAAGGCGACTAAGGACTTGTTTTGCATTTGCACCTAGTTTTTTTTGCTGACGCCTAATACCCGCTATGACCTGCTATGACCTGTGTTGTACGTAGTGTCGGTGCTGTCCAACTTGTGATCTTTTTAAATATTTCTGGGAAAAAATATAACATGGTGTAAAAACTATTGGAATCCATTCAGTTACTGATTCTGAAAAAACTACATATATTCAGGTTTTGCGTAAACTAAAAATTATGTTGTATATGTATGTAGTTTTAGTTTTTATGTTATACAAATTATGGACATACAGCTTGTAGTTTTCATAAAGCAAAAATCAATCTCAAGGGGTTGTCAGCAACAGCAGGGGCCCAGCTGGATCGAAACCTACTGACGCCAGGGTTTAGCTCCGAAAGGGAAGCTCGGCCCCGGTACGAAAGGCAAGAATGAACGGGGTAGGTTTTTTAGTCAGTAGAAGTCTGACACTATCTTCTGCTCCGCCCAAGGGCGGGGGATGTCATTTGGATGATATTTACCCACCAAAAAAAAATCTATCTACAGAGTCTATATGATAATCCAGATTGCCATTGTGTAGACAATTTTGACTCAAGCCTGCACAAACCCTTATGTGACATTTCGTCATATTTGTTTCCCAAACAAAGTTAGTTCAAACAATTGTATTGTCTTCCTTTGTTATTTGTAAACTCAAAACAAACAAAGTATGGAATATTACATATTTTTTCAAGTATACTGAAAAGGTTTGTTTACCTATTCCATACACGGATACGGAACCCATTATATAACCATTAACCAGTGGATTCGTACACAATACATATGGAGGGTCAATGGGAATAAAGATAAGGGATTTGTATGGGGTGGTCAGTTCGATGGTGATACAGATGGTTTCTTTATGAATTATTAAAACACAAATTGTATGTTGAATTTATTTTTCAGAGCAAATGTTGCAAGATAAGGTATCTAATTACCAGTGTTGATTGGCCTCTTAGTTTAATGGTTAGCCCTGATTTCTATGCTGGAGTTCGATTCCCACCTAAGGCAAATGATTCTGTGATGAGCACGATCATTTGTTCTGTGTGGGTTACGTATCTATATAATTATGTTTATGTATGTTATTTACAAATGTACAATTTATCAATTGTCTAGTACTCATAGTACAAGCTTTGTTTAGTTTGGGAGTAGATGGCGTTGTGATAGTTGTGTTATATATTAAAAATAGTAATTTTACTAGCTTATGCCAAGAAATTTTCCCAGCAATCATCATAAATTTATAAGAATTACTATTGCCATATTTTTGATATATCTACTTTCGATGTAAACAACACCAACAAAACACGCATTGCTAAACATTTTAGCGTCATAATATGTTCAACATAATTAACCAACAACATAAATCTTCCATTATTTGCCTCTACCCTATTATCTGGCAAACATTAAGATTAATAACATGACAAACGATTCAAGGAAACAGCTTGTCCCGCACAGCCGTGGCCAGAGCATAAAATTCAAAGAATAATTTTCTATCTGGACATGTTTTACGATTGATACTATTATTTTGTCGAGTTCTCGTAAACTGAGTGCAGTTTACGACTGTACTTGTACAGTCCGAAAAAAAAAAAAACTGTTCTGAGTTGGACTCACGTACAAAGGGTTCCGTTTGAACCCCGGGGCCTTAGAACGCAAGGGAAAGAAGTAACATAGAAGAAGGTTTTAGTCAGTAGAAACCTGACACGCCTTCATAAAATTTAAGGAATAATTTTCTATCTAAATATGTTTTACGATTGATACCATTATTTTGTCGAGTTCTTGTAAACTGAGTGCAGTTTACGACTGTGCATGTACAGTTCGAAAAATAAACTGTTCTGAGTTGGACTCACTTACGAAGGGTTCCGTTTGAACCCCGGGGCCTTGGAACGTAAGGCAACGAAGTAACATAGGAGTAGGTTTTAGTCAGTAGAAGTCTGACACGTCTTCCTGGAATTCAAGGAATAATTTTCTATCTGGACATGTTTTACGATTGATACTATTATTTTGTCGAGTTCTCGTAAACTGAGTGCAGTTTACGATTGTACACGTACAGTTCGAAAAAAACTGTTCTTAGCTGGACTCACTTACGAAGAGTTCCGTTTGAACCTCGGGGCCTTAGAACGCAAGGCAAAGAAGGAACATAGGAGTAGGTTTTAGTCAGTAGAAGTCTGACACGTCTTTCTGGAATTAAAGGAATAATTTTCTATCTGGATATGTTTTACGATTGATACTATTATTTTGTCGAGTTCTCGTAAACTGAGTGCAGTTTACGACTGTACATGTACAGTTCGAAAAAAAACTTCTTAGCTGGACTCGCTCACGAAGAGTTCCGTTTTGAACCTCGGGGCCTTAGAACGCAAGGCAAAGAAGGAACATAGGAGTAGGTTTTAGTCAGTAGAAGTCTGATACATCTTTCTGGAATTCAAGGAATAATTTTCTATCTGGACATGTTTTACGATTGATGCTATTATTTTGTCGAGTTCTCGTAAACTGAGTGCAGTTTACGATAGTACATGTACAGTTCGAAAAAAAACTGTTCTGAGTTGAACTTACGAAGAGTTCCGTTTAAACCTCGGGGCCTTAGAACGCAAGGCAAAGAAGGAACATAAGAGTAGGTTTTAATCAGTAAAAGCCTGACGAACCTTCCCGCTCCATCCAAGAGTGGGAGAAGTCATTGGATGATTTCACACCTAAAAAAAACCGTCCGTAGCAAGAACGGCAAAAAATGACGTCTGTTATTATATGAGAGCTCCACTATATTTATTTTATTCTGTTTTTAATATTTGGTGTTACGGCGACTCTAAAAATATAGCTCTCTGCATGAGATATAGCCTCGTGACAGACAAACAAGTCATAGTTACTTTGCGGGTACGGAATCCTAAAAAGCAAATTTAAAAATATTCCAATAAGCTTTGTATTACCTTCAAAACAATAAATTTTATTTGCAACTGTAGATACCAATAACATAATTATCATTTTCACTAACTTATTAAACCAGTACTTTCTGAAATTGAAAGTTGCCTACTACTTTTTGGCTTATATATGAATATAAGCCAAAGAATAATAATAAAACTGTCTAACCTTTTTTGTAAACCGTACACTTGGTTTTTATAGCAGAACGTAACGGGTAATGTATTAAGACGCGATACTAAGTATCTGCTCTGTTTTATTATTGCAATAACAGTTATGTGCCAGAGATTTATTTGTACCGTGGGTTTTGTTATAAAAAGATTGTCTGCAGAGTTGTGATTTTTATTTTCCACGGTTTTGAATGTTCTTGAAATAATCTACTATGTGTTAGGATGGAACTTTTCGTTATATCAAGTTTTTTTAGGTCTTATTTTCACTGGAATAAATATATCAGACTTTCTACTCTTGAAAAGCAGAAACATCGATTTTAAAAAAAAACATTTCTATTTTGTACACTTTTATTTGAATAAGGCTTAAAAGCTAGCTCTTTAAAAATATCCTAGAAGCTCCAAATTATGGGCTGTTTCACCCAAAAACCATGATTTTCAAACCCGTTTATTATCCATGAATGATTTATTGTAGAAACATGTGATTAACCAATAATATCAGGAAATTTTCTTGTCTAAATAGTAAGACAGGATTTGTTGATTTATTTAAATTAAGAGCACGCTTTTGTACTATATTCACATACGTAAATAGAGTTTTTTCAATTTTGCTTTTAGAGTCAATTTCGAAGCTTTTCGCCCAACAATAATCATCATCACGCTCGCACGCCGAGATTTGTGGTATTTATTAAAAAATTACGAAGCTAGTTTAATTTAAATTTTAAATGGTAAGTTTTAAAGGGCATGTTTTTCTATTAGAATAAGCTATTAATATTATGATAATAGCAAGTTAAATCAGTGCAAATGACCATTTTATTTGCCCATAATTTCTTATTAATTTGACATTATTTTAATTTTTATTTTATTAATTAGTAAAAATTTAGTTAACTAATTAATAAAATAAGTAAATCTTTTTCTATAACCATTTTGTTGAGGATTCTAGCTGCAGGTTTGTATTTTTTGTTTCTTAATTCTGTTCGAACTTTAGACGTTCTCAAGTTTCGAAATTGACTCTGAAATTAAAATAAAAAAAAACTATGTTTACATATATGTGAATATAGTTCACAAATGAGCCAAATCACGAAAAGGGTTGTGAAGGCTCTTAATCTAACAATTCTTCAATCAATTCAGCTTGGTCCTGGAACGCAAAATGCAACTGAAGGAACATAGGCGTTGTTTTAGTGAGTAAAAGTTTGATACGTCCTTTCACTTTACCCTAGAGCGGGGGAAGATATAAGATGATTTCCCTATATTATTATTATTATTAACCTTTTGAATGTCTTAAGTTACACAGTTCGACATAAGCAATATTGTCTTTCTATTTTGTCTCTAATTACAGGATTCGATGAGTTAAACAAATTCTCCCGAGTCTTTTTGTTTCCAATAAACTCAAAACCTACTAAACGAATGTTTTGCGGTTTTGACCAATAGACAGAGTAATTCATGAAACATACATGCATATTGTGACAGAGAAAAGCCGAGAATTGTTAATACTTCCAAAACCTGTGCGAACTGTTCCCGCGCGCCTCAAGGAGTTGTCAGCAACAGCAGGGGCCCAGCCGAGTCGAAGCCTACTGGGGCCAGGGTTATCCAAAAGGGCGGTCGAGCCCCGATATGAAGGCTTGAAGGAACGGGATGGGTTTTTTAGTCAGTAAGAGTTGATACTGTCTCCCGCTCCGCCCAAGAGCGGGGGTTGTCATTGGATGATTATTCCCATCAAAAAAAAAAAAAAAGAAAAAAAAAGCACCTGTGCGAAGCTGAGGCAGTTCGCTAGTTTAAAATTAATATAAATGTATCCAACCATCAAATTATTTATTTTGGATGTTGTATATTAATAATTTAGTTGTCTTATTTGTGTCACGTCGTCTTATTTTATTTTTTTGTTAAAAGGTAGAAATTTTCAATCAAATTAACCACACTCAAACAATATTTCGCGTCTATAATATAAGAGTGATAGACCAGGTAAGTTAGTACAGAACTTGCACACTATTTAGTTTTACCCATGGGCAAAATAAAGTGTTATAAAAGGCGCCATGTAATCGCGGAATTAAGTACATTGACCTATTCCTAATATATCTGTGTAGGTACTAGAAAATCAAACAATGAATTGCTTTTCATTACTAAATCATGTAAAGGATCACGATACATGACGATTCAAGACAGCTTTATGTCTTTATTTATTTATTATATTCTTTATTGTATACCACAAACAAAAAATACAGGACAAACATTATTAAAAATAAGTGTACAATGGGCGGTCTTATCGCATAGGGCGATCTCTTACAAACAGTATTTATTTCCGTTTTTTAAATTAAGAACGTCAACAAATGTGAGAGGGTCAACGACCGTTAGTCCACGTTTATCTGGCACCTACCTTAGTATTTTTATTTGTAGTGCACAACTCAAAATACACTATTTTTTTCTAAACTGAGAAATAAGTATCTTCTGATTGCGTAAGGCATCTTTATAACCCTGATTTCTCCATTAGATTATCTTCTAAACTCAAACCCGTTTCTCAACATAGCAGTACAATTTTAGCAACCATGTCTTCTAGCCCCATTTCACAACGTTTGCATATCCGTACTTCCTACTCACATCTGCTTAATATACGAGTTTCGTCTGCAGTCAAAAGCGAGGCGGAACTCAGTTCAACACAAAGAGCTTTTGTTGATTAGAAAACTAACCAGCCCGCTGAGATTAGTTTTGATGTCTGAAGTAAAGCAAATGAGGCTAATGTGAGATTGCAATATGGTTTAATATGAAGTAATGTAAAGTTTGAAAGTATTTATTTTTATGTCAAGAGTTAATGGATTACTTCCAGGCAAAAGCACTCCATTTCATTCCACCGTATCCTAAACTTAAAAAAAAAATAGCAAACATAATAACATGCAAAGTTTCATTTGTGATAACCATAGAAAGTATTTATAAACGTAAACAATAAAATGATTACTTCTTAAGATACCTGAAGTACAGGTTTATACTGACTGCAAACGTGCACGTTATTTTTTGTTAATAATTATTATCAATTAAAATTGATCAAATTTTTCTTTAGTTTTCAAACAACGTTATCAATTATAACTTGATAAAGGATCCGTTAGTATGAATGGTCCCATCTATAATCTTTCTAATCAAAATACAAGTGTTTATACATGAAAAGTTGTTTTATATTCGTAAGCTTTTTTACTTCAACTTTTTCTTGTATGCCAATTGAATTTTTAAAGAGTTTGCGAAAAACTTAAATATTCTAAAGACTTCAGTCACAAATACATCGAAAAGTTTAGTTTTCATAGCGATAGTTCATGTCAAATTGATATTTGCTTTGCGTGACTGTCCTCGACACAGTTTTTAACGTTCGAGCTTCTAAACTAATATTTTTGATACAATGATGAGTGGTTTATTGATTAAAGTATTAAGTCTATTCTCTGTATAACTGACTGCCACATACTTTATGGTACTCACAGTTTAAAAGTTTTGTTTCAGCTTTGTTTGTTTGAATAAAATAAGTTGATGTCGTTTTGGGCTCCGCAGTAAAAAAAAAGAAAGAATATTGTTCACTCTGGAGAGTTTATCCTTACATTGATTGTCCCGCCAACGAGCGGAACCGTAAAGGATACGGTCCTCAAAATTTATTTTAATTTATTAAAACCCAAGGGAATGCCGGCGTTCGCGCATCTATTGTCTTACTATTGTGTCTTAAATTAACGTATCTGAAAGGTAACCAGAGAACTTATTTGGTGTATGCTACGTAAAATAAAATATTAATAAAACTTTGGTTTTCAATCTAATATTAGGTATTAATACGTGTAAAAATTGAAGAGTACGTATCATTAGGAGGCAAAATTTATGGCTTATTTGGAGATTTAACCAGTCGCTGATGTAAACTTGTTATGTAATCTTCTACTAAATAGAATAAGTATTTTTGAGATGTAACTAAACATAGTATCTGACTTTCTTTAAATATGTATTTAAAGAAAGTCAGATACTAAAGTTTTTTTTTAATCTTATAAAAGGGACTTTTGGTCACAGTACGACCATGCCAGCCCCATCGTAACCTAATACAAGTCAAGCTACTTAAGTAAGCTTTATCAACTATGAGGGCTCAAAACCTTACTCACTATTTTGTTTTTTAGATACTAAAGATAAAAAACACAAAGTGAACACAAAAGAAATATTCATTATATATTAATGGTTTATTGTATACAAAACAATTTATACATTGATGGTAGCAGGGTTCATGTAAGTAAGCAAGCTTAACTCAAAGTTAAGTTTTTTCCCAGCAAACTATTGAGTGACAGAGAAAGATCACAATTCAGGGTGCAGTGTACAACTTAAAATTACAAATATGAGTAATACGATTAAAATAATTAAATGTGTTTGTACTATATATATTGTACTCATTCTGAAATCTAATTACTAAGGATTACATTATAATAGCGCTCATATGAATGACGCGCTTGTAAATTTACCTTCTCTTGTGTACTTAGATGCTGATTGAATACACTGTACTAGAACAATTAGTTACGTGATTATGTACCTATGTTTTGTACCTATGTCGTTAGATAAACCTATAAGCTTTTATAAAGCTAAATAATTTTACGAGTATATGAGACCCCAAGCATTTAAATAGGTATAAATACGGGAAAAATGGAAAGCTTGCTTATTTTCATAATTTACAGACTATATTATGAAGAATTTCTTATTTACTTTCTTAGATACATAACCAATAAATAAAACGCTCAAAATTTTAATAATCTACGCGGACTTTTAATAATCTTAGTGTTCAACCGAATGGCGCGAAATCACGCGCGAACGCCGCGTTCGCTTGGGGTTTGAGGGATACTTTATTGCCAAAATAGTAACAATTTCATAGAAACTTAAATCTATGGATACAATGGCGGTCTTATCGCTGACAACGATATCTATCAGACAACCTTGGGATGGACTATAAAAACTTAAACTAAGGTCGCGTTTGACACCATCTCACCTGAGTAAGCAATTATGTGGTCGACGATGGAGCACGCTTGCCTAGAAGAACCTATTCACTGCTATTTTTTGTTAATTTTAAATGAACATCATGTAAAATAAAAAAAAAAATATCCTTTCACTCGAAACACAACTACACTGCCAATTACCACCTGCTTTAGTGGTTAGTAGCCCTGATTATTATGTCAGAGGTCGTGGGTTTGAATCGCACCCAAGACAAATGTTTGGGCTGATGAGCACGATCAATAAATGTGTTCTGTTTCTGGGTTTAATTTATTTATAATTATGTGTATTTTTTTTTTTTATTATGGATAAGCTCGCGTTTGACCATTATCTCACCTGATTGTAAGCGATGATGTGGCCGACGATGTAACACGCAATCTATTCACTTTTGATTTATAGAGGGTTATAGCTATCAGGAAACACAGACTCCGGCAGGAAGTCTGCAATGAATAAGATGTGCATTGCACAAGCTCTACTTAGTTTGGGACTAAATGGCGTTGTTTTAAAGTTGTGGAATATTATTATATCTCTTTATTTATTTATAAATCTGAGGACCTTGTCAGCAACAGCCGCGTCGAAGCCTACTGGGGCCAGGGTTATCCGAAAGGGCGTTCGAGCCCCGGTATGAAGGCTTGAAGGAACGGGATGGGTTTTTTAGTCAGTAAGAGTCTGACACTATTTCCCGCTCCGCCCAAGAGCGGGGGTTGTCATAAGATGATTTTTCCCATCGAAAAAAAAAAAATGGACCTTGGGGTCCTCCTGGACCTTTGGAAAGCGTACGAGGGCCCGAAGTCATCTCGCAGAGTTCACTATTATTCCTAGATTAAAAAAAAAACAATGTCCCACACATTGTTTTTTTTTTAAATGTTGACTTGATTCAAATGACCACTTATACAGTGTCCCAGATTAACTTAACACAACATTTTAACTAGTTACATAAACTAGTTCTCTTAGCATGCTAATAATAGCTAGTCTACAATAATTACTATGCATAGTATCATTTCAGAGCGCACGTGATTCCACCAGGACTACAATAACTAGACAACAATGTAGCAGTGGTTTTGTTAAACTAAGCGGATCTACCCAACGAAGCTGTAACGCGAACAAATTTAGAGGTTATTGCTTTCTCTAGCTAATTAAAGCCAAACACAAAGTTAGGTTGAGTTGAATGAGTTTAATCGAATTAATGAAACAGTCTCTAAGTGCTTAAATAGTGTTTTTTAGGGTAAAAATAAGACCCTATTACTAAGACTCCCCTGTACATCAGTCTCTGCGGGGATTTTCTGAAAAGGAAACCTGTAGCCTTAAAATGCAAAAGGCAATAGTAGAGGATACGATTAAGAACGACCTTCACCGGTTTGTTTAATGGATGAAACGTATTCTATGATAAATTTAGTATATTAAATAATATAACGCCGGTGGGTTGCCTGAGAAATTCCTGGCCAAACAATTTTTTTTTTTTATATGCACCGGTGTGTTTAACGAATAAATTTAATACTAACCGATAGTATGAAGCCATAATTGATAACGTTGTTTCCTGGCATAACTATGGATTGCCAGGTATAAACAGGTATGTATAAACAGGTGTGTTTATTTTGATATACAACAAATTCTATACCAAAATAAACGCTGTTTCATTACGAATACGATGTTATAGTGTTGTCTGCAAAAAAAATCTGGTATGCACGTTATTCATACCAGATCATTTCAGTTATGCATTTTTCTAAAAAAAAAAGTAAATTTTCTCAATTTTTAATTAATAATAGTCTGGCCAGAAATTTCTTAAGCAACCCACCCGCGTTATATTATTGAATACACAAAATTTATCATAACATACGTTTCATCCATTAAACAGACCGGTGAAGGTCGTTCTTAATCGGATCTTAGACTAAAAGTGAAGGACACAGGTGTGGTTTTAGTCAGTAAAAGTCTTACACGTTCTCCCGCTCCGCTCTACAGCAAGAGAATTGGATGATATTCCACCTAAAAAAAAGGGATAGAATGAATTTTACGAGGTGTCACAAAAGCCAGACCTAATAGGAGTGCAACAATAATCCCAAGAATGTACTAATCTGACTGTTTCAATACCATCTGCAGTTAGATGCACTAACATTAAATGGTTTCAGTCCGTTCGTGTATTGGATCGCTTTTGTGGCGGTGGAGTGGTTCTGTTGCCAGCTAAGCGGATTAACCGCCGGTGACCCTCTAGCCATTGTGGGATTTAGGAGAAAGGCTATTTCCATAAGTTATCTGAAACTAGCTTCCGATAGCGTCTTTGCCTGTGCGAAAGTAGAAAATTATTCTAAAGGAACATACTTTTGGGTTTTTACTACAGTGTTTTCTTTTTCAACTCGAAGGTTGACTGGTCGAGAATGCATTGTTGCCTTAAGTCCGCCTGTTACCACTACTGTACATGAAATTTAAATACATAAAATATGTCTGTTCTATTTCAGGTTATGATCTACTAGTCTGCCAAATTTTATCTAAATTTGCTCAGGTATTTAAAAGTGAAGGAGCAACAAACGAACACACGAATAATCATGGTTGTGTCCGACCATTGGTACTAAATTACCTATTTGACGGTTAGGTGAAACCCCAAGCGAACGGCCGGCGTTCGCGCTGTCGCTGTCATTATCTTTCTACTGTGTCTCTAATTGACACGATTGAAAGGTTAAGAATCATTTGCACTTATTTCTTATTTCTTAATTTGCACTTATTTCTTATTCCACTTATTTTTTGAATAGCAGAAAATAGATTTAACATTTGAAAATAATTATGTAGATCTTATTGCTCGTGCTTTTACATTTAAAAAAATTATATAAACAAGTGCTTGACTGAGATCCCACCTAATGGTAAGCAGTGGTGCAATCGTCGATGGTGAATCGCACTGTCACATACACACTTTCGCCTTAAAATATTACGTGATGATGTCATAGGAGAGACCTATTGCTCTTTAGTCTCGTAAACCCAATGAGAATCTAGGTTTCGTATTTAAAATACTAACGCTCTTCAAGTATTGTCTACTATCATAACGCCGTTCTAGTACGTAATCATCTTGGTAGACATCTCTTTGACAATTTTTTTTCCTTTGAGTCACACACTAATGATTATAAAAACTGGGCAAAAGTCGGATACGCGCCTTGAGGGTTTCGTATAAACTTACATATTTAAAGAGTTCAAATCCCGAATGGAGCCCAAAGATTTTTCCGAATCGAATAAAAGTTTTTTTATGTGACGTCACAACAAAAATGATTTCATATTTATTTCTATACCTTGTATGTAAGACCTAAGAAATTATTTTGACCTTTTTGACCTTTATCCCTTTTGAGTGATCAAGACGAAAGTTTGATCTACAGAGATAAACTTGCAATTAAACCGTCAACGTATTTCAGAATGATTAATCTATGAACAATAATATTGGTATTGGTATTTTTAGATACTCGTATTTACGTTTATTTTAACATATAATACGTGTATATATATAGGTTTATATTGTGCACTGGATCCTACCGTCAAATGTGACCTCTTTCTGTCATTCAAAGGTTTGCTGGGAGAAAACTCATTGTGAATATAAACTCGCCTTTGTTCATGAATTGTCAGTCACTGTTTACTACACTTCTGGACACATCTATTGGCCCACCTTAGAGTTTAGGTTTCGATGGCCCCTACCGAAATATGATTGCTAGATTGAACAAAAACTGTTGATGCAGTTTTAAACCTGATACATTTTACCATCTTTTTCGATCGTATTGTTTTAAATTTGAATTCAGAATACCATACGACATGGAGCTACGCCTAACAAGTCGGATATGCGCCTTGTTAAAGGCAATTGATTTTTGAATAAAAAACATGTTTTATCAAATAAAGGTTTAATTTAATAACGCGTGTTGCCTCCATGGGCATCTACCACAGCTCTCATACGATTAGGCATAGAGTTTATCAACCGCTCTATGAAATTTTGAGGGATCATCTCCCATTCCTCTTCTATGGCAGTTTTCAACTCCTGCATCGTCTGGGCAATTGGCTGACGAGCCCTAACACGTCTTTTTAGCTCGTCCCACATGTGCTCAATGGGGTTCATGTCTGGGCTTCTGGCTGGCCAGTCCATAACTGTGATGTTCACATCCCGAAGATATTCCCTGACGATGCCGGCCGCATGGGCTCTTGCATTATCATGCATAAAAAGGAAATTTGGGCCCACATAGTCCGCGTATGGTATCACGTGAGATTCTAAGCACTCACGAATGTACCTTTCAGCATTTAATGTTGGCAGCCGTGGTCCTGTAACAACCTCAAGTTGAGTTTTGCCGCTCGCGGCTATACCGCCCCAGACAGTCCATGAGCCACCGCCATAAGCAACCCTCTCTTCAAAGCAGCATTGTGCGAAACGCTCTCCCTTACGTCGGTAGACCTTCTTCCTTCCATCATTGCCATGTAACACAATTTTAGACTCATCAGAAAAGAGTACACGGCTCCAATCTTGCTGTGTCCAATTTAAATGACTGCGTGCGAAATGAAGGCGCGCTGTTCGGTGGGCTCGCGTTAGTTTGGGCCCATTAGCTGGCTTGTGTGGTACCATATCGCGTTCTTTTAACCTTCTCCGAACAGTTCGAGCGCTCACAGATACTCCGTGGAAGTCGCGAAGTTGGTTTTGTACCTCAATGGAGGTAAGGTGACGATTTCTCAAGCTGGTCGTCACGATGAATCGATCCTGCCTTTCAGTTGTGACCCGAGATCGTGGCCTTCTTTGGCGACGAACAAAGCCGCCAGTCTCTAGGTACCTCCGATAAACATTTCGGACCGCAGATCGACTTAAATTAAGTTGAGCACTCACGTTTCTTTGGCTGTGTCCGGCCTGAATAAGTGCCACAGCTTGGGCGGCGACTTCAGGTGAAGTATCCATAGATTATTGATAGAACCTCACCTTAATGTTAAGAATAAGTAATGTTTGTTGCAAAACCAAAGATATCAATCACTTTTTCAAGAATTAAATCCAAGTAAACCAATAAAACCAAGTTTTCTTAGTATTCGATTGTTTGATATCAACAAACAGGCTCCAAATTGTCTTTTGTTTCTTTAAATTCTGTGTTCGAAATTCAAAAAAAGACTATTGAATGAAATTGTGAATGTGCCAGGTTCAAAACTGCATAAAAACTTTTTGCTCGACCTAATATAAAATTTTAGCTAGGACCAAACGAAACTGAAAATACAAGGTGGGCCAATAGATGTGTCCAGAAGTGTATATTAAGTCTTTTATGCACAATAAAAAATTAAGAATCAACAATGTTACTCTTCTAAAATCCCACAAACATACACTAAACAAATGATTTCCAGCGATTTACAATATAAAACAGAACTATGCGAATACAAACGATCCGGTTTAAAGCGCTAAATAAAGCGTGCTAGTGTTCGCTCAAGCGCTTTATATGTTAATACTACGCTGTACAGAGTCATCCTAACTGAAGCTTGGTACATGAAGTTCAAACTGTGTGGTTGCTTATTCAATTTCTGTGTCAGTTTTGGCAAGCAACGCATTTGCTTTATCACTTTGCTACTAACTTGTTGTGACGAGATTTCCTAATGCATATTACTTAGTGAAGTTAATTGTTATTACATTGGTTTCAACATATTTTGGATGTTTCTATAACGTTACACTAGTCGACTTGATGTTTCCTGTGGGATTCAGGTGAAAGAACCGCCCGAGTGTCACCATTGTGCAGACCGCCTGGAGGACACGGTGGAGGCGTGTCCCGTTTGGGCTTAGTACCACCATGTCCACGTATAGGCCATCGGCGGTGGCAACCTGTCGCGCTGGGCCTTGGTTCAGGTTACTCTAAACGGGTTCGGGCTTGTGGATGGCGAGTCCGACCATCCGGTGAGGACCACTCTGAGTTGTCGACAGCTCGTAGTGTTTCACGGGCCCGGTATGGCCGAAGTCCGCTAGGGCCACGGGAATTTTTGAAAAAGATACCGTGATCCTGGAACGCAAAGCGCAACAGAAGAATACATGTGCGTTTTAGTCAGTAAAAGTCTGACGCACTCTCTCACCGTGTAATGGATAATTTCAGCTAGATTAGACAACTGATGATCCCACCACAAAAAAAAAATACACGAGTTTCTTCACGTGAGATTATTATTATTAGTAGTAGTATTCTCCACCTCTATTTCGGTAAACAGTTTTTTGAATGACATCACTACTTTGTCTAAAGTCTGCTGACACATTAAATGTTGTTGAATCCATTTGAAGTTGTGGACATGAGCAGACAAATGTAGACATTAGTAGACAAAACTACATAAATACAGACGGTTTATCGCATAATATACTCGTACCTACTTGTCAAGTCGGTTTCAATAGTACAACAGATTACTCTATCCCAATGTATTTATCTTTCCATGTGGAAGAGACGTATTTGTTGACTATTGTTTCTCATTCTATTGCAGACGTAGAATCCTTTGGATGGTTAGCATAATGTCCCCGAGCGATTAAATTGAGAATAGCGTTCGTCTAGTTTCTTTGTACTACCGCTTGTTCGGAGAATGATGTTTTATTACAAGAGTTGAATTGAATCTTATAAACGGGTGTTTATTATGATTGAGTATTTATTCTCTTAAATTATATGAAAACATCGTTAGGAAACCGGTTGTCCTAGAACCAAAAATTCGAAGACATGCAACACGCACTGGGCCCGAGTGGTGGATTACGGCTCTTCTAGAGAGGAAACCTGAGTCCCAACAGTGGGAACATTATAAGGCCGATGCTATGCTATTTATTCGTGCCATATGAGTGCTGAAGTATACTGCTACTACAATAAATCTTTTCACTGCATTCTTTTGAGAAACACTGAAGTAATAAAGTGCTTGGAAATGTCAATTTATATAATAATGGTTATTTTTGTATGCTTACTAAAAAAGTTATGGGTATATTATGTGGATGGGTGAAAAGGGAAAAGGAGGCCAAAGAAATGGTGGATGGATTGTGTGAAGAGTGATATGAAAGAAATAAAGTTAGTGATAGCACTACGAGTGATAAGGCGAAATGGAAGAAAAAAAACGTGTTGCATCGACCCCAAATAAGACGAGACAAGGGCGGGAAGATGATGATGGTTATTGTTGTATGCGCATAACAAAGAAAACGTAATTTCACTAGCTGCTGCCAGCAGCATCGTCTGCGTGAAAATAGAACATTACACCAAGGGAACATACCTACTCACAGGACAAAAAAGTCTCCTGTTTTATTCCAGGACATGGTCTACCCGTGTACCAAGTTTCATTGAAATCCGATTAACCGTTTGAGGTTAACGAAGTAACAAACATACACACACATACACTCACAAACTTTCGCTTTTATAATATTAATGTGATGTGATAATCCAAACTACTTATCTAATGTACAAAACTGATACGGTAATAACGGTTTTACCAAAAAAGCCGGGTAGTTGTCTGATTTATTGGTAAGCCTTAAGATTGTCTGATTTATTGGTAAGCCTTAAGATTTATAGACGGGGCATGGTGGACAGGAACGTAGTTATTTTTCGGCTTTTACTAAACTGTCTTTTTTACCATAAGACATAAGGAGGGTTTTACGTGATTAAGTAATATCAGGTGTCGATTTATCATCAATTTTGCAGGGTAAGAAGATTTTTTGAAAATGCGACCATTTTTGTATGTTTTTCCAACTTTTATCCTTATTCATCTAAAGATAATTGCTGCAAATGTATGATGGTAAACTATTAATTGGTTGTATGACCCAAAACCTAGGCTTTTTTCACTGCAGTGAATAACTACTAAGGTATTTTTTTTTTGTTCCTTGATAAAATTGACAATAATTATGAAATGCATAACTGTTCCAACAGTATTTTTACGACACCTAAGCTATTCAGCCAGCGGATGAAATATCTATACGGTCGTTAAATTGAATGTAATGCATCCTCCGAAGTTTGATAGTCGTACCACTTAAATATAATTTACTAGCTTCTACCAGCGGCTTCAACTGCGTGAATGTATAAAATTATCCCAAGGATGTATTCTCCAGAGGAAAAATATATATTCTATGTACTACTAGCTTTTGCCCGCGGCTTCGCCGCGTACATAGCAAAAAAGAAGGAAATTATGTTTATTAGGCACATCATGATTAATTAACAAATAAGTAATTGCAAACTTAAATTAAGGATTAAAAACAAAAAAAAAAATAGCCTATGGCTATGAAAAAATAGCAATCAGACCAGTATTTCCAAAGACTACCTCCTATAAAAAAATAAGCAAACTTTATCTTTTTAAAATAAAATAATAATAAAACAGTGTAGAAGTGTAGATTTCAGACATGAAGTTTTAAAGTTTTTTTTATTATTAATGATAGGCTCGCGTTTGACCACTATCTCATCTGATGGAAGTGATGATGTGGTCGACGATGGAGCACGCTTGCCTAAAAGTGGCGCCCAGTACAGTAACTGAAAAGTTGAAGGAAAATCCTTTATCTTGATATGATCATATAAAGAGGAGGGATGAAACGGATGTTACTAAAAGAGTTATGAGTATAAAATGTACGGAGAGAGAGAGGGAGGCCAATGAAAAGAGATCTTCCTCACATAGAGGATTGATATGAATATAAATTAAGTTAGTTATAGCGACGGGTGACAAGATAGAATGGAAGAAAAATCGTGTTGCGTCGACTCCAAATAACACGAAACAAGGGCTGAAAAATGATGATGAGCAAAGTTGTGAATATTATAATTATTATACTTAGAGTCCAAAACTGTATTCAAAATTATTAACATACTTTCCTAAACTCCATTTACTTTTTCACTGTTCACTCGTAAAATAATTTATACTGGAATATATTAATTTCAACATATTTGATACATTATTTTCTTAAAACACAAGCAATGAAAACTTTTCGTGTTACAACCGTTTATATTTCAGGAAACGAGTCTCGAGTCGAACACAGTAATGAAATAAGGAAATCAAGCTGTTTTGACACGAAAAAATAACATTATTCAATCTTTTACTGAAATGTGATACTTTATGATTTATTTGGGGTTTATACGCTTTTATTCAAAGTTAGAGTTAATAGATCGCTTAAGTGGTTTTAGATGGAAAATCATCCAATGATTTCTCACGGTCTTGGGCGGAGCAAGAGGGCGTATCAATTTTTACTGACTAAAACCCACTCCTATAATCTTTCTTTGTCTTGCGAAGCAGTTTCTTTTACCCTTATTTAGCCACAGGTTTACTTTGACCTATTTTTGGTGGGAAAATCATCAAATGACATCTCCCGCTCTTAGGCGGAGCAGGAGATAGTGTCAGACTTTTGTTTTCCTTCGTTGCTTTTCGTACCGGGGCCGAACCTTCCTTTCAGCAACGAATCATTGGCCCCAGTAGGCTTCGACCCTGCTGGGCCTCTACGGTTTGCTGAGGCACATGTAGCGCAGGACGATTACTGGTCGGTCGGATGGCGAGCTAAAATAAATGGTTTACCTTGACCTAAGATTTTAGCAAGGCACTAATTGTGTGTAAAGGTTATTCAGGCTTTTGACCTACAAAAAAACCATAGTAAGTACGTTGGTTTTAAAAAAAATGTATTGTTTCCCTTATGAATCCGTGTAATTTACTGGTAGACACCCTTAGCCACTTACGTGGATTAAATAAATTACGTGCCATAATTACAATAATAATCTTGTAATATGATAATTGTAACAAATGTGTAGCAATATTATCTCTTTGTATAAATAGGTAAAAAGAGATAATGTGGTAATGAAAATTACAATATTTTCTGTTCTCTATGGTTTTAATATTTGTTATTTTATTTTTCTTATTTATTGCTTTATGTCGTGTTCGAAAAAAATATAATTTAAAAAATAAACCTTCATAATTGATTCTGAAAAATTGCATATGTATAATACAAATAAAAGAAGGAGAATATACACATTATATTTCCCTTCTCTTCTTCCACATAAGGTTGGTTAAAAATATGTTCCTTATACGGCACCTGTTGTGTGCAGACAAAATTACTTTTTTTCTTCATGTTTAGTCACCGCTTATTGGATCACCCTTATTGAGGGGTGGGTGAGTCAGTAAATAGAGGGTTCCGGCAACTTGATTTGTTTTCTTATATTGTTGTCTTTTATCTCGTGGATAACTAGGAAAAGACAGGCATCTTTAATATTATTAATAGTAAATAAATACATTTGAAAAAATTACTCTTATTTTCTAAATTGTATCTATGTACTTATGGGTTATTTATTTTTTTTGTGTTTTAATATTAGTGACGTGAAAAAAATTAGATTGATATTTGGGTTAAGAATAATGACAGATTAAATGAAATAAATTATTATAATTCGAAGGTCTCCTACAGGGTGGACCGATGACCTGGTGAAGGTTGAGGTAAGCCGATGGATGCGAGACGCATAGGAACATTCGTTGTGGCAACGCTTGGGGGAGGCCTATGTCCAACAGTACACGTACATCGGCTGAAATGATGATGATGGTTATAATTCGAATCAATTTAAATGTTTATGGTTAATCCGTATCCGGGAAGACTACCTTCAATTTCACTATCTGGTAAATGGCTTGTATTATCAGCCTCATAATGTTACTACTGGGACTCAGGTCTCCTGTCTAGGTAATCTTTATTTTATAATAATCCATTACGCGGGTTCAGTGAGGGTTAGTGGATATCACATTTCTTCAATTTTTTTGTTCTATAACATGCCGGTTTCCTGAAGATGTTTTCCTTCACCATTTTGAGCATTTATATTTTTTTCTATCTGATAACTCAAGCCATTTCCTGGCTTGAATTGTCAGAAAGAAAAAAAAAACAGCAACGAATGTTTCCTTTATTTAGTTGTTTTAAAACCTAAAGTAAGTCTGAAATGTTCATTTTTCTATGCATTTCATTTAGTGCAATAATTCTTTTCACATTTTTTTCGCCAATCAAACAATTTATAATATCAACGAACGAAACCTGCCAGTCATTCCATTTCCTCACAAAAACTTTTCCCATTTGTTTTGAATGAATGCGGATCAATTTCACAATACATTTCCGACAAAGTGTTTCCTGACGCACAATCGTGATGTTACCAAAGTTTCTTATTCCACCACTTTACGTCGTTTAAAAGTTTTAACTGGGTATGGTATCAATATGGGCATGGTATAAATAACTTTGCCAATTTTAAAGTATCAATGTTAGAAGTTATTTCCAACCTTAAATAACGTCTATAAGGATGATAATACCGTAAAGGTATTGTCAAAAATTATTTGTATAAACACCAACCAACATTTCAAATTTCAAAAAGCTTGAATCGCGGAAAAGAAACGAGTGATTTTTTTTTTGTCCAACCATTGTCTTTTTTTTAAGAATGCCACGGTGAGCTTTATGAAAACAATTTAATTTTTAACAATGTTAACAATAAGGCATACGGCTAAGGCTTTGACACTGGCTGGCATATTTTTTCGCGGCTACAGGAAGATAAAACGGGATTAGCTTTTTCTAATTTACTTGTAACGACAGAGGCTTCGCAGGTAGTCTCATTGTTCAGGAAATGGAATATGTTATAAGAGAAAAATCCATCTACGACCTTCTTTTGTAAGGCCTGATAACCAATTTCAATATTACTGCGTAGGTGGCTTTTGTATGTTGGACTCTATCGACACCTAATATATTGAATACTAACGACTGCCAAAGGTTTCGTCTGCGTGAAAGTAGAAAAGATTATAATTATACACTACGAGTATGTCACTTAGTGATAAAATAGTGAAAGAATTTTTAAAACCACTGTAATTTTTGAGCTTATTCGTTACAAATCTTATCTCTTTATAAGATTAGAATAGCAAAAAATTTAAAAGTTTGTTTACATTTATATTATAGGTATGGTACCTATAATATAAGTTAAAAAACTTTGACGTAAGAAGGCATTTGTATATTTTATAAATTCAAATTATATTTAGTTACACAAAATAGCAACATCAACTGATTAAGTGGCAACATTTATTATGAATCGCAATCACAGGTTCAGTTGAAAATAAGTCTAAGGCACTAGTTGTCTGGCAATCATGCTGAACTGGACCTATTTTGTTTCAACCGTAAGGCACACAATTGCATTTTTGCTTTTTTTTGTTACGTGTTTACCTAATTATCTTTCTTTCTAATTGTCTGAGACTGAATTAAAGTTAACAAACTAAGTAGAAAACATTATGAGACAATAAAACAGCCTTATTTCTGTGAATTTTTAACAAGCGTTAGTCGCCATAAATTTTTGATGAAAAGTTTCATCAAAAATTGATGGCGCACAACCATAAAATATGGGATCTAGGATATTTTTATCCCAAAAGTTGGAAAAAGCATTTGAAAAATTAGTTTTAGAAAAACTTCATCACCATAATTCAATGAGGCTAAATATGTACCTGTAGCAAATGAACCAGAACCCAGTGTCATGAAAAATGACTTCGAAACAGCTATATTGGACACATTCGTCAGTTTGACGGGCCCGGTTAAGTAGTGAGGTGAATGTAGACCGGGTATGTTGGCACTAGTGGGTAATTAATCTCGCTTTCAGTGAAATTCTTGGTGCTTACGAAAAGCGAGTTACGAGCTTCGAGAATTTGGCGGAACCTAGTAATAATTTATGAGACTTAGAGAACAATTTTCTACAGCCGGTACCACAAAAACAGTGAATTTGTTATCATTTATTTTTGACTTGTTTCAAAACTTTTGAGTATTTTAAATAAAAAATCATAAAATCAAATTGAAAACCGTATCCTTTTTTAAAATCGGTTGAGAGAAAAAAAAACAAAATTAATTTCTCTAATATCATCTTAAAGACAAGCAAAAACTTGCCTGAATATAAAAACATTGGTAATTTTTGGAGTTAAACTTTGGAATGAAAGAGAATAAGCAACAGTATAAGTAACTTCTAGGCAAGCATACTCTATCGTCGATCATGTCATCGCTAACCTGCAAGTACGATAATGATCAATCGCAAACCAATCAATACCTAATAAATATAATATGTGGACATTTTGAAATATTCAAAACTATTTTTGTTTGACATGCCCGTTGGTCTAGTGGTTACTGACCCTGTCTGCTATGCCGGAGGTCGTGGATTCGATTTCCACCCAGGACAAATATTTGTGTGATAAGCACGATCATTGGTTCTGTGTCTGGGTGTAATTTATCTATAATATTTATGTTTTTAGACATATATAAGTATGTTTATCAGTTGTCTAGTACCCATAACACAAGCTGTGCTTAGCTTGGGACTAGACGGCGTTGTGTGATAGTGTGGAATATCATATTATTCAAAACTATCTCGCATCCTATGCTTTTGAAGGTATGGATTTTCATTTTCGGTTTATGTCATTAAATTCTCTACCGATGCTGTTTCTAGCAATTATATTAATGCTTAACCGTATTTGAGAACCACAAAGACCTCTATTTTCCATAAGTAGAGGTATTTTTGACAGATTGTTACTGCAAAACGAATTGCAGGCGTCCATTTAAAATACGGGAATGACCCCTCTTATTTAAATAAAAAAAAAAAACCAATTTCAGCATCAAGTTTCATTAAAAAGAAAACGTAATTTAAATTGTTGTACCTTAGATATTAATATAATAAGAGGCAATAAAGTGCTTGAGTTCGGTAAATTGGATTTCTGCCATTGAAAAGCTTTCCGGCAGTCGAACTCAGCCCAAATGGTCCTCTTTATACTCCTTAACTATAAATAGGTCCCTACGTACCTGCATTTAGGAGAAAATGGGTAAATCGATTGTTTAATAATAAAACAGAGTTCAGATGTAAGATAGAAGGTACAACATTTCTATTGAACATTACAATATTACTTAGAAATTTTTTGTTTCGATTCTTCGAGACTGTGGTATCGAAAGAATGTTTTTTTTTATTATTATTTAGCACACAAACAAAATATTTGCAACCGAATACAACTACATATATACAGTTTAAAGCCAAAACTCTCTACCTTAAAATATGGCGTCCAAAATTTCTCCGCATCCTTTTTAGAAAAAGTTTTTCAGTACTAAGTTTCAATAATACTAATTAAAATTAACTCAACTGAAGAGTGCCCAACCCGTATTACTTTCCATACATACTCTTACGTGATTATGATGGTATTACACTTTCCCCTCTTTGAGGCGTGGCTGGAAAGACCTCACGGCGTCCTTACCTTCCGCATGACGCAGGTACTCACCGGACATGGTTCGTTCGGGAGTTTCCTGCACGGGATTCATGCGGAGGTGACGCCCGGGTGTCGCCACTGTGCGGAACGCCCGGAGGACACGGTGGAGCACACAGTCGAGGTGTGCCCTGCTTGGGCGGACCATCGCCGTGCCCTCGTGGGGGCGATCGGCGGCGGAGACCTCTCGCGCCGGGCCTTGGTTGAGGCCATGGTCCGGAGCGAGGAGGAGTGGCAGGCGGTCGCCGACTTCTGCGAAGCAGTAATGCTCGCAAAGGAGGAGGCCGAACGCATCAGGCAACGGCGTTATCGCCGCCGCCGTCGCCGGGATTCTGATCCCGATTTCCGGCCAACGTAGACGCGGGCTTGCGGACAGTGAGCAATGGGTAGCTCACTGTCCGGCCGTCCGGTAACTGTCCGGACCAAGCCCAAGTCGTCGACGGCGCGCACTGTTCCCGCGCGCCTCAAGGAGTTGTCAGCAACAGCAGGGACCCAGCCGGGTCGAAGCCTACTGGGGCCAGGGTTATCCGAAAGGGCGCTCGAGCCCCGGTATGAAGGCTAGAAGGAACGGGGTGGGTCTTTTAGTCAGTAAGAGTCTGACACTATCTCCCGCTCCGCCCAAGGGCGGGGGATGTCAATGCATGATTTTTTCCCACCATAAAAAAAAAAAAAAAAAAAAAAAAAATGGTATTACACTTTTTTTTTGTGGTAAATTTTCCAATGACGTGTCCCGCTCAAGGGTGGAGTGGAAAGGCGTGTCAGACTTTTACTGACTAAAACCCACTCCTATGTTCCTTTTTTACCTAGCGTTTCAGGACTTCAGGTTTTCCTTTCCCTTCCCTGACATGTCTTAGAGGCACGCGAGGTACGCTACGTGCCGACGACGACTCGGGCCCGATCCGGATGGTCGAACGACGGGATACTCATTGCTCGCCGTCAGCAAGCCCACACCAACGATGAAACATAGATATTTTGTGGTTATTATCTAGGTTTCTATTGAAAACGAAACATAACACTACGAATAATCCGGCTATTTTGCACAAATTTTACAAGTATTAAAGCCATTTGTAATATAAATTTAAAAAAATAAGAAAATTATATTTATGAAAATCTTGTACATTGAATCGAAATTTTAAGTATCGAATTAATTATAAAACATTTAAGGTTTAAAAATAGACATGTACTTCCTGGAACAAGTTTAGTGAAATATTCGAGTGAGTGATGGAAATTACTGAATGTCAACCAGGCGTTCAGGTTGCAATTGCTCCTTTTTCGCGTTGACTCTTTATCAAACATTACGTTTAATGAAATAAGCTTTGCAGCCATGCTCACGTTGACCATAGATGGAACGGGAAAGGTCTTCTTGATCAGTATGTATGAATTGAAAAATTCATATCGATACTTGCCTAGTTTCGAACCTCCAACCTTATGCATAACCTTTGATCTTTTGTCCTTGACCTTTTGCTTATGCTGGTGAGGGTTGCGGGAACCCAATGGATGCCAGTCTAGGAGGCCTATCTCCAACAGTGGACGTCTTTCAGGTAAAATGATGATGATGATCTTATGCATGAGAGTGGGTGCCTTGACCACTGGACCATCACAAATCCATAGACTTAGGAATCTGAATGAACTAAACGCGAATATTAAAGTAACCTTTTACCGTAGTAGCTAACCAATTAACCTAACTCTATTTTGCAAATGACAAACAACCAGAGAACGACCATCTACTCGTATTTCACTGTAGCTAATGAGTTTCTGGAATGTCTTTCGTACTTTTACAACAAGGCACATTTTAAAAGTGTGAAACAAAAATGACTCGTTTAAAGGGCGTCACACACAGTGAAGTAACATACGATAATATATTTTTTTTTTATTTAGTCTATACTTTCCCACTACTGGGCAAAGGTTCGTATAGACGCGTTGGAACCCAACTAATTCCAGGTATCCTTTTATCGCGCCACCTCGAACCAGCCCTTTTTTAAGGAGGGAATTCATCTAAACATTTCTCCTGCTTTAGCGCGGAACACGAGGGCGTGCCAGACTTTGTCCGACTATAATCACACGTACAGTTGCCATCACGGATCTTGAACACTTGCGCAGAAGTCAAATATTCGGTCTCTTTAGTGGTGCGAAGTGCGACGCGGGGGCGGGGAGAGTCAGTGATTGGCTGGCAGCGCCATCGCGCCACAAACGTTACTCGTCATTCGTTCACTGCGTTGCTGCATGTATCTAACAACGAAGACGATTGGCTCGCCAATGTATGGAATGCGCAAAGCGATCCCCGCTCCGACGCCGAGCGTTCAAGATCCGTGATGGCAACTGTATGTACCTTTTGCATCTCAGGAATACGGGTAACCCGGTCAAAAGTCGACCCATGACCCTAGTAGATTTCAGCCCTGCTCGGTCCCTACGGTTATGGTGACATGTCTTTGAGGCGGGGAATAATATATAGGATATTTTTTATCCCACGAGTATATCTGTGGCCCTAGTGAAAAGGGATCTAAGTCCAAAAATGCAACTTTACAGGAGATGCAAAAAACACTCCGCGTGCTTCAAATTCGTGTTTGACCTCGTGTTTCAATCAAACCGCTACCAAATGAAATACATGTGATGTTTTTTTTAGGTAAACAATTTATGCTCTTTACTATTATTGGGTTATTTTTTATGTAAAGTTAATAGTTTTTAAGATAGTGACTTATACCAATCACAAAATGAATTCCTTGAGGGTATTAAATAAGTTATACCCCTTCTCCCATAAATTAAATGTTAATTCACACTAGTGAAAAGGGGTACGCATTTGGAATGATTTTAATGATAACTAAGTAATGCGAAGAAATATTTAATAGTTTGCTTTATAAAAAACCTGTATTTTGTTGTGTACTTTTATTCTCTGTTAAAAAAATTAGAAAATTCTCAAAATAAAAATACTTGACCCCTTTTTCACAAAGATTTTTACGTGACATATGGTATATTAAGACTATTACGAACTATTTTGTGTAACTTTATATCCATTATTTAAATAAAAATAAAACAAAAAAATATTTACAATACAATTTTTATTATAAGAAAAAAAATTAAGTACCTACAGTATTTTGCTGTTTGAAAATAGAAAAACTATTTTAAGAAAAACTTGCATCTTAATAATGCAGTAAAAACACAAATGAATAGAAAAATATAGCAAAACTATTTTCCTTATTGAATTTTCTGATTGTAATAAGAAATAAAATTAAAATATCATGAAAAAAAATTTAACAAAAAAAAAACATTCTAACAAACAAAAAATATTAGAAAATCTATTTCTATATCATTTTCGCTATCATTTAAAAGAGGATGTTGATCTTTAATATCATTATTTGTTAATAAATTGGTATAATAGGATCTGACACTGGGGTTTATTAATGGAAGAAGTTAGAGTAAGTCTTGTTTTTTTTATTTATTAGAAATTGCAGTTGGCCCATCAGATGACTTGGGTATACATTTGGTTTCAAAAACACTTTGGAGCGGTGATTTTTCTTGTTTTTTCTGCAAATTAACTACATTCCGTCCATCTATGCCGTATATCTTGAAATGGAGGCAACTCTCCTCTTTTATATTTAAAAGCTGCACACTCAGATAAGTTAAACTTCTTCTTATTTTCATCAATTTTCCTCTGTTGCAGACTTTTCAATTTCCCTACTACAACAGTTTTTCCCTTATTTTTCTGGTACCTTTTTTCTAATTTTCTTTTCTTTTTTCTGATTTCTCTTCTTTCTTTAATACTTTTCCTAGGCTTTCGTTTCCGACCCTGTGTAACACCTTCTTTATCCCAAACTGATGTATTATTCCTCACGTCAGAATCTGACTGAGGGATGATAACATTACGTCGACGTCTTGTTTGCCTATTTACAACTGAACAATCCGAGACACTTGTTTCGAATGTATTTGGTATGAAATCGTCACTGCTTTCAGCAGAATAATCGACATCAGGGTATGGTAGCTCATCCACTAACATAGAAACAATATCACACATGAGATACGTTTCGTCGGAATCAGTAAATAAATCGTCATCTTTATCGTGCCCCGGCCTGGGGTAAAAGTTAATGGTAAAACCAGGCTTCGAAGAATATAGTTTTGAACAAATCGGTGAAATATTTTTAAAACAGTCAAATTTTGGAGAATATTCCGTAGAACATCCTGGCTTTGGAGAATATTCCGTAGAACATTCTGGCCTTGGAGAATAATCCTTAGAACATTCTGGTTTTGGAGAATGATTCTTGGAAAAAATTCCTTTGGAGAATAATTCTCAGAACAAATAGGTATAGATTCTCCAATTAGGCAATCCGTTTCATCCATCATTTCTAGTTCTTAATGAACAAGATCAATCATTCGGTTTCTACAAGCCATTTTAAAAAGGACATAAAACTTTTAAGTAACTTTTAACAGAATGAAATAGTTACGCCAATAACTGATAACTGTACCTAATCATAAATCACACGGAACAGTAAGTAACAAACTTTTAAAAATATTACTAGACTAAAATCAATTTAGTATACATCTAATTAGTTTTATAGTATAGGATACGTAATTACGTATTTTCTAACTAAAACAAACGTCATTTGAATCAATATGATTAAATGCATGAGAGTTAGGTCCGTTCCGTAACGCATATAAATATACCTAATGTTCATAGTTATTTGGTTTAAAAAGGTACAATTAGACTAAAACCTATGAAAGTACACGTTAACTTTGAAATAAGTTACAAAAATAAGTGTAAAAGGATCTAACTTACTCGCGTAATAATTGATATTTCTGCAAAAGTCGACAAAACCTCCTCCCTGTACAATGCGCTCTCCACCACCCCGCACCGTTCCCCTCATCGACGAATTATATCCTTGATCACGTGAAATGATAACAATCGTAGGATATAAATAAAATTGTATACAATTACACTAATTAATTTCAGAATAGCGTATGTGAATACTGATCTAAACAGAGTTATTTTTGATTTTTTCCCTTTATTTTAGTGAAAACGGGTATAAGTCTAGTAATATCATTACTAACTAAACCATTTTTAGGGATTAAGTGTTGTTGTATTGATATACGCCAAACAAATTAAAATGTGGAAGATTTAAGTTAATTTAGATTAGAACACACAAAACAAAATTTTTATTTTTCCGTTTAAAAGAATACAAATGCATTTAAAACCAACTTTTGTATTTTTTTTGGTGTCAGTTGGATCCTTTTACACAAAGTAACTTCCTTATTTTTAGAGATAGCTTAGATCCGTTTTCACCAAGCGATAGAGCATTTTTCTCTGATCATTTCGGTATACTTAACTCATTTTCGACAAAATCGGACTTATACCCTTTTTCACTAGGGCCACAGATATTAGTGTAGAGTAATTAACGGCCACGTAAAATATACTTGTATTTTAGAAAATTTTACAAGCTTGGTGCTTATATTGTCCAGTTTCTGTCAATAGCTTCGCTCGTGTGAAAGCAGTAAATTATCGAAAGGAAACATACTCCCAGAGTAAAAATATCCTATGTCATATTCCAGGATATAGTGCTTAATTTCATCCAAAGTTTGAGCGTAAAAGAGTAACAAGTGTACACACACGCACACCCATATAATATTAATGTGATAGTCTTTATGTGTGATATTTTATAAGTGAGTATATAGTATACCAAGTTCATCGAAATCCATTTGAGCGTGTGGAATTAACAAATATACACACTCACACACACAAAAGTTCGTTTTTATAATTTTAGGGTGATTTCAGTTAGTATATTTACCATGTGTGACGACCTTAAAAGAGAACAGGAATTCCTATTATGTGTCTTCGCTTTAACAACGTTGTAAGGTGTACGAGATAATAGCCTTGCAACACGACACCTCCCCCTTTAGCACCCTCCCTCTAGGGTCATCAAATAGCCGAGTTTTATGGTAATATAATAATGTTCAAAGAATAAGTGTTGTAACTGATGTTCCGAAATGTTTTAGTGGAAATTAATGCAGTAGGAAATTGAGAAGTCAATTTATATTTTTACTTTTTCATACATATTTCATATTTAAACTGACAAGCACTGTGTTTGGCAGTGGTGGGCTAGTGGTAACAGTCCCGACTTTCAAGTTGCAGATTGCAGGTTTAAACCCAGCCAGGTGCATTACTTTGTGTAAATTACTTCATTACCACTGCTCTCAAAACGGTGAAGGAAAACATTGTGAGGAAACCGGCATATCCTTGAACCAAAAATTTGAAGACATCCACCAACCGATTCTCGGCCCGAGTGGTGGGCTACGGTCCTTTCTTTCTCCTAAAGTGGAGGCCTGAGTGCCAGCAGTGCACAAGAGTACAGAGGCGGACTTAATGCGTGTTATAACTAGATTTTTTCTATCAATGTCGTCCGATTCACTCGGGCAAATTTGCTAGCAAACTATCTAAGAAATATTAGTCAGTTTTTAGTAGGGGTCGGAATAAGTGGGATATATTTACTTTAATTTTGTGGTGGAAAGCAACATAGAGTTGATGCCTTCTGTAAAATCCCGAAAACATAAATTTTACGCGAAACGAACGCGCAACGATGCAGTGCGTTTAGAACAGACAATTGCCACTCTATTGGGGTGGCCTACATGACCAAGCGCACGTGGGTGCGGTGCGCCGACGAGAGAAGCGAAGCGGAAGGTTATGTTGGTTCGAAATTTTCGCGCAGACTTGAACCCGTGGAGGTATCGAGTTGAAATTTCATTTACATTGAAGTCGATTGTAGTTTTTTTGTAAAAAGTTTTTTATTACAGTATTTTTTACTGTTTAAGTAAAAACCTAGATCCATTTTTGATCTGACAACCCTAAGCAGTAATCTTGGAGTGCATTAGTGTTGACAGTGCGATAAACAGGAAAAGCCGAGTCTGTGTATTGTTTTGTTAGTGAAAACTACGTTGTTAGTACCGTGGATGGTGCTTGAGTATATTGACACTGAAACTAGGAGATTGCTTTGTTTTGACTAGACTTTGATGTCTGGTTTGAATATGGTTAAAATGTAACTATAAAGTAACCAACTATTTGCACTTAAGGCAGTTATTTATTGGTGGGATTATTTAAAGGAGTTACCATGACCCTGGAACACATAGGGTAACTGAAGGAACATCATGTGTATGTTTTTTTGTACGGTGGGAAAACCATCTAATGACATCCCCCGCTCTTGGAACGGAGCGGGAGATAGTGTCAGACTTTTATTGACTAAAAACCCACTCCTGTTCCTTCGTTGCCTTTCGTACCGGGGCTGAGCTACCTTTCGGAGCTAACATGTTTGTGTTTTGTGTTTGTGTATGTATGTTTGTTACTTCTTCACGCTTGAACAGCTGAACTGATTCCGAAGATACTTGGCACACAGAAAGGTAGACCGTTTCCTAAGATACTTTTTATTCTGCGAGTATTTTGGACCACCCTTGGAATATTTTTCTACTATCACGCGGGTGCAGCCGCTGGCAGCAGCATACTACACACACAACTCTGTATCATCATCATTATTTTAGCCAAAAGACGTCCACTGTTGAACATAAGCCTCCCCCAAGCGTAACCACAACGACCAGTTCTGTGCATCTCACATCCATCGGATTTTCATGACCCTCACCATAACATCGGTCCACTTTGTAGGAGACCTTCCCGGAGTACGTGGTCGTCACTCTAGAATCTTTTGTTCTCATCGACCATCTGTTCTGAAAGCAATGTGCCCTACCCATTGCCATTTAAGTTTGGCTATTCTTCGAGCTATTTTGGTAACTTTGGTTCTTCTGCGGATATCAAATCAAATCAAATCAAATCATCTTTATTGTGGACTATAGGTATACATAATAAATACAGGTCTTAAATAATTAAAATAAGTTCAGCTATGTCCCGCCGTTGAGGCATACAGTATTAAAATACAAATCAGAAATTAAAACATAATTAGTCATATTAGTCTCGATACATTATTAAAATATTCCAAATTATAAATACATACAAATTCAATTCCAAGTCATTTATGTCATATCTTCATTCAACTCTGCCTACGAAGAATACAAGCGTGTGTTACGTCATGCCATAGAGCTGCCAATATTTTGTCTTTAGATTTGAGTTCTATGAAAAGGTTTTACTTTCAAACGTTCATAAAATCTTTATAGTCCCTTACTTCATATAGTATCCTTGAAATGATTTAGTTTTTATTAGTTTTTAACTAGGTCTATTTTCTAACACGAGATAATTTCCGTAACGTCATCGAAATAAAAATGTGTTTAAATTAGTTATTTTTTATAGCAGTAGGTTTAAAAAAAAAACCGGCCAAGTGCGAGTCAGACTCGCCCATGGAGGGTTCCGTAGCAGCAAGTAAAATAATATAAAAGTTCTTGTAGTTCGTTGTAACTTTGATCGATGTTTTAATAATAGTGTATTTTTTTAGATTTATGACGTATTAAAAAAAAATACTTACTAGATCTCGTTCAAGCCAATTTTCGTTGGTAGTTTACATGGTAATGTACATCATATATTTTTTTTAGATTTATCATTCTCTTATTTTAGAAGTTACAGGGGGGGGACACACATTTTACCACTTTGGAAGCGTCTCTCGCGTAAACTATTCAATTTAGAAAAAAATGATAATAGAAACCTCAATATCATTTTTAAAGACCTATCCATAGATACTCCACACGTATGGGTTTGATGAAAAAAAAAATTTTGAGTTTCAGTTCTAAGTATGGGGACCCCCAAAATTTATTGCTTTTTTTCTCTTTTTGTGTAATAATCTTAAAGCGGTTCACAGAATACATCTACTTACTAAGTTTCAACAGTATAGCTCTTATAGTTTCGGAAAAAAGTAGCTGTGACATACGGACGGACAGACAGACAGACAGACATGACGAATCTATAAGGGTTCCGTTTTTTGCCATTTGGCTACGGAACCCTAAAAAATGTGTCGTATAAATTTTTCACCGGTTAAAACTCAAAATAAACGTCGACCAAGGACAGTGTAAATAACCTGATTGACCCAGATACCTTGTGGAAAGTTCGTGGCACTATTTAGGTCGTCTTTAATATAATATTAAATCTTGTTTCCTTTTCTTTATAAACGATGGTATTCAGGGCATATTTATTTATTAAAACTTTATGCACTAGTAAGCACAATACAAAGGTGAACTTAATGCTTTAGGAATTTTCTACTAGTAGGCCTTTAAGTGGCTTTTTTTAGGTCCTAAGAAAAGGGCGAGTCATACTGTTACTGACTAAAATACACTCCTAGTTCCTTCGTTGTCTTTAATCTCCAGGGCTTGGTTTTTGAAAGTAGACTTCGAACCTGCTGGGCCCTTACGATTTGCGGACGTCTCCATATGGCACACGTGGAGCACTACGCACTGACGACCAGTTGGGGTTGGTCCGCACGGTTACCAGACGGCGGACGGCGAGCTATCTATTGCTCGCAGGAAAATAACATAACATTTTTATAGTTATTTAAAATCTTGTTTATATGCTTGACATGGAATATCAACTTTTGCCAGCGACTCCCTAGTCTTTTCCAAACTAGCCGACCCCAAGGCGGCTTACAACCATATCGGATGTGGTTGAATACCTGTGTTTCAACATGGAGCGACTGCGTATCATACCTTCACACCCCAGTTACTAGGCAACACGATACTCCTTGGATAGACTGTCAGACTTTCTGGCGTCTGACCTGCCGTAATGGTAAATACGTAAAGATCTACGAATGACAGTCAGGACAACTGTTGTACATGCTTTCCGAAGCACAAAGTAAAATAATCCATGGGAATCTCCAAAAATAAAAAGTAAAGACATGTCCTATTTCAGGATATGGTCTACCCATGTGCCATATATCGTTTATCATCATATCAACCGAAAGACGTCTACTGTTGGACGTAGGCCGACCAAGCGTTGCAACAATGATGGTACTGTGCGTCACGGATCCGTCGGATTCGCACGGCCCTGACCAGGTCATCGGTCCACCTCGTGGGAGGCCTTCCAACGCTGCATCTTCCGGTACACGGTGTGTACGCACTGTGCAAAATATCCAAATCCATTCAAACCTTTATTTATTTAACAAATAAATTAATGTGTGATTGTCTCATAAGGTAAGAATATTATAACATAATTATACGACCTGTTAGACTAACCTTCGGATCATAAGTCTTCAAGATAACGCTACGAGTATATTATAATGTTGATGGGGGCGGGACAACAACCTTGCATAATGTCCCATTGTAATATTAATCGAGCACTCATCTTCCCCTCGGGATTCTGCTTATTCCGAGAAAATTAAGAGACAATGGAATCTTGTAAAATAAAGTGTTTATTGGAGGAAAATAAAATGGTAACCACATAATGGAGTGGCATAGGTAGGCGTGGGCAAAGCCCGGCCACGGAGTCGCACCCAAAGGAGCCTCGCGCAACCGATGGCTCCATAAGAACGAGGTTTTGTTTTTATTATTGATAGGCTCGCGTTTGACATCTATTTCACCAGATGGTAAGTGACGATGTGGTCAAACACTAGGTTGCGACAATCGTTGTCTCATTTTCGAATTTATGAAAGAAAAAGGCCTCGCCGATGCGCTTTCGCCCACATTTAAATTAGTCTGTAAAATAAAGTGTTTATTCGAAAAAATATAATGGTAACTACAAAATGGCGTAGCGTAGCTAGGCGTGGATAAAGTGGCCCCTTTTTTTTATGGTGGGAAAAAATCATGCATTGACATCCCCCGCTCTTGGGCGGGGCGGGAGATAGTGTCAGACTCTTACTGACTAAAAGACCCACCCTGTTCCTTCTAGCCTTCGTACCGGGGCTCGAGCGCCCTTTCGGATAACCGTGGCCCCAGTAGGCTTCGACCCGGCTGGGTCCCTGCTGTTGCTGACAACTCCTTGAGGCGCGCGGGAACAGTGCGCGCCGTCGACGACTTGGGCTTGGTCCGGACAGTTACCGGATGGCCGGACAGTGAGCTACCCATTGCTCACTGTCCGCAAGCCCGCGCCTAGGATAAAGTGGCCCCTTGCCCACAGCCTCGTGCGCAAAGGAAGTTCGCTCAACTGAAGGTTCTAAAAGAACGAGGGTTTTTTTATCATTGACAAGCTCGCGTTTGAACACTATTTCACCTGATGGTAAGCGGAGATGTGGTCAAACACTGGGTTGCGACAATCGCTGTCACATTGTCGAATTTATGAAACAAAAAGGCCTCGCCGATGCGCTTTCACCCACGTCTAAATTTGTCCACGTTACGCCTCTGATAAAATGGATTATCTTTTCAGGAGAGGGGTGTGAATAATGATTCATTTCTGATCTGAGTTACTTTGGCAACAGATTTTTTTAATATTCATTTTGTTTTACGGCATAAAAAAATTATGTTATCCAGATGTCAAAAATGTAATATAATTTTAACGGAGGAACGACTTTGACAGCTTTTAAGCAAAATGTTTTGTTGTACCGGTCCGGAACTGTTTTTTTTTTTATCAAAGGTCTAACATCGTTCAAGAAGTAAATCAAGTTAAATTAAAATCTGTCGCCTGCAAAGCCTTTAACTCGCTTAATTACATTAATCCTGAGTTTAATTAGAAGATTAGTTTGTATCTCTCGTCTCACTCTTACAGTGATAGATTAAGGAAGAGATAAAGATTAAGAGCAATCTAGAACTTGAAGTACCTAAGTTTTTAATCACAGGGATCACAACAAATGTTCCCTATAATTTAATTAAATCTTCCTTTTTGTTAATTTTTTAGTTAAAATGGCTTATCTTGTATGTAAAATTGTATGAATCGGAATTACGTGAGTCTGCCGATTTAAACACTATAAAGGCAAAATGTTGTACGTATGTTTGTGATTGTTACTCCTTCAAGCATTCACTGTAGGTACGGGCTTGTAGACGACGAGCAATGTATAGCTCGCCGTCCGTCCGTCTTATAAAGACTGAGCCAGAGTCATCGACGGCGCGTAGTGTTACACGCGCGTTATATCCATGGGGGAATTTTGGAAAAGGAAACCCGTGGTCTTAGACCAAAAAGGGCATCTGAAGAAATATTGGTGGGTTTTAATCAGTAAAAGCCTGCTACGTCCTCCCTCTCCAACCTCTTACCTTGCGCATAACGCAGGTCCTCACCGGACATGGCAAATTCAGGAGGTTCCTGTACCGGGTTCGTGCGAAAGTGACGCCTGGGTGTGCGGAACGCCTGGAGGACACGGTGGAGCACACAGTCGAGGTGTCCTGCTTGGGCGGAGCATCGCCGTGCCCTCGTGGGGCGACTGGCGGCGGAGACCTCTCGCGCTGGGCCTTGGTTCAGGCCATGGTCCGGAGCGAGGAGGAGTGGCAGGCGGTCGCCGACTTCTGCAAAGCAGTACAGTAATGCTAGCAAAGGAGGAGGCCGACCGCATCAGGCAACGACACTCTCGCCACCGCTGGGATTCCGATCCCGATTTCCGGCCACCGTAGATGCGGGCTTGCGGACGGCGAGCAATGGGCTGCTCGCTGGCCGACCGTCCAGTAACTGTCCGGACCGAGCCGAAGTCGTCGACAGCGCGCACTGTTCCCGCGCGCCTCAAGGAGTTGTCAGCAACAGCAGGGGCTCAGCTGGGTCGAAGCCTACTGGCGCCAGGGTTAGTTTCGAAAGATAGCTCGAGCCCCGGTATGAAGGCTTGAAGGAACGGAGTGGGTTTTTAGTCAGTAAGAGTCTGACACTATCTCCCGCTCCGCCCAAGAGCGGGGGTTGTCATTAGATGATTTACCCACCATAAAAAAAACCCACTCCAACCTAGACTGGAAGGACGGAAGTCATTAGATAATTTCCTACATCTAAAAAAAACTCTTTCAAACGGTTTTAATGTAATTTGGCTTAAAGGTTGACCATGTTTTGCATCAGCATATAATATATGATATTTATTTTTTATTCCTGAAGAATGTTCCCTTAGGACAAGTTTCTGCTTTCATGCGAGCAAAGCTGCTATCAGAAACTAGTGTAAACTTTTACTTTTTTTTTCATAAACTTTTATAAGATTGTATAAAATACTTTATACTGATTGTTATGCTTGATTTACAAGTAAACAAATATTACGATCATTATAAGTACACCAGATAGTCGTTAGGTGAAATTGAGAATGTACAGACTAAGCTTTGCTTTTATGGATAACGGTAAGGTTTGGAATATTGTATGCGCATGTCATAACGTGATTTTTTTAAAAGGAAAATAATTTTTTAGGATATAATAGCTTGGGTAAAAGTAACCAAAACGATTTGGAAATACTTTAATTGTGCGTATATCTAAAGGTTAGCGTGTATATTTGAGTTTTGCAAGTAAACTGGAGTGTTGCACAACTGTGCAGGTTTCTATACAAATTTACCTGTACAACTGTCAAGGCAAACCTGTCAGGTATCGTGTCTAATGTGTACCTTTAGGAGTGGAATAATTCCCTCCCGGAGTCTGTGTTTCCTGATAGCTACCTGGAGGACTTTTAGTCAAGAATAAATAGGTTACTTCTAGACAAGTGTGCTACATCATTGACCATATAATTACTAACTATTAGGTGAGGTAGAGGTTAAACGCGAGCATATCAATAATAAAAAAATAACACTGGCATGACAACAACTGAATAAAGATATGGAAAGATCAAACACAATAAAATTGAGCTCACAGTGGAGGTGCGCCTCACTTGGGCGGATCATCGTCGTGCCCTCGTGGGGGTGATTGGCGGCGGCTAACTCTCGCGCCGGGCTTTGGTACAGGCCATGGTCCGGAGCGAGGAGGAGTGGCGGGCGATTGCCGACTTCTGCGAAGTAGTAATGCCATCAAAATAGGTGGACGACCGCATCAGGCAACGGCGCTCTCGCCACCCCCGGGATTCCGATCCCGACCTCACTGTCCGACCGTCCGGTAACTGACCAGACCGAACCCAAGTCGTCGACAGCGCCCGCCTCAAGCAGTTGTCAGCAACAGTAGGGGCCCAGCTGGGTCGAAGCCTACCGGGGCCAGGGTTAGTCTCGAAAAAGTAGCTCTGCCCTGGTATAAAGGCTCGAAGGAACGGGGTGGGTTTTTAGTCAGTAAGAGTCTGATACTATCTCCCGCTCCGCCCAAGAGTGGGAGATGTCATTAGATGATTTTCACACCGAAAAAAAAACACAATAAAATTAAGAGTGATAATTATAGGTGAGAACTTGTAGTACCTACTTCTTGTCCAATAAAGACAAAACCCATTAGTGGATCTATAAATACAAGGTTTAAGCCTCAAGACCCAGCTTAGGCTTTAGTGCTTATAAAACTAACAACGACACAGCTTTTAAAAGCCCATAAAATGGAGGACGTTTAAACATTAATAATAAATAGTTTATTTCGCAAACCTTTCCTTTTTTGAGGATAGGAAATCATCGAATAACTTCTCCAGTTTTGGGTAGAGCGAGAGGAAGTACCATACTTTTACTGTCTAAAGACTCACCCATGCTCCTTGAATTGCCCTGAGCGTTAAAAGGCCGTGGTGACTGTTTCGAACTTTCTCGCAGTCCTGGCTCAGTCAATCATGCTGACATCTCTAAGCGCGTGGAGCACAACCTGCCGGTAACAAGGGCCTTGTCCTTATTGAACGACAAGTTACCTATCACTCGCCGTCCACAGGCTTAAATGAGAATCGTCTTGCTAGGCGTCTCTTACGGCGATGTCTTCTTCCTCACGCTTTCCGCTGCTTCCTTTAAAATCATGCCTTATTTGTTATTTAGGAGACTAATTTACAACCATTTTCATTGAAACTTACACTTGTAATCCACTGTAGTAGTTCTTGTTTCCATATAGTAAATAATGCTTAACATGAACCCTGACAAGATAACAACAAAACAAAATAAAAAAAAATGCACAAGCCATGCACAAAATGACCTATAGGCCTACCTACGGAAGTTGATTAAGGCTGACATCAAACGGACTGCATCGCAGCGACTGCGCGCGGTCGATATATTTAACTGCATGAAGTTGTACGTTCGACTTCGTGCATTCATGATAATTATCAATTGCACGCGGTCGGCTGCAGTTGATTGAAGTTAATATCAACTGCATGCAGTCGTGCCTTCAACTTTACGCGGTCGGCTAAAGTCGTGTAGTGTCGACGCACGCTGTCCATCGCTAACCGCATACAGTTAGTGTGCAGTTAATTATTTATAAAGAGTAAACTCGCATTGACATTGTCAACTTTATTTTTAGGCACTTAAAGATCAAATCATATACTAAGCTCCTGGGCTAGATGTGTGGCGCCAACTGCGCAAAGTCAGATCAAACTGCATGCAGTTGAATATATGGACTGCGAGCGGTTACTGCGATGCAATCCGTCTGATGGCAGTCTAAAAGTAATGCCTATCTGTTTGTGTACTCGGCTAACAAATAGAGGAATAAAGACCTGGTGTAGAACTTTTAAAAATGGATTGTATTGAAACTTTCTAAACATATTTCGTTTAAAAATAACAACTGGTTTTTTAAACCGTCGTCGTCCATCAATCGTGAATGATGGTTTTCATCAGTCAGTACTATGCAAACGTCAATCATTGCATTAGACGGTAGGTTTTTCGGCAATCAAAATATTGACTGCGGGGAAACTGACATCAAAACCTACTGTGTAATGGACGCCTATACTAGCGTTGGCGTAAAATTTTTTAAATGTAAAATTATATACCTTGCGTGTCTCAATTTCTCCGTCTATTTGCAATTTTACTAAACCCATATAAACGTAACGGCACTATTTTACTTACCAGTAAAATATGAATGACCGGCCATTGGCCAACCTTTGTACGTGGTATAACTCGTAAAAAGCATTTTATTTTCTCACAACAGGCTTTTATGAATGGTTCCTATGATATTTTTATGATTTTCCTACTATTATTGCGGGCTATGAAATCGGACACCGATATATTTTATTAACACTTAAGCACTTTAAGGAAACTATATCGGAAATTGTCTTTGGACCGTTCACTTGTTTTCAAAAATAATGTGCGAGATTTTCTCTACATATCAGAATAAAAAAAAATGAAATCTTATATTATGTACTGTCTCTAAACGATATCTGAACACTTTGGAATCCAGAGTATTTTATTTTGAACTGAGGATGCTAAGGACCAAACTTTTGAGCCGTAGTTATCTCAACCAATTATTAAATTATTACGTGTTTTTTTTTACCTTTTCTGATCTAGCTAAACAAATTTAAGCAATGAGTCATTATTATTTTAAACTGTTCGTTGACGGATTGAAAAATCGCTCATCATTAAGTTTTTAATTAATAATAATCATCCATAATTCAAGAGGTTTCAATCGTAATTAATTTATCAACTTTATATATATATTTTTAAATAAAATTAAACTATATCCAACACATTTATCATTTAGCCTAAATATAAAAGCTTTAAATCAAATCGTTGAAGAGATGTTTCATTCTAACACAACGATGTTTAATTGGCTATTGAACCATCGTTTATCATGAAAATCCACGCAAATAAACCAATTTATCTTTCAACTCCCTTGATTACTTTTCAATTTATACAGATGAGCAAGTAATTAAATGTCCTTAGTTCAAATACCTTCAAATATAAATGCTCAGAAAAAAGATGTAATAAAAAGATCATAGACACGAAAAGTAAAGAGAAAGGATAATAAATATTGGATATCCAAACATCCCTATGGAACAAAAGAATATTGTTGGAGTGTAATAAAGAAGCCTAGATATTTTTCTTACATTATAGCCAAAGAGAAAGGAAGTCCCATTGGTGGAGGTAGGATAACAAATCTCAACGTAGATCAAACATTTTTAGAAAATTCTTTTGATACTGAACTAGATCTGGTGTTGTTGTGACACTCGCTGGAACTCATGGTTTATGTGAAATTTATTTGTTTATCCTCACATTAGAAAGCCTTGCAGCAATTATGGCAATGGAGCACAGTTAGTTCAGAATCGGCTACTTCATCGCTACTGCTCGGAATGTGTTGATAGTGCTACTTCCAAAAGCAGTCACCTGGCATCTCTTTACCTTTCCCGTTCAGCCCTGGTTAGACCATGGTACGGTGTGAGAGAACGTATAAGGAACTTGAGAGAAAGGCAATCCTCACTCCCTAGATGCCGTAGAACATGCACAGGGCATCGGGTGTTTCCGGGCAATTTTTGGTAAAATTAGGCACGATGCAGTCAACGAATATTGAGTTGCACAATAAAGACTACGTCAAGTCGACACCTAACACGCTTAAATCCCACGACTTTGGAACCACGAGCATTCAGAGTGGGGACTCAGCCCGCCCATCGAGTAATTCCAAGGAAGACGGTAGCTCAGTAACCAAGTGATACTGTGCCCAAAGAGGCTCAGGGGAGACCGTTGTGCAGTGTCTCCAGGAATGTGCCCTAACAGGCGTTGCTTATTCAGGAATGATCTTTAAGAAGGTAACGGCGCCCCTTCTATGTGCTGATGGTGATCACCAGGGTTGTTTTAGTAATGTAAATATCCCACACTCCCCGGACTTATCTCTAAAGTCCGGGCGCTTTTTTAAGGTTTACCCTCAAAAATAAAAAAAGGCCGAGTCACGGCGCTCTTAAAAGTGATGTCAGTATGTAATATGTGACACGGCCTACTAACACTGATGCCCTCTAGGGTTGCGAGATTAATCGAGGATAGGTACGGATGGATTTTTCACTTCCTGTCACTGCGTCCCAAACAAGGGAGCTTACCTTGCTCTGGATGATTTCCCACACCAAAAACAGGCATAACCAAATATTCATTTCATATTCAGGAATGCAAATATTCATAGGCAGCTGCTCTATGAATATTTGCATTCCCTGTGCAAATATTTCTCTGCGTTAAATACTATTGTACTAATAAATAGTCATATTTTAATCAACTCTCGATATTCCGCTTCAGCAATTTACCTCCAGGTCATGAAAATGCTGTTCTTTCTCTGCTCAAACCAATTTCTCAACGCGTCAACAACGTACTCTACAAATTCTAATCGAATTATCTTATCCGAATGCACTTGTTTACACGTACCACCAGTAAGTTCTAAATCGGCTCTACACAATCCGTCGTCAGCCATAATACTTGAATTTCGTTAACACCAAGACTCGCAACGCTTTCATGCTCTGAATATAAATGCACTTTAAATCCTCGATGTGAAATTAAAAAGATAATGCTAGGAGTAAATCTCACTAACTATCAGAAACTTATAATTATGTCATAATCTGCCTAGTTTATTCTAAAACGTGTTAGCACACAGGAAAACGCAGCGTTAGAAGGCCTTCACCAGGGTGGACCGATAACCTTGTGAAAATCGCGGAAATGCGACGAATGCGAGAAGCATAGGACGCGATTGCCAATTTCACCTCAACTACCTTTTTTATGGTGGGAAAAATCATCCAATGACAACCCCCGCTCTTGGGCGGAGCGGGAGATAGTGTCAGACACTTACTGACTAAAAGCCCACCCCATTCCTTCTAGCTTTCATACCGGGGCTCGAGTTCCCTTTCGGACAACTCTGGCCCCAGTAGGCTTCGACCTGGCCGGGCCCCTGCTGTTGCAGACAACTCCTTGAGGCGCGCGGGTACAAAGCGCGCCGTCACCTCAACTACCTCATAGTTACCGAGTTAAATAATTTGAAACCCCCTTTTTTGATTACTTTACTTTTTACTGGTTACTTCTCCTGCTTTAAGTGAGAGCAAAAGAGTGTGTAATACACGTATGACGGAAATCTTGCTACGAACACGAATGTGGTAATAATCCCTGCTAGTTTTGTCGTAAAAAAGGTGGGTCAGACTTACAGACCAAAACCACACCTATGATCTTTTTTGTTTTTATCGTTTTAAGACCCCACTAGGTTTCCCCGGTAGCTGGATGGCAACGTTTTATATGATCCTGGTACTTTCAAGCTTCAGTGTTTAAAGTGCTTTCAAAGGTACTGATTATTCTGTAAATGAAAATGGACGGTCGCCCATCCATAAACCTACCGTGGAAAGTTTAACGTCTCACGTGGAGCGATCTACCACCCGTGCGGCTGTTACTAAACCACTAGCCCTATAAATGAAATATGAGGTCTGGCACATAATCCCTTAAGACAACCCGGTGTATTCGAGAGCGTGCCTTCAGGGATTATCTAACCAATTTATTTTTCTAGAGTAGGTTGAAAATAAAATTGTCTCTTTCTTGGTTAGAGTCGATAACTTTCTTATTGGAATCAAACAGATACGTGGTAGTGGCTAGTTTGTTTGTTTCGGATTGAATAGTTTGACATTTATCTGTTGGTTCTGTAGTATTTGTGTTGCTTTGTTCACTGAACTTCTAATCTCATTTGAAGTACCCTGTGTCTTCCTTCTTGTATATGGCAATGACCGCTTTCTTTTTTTCTGTAGTGTTTTTTAGTACGTGCCAGTCCTTTCGGAGATATTATATTAGTGTAGATGTAGATAAAAATTTATCAATCTTGAACTGTGAATTTGTGGCATATTTCTGACATAATAAACCCAATTTACACAATACCGGACAAACAAAAGTGTAAAAGACTGAATAATGTATGAAAACGATGAGAGACTCCTACATTAACCACAACCCAAATCAAAATTTTCTTCCCACATAATATTCTCATCGAAATAATAAAATTTGTTTTGCTTTTATTCCATTCTAAGCCCACTGGACTCGTGTGGGACCAATAAATTCACTTTTGCAGCACTTCGATCCCAGGTCCCATCTAACTTAGGAAATCCTTGTGGGTTTACCTAAAGCTACGGTAATCTTCGTGGTGTCTTCCAAAAGAGTTTTCCTTTAGAAAAATGTATTCGTAATGCGATAAACATAATGGGATCATAAATTAATGTTACGTATTAATGCTCTGGGGTTTGCGGAAACTCGTGAATAACTTAAACGTACGTTTAAATGTACTTTAGGTGATAGGAATATTAATGCTTCGTAATAGTCGATTACTTTAGACATAGCAGTAAGATTGTAAGAGATTAACGAATCGGGCTCTCGAATGATTCGAAAGAGTCATTGGGCCCGAGTGCAAAGGGCCACTCGAGGGCTCAGCGACTCTGTGGCTCCTGGTAGCGGTCCTTCCAAAAGTTAGTGTCAAACTGCTTCTCCAGTCCGCTCCACTCAGAGTGGGAGAAGTAATTTGATGATTTTCCATTTCAGATAAAGAAAATACATATTTACGAATTAGTCATGAACTATTTAACTTATTGGCGAGAAAATGTGTATGGACGTTATAACATTTTACAACTACATCTTTTGTTAAAAGAAGTTATATACATACCTAAATATACAATACACAATTCTCCTGTTAAACAACAGTACAATTTAACACTAATATTTGAGTATTCGGGGTAAATGCAACTTTTTCTTTTGTCTCTTTGCAGGACTCCATTGCATTGTATATGGAAGTGTTAGGATGTGTGGGTCATATTGTCCTACTTTACGCTAGCCAGCTTTGCCTTATGTACAACTGATTATGCTCACTATAGAACAACTAGATAGGTACCATCGTCACGTTTGCAATACCCGAATAGTTACAGCGGTATAAATAGTCCACGGGGTCGGAAATAAGTGTCGTGTGACTTAATATTATTCTGCAGTAATGAATCAGGGTCCGTTTTCCGTATGTCCTCCTCTCTTATGTAGTTTATTTATTTGAGTATTTTAATTTTTCTATTATTTAGTTTTTTAAACATAATTAATCAAAAGATTCTACATAAACAAACAAACTTAAACTATTTATACTAAAACCTAAATAAATACCTAACGTATATAAATATCCTTCGTCCTCTCTTATTAGTTTTAATTTAACTTCCAAGGTTCGATGCAATTTGTAACCTTTATTAAACTCTTATATACAATTTATTATTTACTTGCGACCCGTCCCGGCTTTGCATGGTTACAAATTAAACACTAAAAGCTTCCTCATTTATTGTTCTTTCTGTTTGTGAAAACCGCATCAAAATCCGTTGCGTGGTTTATTGTTGGTTAGCAAATAAACAGACAGACGCGGAAAGTGATTTTGTTTTACAATTGAGGAGCTGTTTTTTATTTGGTAACATTAAAAATAATCCGCGAAAATAAAATTGAGCCAAAACTTGATAATTACAGTAGAAAAAAAGATTAAAAAGCATGACTTTGTCAAAAATAGATAGTTCCCCTTCAAAATGACACTACCCAAAAACTATTTCCTCAGATTGTGAAAAAACACATAAAGTGGAATAGTTAAGTTTTGAAAAGAACTTCCTCAATCATTATGTAGAGATTTGCTTTTCATACCAGTAATAGTCTATGACACTACCTCATTTATTGGAATCGGGATCCATTATAATGGGCACGCCACAATCATGGCGGTAAGTCCCCTCTTTGAGGCGTGGCTGGAAAGACCTCACGGCGTCCTTACCTTCCGCATGACGCAGGTACTCACCGGACATGGTTCGTTCGGGAGTTTCCTGCACTCGATTCATGCGGTAGTGACGCCCGGGTGTCGCCACTGTGCGGAACGCCCGGAGGACACGGTGGAGCACACAGTCGAGGTGTGCCCTGCTTGGGCGGAGCATCGCCGTGCCCTCGTGGGGGCGATCGGCGGCGGAGACCTTTCGCGCCGGGCCTTGGTAGAGGCCATGGTCCGGAGCGAGGAGGAGTGGCAGCAGTAATGCTCGCAAAGGAGGAGGCCGAACGCATCAAGCAACGGCGTTATCGCCGCCGCCGTCGCCGGGATTCCGATCTCGATTTCCGGCCAACGTAGACGCGGGCTTGCGGACAGTGAGCAACGGGTAGCTCACTGTCCGGCCGTCCGGTAACTGTCCGGACCAAGCCCAAGTCGTCGACGGCGCGCACTGTTCCCGCGCGCCTCAAGGAGTTGTCAGCAACAGCAGGGACCCAGCCGGGTCGAAGCCTACTGGGGCCAGGGTTATCCGAAAGGGCGCTCGAGCCCCGGTATGAAGGCTAGAAGGAACGGGGTGGGTCTTTAAGTCAGTAAGAGTCTGACACTATCTCCCGCTCCGCCCAAGGGCGGGGGATGTCAATGCATGATTTTTTCCCACCATAAAAAAAAAAAAGGATCCATTATAAGCAGATCCTGACAAATCGTTTCATGGTGAAAACAATTTAGGTGGGCACGCCCGACCCAGCGCTGGGTACGCCACTATTGAGGTTATAAGGCGGAGGGTTTGTGGTTAAGTGGTTGAAGACGCGCCATGACGTTCTCACTTTCCACATAACGCAGGTGGAGCTCCGTAGGGGCCCAGCAGGGTCAAAGCTTACTGGGGACATAGGTTGTAAGGAAGAGAACCCCGAGGCACTGGAACTAAGGCTAAGAAGGAACAAGATTAGGTTTTAATCAGTAATAGTCTGACACGCCCTCCCGCTCCTCCCTAAAGCGGGAATTCCAGAGCCTTTGGTAGAAGGTGCTGGAATTCTTGGTGGAGTGGAATTAATCCTTATTCAGAGTTGTTTTAATGATCATGACTATTTTTTATTATCATATCCAAATGATTTTAGTTTTAGTAAATAGAAGGAGAAACTGACATATTAACGCATAGCCTAAAGTACTGGACCTAAGAATATGAAATTTCACGCATGGTTTCCGCATGGCGAGCACTAAGCGAGGATTTTTTAAAATTAGCCCCCCAAAGGGATGGGGTGGAGTTCTGAATTTTGTAATAAAAAACCTAATTTCACGCGAGCGAAGCCGCTTGCAGAAGCTAGTATAATTATATTTTTATGCTTTAACGTTAAAAATAAACTAGTTATACCTCCATATTTTATTTCCTTTTCAGAGTAGCCATTACATTAAATCAAGCGTGAATGCTCGATACTCAATGAATTCATATCACATTTATAGTGTAAGCCACTTGTTCAAAGTTTTATATATTTTCAGAAAAACAGAGTTCGTTCCTTTGTTTTACCGAGTATATAAAATGTTATAGAGAAACAAAGGGTGTTATCTTGTACATTGTTTATAACGTATTTATTTTATAGCTGTGATAAGTAAATAATAATCCGTATTTTTTGTAAATGGTATGGGATATAGAATCACTGAAAAGCAAAGAACAACTAAATGAACATGGGTCTTTTTTTGGTGGGAAAGTCATCTAATGACAACCCCCGCTCTTGGGCGGAGCAGGAGATAGTGTCAGACTTTTACTGACTAAAAATTCACCCAATTCCTTCGTGCCTTCATACCGGGGCTGAGCTATCTTTCGAAACTAACCCTGACCCCAGTAGGCTTCGATCTAGCTGGGCTCCTGCCCTGCTGTTGCTGACAACTCCTTGAGGCGCGCGGGAACAGTGCGCGCCGTCGACGATTTGGGCTCAGTCCGGACAGTTACCGGACGGTCGGACAGCGAGTTACCCATTGCTCGCCGTCCGCAAGCCCGCGCCTATGGTGGCCGGAAATCGGGATCGGAATACCAGCGGTGGCGAGAGCGCCGTTGCCTGATGCGGTCGGCCTCCTCCTTTGCTAGCGTCACTGCTTCGCAGAAAGAGGCGACCGCCTGCCACTCCTCCTCGCTCCGGACCATGGAATGAACATGGGTCTGGTTTAGTCAGTTGAAGTCAATCTGACACTCTCTCGCTCTACCCAGAACGGTTAAAGCTATTTGACGATTTCTTGAAAAAAAAAGCCACAAGTCTAGCAAAACGTCTTTTGGCTGATGATGATGATGAAAACAACAATAATAAAACAAACAGCAATTTCTTTAACGTTTGTAGCACTATGGTAAAAAAAAAAAAAAACGACGTGTGGCACTCGGGGACTGCCGCGGTAAAGCTATTGCATAGCATTTTTATCAACTTATGCAATTATAATTATTTATTTATTTTATTTATGCAGTATTTTTTTTCCTTTGTTTTTTTTTTCTTTGATTTTAATTGAAGTTACACTTTCACATATTGAATTGAATTTTGATTGATTGTTCACTCATTTGTTTTCTTATCGGTCACCACACTCAAAAAACAAATGAGTGGGGGGTGTTAGGTTATTTTCGTTACGGAATTTCTGGATTCGGTCTCCACGCTCAAGGCCCGCGATAAAAGCTATGCAATAGCTTAAAAATTGCTGTTCGTTGTAAGATTCGTTTAACTTTTCAGTTTTTTAATGCTCGGTTGTTGTGGTACTAGTTTTTAGGATTCCTTACACAAAGGGTAAAAGAAGATCGTATTACTAAGACTCCGCTGTCCGTCTATCTGCCAGTCGGTCTGTCCGTCTGTTACCAGGTTCATGATCTGTGTTAGTTAGGCAGTTGAAATTTTGTCAGATTGTATACTTCTATTGCCACTATAACTAACTACTATGGACTTTGTCTGAAATATAAGATTTTTATTTTTTATTTTATTTATTTATTTTATAACAACAAATATTAAAAACAGATTAAAATAAATATTTAAGGGGCTGGCGACGGATGAATTTCCATACAAACGTAATACCACGCTCATTTGCAGTTGGAGCATATTTCCAACATATTATGATGATATTCGGTTATAGACAATATTTATCTAGGTTCCTACGTCTTTCTTTAAAAAAAAAAAACAAAAAGAAATTTAAGCGAATTCTATTTCGCACTTTTTTATAGCGTAAATGGCAAAACATGCCATTTGGCTTTTTCTGTATTAAAAATAACAATATTTCTAATATTCTCGACGTAGGAACCTAGATAAATATTGTCTATAACCGAATATCATCATAATATGTTGGAAATATGCTCCAAATGCAAATGAGCGTGGTATTACGTTTGCGTGGAAATTCATCCGTCGCCGGCTCCTTAAGTTAGGCTCTCATACAACAAACGTGATTTTTTGCCGTTTTTTACTACGGACGGTACAAAAGCTTTTCTGCTGCCGTTTTTATGTTACTGCCTCCTCGTATGCAAATTAGTATGGTAAAGTAAGCATGTTTATAAAATATCGTCTTTTGAAGCCTACCTTTTACAAGTAAACTAAGTTTACTAAGAACTACATTAGCACGTCGCCCACGTAAGTAAGTGGCAAGTAAACGAGCCGTGTCGCCGTTGAATCACGCTATGTTCCTTAAGTGCACAAAGTACTCGTACCTTAGTTGCACAGTACAACCTCCTTGAGAAAGGAAGGCGATTTTATGTTAATATCTACTATACTTTTACATACATAATATTACCTTGTACTTTTCTTAATCCTGTTCTTATCCCATATCACTTGGGCTCGGCGCAACACATTTTTTTCTTCTATTCTGTCCTGTCACCCGTCACACTATCACTAATTCCCTTTTCTTTCATATCATCCCTAACACTATCTTTCCATCTTTTTTTTTCGCCTGCTTCTTCCTCTCTTCTATTTACATGTATTCTCAGAACTTTTTTAGTAACTGTGTTTCGCCCATCGCTTCAGATGACCATACCAAGACAAACGATTGCCTTTCAACTTTTCAGTCACTAGCGGCACTTTCAAACTTCCTCTAATATACTCAATAAGATAGTATTGAGTACATGTGTACGTGCTCTTATTATATTATTAGAAGAATACTTAACCACATTGCTGAAGCACACACGCCTACAGTGCTACCACAAGCTCTTAACGCGATCCATTTTACTACCTAAACTGAACTGTTAAAGGGATGGAGATAGCTCCATCCATCTATCCCTTCTCCATCCCCCTTTCTAACTCACACGACTTATATTTTAACATGTAATGGTATGTCCTCTGATATATCTCCGGTCGTGTATAATTAAAAGTCGAGTCTAGATACGATTGGAGAGAGACCAGCAGGCCTAGCCAAGGAGACCGGTTCGTTTCAAACTTTTTTCTACAGTCGGTACTAGTCCGATTCCTTGATTCTTTTCTTTTTTCTTTTGACCATGTGACTTAACATTTTTTATCCACAACTATCACACAACGCCGTCTAGTCCCAAGCTAAGCTGTGCGTGTAAGCAGCTTGTGTTATGAATCCTAGACAACTGATAAACAAAAACATATATTTCTAAATACATAGATATATATTATAGATAAATTACACCCAGATACAGAACAAATGATCGTGCTCAACACACAAACATTTGTCCTGGGTGGGAATCGAACCCACGACCTGCGGCATATCAGTCAGGGCCACTAATCACTAGACCAACGAACCAGTCAATTCCTATACATTTGAAGTGTTCCACGTTAATGATTGTACATCTTGGCTAAGCCCCCAGGGTTCATATGGGTTTTTTTGAAGCACTAGGGTCTCATACTACCGGCTTCTAAATTTTGTAATTTCACTGATAAACCCAGTAACAGTTTGCCACACCCGGAAACTAAACCCGGGACCCCACGCTCTGTAGTCTCATTTGCAACTAACACCAAGCGTGTCGTTTTACATCTTGTGCAATAAGTTAAAGCTTATTACCAAGTCCGGCAAAGTTGTTCTACTTTCTTGATCAAATTAGGTCACGATATGACACTGTGTGACCGAAACATGCTGCTAACATTAACCTATGAAATGGCGGTTTTTTGAGACTGCAGACTTTTAAATGAGATAACTTCAATTGGACTTGAAATTATAAGTTCATATATACAGTAGACACGTGTAAGTTAAGCAAATATTCTTTTTTCAAGATTATTAGACTTTACCAAAGACAATATCAAAAAAATATCTCAAAAAAAATAAATCAAAAGATATTTTTTTACCCCTACATCCAACATTAAATAAATGCGTAAGTAGACATAACGTATGCAATATCAAAGACGTATACCTCCCACTACCTACTAAGGGTGAGTTGCACCATTTAACTATACGATAACAAAACCGTTAACAGTTGTAGAATCAGTTGGTCGAATTGACCAAAAGGCGGCCGTTTCACGGCTGGTTAAGGTTTGGTTATCGTTATAGTTAAATGGTGCAACTCACCCTAACAAATAAACTGTTATTAATAGCATTTGTTTCAAAAATTCAACCCCAAATACGCACGTTGAAAAAAGGTAATTTTCCTAAAAGAAATTGATTGAAACCAAAACACACATTTCATTCAATAGCAGTTCCAAGTTTGTATTTGTTTGAGATGTATTTTTTCCACTGTAAAACCCATATTCCAAAATTACACTATTTTTCTTACTTACAAAAATAAATATATCAATGTGACAGAAACCATAAAACTCTAAAAAAAAAGAATAACATGCCTTAAGTATAAAGTTTATACAAACATATAATTCTAAGATAATACCTACAGAATTATCATGATTCAAAGTTTACTCACTTTATAAGCAACAACTTTATAAAAAAGACCCTATACATTCATAGTAAGTCGTTGTATTGTTTAAATGACATGAGTTTATTATGTTTAAACCCATCAGAAACTGTTTCTCAAACTCCATATTCATCATATCTTAGGCGTAAATAGATGTGGGATCGATCGAAAGAGTTACCGTGGCTCTGGCTTGCAAAGGACAAATTATGAAAGAAATTAGGCGGATTTTTTTTAATTGATATAAACTAGTGCTCTACTGCGATCCCACCTGATGGTAAGCAGACCAGCCTGATGCAATCGTTGATGGTGAGGCGCACTAGTTTATTAAGTCAGTCACATAGTTAGTCAGTAAAAATCTAACACATCCATTCACTGTAAAGAAAAAGCGTTAATAGGGTTTATTTTATTTCTTACAGTGAAATGTACGACATCATGTATTTAATTAATTTATTTACTTACAAATATACTTAGGTACTTCAATAAATAACAAACCAACAACATGTATCCTTAGTGAAAAGTTTGTCTTTCCAAGTCACAGTAAAGTTTGGGTTCCCAGGGAACATAAGTAAAACGAATAGTGACATGTCACCATCGGGGATACATTTTTGTTAGGTACATAATACTAGTTCAAAGGTTCCGTTCACTATAAGTGACATTTGTAAATCAGAATAATAAAACAAAAATAGATGCGTAACCTTTAAAGAAGGGAGCCTTAGGAAATCTCCTGACCTTTCATTTTTATTGTACCCACCCACTATCTGTTCAAAAACAAATTTATTAGAGTAGAGCTACACGAATACTAAAAAAATGCTTGCACTGACTGGACAGATCCACTCAAATCTATGTGGTTCTTTCCTCTAAAGACCACTTCCGACACCAACCAGCATAGTTCTCATACGATTTTACCATTACACGTTAGCTGTGCTCATCTCCTAGAGAGGAGGCCTGAGTCCCAACAGAGGAAATATTATAAGGCCGACTATGACTATGACGTTAACTGTATGGACTTTTAACCTCTCGTGTGCACTAATTAGAGACACAATTAAAAAGCCATTGTGTCTCGCGTGGATCCACGTTTAGACACACAACGGGTTAAACTATACTTTGACCCCTGAGTTTGTTTCGGTGTTTTTTTTCAGAGTAGTCTGCTAGGAAGCACTCGGCTCTTCTAGTTTAAATTAATGGAAAAATTGACGTGTAAAAGTGGTATTTAAAAACCTACTTGCAAAATAAATATCATTTAATTATCAATTGTTATCGTTCATCATTTCAGTGGAAATACGCCTATTGCCTGCATTGTGAATAAATTAATAAAAAATTACATGTGCTCTTGGTACTTTGTAGCATGAACTGCTCACACTTAACTAGATCTGATCTAAGGTTAAATCAATTTTAATGTAGTAATTTCGTGGATTAATAGTTGCAATATTTTATTATCCCAATTTAGGTTAATATGAAAACGATAAATGGTTTACGACTAGCGAGTTATTGGTACGTAAGCCGTCAAGACGTAATCTTCTCGTATATTAAGTCCTGTCAGATATTATCCATAAATAATACCCCAAAACGAAGTCTGTCGGGTAGTTTTTGTTGATAATAATTAATGATTATTTTCCAAGTACATTAATAGCGCCGGGCCTTGGTTGAGGCCATGGTCCGGAGCGAGGAGGAGTGGCAGGCGGTCGCCGACTTCTGCGAAGCAGTAATGCTCGCAAAGGAGGAGGCCGAACGCATCAGGCAACGGCGTTATCGCCGCCGCCGTCGCCGGGATTCTGATCCCGATTTCAGGCCAACGTAGACGCGGGCTTGCGTACAGTGAGCAATGGGTAGCTCACTGTCCGGCCGTCCGGTAACTGTCCGGACCAAGCCCAAGGCGTTGACGGCGCGCACTGTTCCCGCGCGCCTCAAGGAGTTGTCAGCAACAGCAGGGACCCAGCCGGGTCGAAGCCTACTGGGGCCAGGGTTATCCGAAAGGGCGCTTGAGCCCCGGTATGAAGGCTAGAAGGAACAGGGTGGGTCTTTTAGTCAGTAAGAGTCTGACACTATCTCCCGCTCCACCCAAGGGCGGGGGATGTCAATGCATGATTTTTTCCCACCATAAAAAAAAAAGTACATTAATAAGATTTGACCTTTTTCATTTGATTTTTTGAAGACGACTGGTCTGTGGGGCAATTCCTGTTTGAATATATGGCTATGACATATATTCAAACAGGGTTATTTGTAAAACCCTAACAACCTATCATGACTGTATTACTAACATCATAATCAACAACTTTTGTTCTATGACTTTTTACAAAACATAATTCATATACCAAAAACAAACCTTGGTCTACTTGGTTAATGACAGGCTTGAAGGACCATCGTCTAGTGGTTAGTGGCCCTGACTGCTATGCCAGAGGTCGCGGGTTCGATTCCCACCCAGGACAAATCGCACGCTTAATAATAAACCGGAATAAGTCAAAAATTAAGGATTTCTACTTTTCTTCATAAAACGAATTAACTCCGATAGAAGTATCTATAGGTAAAATCCCACCATGCGAAACAAACAAAAATGGCCAATTATTAGATCACCCTTCTCTTTTCTACAAAAGCACGCGTCAATGCATTTCATGCGACAGAGAATCATTCAGAAATGCGGTAGCCGTGATGTGAGATAGGTGTCGTTGTTTTGCGTCTACAGTGGAGTAAAGTGTAATCATTCAGTTTCGTTACAAACGCAGGTAAGACTACCGTAATTCAATTTTTTTTCTAAACTAGCATAATTTCGTTTTATTTCACTTTAGTTGAAAACGGTGTTACAGTACTGCATACACTACTTAGACTTGTTGCAGTTTATCATAAAATTAAAGTTATAAAGATATGAAAGATTGCATATTAGTGCAGTTTAGTATAAAATGATTACTTTTATTTCCGAAGCAATCCATTTTGTTTCACTTTATTACTAAGACTATTGATAGATTTAAAAAATACTTGTTTTTATTTCGGTTTACGTTTTAAGTGATCCTAAAATCTAATAGTGCTTTAGTAATTGCTGCAGTTTATTACAAAATGTCCTTTCAATTTATTTTAAATACCTATTAATAAAAAGTATTAAATTTCTATTTCCATAGTTTTAATCTTAAAGATTTATTTATTTAACTAATTATGTACATACATGGAAATACAAGAAAAGAGGAAGGAAACAGAAAAAATAGTACAAAGGTGATGCTTATTTCTAATGAAATCTCTTCCAGCATACCTGCGACAGGAAAGTTGAAGAAAAAAGAGAAATAGACCGTGTGTAAAAGTAAAAGGAAAATTAGTACACACAAAATACAAAGTTAACAATGAAATAGTATAAAAAAATAAAATAAAGATATATAATATACTGCTACAATTATAAACATACACATAATAAAATAAATAACACATAAATACATACTAAATAATACCTAAAATAAAATAATACATATTAGTATATGCAATTATGACGAAATATAAAGATAGTGCTCTTTCACTCTTCTTTTAAAAACTGCAAGTGTTTGGCAGCCCCTGATGTCGGGCGGAAGTGAATTCCACAACCGTACTGCGTGCGAAGTGAAGGAATAGGAATAGAAATCGGTGGAGTGGGGAGGGGATTTAAGGAGATTCTTAAGATGCGACCTGCAAGGTGCATCAGAAGGACGAGAGTAGGAGAAACGTTCCCGCAGGTAAGAGGGAGTTTTAGGGTTGAAAAGGATGTTAAATAGCAGACATAATATCCGAATGTTCCTGCGAAGCCGAATAGGGAGCCACTTGAGTACCTTGCGGAAGCCTGAGATATGATAATACTTTTTAAGGTTGAAAACAAAACGAATACAGATATTTTGCAAACGCTCAAGTTTATTTAAAAGCTCCTCGGTGGCATCCAAATAACAGGCATCAGCGTAGTCAATGATGGGCTGAATCAGTATTTGGTCTTCAAGGGCAAAAAGCTCTGAAAGCATTTTAAGGAGTGAAACGTGTAGTGCACTTTGCGACTGACTTCAGCGACATGGGCAGTCCACGATAAATTCGAGTCCATGATCACCCCAAGGTTTTTAGCCGTCTTAACATAGTCTATCTAAACTCCATTTAACCAGAGTGGAGAGAGCAATGTAATCTCCAGCTTGTTCCGCATATATCTGCCACTAATAACCAAAGCCTGGGATTTCTTGGGGTTAATTTGCAAACAAAAAGGACCGCCACCACTCCACTATCAGCTTCAGGTCACTGTTCACAGCGGACACAGCGGCTTCAGCATCTTCCACACGAAAGTGATGGTACAGCTGCAGGTCGTCTGCATAGAGATGGAAGTAAGAGGAAACGAGTCTAGTGACAGAGTTGATAAAAAAAGAAAAGAGGAGAGGTGAGAGAAGCAAGATAGCACCAATCCGATGAAGATTCATCAAGGCGTACCCGCTGCGAGCAGGCATTAAGATAGGAATGGAACCAATTAACAGTGGAAGAGGAGAAATTAAGAGATTTTAGTATCACAAGAAGGATATCGAAGTCAACAGAGTTGAAGGCACTGCTGAAATCAAGAAGAACAAGTAACGTAAGAGATTTGTGGTCCATGGCCAAGCGGATGTCATCAGTAACCTTTAAAAGGGCAGTGACAGTGCTATGACCAGGCCGAAAACCGGATTGGAAAGAAGATCATTACTAGAGAGGAAGAGAGAGAGTTGCTGATGGACAATGTGCTCAAGAACTTTAGAGAGATACGGAAGGATAGAAATTGGTCTGAAATCAGTCAGCGAGACCGGGTTAGGGATTTTGGGTAACGGAATGATGTGGACTTGTTTCCAGGCATCGGGAACAGCGCAAGAACATAAGGAGAAGTTAAAAATGTGGGTTAAGACGGGAAGTATTGTGGGGAGGATAGGGGAAATCATTCTTGAGCAAATGCCATCATTGCCAACTGCGGAAGAGGAGATAGCAAGAATGGATTTTCTTTTTCACTCACAGAACTAAATTCAAAAGAAGAACACTGCGGCAATGGCAGACCAGACAACTTATTAAGAGTAGCTGATTTGACGTGTGGATCTATAGTTACAGCGGGAAGTGAGTAATGTTGGTTAAGAGCACACACGTCAATATCTTTGCTGGAAACGTTAGGGGACTTACCAATGCCGACAGTTTTCAAAAACTTCCACACTTCGGAAGAGTTCCGGTTGTCAAGAGAATTATGGAAGTAGCGTCTCTTTGCATCTCTACACATACGACTGCAGCGATTACGCAGCTCCTTAAATAAGCTCTGGTTGCGCTCGGAAGGACAGCGCTTCAACCTCCTTTTCCACAAACATTTAATGTTTGTGTGATGAGCATAATCATTTGTTCTGTGTCTATGTGTAATTTATCTATATATGTATGTATTTAGAAATATATAAGTATGTTTATCAGTTTTCTAGTACCTACTCATAATACAAGCTCTGCTTAGCTTGGGACTAGACGGCGTTGTGTGATAGTTGTGGAATATTATTATTTCATAACAATTGCATGAGACTGATGCTAATAAAGGTTTTCATTGTTGCAGATAAAAATGTCGGCACCAACAACGGACAGCACTGAAGCTATCACCAACTCTGGCTACGGTAGCAGCGATGAGACCGCGAGTCTACTCGTCACCGGTCCCTCGGTCACCGTTATAGTCCCCACTGAAAACAGAACAGTCAAACCAGTTCTGCAAAGACAAGACTGCACCACACACCTAAGACCTCAACTATCAGGTGGACCCGGCAGCGAAGAAAGTGCAACATCCATCAGAATGGAAGAGGGAACCGCCAGAAGCGTCCCTGACATCGAGTTGCAATGTCGGGAACCGGCAGACCGACCTCAGACACTCGTGTCTCCCGTAGCGACATGCTCGCATAGAGGGTCAGTGACCGCGTGCCAGTTAGTTCCACAAACTTACTCGAGATGTCGCGTTTGCGAGCGGCGGCAATCCACGGCACCAATATCAGCCCTACAACTAGCGCGCTCTGTGTCAAGAGAGAGCGTTCGCTCGGCCGTGCATTACCCTTGCGGTTGTAGTTCGCTCCACGCTGTTAGTACGTGTCCGGTCATACAACCCCCGGCGCTACTGTTGCCTACATCGAGTACGAGGATTATCCGACAGAGTTCGCAGCCAGAGTCTAGCGCATGCGCGGCACACTGCCCTCATCATGCTCACCACCACCCCAGCGCCTCCCTGCGGCAGTTGCGGGAACCAGGCGATGGCATCGCTGGCATCGCCGCGGACTCGCTACGAATCAACGGGGGTATGCGCCCTTTCAAACAGGTAGGTTTCACGATCGGTAGGTGGCGCTACTGTTTTATAAGAATGATATATCGTAGAATTTTTTTTTCTCTAGTAATACGGCAGTGAAGTGTGTTCAATTTATTCATAGATAAGCGCTTTTAAATTATATCTGTCGAACGATTAGCGTATCGTATTATCATGCCAATCATGCGACCATGCAGTTTAAATAGATTAAGAACTAGGTAGGCGGTAAACAAGGGTTTTCCTTGTTCGGTTGTTACTTGAAACAGCAATTTCCTGGAGTAATTTGCTAAAATGATGCAACAGAAAATATTGTTACACCAAAAGCGTTTCATCAAAAAGGAACTTTTAACAATCAACAAGCACGGAGGAAAAGGCTACCTAACTAAAGTGCTAAGTTAAATGTTGAAGGAAACAGCTGCATAATTATTGTCGAAACGGCTTTTCACAACTAACAGCGAGGCATGACCTACATAACTCGGTAAAGATAACTTCAAATCAACGTATATATTCTGATCTTACAAACTTGAAAGCAAAAAGCATTGTAATATATCTTGTAAATAGCTAAAAGTTAGTAGAAATGCTTTCCGAAAACTTATTTTGCCTTTGGTGTAAAGCTGTAACGCTCGTCTCAAAAAAAAAATAATGTTAAAAGACAAAAGAAAAGGTAAAGACGTAGTCGTAACTTTGTCAAGCAATCAGACATTGACAGAATGTTCCGCCGTTGTGAAGGCGCCTTTGCCAGCTGTTTCAACGAGATGAGCCTTTTCTTAATGTCTACCTTTGCAACTCACGGCCATTTAACTCGCTGCTACGACACTTAGAAGCGTTGTAACACTCTTTCAGGCTCTCAAGGCAATTTCAAGATTAGAATTAGCAAAACGCCTCGCAAGAAGAATATTAATCATTTTGGTGGTTCACAGTATATCGGTGTTGTAGTGAAATAAGTATTGGTGTGTATGTAGGCAAATCATTTAGTGTGAATAAGTATTTTGATGGATCATATCAATCACTTACATAGATCGAAAAATTCCTTGACAGTCTTATCCTGGCTCTTGGTTAGCGCGATGCAGTTGGCGTGTAAGTGCTGTGTACGGGTCTTGAGACGGGTTTTCCCTTCTAACCAAATCAAATCAATGTCCTTTGGTTTGATTTCTGTTTTTAACCTGCAGGCGGGGCTGCTCCTCTGTCCACAAACCCTGTCGCAGACACGCCGAGCCCGGCTGAGACGTGCATTCACTGAAGCCACGGGGGATACTGTTAACTACGTTAAAACGGTGGGCTTCAAACTATTGGATTATGCACCGTCGAATACCGCTGTCGACTGTACAATTTCCCTTGATCGAATTTTCCACTCAAAAAATTTGGAAATATGAATAGTAATTTAACGATCGATGAATTACCCACACCTAGCTGACACAGAAAATTTTAATAGCAAAAAAAGCACATCACATTGCATTTAGATTTATTTCAATAGATTGCAACGCCAATTAGAAGCAGCATGTTAGAGAATAAGCCACGACACGAAAGATGCAAAATATTTATGCAGAAAATAAAATTAGTTTTAGAATTACTGTCCACATCACCAAAAGTCACGACCCACGTCAGGTTGTACAGTCGAAAAGCAGGTATCTGTGGATTTATCACCAAAGTAATTTGTTAGTTGGCGAATGTGTCGTCCCTATAGCTTCGTCTAATGACCACCGTTAGCCATTCCCCCCACGCCCCTGACATCTTCCCTGGCACCAAAATTGCTTGTCACGAACAAATCGTTTTCTGTTCATCACTTGGTTCAAGCAAAAATGTCATCGTACCATTGAGCACATTTATTTGAAACTTGACAAGTTGGCTTTGTTTGTCGAGTGTCGTGGAGCACATAAAAGCAGGTATATTTGTTTGATCATTATGTTTTCTCACCTCGATCATAATTTGTGGATTCATTTTGGAATCTCAAAGTTAAAACGAAAACGTTTTGTCATCGCTTTGGGAACCCATTACTCAAGCAAAATACACAGCACCTACACAATCATTAGCTATCCATTCATTCGCATTGTTTTGATGAATATAGGTAGCGCTATGCACTTTAGATCGATGATTAGATTGCACAGAAATGTCGCTTTTCGATACATAGATGGAGTTTTCTTTTTTGTTGCTATTGAGTATATTATGTGTTAGGTCACAGATTATGTCGCTATTGTTTTGGTGTACGGTTTATAATAGTTTCGATTTATTAGGTAACATAATTTTATTTAGAAAATTCAGTACAGGAAGGCAAAATGTAAACGTGAAAAATTTCTAAGCTTTTACAACTCATACTTTACTCAAAACTTATAGTGACGGTACTTCTTGGTAACGTTTTATAATGTAATTAAATGCAAGCAGATCTCGTAGATGTTATTTTATTCATGTTGTTAAACTTAATAAAGAAAGCAGTTTGGAAATTAAAGAAGTACTAGCAACGTGTAGGCAAAATGCAGATTTTAATGTAATAAAAGGGATTTCTGCAAGCAAAGCACCGTGATATTGGAGATTATTCTGCATCAAGGCGCCATCAATTCTATTGTCAGACGATAAAATATCCCACCTTGTGGTTGCGGGGACTTCATTTTCGTACCCTCTAGGCCATTTCATGCATAATACTTTTTGAATTTTTATGAGATCATCAACAGACGTTCAAGGTCCATGACACTCGGTGCGATTTACTAAGTGGATTAACTTGAATATGCCTTAATGTGCTTGATAATGGACAGCTGCGATACAATTTGGCAGTAGACCAGGCGTTTAGTTAAACTTGATATAATTATACTTGAGTGAAGTAAATTGGACAGCAAATGTGTTGTCTGAATGTCAGAAAGTTATACCAGTAACGACATTGATTGTTTAATTCTATAATTTCCTAAAATCTGATTCTATTTGTCTGTCAGTGGTTGTATCAGGCATTCGTTTATGTTCTAATTTAATAGAAATTTTATTTTCACTTCTTATTATGTTGATATGATTGAACTATAAATAGTTCGGAATCCTGTTACATTTGTTTTTGATTTTAGCATTTCATCTATATTGAGATTAATAAAATATTATGAAACCAAGATCCATCAGTCATACAAGAAATAATAATAGATGTAACTTTCAATGAATTAGCTCACTACCAAAATGCTTTCAACAAGTTTCTGCATGTTACATCGAAATACGAAAACGCTAACATTTTCCTTAATGGATGCTATTATCGTGGAAGTACCGAATAACAAGTGGATTGGTTCCAGCTTCAATTATAATTCCTACTGTGCGTAGGCATATAACTGGCAGCAATATAAAAGATATCTAAGTTATGACCTTTTTATATTTCAACAATCATTACGTACTCTTTTATATACTTTTGAACCATATGTTTTGATTGTAAAAGAATTTATAGATACGGAAACACACGATTATATAGGAAGTACCGCAGAATATACCTATAAAAGATTTAAAAAAAATGAAAAGCTGCTAGCGACAGTCGTCTTTTAAGTCTTCCTAAAACCATTTTAGTAAAATAAATAAACCAGGCAGCTTTAAACATAATAAATGTACAGAACGCGAAATATTTGCTCGTTACGAAATTTAAAGCCGGAATCTCACTATTTCACTCCAAGAAAAGGCATGCCTATTGTTGGTACTCCATTCTCCAAGTGTCGGAGCACTGTATAATTAATTTTAATGCTTCCACTGTGTGCTCGAATTCGTGGCTGGTGTACACATAGTCAGTATTTGCTACATAAAGCCAAACTACAACCACCCTTTATACTAGCCAAGTTCTAGTAATTGGCACCAATTCTAAGATATCTTGCCAAATAGGTATTGTGGAATGATTTATCGTTTCTACAATGTTTTTTCTAAAGGGTGTTCTTCTGTCTGGTTATTGAATTGATATAAAGGTCGGGTTCGGTCAATGACTTTACGACGTGTTGCCGAGACTGGATTACAACCTACGTCGGCAATGAAATAAATTACGTAAGGTTATATCAGACAGCGAACATTGGTATTTCGCATGGAAGCAATTTTATTTACACTTAATTATTACACTCAATTGAATTTCACTTAGTGGATTTCAGTTTTCAACGCTGAACTGATTTTAAAACTCTTTAAACGTAGTGTTTCATTACGTTCTTGTTATGGTTTTTGCCAACATTCAGATATACCTACACAATTTATTTATTTTCCCTATATCATGGTCATGACAATCACTTTTAACGAGACTTTGACCCCTGAGTTTGTTTCGCTGTTTCTTCTCAGGGTAGTCAGATAGGAAACTCCGGCCTCATCTAGCATAAATTGACGAAAAAAATTGACGTGTAAAAGTGTTTATACCTATTTACAAAATAAATATAATTTATCATTTATCATTTAACGGGCTGTATTCCATCCGGGAATATATCCAAAAATAAGTTATATACCTAATCAGCTTTTGGAATTCTGCCCGTCTCCACTGAAATGGCCGTCTGGGATACGTGTTCTATCTGTAACCCTCAGCAGAGCAATATATTCTGCACTATACCTAGCTTCAGGGATTTTTCCAGCTAAAGTTTTTAAACGATTTTATCAGTCTGCCATATATCACCACTTTATTTTTAGGGGCAGCTTAAACATTTGCCAACCAACCAGATTTTTTAAATTGAAACTTAAAGAAAGATATTTTGATGAATAAATCGTTTTTAAAAAATATTGAGCTTCTAGACCATAAACACTCAATTTAATCATAATAATTTATTTACTACTTGCCTTTTGAAACTATTGAAAAATAAAAGTGGCAATCTGATGTTTCATTCACGGACACGCAAATTGAGATAGCCTATGAAACATAATAACCTTTAATTTCTAAAACCATCTGTGCCTACCATTACATTTGAATTATAAACCAATTTTTCTTTTCTTCTGGTCTGCATTATCCCTGCCTTAATGCCACTTTCCGGTTTTGCACAATTCATGTACTTGTGGAGGTAACAGACCTTATAGAATTTCGAATTTGTTTGGACTTTCTTTATGAGTTTGGTCTCGGAGGAGTTTGAAGCCGGAAATAAATGTTTCCGTTTTGCACTCGTATATTCAGGGATACATTTTACCCCACAAAATTATTGCAGTGTCATGTTAACAAAGTACTAAAATTTCTTAGAGACTGAAAGATTAAGGCTTCATGTCTACATCGTCAATGGTCTAGACCAGTCATTCTCAACCTTTTTTTGACCCAAGATCACGTAAGCCTGTCCAGAGAAGCAGAGCGAGACTGCGGAGCGGAGAAACGGAGAAATACTAACCAACAGGATTGCACAAAATCTCAGCTCCTCTGATTTTGTGCAATCCTATTTTTCCGTTTCTCCGCTCCGCAGCCTCGCTACGTTTCTGTGGACAGGCAGCCTTACCATGGAGTTTCTTGCCGGTTCTTCTCTATAGGGATCGACCAATTGGAATCGTGCACTAGCTTCTGACGTTTTGTAAGTGCCTATATGTAGGTCTATGTGAAATAAAGACATTTTGAATTTGAATTTGAAGGAAACTTATATCATACTTTAAAAACTGGTAACCGGTGTGGATTACCAGTTTTAAAATAACAGTGTATTCGGTAAAATTAAAAGTAATGAACATAATCATAGAAAACACAATATTTCTGATAAAACTTAAAATCATTTTGCACCAATGTTATTATAAAACGCAAAGGGCAAGAGAAGGAATATAGGCGTAATTTTAGATACTAAAATTCTAACACAGATAAAATCCCACCTAAAAAAAAAAATATTTTCCAGCTCAAAAGTTTGTTTTAAACTTTTCACAGACCATATTTTTAAGCTCTTGCTGACCAAAGTTTAGGAACCACAAGTCTAGACACATTTATTTACTAGTGAATTTACTCACCTAGTAAATTTCATTTCTACCAGCTATTTCTAATACATATATATTACATATACCTACATTTGTTTGATCTGTGTCAAATCTCTTTTATAAAGCAAATTAAAAAAAAAAATGTACATACCCAATAAGTCTCAAACCTAATTTCCCTTTGCTAATATGTACAACATAATCTACATCTGTTTTCCTATATAGCTCATCTTCATCACTAAGCTATACATACATAAGATTATTCGATCTAAGAGAATCCCTTCACATATTGGATTACAATCATGTATTATTAACAATATTATATAAGGAGGATAACGTCTCTATTCGGAATTTGTCTTAGTTGATTGGATCTTTATTAACAGCTCTTGTCTTCAAATTAATACTGACTACGATATTATCATTGGTAATCTATGTCACTACAGCTATTATCTAAGTTAAGGCGTATAGTCCCTTGAACCATCTGACCGAAATTATGTGAACGCAACTCTCGCACTCGCCTAGGCGGCAGTACGCAAATCTGTGCATTTAGTTGCGGCCAGCAGCGCCCAGAAAGCGCTTTAAATCCATTTTCTCTGCGAGATATTGATTGATTTACATATGCAATGTTCACTTTGAAGAATATTTAACCACCAATTTTTATGTGTATAAATGTTTCTAAAGGTCCAAGCCGTTTCGAAGGAGTAGAGAAAAGTTGCGAAAAGTTGCGAAATTGCTAAAAATTTTTTTTGACAAAAGTATTAATTACACGAAAAAATCAAATTTTGATATCATTGTTCATGAATATATAATAAACTATATTTTTATATATTTTTTTTCAAACCAATTGACCTAGCCGTTACGGAGGAGTAGGCCTCAGAAAATCACTGTTTTATGGCACTTTTCGGGCGCTTGGCCCTTAATATAAAATTTACAGAATTATTTGTAAAACACTGGCTACCTCTTATGACTAAGTTACTAACATCATAAACAACAACTTTTGTTCTATGACTTTTTAAAAATTAATGATATTTTAGTTCGTCAGATTTTCATACAAAAATAAAAATATTTAAACCGAACCTTCTAAATATTACAAAGTCTATGCGAAGCAAACGATGGTAAAATAGCGGATTGGAGCGGGGATCGGGCGATGGGTGTGCTTGATGCACTTGTATCGCGTTATACAGACGTGGATATGTTTAGCAAAATACAGAATTGTAATGTGATAGATAGAAAAACGAAATCTTGGAGGTTTGTTTTTGGTATATAAATTATGTTTTGTAAAAAGTCATAAAACAAAAATTGTTGTTTATGATGTTAGTAATACAGTCATGCAAGGTTGTTAGTGTTTTACAAATAACCCTGTTTAAATTTCATCGGCCATTTTACATAAGAGTTGACCATTTCATGAAATGCCCACCTCAAAACTATCCTAACCTCGACTATATCATGAAATGGCCAATTCTACGAAAGAGCTACGACTAGTAAATCTTCTATCAATTCCATTCCATTTGTCGGATTTTAGTTACACTAAATGGCGTTGGTCTGGAAAATCGTATTAAAACCATTCGGCCGTCAGTTATTGCTCCAAATGTGTTTTGCATGCAACCGATTGTATGCTGATTAAATTTGGCTCCATCCACTGCGGTGTCGTGGTCAATATGAAGATAATTACACTATGCCACAGAGTAGCGATGTTCATATTATACTCCACTGAGCGCTAAAGTGGTTTTATTTGACATGTGAAATTTCACGTTATAGTTACGGAGACCGGTTCAGGTACGTAATTGGATAAGAGATTCAACGTAGGATTATCAAAATTATGTTGCTTTTGTCTGATTATGGTATTTTGTTTGCTTTATCCAGAAGTATTAATGTAATTTGTGCAAATAATGCAAATATTATTACCGTGCTTCAGTTGGGACAGCAATTTTCTTTTCTTTTTAGATATATACGTAATGAGATGGATGGAGGGCGGGGTTGACGCAATGGTTGAGCGATTAACTTCTGTGCTGCATGTTACGAGTTTATTTCCTGTACGGAGCAAATATTTGTCCGGAATACAGATATTGTTTCGGGTCTGAGAATTAATGGACATGAGTTTAAATATTTGTAACCCACGACAAGGGAGTAATTCTTAATGTTATGTTTTTTTTTTCAATAACCAATAGCTTCCAAATATTTTTGTTTATTTCGTGAAATTAATTTACTAAATGTTGCTTTTGACAAATTAAAAAAGAAAAGAATTAGAAAAAAACCAAACATTTTTTGTCTAAAGAATCTAATTACGCTAGTAGAAATGAAAAGAATAGCTCCTGTAAGCCGAGACCTCGTATTTTTCTACCCTCGAGACTCTTCGGGTTACAGCGTATTATATACGAAACACGTGGCAAAAAGGAAAAAAAACTGTAATTCCAACCTTAGCGAAAATGTGTTACGATCTTATATTTTGAGCCAGAGTAGTTTTATCGAGAACTAAAGGTCCCTAAGCATTTCCGGGTGCTAATAAATTCATTCTCCACCAAATCCCTGTTCACGATGCGTAGAGAAAACGGTCTATAGGAATATACAATAAGTAAGCCTACTGGGGAAAGATTTTATCTTATTGATGCAATTGTTTCAGAGCGAATGGTATGAACGAACAGACATATTTACGATAATTTAACACAGACAAAGCATTTGGCACTGAGCTTGAATCTTATGCAAAGATCATTACTGTTGAAATCATTATGCTGTCTTAGACAGTGGACTCTGTAATGTCTCGTTCAGATTAATCTGCCAAAATGGTAGAGAGAACCACTCGCCAAATCGTACCCCAGGGTACAATCAGACCGAATAATATCCAGACTTTAATACTATTACACTGAATTCTGTTTCTGTCGTACACATACTTATTTGAATATCAAGCAGGATTTTTGCAATTTTTCGTCCATTTTAACCGTTTATTTAGCATTCTATGCCATCTGTACCAGATGCTATTTCAGCATCCAAATATCGGTGGTCATCCGCGATGACTATGGCATGGTTCCAAATCGCCACAATGGGCCCCCATATAGAGGCTTGTCATATAAATTATGCTTTAGATGCGGTTACACAATACGTTCCATTACATTGAACTAATGTGTTCTGATCGGAAAGCGATATGATCGATTTAACGGGTGAAAAGTGTTTTAACAAACAAACATGATAAACAATTTAAATCTGTTAACACAATAGTTCGGTTGTATGTTTTGTTTTGTCAAACACTGCTTTGGGATTGTGTTTCGGATTTCCGTTTTAGTAATGTTACCATGGAAAATTTATGCGTTAATTGGTTCTATGCATGTATGTAATTAGGATTACGGAAATTGTGGATTTATGTGTATAAAAACTGTATCGACTGATCAATAATTAATATAAGTAATTTCCGTATTACCAACACGTTCATTTACTAAGTTATATTTGATCTATTATCAAAATCCATAAAACTCGAAGGACATAACGTCTAAACATCTAACTGCACTTAATATAATTTTCATTTGACATAATGTTGAGTTTGTATATTTTTTTTTATATTACGTTTAGTATCATCATCATTTCAGCCGATATACGTCCACTGTTGGACATAGGCCTCCCCCAAGCGTCGCCACAACGAACGATCCTGTGCGTTTCGCATCTATTGGTTTTCCGGAACCTTCACCAGGTCATCGGTTCACCTTGTAGGAGGCCTTCTAACGCTGCGTCTTCCGGTACGCGGTCGCTACTCCAGAACATTTCGGCTCCAACGGCCATCTGTTCTGCGAGCACGTTTAGGTAGTATAGTGTTATTTAATATAACGCTAATGGTAAAATAATAATTATATACAAACTGTTGCGACATCAAACCCGAGCACTGACACTTCAACACATGCTGTGAGTGAGAGTAAGCAAACAAACCAAGTGAAAAATCTGCGGTCATCTCCTTAATATTAGGTTTCTTTAAACTTTGCAGAGCCATTTTTTTACTTAAGAAAAGTTAAGTTAGTATAAATTACGAATGTAATTTAGTATAAATTACGAATGTAATTTATACCAACTTAACTTTTGTACAATACGACAGTTTCACTTTTGACAATTTCACTTTTAGACTGCTTTTCATTTAATTCTTCAGTTCATTTTTCATTCTTAGACTTAAAGCTGTCATAACATTAATGATAATAACAATAATAACAAATGAGAAGTACTCGTATATCAAACGAAATTATATCATTAATTATTGTTTTATTATAAATAATTATATATCAAACTCTCCCTTACGCTAATAAGCCTTTAGTTTCCAAACAAAACAGTTAATTTGCTTTTGATGTAGTAAAGTGCATAGTGGCGACCTATTTAGTAAGTGTAGGTTCAGGCATTAGAGCAGCGTTTACGATGAACATAAAATTACTAAAAACACTCTTCAAAAATAATAACAGTGATGTATTATGAAGTGATGATGAAGCGTAACACGCGATACCCTTGTGTTTGTTTACAGTGTAACTAAGCTATTGATATATGATACAATAACCGGTTACGTAAGTACTGGCTTTATCGATTATTATATTAAGTTTCATTCTACAGCTATATCTGGTTGCTACCCAATTTCGTTCTATATTGTAACAGTCTTGTTCATCAAGATGTTATGATCAAATAAATCTTTTTAAGCATTTATTGCTGTTATCATTTCGCCCCTTAATGTCTTATTTGTGTCGTGGACTCCGTCCTGCTCTTATCTCTCATCAAATTTATGTTTTTTTTCTCATCTAAATTGGTCCACTTTTTACGTCAACTGCTAATTTCTTTTCTTGGAACGGCAGAGTTATTTCATTTTATTTTAATTATCTGAGTGAAGCACTCACCTTAACGCATGGCCGACCATAACTCTAAGAAAGCCACATAATGGAGTCCATCCATTTAGATTAAACGTAATACACCGTAAAATTTTACAGCCTTAGCCTTTGTTTAGCGTTGATCTACAATCCTTTTAAAAGGTCGGTTTTTTTGCAAGAAAACTTGAAATATTTTCGTCACATTATGGTTATTGTTTCACATAAAGCGTATACGCAATCTCACATGTAATATACAAAAATGTGCCTATGAAAAAGTTTTACATTTGGTATGCAAAATGCTTAACCGGTTTAGTATAATACCCGGGCGCTTTACTGGCAGATTGTGCAAAATGCTTACCTATGCTTCGGGACTGCTAGCATCGTTACTGAGAATCAAGGACCTACATTACACAATGTTATTTTTTCTTCTTGTTGTTAAGCCGTTTATAGAGCTATGTTTTGGCTCTTTAGTATTCGGAGGATTATATACTTAAATCACACTAATATTATAAAGGCTAAAGTTTATATGACATAAGTGTGAGTAGGAGTGTGTTTCTTTGGAATAATTTTCGAATTCTACTCAAGCGAAGCCGCTACCAGAAGCTTAATATTAAAAATACCTATTTAAAATGTTTTTAAGTGTTTCAGAAACGTGAATAATCTTAAGTTCTCTGTTGTTAACAAAGAAATCTAGAGGAAAAAAAAATCATAAAGATTTTAAACAATTTTGTTTTACTCGTGTTACTTTCTTAAATAATTTTTACGAATAAATTAAATATATGGACATATATATTTCCAGAAATATACCTGCTGACGCTATACGAATTATCAACCGTCGTTTTCATTGTAAAAGTAATATTATTGAGAAAAAATATTATTTCGTTTAGCATATTCGATTTTCAATCAGTTATTTTTTCATAATAAATTTAGACATTTCAAGTGTATCAACAACTTTTAACATCTGATGGGAAAATTGAAACGAATCCATAGTGAGGCAATAACGACTGGATATGCTGTCACAAACTGAACTCATTGCGTCTTGGTTTTAAGGTTCAAATGTGTTTGGGGTTGGAATATCACAAGGCAGCATTGTAAGGCCGTTGCGGTCACTAACGATCTAAGCGATTGGCGTGTGTTATCACATTTATAACGAGATCACTGCAGGGCTATAGCCTCAATTAGTTCAGTGGGTCTCTATATGGGACTAATTTGGTACGAATTATATTTTGGGGAATTTCTCTGAGCATGTGGCAAAAGGTTACCTTTTTCCGTACTGGCGTTTTTTTTCTTTTATGCTGCCCTACCAGGCACTCTACGGTTTTGCTGACATCTCTATGAGGTGCGCGTCGAACATTCGCGCCGCCTAGGACTCGGGCTCGGTCCGGATGGTCACTTGACAGCCGGACGGCGAGTTGTCATCCGCAAGCCTGTGCCTACGTTGGCTGGTCATAGTCCTGGGACTCCTGAATTCCTAAGCATTTTCTATTGCGGCAGTAGGCCGTCTCCTTTGCTGGCATTACTGCTTCACAAAAAGAGGCGCCCATTGAGACGTTTATGTTCCGGAATTTTTTAATCTTCAAACTCTATTTAATCTCGACATTACCTACTTAGCTGGCAATTTGAAGTTTTGCTATAAAAATGTCAAGCTCTGAAATGTGAAAATCTTTAATTTATCATTTGATACATTACAAAATATTTGTTTTCACTATACAACTTAAAATTAAACACATACAATCAATCAATGATACATTTTATTATTTTAGATAGGTATACCTACAAATGTTCAGAGGTGTATCTAGTACTATTATGCCATGACACAATAATATTTTAACTTTTAATTTAACACAAGCCACTTACCGTTTATCCACGGGCATGAACACACCCGCCACCCAAATTTAAACTCTAAAAGCTTAATTCAGTGTGAAAAGTCAACAAAGTCAAATAAACGGTGTACCTACGTAAGTAAGTCAAGGTCAAAGTTGTAAACCCAAGGCCACAACGTAAGTTTGTGCGTAATATAAACCAAGGCTGTCAGGCCATTTTGTCAATGAGATAGGGCTTTATTTGGATGCCGACTTTCGATAGCGTTGGTGCCTGCAACTTGATGTTATTTATGTGGCCCTTTGAATATATTTTACGGCGATAGTGTAATTTAGAGGTAGATTTCAATGGGCGTTGGGTGTGAAATGTGGAAGTAGGTTTTTTGTACCATGTGGTGGTTTCATATTAGAGTAAGTTGAATGCCGTTACAATTTTTATGGTGATGTTTTATTTAGTTTTTCAAGAGTTTTGTTAATACGTCAATTAAAAAATAATTTTATTAATATAATTCAAAACCAGAAATCAGTTATAGATTGTAGAATTCAAGCTATGTATTTTGTTTAGTTTGTACATCTTTTAAGCTATTGCATAGCTTCTATCGCGGGCCTTGAGCGTGGAGACCGAATCCAGAAATTCCGTAACGAAAATAACCTAACACCCCCCACTCATTTGTTTTTTGAGCGTGGTGACGGATAAGAAAACAAATGAGTGAACAATCAATCAAAATTCAATTCAATGTGTGAAAGTGTAACTTCAATTAATATCAAAGAAAAAAAAAAAACAAAGGAAAAAAAATACTGCATAAATAAAATAAATAAATAATTATAATTGCATAAGTTGATAAAAATGCTATGCTATAGCTTTACCGCGGCAGTCCCCGAGTGCCGCACGTCTTTTTTTTTTGACTTAAATTTTAAGCCGCTTGCAAAGTTACACTAAAGTAACATCTAGATTTTCAAAATAAAATATGTTTAAAAAAAAATAAAGCTGAACATTTTAGCTAAACTTTAAAACAAGTCAGAATAGAATAAAAAAAAAAACTCGTGTATATTGTAAGTAAATGATGCTTACAATATACACGAGTCGTCAAACGAGAACTGGGCTCCTGAAACCGTTAATGGCCAACTTTTAATTATACCCAATAAGTCATTACAATAATGTCAGATCGTTTTGAACGCTATGTTATCAAATGAAACTGATACCAAGTTACTTTAATTATGATCGATTTCGGTTATCGCCAGTGTTGTACACAAATTGCCAACATTCTCGCAATCTTTGCAGTAAAAATAACAAATTATTTTGGAACTTTCAGTATGTTTAATTTTATAAATCTACATCTACAGTAATATTATAAAAACATTCATTATACGTACAGCTAAGGAGTGGAATTCCCTGCCGGAGTCTGTGTTACAGGTCTTTAAGTCAAGAGTCAATAGGTTACATCATCGCTTACCATCAGGTGAGATAGTGGTTAAACGCGAGCCTATCAATAATAAAAAAGGTAGTTTATTAAGCTATTGCATAGCTTCTATCGCGGGCCTTGAGCGTGGAGACCGAATCCAGAAATACCGTAACGAAAATAACCTAACACCCCCCACTCATTTGTTTTTTGAGCGTGGTGACCGATAAGAAAACGAATGAGTGAACAATCAATCAAAATTCAATTCAATGTTTGAAAGTGTAACTTCAATTAATATCAAAGAAAAAAAAACAAAGGAAAAAAAATACTGCATAAATAAAATAAATAAATAATTATAATTGCATAAGTTGATAAAAATGCTATGCAATAGCTTTACCGCGGCAGTCCCCGAGTGCCACACGTCTTTTTTTTGTTTGTAGGAGAGTAGGACTGATCTCTGAAAGTACTGGTTCGATTGTTAACATTTTTTCCCCGACAGAAAGCTGATTTATTCTTGAGTGAGATAGGTTATATTTTATGTAAGTATGCGTGCAAACTCACTGGCAAAAGCTAGTTTGTAATATTATTCTTTATAATCAAGACTAAACTTGAATTCAATGAACTTGTCAGTATATAAATGAGCCGATTATTTACACAAATCTATAAAGAAAAAAATTTACTGAATGACATATCAATGCAGGGCCGAAACTGCTGTTGCTAGGTGCGTACAATTTTGCACAATGTTTTCTTTTATGATGTAGGTGAGCACCAAAAGAGGTTTTTCCAAAACTCAACCCCTAAGGGAATGAAATAAGGTTCAATTTCACGGAGAAACTTACTTTCCACTGACAAAAGCTAGTCTTAAAATATATCAACACGATTTTAGACACTTTTAGGGATGAAATTAACTGAAAATAGTCTTTCACTGAAAAAACTAATCTCCAAAAAAAAGTTTTCTGCAAGTTCTGTAGTAAGAGATATTTTAAGTACCTAAACCAGGAAAACAAAAAAGTTTCTCGCTAAGGTTCACGTACTCGTACAAACATTTCCAACGAACCTTCCTACATATTCAACTCGAGACATTTATTCGTGGCCCAGTGCTACACGTGGCGTTTCAGCGCAATGCGTGGAAATTCTTAGGTTGCCTTATTCAAGCTTGATTTGTTTTAACCTTTGCGAAGTTGCTGCTAGCTTATAAAATTTAAATACAGCAAGTAAGCTGAAGGAAAACGTCGTGAGGAAACCGGCATGTCCTAGAACTGTTGCGTGTTGGATTAAGGCCCATTCCCTCTCCTAGAGAGGAGGCCTGAGTCCCAGCAGTGGGAACATTAAAAAAAAACAGGCTGATGGGAGACGGGTGGGAGATGGTTTGCAGAAAGACGCACTGTATAATAGATCACATAAGCACTTATATTCGGCCATAGCAATGCCATTAGAACCCCGTGAGCAACAAGGCACGTGAGGTAAGATGGATGGTGTGAGATGGTTTGCAGAGAGACGCACTGTAGAATAGATCACATGGCACTTATATTCGGCTATGGCAGTGCCATTAGAACCCCGTGAGCAACAAGGCACGTGAGGTAAGATGGATGGTGTGAGATGGTTTGCAGAGAGACGCACTGTAGAATAGATCACATGGCACTTATATTCGGCTATGGCAGTGCCATTAGAACCCCGTGAGCAACAAGGCACGTGATGTAGAATGGAAAGTGGGAGATGATTTGCAGAGAGGCGCACTGCTTAATAAATCACATAGGTACTTATATTCGGTCATGACAATGCCATTAGAACCCCGTGAGCAACATGGTACGTGACGTAGGATGGAAGGTGGGAGATGGTTTGCAGAAAGACGCACTGTATAATAGATCACATAAGCACTTATATTCGGCCATAGCAATGCCATTAGAAACCCGAGAGCAACAAGGCACGTGACGTAGGATGGAAGTTGACAGATGTTTTGCAGAGAAACGCACTGTATAATAGATCACATAGGTACTTATATTCGGCCATGGCAATATGCCCTAACCCCTTGAGCAACATGGCACGTGATGTAGGATGGAAGGTGAGATATGGTTTGCAGAAAGACCCATTGTATAATAGATCACATAGGTACTTATATTCGGCCATGACAATGCCATTAGAAACCCGTGAGCAACAAGGCACGTGACGTAAGATGGAAGGTGAGAGATGGTTTGCAGAGAAACGCTCTGTATAATAGATCACATAGGTACTTATATTCGGCTATGGCAGTACCATTAGAACCCCGTGAGCAACAAGGCACGTGAGGTAGAATGGAAGGTGGGCGATGGTTTGCAAAGAGACGCACTGTATAATAGATCACATAGGCACTTATATTCGACCATAGCAATGCCATTAGAACCCCGTGAGCAGCAAGGCACGTGACGTAGGATGGAAGGTGGGAGATGGTTTGCAGAGAGACGCACTGTATAAAAGATCACATAGGTATTTATATTCGGCCATGGCAATATTACCTAACCCCTTGAGCAACATCGCACGTGACGTAGGATCGAAGGTGGAGATGGTTTACAGAGAGACGCACTGTATAATAGATCACATAGGTACTTATATTCGGCCATGACAATGCCCTAACTCCGTGAGCAACATGGCACGTGACGTAGGATGGAAAGTGAGAGATGGTTTGCAAAGAGACACACTGTATAATAGATCAAATACTTTTATATGACTTCCTAAATTATTTTCCTTACTCCAATAAACTGACTTGACAACTGACATTTAAAAATTTGATCATAATAAATTAACCAACTGATAAATCTATGTTAGTTTGACCTAAATAACGAAAACTAAATATGTATATAGAAAAGAACAGTTTCATATTTATTACGCTCACAGTTAAAATGAAGGATGTTTTATCAACTTTAGGTGTTACTTACCTATATAAAAAAACTTACCTATTTTTCGAAGTCGGTTAAAATAAGATTTATGAGCTTGGGTTGAGAATGAGTTCACGCCAATAGTGTGAACGATGAGGTGTGATCGGCATTTCCTCGCTTCACCCGCTACATAAAAGATAAAACTCAAGGAGAATGCATTAGAAATAATATTCACTTGAGCGAACATATTTTTATTTTATCTTCTTTCGCAAACTGTAGACTTGGTCACGTACAGTTCTAATGGCCTACATTAGTTTCAGTTAGATCCCATTAAACTTCTCGTTAGATGGAATCTTGGTTTTATTTTCTACAGCTTGAAGATTAAAATAAAATTCTGGAATAGCACGTTAATCTCAGCAACATTTTGGTTTTACGAATACTACTCGTAATTCACCGAAGCTAACACATCTTTTGCGAGCTTCACATCAATATTTAGCAAAGAGTATGTGTGAGGAAGCGAGCTCGTAAAACGAACTGTCAAAGCGAAAAATACTAGCTCAAGATTGAAGGTGGCATTTTCGCCCAAAACTCACTCGGAAACCGCGATAAATCCCTCAAGATTAAAGCCGTAAAAATACACGCAAACTTACGACAATGAAAAGAAAAGAAAAAGTTTATTTGTGTCTCGCATAGAAAAACAACAAAATAAAAAAGTATTAACTAATCAGAAATAAAATAACACCATAAAAAAGACCTACGGAAGGCCAAAAAGGCTCATAATTCTAAGGCTTAGTAATTGTGCAATCTGCTTGAAGTTATTTCATTTATGAAAGGTGTAGGTTTATACAAACATTGCTGCTTAACAGCTACAATGTCTTTTGAAAACCATATATTTCGAAAAATTAAAATGTAACGAGATGAAAAATCGTAAAAGTGACTTCTTTCATGTTAATGTTAAATATGTAATTTTTTGTTTCTACTATTCCACAGGACTGAGGAGCCTTCCGTAATAATTCTCAGTCAATCTTTCCTGTAATAGTAAATAGTTATAATTTGTGTTTGGTAAGTCTTTGTTATCGTAATTTCCTCTTTCCTCCCATTTTGGTGTATTATTTTCATTTTTATCAGAAATTCAAAGATATCCCGGAAAATTAAGTACGATTAAAATACCGAATATTGTTTCCAATAACTTTACTACCTCCCACTTATGTTCATCCTTACATCTACTTATTTTACGAACTAGATAATTGTAACAGCCTTAGTCACTAAAATCTTTAACAATAATTAGTTGTAGGGGAAGGAATTTCGGACCTCAAAAGGAAAAACGGAACCCTTATAGAATCACTTTGCAGGCCGTTCGTCTGTCAGTCTCTTGACAGACAGACAGACCAGACCTTTATCTTGGCAACGCGTGGAGGTATCGTGTTGAAGTTTAAACCATATCTGAGGTCTGCGGTATTTTAAAACTGAAAAAAAAAAACGAACTACTAAGTTAAATAAAAAAAAAATATACATTCGTTTATGTCGCAAAAAAAACGCAAATTTCGACACTCTCAAAGGAATCAAAATCCTGAAAGGCATAAAGCAAGGTCTAAGAGTACAGTTATAGGAATAAATCTGAAAATGGAAAATTTGTTGTAACGTCACAAAAAAAAATACTTTTTGCGATTTGGAAAAATCTGCGAGATTCTATTCGGGAATTACTATTTACACGGATAAGTTTGTATGGAACCCTTGAGTCGCATTTGCCCAGTTTTTTTTAATATGTAATTTGTCTTCATTAAAATTACAAAAATAAAATAGAACAAGGTTATTGCAGCGCTCTCGACGTTCAAAACAAATATTGAACGGGCGTTGGAAGGTTTTGTTTGTACTTTCAGTATTAACTTTGATGATCATAGTTCAGTATAAATAGTTCCGAGGGTAAAGCTGACCTATTAAATTCTAGTTTTTTTAGTTTGGTTGTGTGAGTTATCGTTATTAGGCAAACGACATGGCGTAACTCTATATATGGACTGCTGGAATGACCAAAACCTACCGTAGCCCCAGAATGCAAAAGGCAACTAAAAAAAATCACAGATGGGTTCCAGTCAATAAAGTGTGATCGACTCCTACTGCTACGTAGTAATGCTAGCAAAGGAAGTGGCCACAGGCGTGCGAGAACGGATGTCTTCATGCTTCGACCGCCAAGACCCCGACTCCGATATCCAGTCAATGTACGCGTAGGTTTACGGACAACTAGCAGTGGATAGCTCGCCGGCCGACCGACCAGACTGAGCCTGAGTTGCCTCAAATAGATGTCAGCAAAACCGTAGGGGCCCAACAGTGCCGAAGCCTACTGGGGCCATAGGTTGACTTCTGAAAGGGAAACTCGTGGTCCTGGAATGCTATGGATAACTGAAGGAACATGGGAGTAGTTTTAGTCAGTAAAAATTTGACACGCCCTCGCGCTCCTCTCTAGAGGAGGAAAAGTCATTAAATAATTTCTGACCTCTAAAAAGTCAGTAAAAGTCTGACACACCCTTTCGCTCCACTCAGAGCGGGAGAAACGTTCTGATAGCTCACCTTTCAGGATCTATAAAAAAAAAATTATAAACCCGTTCTATAAGAAAATCTTATCTATTTTATAGAAGCTTATAGAACCTACCGCGACTTTATCCTTGTGGAAATTGGGAACACAGGCAAACAGATTTTCCTGCGCAAGCCCTGCACTCAAAGGCTTCTTACTTCTGAACGTTTTATTTCTGACTGCACCTTTAAACATTGTCTTCGTTATCCTTAATATTATTATAAACGTAGAATATAATAAACTTTACTGTACACAACATACTTTACTGTTGCAATTGCGAACTTATTGCTGACAGCGATATCTACCAGACAACCTTAGGATGGATCATAAAAACTTCGTAGAAACTTCTACTATGAAATAATTAAAAACTGCGCAAAAATATTAGCACACTAACTTTTATTCATGGCTTCGCCCGCGTACATAAAATATAGTCTGTGACTCAGGAATAAAGCAGCTTTCTATTGGTGAAAAAATTTTAGCAATCGGACCAGTAGGTACTTTCAAAGATTACCTCCTACAAACAAAAAAAAAAACATAAAAACAAACTTTACCTCTTTATTATATTATACTAGCCTTTGTCCGCTGCTTCGCCCGCATGCATAAAATATAGCCTTTGTTACTCAGGAATAAAGCAGCTTTCTATAAGTGACAAAAAATTTAACAATCGGACCAGTACTTCTAGAGATTACCTCCTACAAACAAAAAAATAAAATTTACCTCTTTATTATATTAGTGGAGATAATTATATAATATAATAAATAATTAGTGTAGATGAAAAACCGTCCAAATTATTTCATATCATATTCCTTTCCGCACATAAATTACGTTCGTACATGTTTCCGATTGACAACCCAGTTCTCAGAGTTTATAATGTTGTTTGCTATAGCGTAAGCATTGCTTTCAGAATTGCTTGCCAAAATTTTCCTGGCAGTTCAGTTACCAACTCCACAATACGTACATGATCAGAATGTATGAAGACTGTTCGTACTTTGGAATATAAATCAGATTTAAACTTGAGTTCATGGAATTTTAAGCAGTAGAGCTAAATGTTACTTAGCACTACTAAATGTTATTTAGCTCTTCCATTTAGAACTTTTCAGACATCATTATCATCATCATGTTGGACATAGGCCTCTCCTAAGTGTCGCCATAATAAGGTCCGATGGTACTTCACGCCGAGACAGCTTTTAATGTTATACAAAGTACAGATTCGTTCGTGTGTGGAGTACTGCAGTCACATATGGGCTGGTGTTGCAAAATGCCACCTGGCAGCTTTGGACTCGGTGGAACGGCGTGCAAAGAGGCTAATTGGTGATCCAGATTTGGTTAAGTCCAACCTTCAAAGCCTTAAGCTCAGGCGTAGGGTAGCCAGCCTTTCAGTGTTCTACAGGATGCATTTTGGAGAGTGTGCGCAGGAATTGCATGACTTGATTCCGCCACCGCAATTCTACCATCGGACAACCCGACTCATGGCGAATATTCAGCCTAACGTTGTTGAAACCTCTACAGTCCGGACTAAGTGTTTCGCCCCGTCGTTTATACCGCGTACGTCTAAGGACTGGAACAGTTTGCCTGCTGCGGTCTTCCCTTCCGGTTATAATTTGGGTGTCTTCAAGGCTAGAGTTCTCTAGAGGCTAGAGTTCAGGCTCTTAATATCAAAGTTTGCATCGCTGCCTACCATCAAGTGGGATCGCGGTCAAAAACGGTCCTGTGCATCTCGCATCCAATGGATTCCTGTTACCTTCACCAGGTTATCGGTCCACCTTGTCCTTGCAATATTGCATCTTCTGGTGTGCGGTCGCCATTCTAAAAACTTCACCCTAACGGCCGTCGGTTCTGCGAGCAACTTTTTAGTTGTTGATTTCAACTTATAGGCTAGTAAAAGCTACACTACTATAATATTATAAACGCTATTATGTTTGTTTTTTTTAATTATTTTTTTATAAGAATAATAATATTCCACAACCGTCACACAACGTCATCTAGTCACAAGCTAAGCAGAGCTTGTGTTATGAGTACTGGACAACTGATAAACAAACATATAATATTTCTAAATACATATATATATTATAGATAAATTGCACCTAGACACAGAACAAATGATCGTGCTCTTCACACAAATATTGGTCCTGGGTGGGAATCGAACCCGACGACCTCCGGCATAGCAGTCAGGACCACTAACCACTAGGCCAACCGGCCAATCAATGTCTATGTCTTGGAATGGCACATACGGTTTTTTTTACAAACATAGGGGTGAAGTCAACGGTAAAAGCTAATTTCGTACTTGTTCATAATAACAGCCGAATTTCGGGTGTAGCTATTACCCGACTCTGTATCTTACATAACTGGGGTGTGATACTACATTATTGGTACTAGTAAATGTATTGATAACTAAGAAATGTTTTTCTGTGTTTTTTTTTTTAAAAGGAATATGTCAGTTGCGGTTTTCCGCATCCACGCGTATAGTGAGTTACCCGAATTGTTACAAAAACAAAAAAGGTTTATCCACTGAAACCGGTTTGTATGCATATTTTCTCGTTACAATATGGAATTGATGCATGTTCGATTTGTTTGGCTAGAAATATTAATGCATTTCGAATTTAAAAAGTATTTTCATGTCCATATTTGTGTGAAACAAAATCAACAATGTAACGATTTTTTAACATCAGTAATTTCATGAATAATTTAAATATTTCCTTGTTCATTGTAAATTGGATATGCTGTTCTTAAATCAAGTTACCTTAAATATAATTTTATCATTAACATTGCCTTAAAAAATATTTCGAGTTTCTCTACACATACACGAAATTTTTAAGGTTATCGGATAACTTGCAGCTTAAAATATCAATGCATTTCATAACTTTCTTAGATAAATTCATTAACTTACTGTCCAGGTTACTTGTCTGTGGAATAAAGATAATGCTATACTCAATTAAACACGCTCAATCGTTGCCTGTGTTTAAAAAATTCGTTCAGGAACATTACCTGTCGCTGTAATCATCGGTAGTCGTCATGTATATTTTCGCCCATAGTTTTTAATATACATATATATATATATACATATCTATATATTATACAGAAACAAATGGAGGAATATCGTTCGAATGAAAGTGATGAAGTAGGGAGGTCAAGACCTTCATCATAGAGGAGTACGCCGCAACGAAGAGGAGAATATACGAGTATCATACAGCATATGCCTGTATCTATTATAGTATATTATATTTGAATAATACTGGTATGGTCACACCAATGTCAGCCCCATTGCCAGACATTTTGGCCAGGCAATTACTGTCCATTCCAGGTTGCCTAGAAGAAATCGCGTAATGTGATTAGGCCGCCTATAATATGTATGTAATTTATTTATTTTTCTTGTATCTATGTGTAATGGTGTACATTAAAGTAATAAAATAGCTTCTACTAGCGCCAGTGTTCGCGTGGAAGTACGTTTGTCCATTCAAAATTTGGACTCCCGTTTTATGCCCTCAGGGGATTAATTTTGGAAAATCCTCTCTTAGCAAGTGCCTATGTTATAAAAAGAAACCTTGTCCAAAATTTCACGCTTCTAGGCACTAGAGCGGCGGTTGACATTGGATGATTTTTTTGCCAACGAAAAAAAAAACCGGCCAAGAGCGTGTCGGGCCACGCTCAGTGTAGGGTTCCGTAGTTTCCCGTCCGTCACAATAAGTGTTCCCACTTATGAGTTTAAAAAAAAGAAGTTAATTTTACCCACAATCTAATTTAATTAAACCTAATTTATAACCCTTAAACTACGCCGACTATCAACCACTTTTTTCCCCGTACAAGTTAAAAATAAAACCCTCAATAGTAGAAATTTCAGCGATGATGCACTCGTAAAATTACGAATATATTTAAGAAGCTACGATTTTTTACCACGGTAAAGCACGGAAGCTTGACTGGCCTGTTGGTCTAGTGGTTAGTGGCCCTGACTGCTATGCCGGAGGTCGTGGGTTCGATTCTCATCCAGGACAAATGTTTATGTGATGAGCATGATCATTTGTTCTGTGTCTGGGTGTAATTCATCTATAATATGTATGTATTTAGAAATATATAAGTATGTTTATCAGTTGTCTAGTACCCATAACACAAGCTCTGCTTAGCTTGGGACTAGACGGCGTTGTGTGGTAGTTGTGGAATATTATTTATGAACTGGTTTTTACCTTAACATTTTGATAGATGGCGCTAAAAATAATAATTTTAGTTTTGTTCTAAATTGCCTTAGCATGTTCCTGATAGAAGTTTTATGTAGTTATAAGATAATACCGCCAATGCCAAGGAGAGACCAACTGAACAATTCGATAATACCCGACCCCATCAACTCAGGAAAAATCCTAACAACGCAAACGCGAAATAGCCCAAAGTACGTAAGCGCCATCTCTCGGGGAATTGGGTTACTAATGAATACATAGGTTCCAGAAGAAGTTTTCCTTGGTAATTTTGGATTGCGAGAACCCATTTTAATATTTTTTTTTTTGTTTGAGTGAAGATACGTTCAGGATAATAAAATAATGTGTAAACGAAGTTAAAAAAAAATGCTTGCATATACGATTATACTACAAACTTAGTCCAGAAATTATTTTCAGATTTTTTTCATATTTTCTAAACTTATGGTTCAAAAGTTGGGGGGGGGATACATAGTTTTTTACTTTTGGAGCGATTATTTCCGAAATTATTGACATTATCAAAAAATGATCTTAGTAAACCCCTATTCATTTTTAAATACCTATCCAACAATATATCTCACGTTAGGGTTGAAATTAAAAAAAAAAATCTCTTCCTACTTTACATATAGGGGGGGCTACCCTAATAAAACATTTTTTTCCAATTTTTATTTTACCACTTTGTCGGCGTGATTGATATACATATTGGTACCAAATTTCAGCTTTCTAGTGCCAACGGTCACAGAGATTAAGCGAGGACGGACAGACAGACAGACAGACAGACAGACAGACAGACGGACAGACAGACATGGCGAAACTATAAGGGTTCCTAGTTGACTACAGAACCCTAAAAAGACCCTGTAGTTTCGGCTGTCTCAGCCAGTACTATTATATATATTGATAAATAAACTCCCAGGCCACTACTTACTGACTACCCACATACTACAAACTGCTTATCACGTTTGAAATCACCTTGTCACCTTTAAAAAGGTGACAGACTTTCTATTTTTGTACCGCGACCTCTATAGATCACTTGAAGATTCTAGGGGCTGGCATTACAGATGAGACCCAATAAGACAATGAAACCTGACCAGAAATCAAATTTTTACGCGTCCTTAAAAACAAATAGCATCAAAGCAACCGTAATTGAATTTTTCATATAAAGTAGGAGCATTATACAAAAAATTGTTCAAAGCAAATGGTTAAAAGAAATGTTCAATCCTATTGAAAATCTAAGTTTTTCATGAAATAGCTAATCATATTTTAATCAATATGCAACTTGAAATTTCGCAGGTTACCTTTAAGTTTAAGGCACATAGTACTGTCTTATCTACAATTAAAAACTTACCCATATTTATCTAAGCTTTTACAAAAATTTCGATAAAGTTAAAGCTTTGAGGTTGGATGCACAAGTTTCCTAATCCTTCGTCCTACATATTTGTGAGCATACCAGGTATCTACCATCGTATGCATTAATCTCATTTTCTGTCTTCGCATATATTCATATTTCAGTCTTGGTAAAGGAAAATGTTCTTTCATTTTTGTCGTTCTAGGATGTCTGGTTTTATGTAAAGGATTTTATGTACACATTAGTAATATTATTACGCCATGCTTAGTGTAGTGGTAGAGCAAATGGCTGCAGTACTGTTCGGAACAAATAGATAGTTGTGTGGGGTCTGAGTCTGTTGTATAATTGAGTTTACATGTTTGTGAACGCTTCCATGATGTAGAGGTCACTAAAACAAATTAAAAGTATTGGTAAGTAAAGAACAAGTGGTAAAAATTTCTCTTTTAACCTCTAGCTCTTTAAAATATTGATTTCAATGAGACCCGGTAAATGTTACCCCTATATTGTAAGTAATTTCCTATACTTGACGCAATTAAATTGTTAGGTATAGGTTGTTATTAATTAACATCGATTGACGGTTTTTCGGTTTTCATAGAGACTCAAGCGAGTTAAGTCTACGAGTGCACTAGCTTTTGACGTGTTATAAGTGCCCATGTAGGCCTGTGTGAAATAAAAATACATGGATTTTGATTTTTTTTAGTTACGAAGGAATAGTAGTATCTTTTTTTGCAAGTACGTGCATATTTTTGTGGACACCATACAGTGTATGATGATTCGTCATCATACACTATAATATTTTTCGCTAGAAAGATCTCTATCCTTCTAACAAAATATATTAGAAGATATATGTATTAGTAAAGACAGCTTGTGCACCATATCAGAGATTGTAATTAGTCAATATACTGATAGGTATTCCTGTTGGGAAACTCGCCAACTATGCACCATATGCAAAGGAGTTTATTAGTGCAACGTGTAGGTTGTAAGCTTTGACATCTGGCACACAAGTCTGAAACCCCCAAATCATTGCTGCATTATAGACATAGGTAACTATAGTTATGACTTGTGTGTATGTGCAGTTCTCCTGTCCGAATTCCGGTTGTAGCAACCAATATTGTAGAGCACAAGTAAGTGTGCAAATAGAGAGGCACTCTCATAGTAAGATAAATAAGGATAGACATCAGGCGCAAGACTAATGGTTCAACGTGCTTTGGCAAGGCAGTGCCAATTTTCAAGCTTCGGGCTGCCACTTAGAAACTCTTAATGGTTTGATTTTTTTATCTTAGGAAATCTCTTAGATTTTCTCCGTCTGGAGAGAACAAAGGTTTATATTAGACTCCTACCGACTAGAACCTCACAGTTCCTACCATGAGTCTGAGGCTCTGGATACAATTAAATTTACACACGACTCCAACTAGTATTGTCGCCAACAATCCTCACTCCACGCTTCATTAGACAAGGAGGTCAATTCAAAGACCCAACATATTCCCAGGAAATGTTCATGGACCAACTGCGCACCGCCTCTATGGGCCTGACTGAATAGATGATGACGAACAAGTACGCCGCCCTTTCTATGGTAGCCAATGATTGTTGAGCGCTCATCAAAGCTCGGCTGAGAGAGCGAGCTGAAGTGCGAGGGACGCTGTCTCTTCCTCACCGCTACGTCTTTGGAAAACAAAGGTGAGGGTAATATCAACAACATTAGATGTACGTATATTATGTTTGTCTCACAGGTATGACAAATATAATTAGTGAAGTGATTTGGGGGTGATATATTTATGGAGGAATGGACTAAAAAAGTTCTGAGTATACATGTAGATGGATGGAGATAGAGAGGAAGGTCAAAGAAAAGATGGATGAATTGTGTCAGCAGCGATGTGAAAGAAAAGGGAATTAATGGTAGTGTTAAGGGTAACAGATAGAATGAAAGAAAAAAACGTACGAAAGAAGAACGGAAGAAAGAAGGAAGAAGGTACTTATGTAGGTATACTGGTAGATATTAACTAGTATTTCTAAAGCAAAACTGTCTTACCTCATGTCATTTAACATTACAATCTTGTGAATGACCTTTTATGTGCCTTCCGAACTTCTCTTCCGAAATGCCCTATTGGCTAAGGTTTTTCGAAAGTAGATCATAGATTAAGGCTTTTTTACTGTAAAGGAAACATTATTGACAGATTTATGGGTTTGTCGGACGATAATATTGGTATAAACAACCTTCTAAGATATAAAAATAGTGTGCCGACTTTGTATTATTTTTCTTTAATATGTACTCACCAGTTATACAGATAGATAGTACGTTATCAGATATAAGAATTATGTTGTCCGCGTACAAGAGATTTCATGGAGTTGGTTTTAGATTTTTGTCATTAGATATGTCATGACCCCGTTAAACATTGAAGGACTCAGTGGACTGCCTTGGTGTACGCCAACATATTAAAACCGACAGATAGACAGGCTAGGCTTTTGACACTAGTTATTTGATCATCACAGCTATATACATAGTTTTATGAATTGAATTTTATTAATTTATGTTTTTATTTTAATTTAATTTTTTATTTTATTTTAATGTTATTTTAGTTTTGATTTTAATTTTGATTATGATTTTAATTTTGAGTATGATTTTAATTTGGTTTTGATTTTAATTTTAATTTTGATTATAATTTTGATTTTAATTTTGATTTAAATTTTTGGTTTTAATTTTGATTTTAATTTTGATTTTAATTTTGATTTTAATTTTGATTTTAATTTTGATTTTAATTTTGATTTTAATTTTGATTTTAATTTTGATTTTAATTTTGATTTTAATTTTGATTTTAATTTTGATTTTAATTTTTGATTTTAATTTTGCTTATTATTTATTTTATTTTGACTTTATTTATTCTATTTTATTTTTATGAGTTACTAACGTAGTTTTTAAGTGCTACTAACATAATATGGATGTATCTGATTTAAATAAATAATAATAATAATAATAATAATAATTTGGACGTCGTTTACATATCATAAATGATACTTATGTAATATACGGACACACTATGCGTTCTTAGCATAGCTTTACTTTTCTCGATACACGGTTCAAGGCGTTTTTCTTTTTCAATAACTTATTCTTGGATTTTGAATTGAAAACTTAGTTTTCATTAATTTTATCACTCTGTCTGATTTTATCTCTTGCAGAAAAATTAACCGAAGCTCATTACTTTTCAAAAACACAGTCTGCTAGAAGTGTAGAATTCTTCACAAAAGTAATAACATACTCGTTACTCGTAATTAGTAACATGTTATATTAAGTTCAAGTCTTGTTCTGTACTTCCTGATTTTTTTTTCACATCTTTCACACAATGCTCTCAAGTCTCAGACCAAGCAGAGCTTATGGTATGAGTACTACCACTGAGAAACATACTTATATTATGTATCTGAATACATAGATAAATTACACCCAAACTGCTTACCATCAGGTGGGATCCCAGTCAAGCACTAATTTATATCAATTAAAAAAAAAAGAACAAATGATCGTGCTCATCACACAAATAGGGTAGGAATCGAACACACGAGTTCAGATAGCAGTCAGGGCCACCGACCACTAGACCAACTAGTCAGTTGTATTCGTATTACGTCATATCGTATTCGTATTCCCTATTATTTAACAATTGTACTATATTCTCCCTCAAATAAGGCTTCTAATGTCATAATTAATTCCACGTTGGCCGTGTATTAGCAATGCTAATGTAACACGTGACGACTGTCATCGGAAGCGTTCGATTGCTGCTCGGAATGCATTCGGTATGCCACACTGAATATTTATGGTAATTTTACAGAGAATGATGTAGATATGCCAGCTTATTGCTAATACTACGACAATAGACACGAAACAGGTAGTTTTTTGTAAGTAATACCTATACTAAAAAAAGTTAGAGCAGGTAATACGTTAAAGTTATGTCTTTGACCTTCAACTGGTCTTGTCCACATAATAAATTTCGTTTCTTTTTGAAGACTGATAGAGGTAGGTACCTTTCGCTGGTGTTGTTTAAATTTTTGTCTTACTTAATAAATGTTTACTTTAAACAATAGTTTGTGTAGATCGTGTAAGAGTCTGTATCATGGGCCATCATATTGCAGATATATTGCAACATAAGATTCAGCCATAGATTGCTAAACTATCAATAAAAAGCATAATATCTTTTTTTTAGAGGCCGGGTATGAGTTGCGAATAATACAGTCACGTGTCGCCGAAAAATATTGCTCGTTTAGATGCCTCTAAAATAAATGTTTGCGTAGCACTTGAGTAATCTGCTACGCGGCGTAGCTATAAGCACTGCTACGGCGTAGCAACCACAAAGTACTTTACATAATCTTCTATTTACGGCAACGGTAATAGAAAAATCGAAATTCTTACGTAGGGTGACCAAATTTGATGTATATGAAATACATACATCTAGTATTTTCCACCATTTCGATTGAAGGTTTATTTTTGCTGTTAATATTCGTATTTTAGTTACAATTGCAATTTTCTTACTTTTTAACTCTTTATTTTACACAAAGACGTATCATAACATATGGAGAAACAGACAGTTCACGTACAAAGGCGAGCTTAACTCAGCAATGAGTTTTCTCCTAGCAAACCTTTATTTTCTTTTTAATTTTGTTTTACAATAGTTTGTAATGTCATAACTTATGTATTCTCTAGTAATTTCATTCTAAACTTCTAAAGTATATAACGTGAATTTGATAACGACCAAACAATAAACAATTTTTAATGAGTAGCGTATCATTTTATCCCCAAAATAACGTGATTCTTCAGATGTTGAATTTTTCTTTTTATTGTGTAATATAAAGAAACGTGTTATCATCAATCTTGATTACTAGAATCAGAATATTTGTTACTTTTATAAAGGGAAAATAGAAAAAAGGTAATGATTGCTACCCAATCATACATCTTATCACATCTATGTTATACGTAAGAAATTGGCAGGCTTGCTGGTCTAGTTGTTAGTGGTCCTGATTAGTACTATGCCAAAGTTCGTGAGTTCGATTTCTACTCAAGACAAATGTTTGTGTGATTATCATGATCATTTATTTGTCCTGTGTCTGGGTGTAATTTATCTACACTAATGTAATAAAGAGGTAAAGTTTTTTTTTTTTTTTGTTTTTTTTTGTTTGTAGGAGGTAATCTCGAAGTTCTTGTCCGATTGCTAAAATTTTTTCACCGATAGAAAGCTGCTTTATTCCTGAGTGACATAGGCTATATTTTATTTACGCGAGTGAAGCTGCGAGTAAAAGCTAGTCTATAATATTTATGTATTTAGAAATATATAAGTATGTTTATCAGTTGTCTGGTACTCATACCACACGCTCAGCTTAGTGTGTGACTAGATGGCGTTGTGTGTAAGTTGTAGAGTTATTTGTTGAAGCAGAATAATATAAGGTTGAAAAAATATCTGCAGATATATGTTTGACAAAAAATAATAATAATAATTTAAAGTTATCTACATTAATATTATAAAGAGGGAATTTTTTTATTTTTAACCGACTTCGAAAAGGAGGAGGTTCTATGTTCGGCTGAATGTATGTTTTTTTTTATGTATGTTCACCGATATCGATTTTAAAAATTTTTTTTGATTGAAAGGTTATGCTTCCAAGTTGGTCCCATTGAAATATTGTTATGATCAGATCATGAACTTCGAAGATATGGAACAGAACTCCTCATAGAATCACAGCAGAACTGTGGTTACAAGTAAAGTTGCTTTATTTACACGTGTAGTCGATGACTGAATGTCAGAATAGGGGGTGTATCGAAATGATCTGATGATGAAGCCAGAAGGAAAAAAAATAAATTAATGTAATCTAACCGTGTTTCGGACTATTAGAATCGTTATGAGATGCATTGGGCCTATAAGTTATTTAAGTTTGTCTGAGGGGTACTTTTTAGTGGTGGTACTATAACTAAAAAGTGTAAAATAGAAAACTTCAAAAAAAAATAACCGAATTCGATGTTAAAAAACACTGAAAAGTATAAAATAACTTTAATTTCGGAAATCGGTATTAAATAACGCAGAGACAAAACTATTATAGAAACATCGACTTCCGAAATTAAAGTTATTTTATACTTTTCAGTGTTTTTTAACATTGAAGTCGGTTTTTTTTTTTGTAAAAAGTTTTTCATTGTATGTTAGTAATGAAAAAAGTCAAAAACTATACTGTGCTGATTTCAAAAATTCTTTCACCATTGGAAAGCCACATTCACCCTTAGTTACATAGGCTATATTTATTGCACGTGCGAATTATACATTCAAATGGAAGTACCACCCTATACCTTAAGTCTTGGAACTTTGTATAATTGCAAATGAACAGACATATGTCACTCGTATCAGAATCTAAAAATAACATTCCAATATACATTTTTCAATCGATTACTTCCAAGTTGTTTTTCCCACCTACTTACTGTTTTGAATGTCAAATATGTCTCTAATAAATTGACGAAACCTTGCTACCCTTGGAATAAATTCCAAATCTATTTTATCACCCAACATTACGTATACAAAAATAACAGACACGTTCTCCAAAAGCTGTTTACCGAGTTCATAATCAAGGTATAATGTAACCAACTTAATTCAATTCTGAAATAACGTGCTTTTCGTACCAAAAAGCGCTTTTAACAGCTGCATTTTGTTGGACGGCAAGCTAACAGCTTGTGACGGATTAAAGTTAAGTGGACACTAATGTTCTGTATTATAACGATGCTGTACATTGGAATGCAGCTGCCAAGAGAATGCGATAAAGAACGTGATTAAATTGTGTTAAAGGAAACGTTTTACTCGAATACTTTTTTTATAAAACAATACGTAACATTATTTGAAAGAGCTACCGTGGCTTAGTATTTCTTTATTATATACTTTATTGTAATTACATAAAGAAAAACATCATCATCATCATATCAGCCGAAGAACGTCCACTGTTGGATATAGGCCTCCCCCAAGCGTCGCCACAACGACCGGTCCTGAAAAGAAACATAACAAAGAAAAACTTATATCTATTACACATATAATGGGCGGCCTTATCGCATTCCGCGATCTCTTCCAGACAACCTGCTTAGTAGACTTAGACAAAATGTCACTTCTCCGCAGGTAATGTCATTCCAATTTTTTTTTAATGTGAAATCATTCAATGACTTATCTCGATTGCGGGTAGAGTAGAAAGGCGTGTCAGGCTTATACTGACTTAAACCCACTCCTATCTCCCGTCTTTGCCTCGCTTTCCGAGACCCCGGGTTTCGCTTTCGGTAGCCAACGATAAGTCAATACACGATGCACCACGTACTATTATTCGCAGGTCTACCAGATTATTTTATTAAAAAAATATATACTACAGTATTTTATACCAGTCGGCGTATTATTTTCATTGTATTTACATTTTTGGTGCACTGTATTGATGCGGTAGTGCATCAATACAGTGCACCAAAAATAAATAAAGTTAAAAACGATGTTTTCCGCAGTAAGCTGATTTTATACAAAAGCCAGTTAAAGCCACGCATCAAAATCCGAGTTTTGTTTAGCCGGGCATCCAAAAGGATAAAGTTCGGATGGCCAACATTATAGTCAAAACAAAGGCACTGGGCAAATTATGGTTTAGAATACTATTACAATTTGATATAAGTGGGGAAAGTTGGCCATTGTAGTCGAGGTAGAATACATGCGAGAAACTGCAATAATAATTACTTACGTGTATCAAACGACGTTTTTCAACATTATATATGACATATTACATTACATATTATTTCAACATCATAAATTAAACTTTATGTACATTTCTTTGGTAGCAATTTATTGTGAGAAATATATTACCGAATCATATCAATTTATTGATTTATTTAAAACTTTATGCCTATGCACAAAAAATCTGTACAAAGGCGGACTTAATGCCTTAGGCATTATCTGCTAGTCGACCTTAGGGTGGTGCAGAAACAACATGGCAAGTGCAACTTAATAAATAGACAAAACAGAAGAGAAACTAATACAATAGTAAATACATACTTAGATACATACATATAAATAAACAATACTGTAGTAAAAAAACAAATCCAACTAATTTGACTCGGAGGCTGCCACATAATCAGTCTGATAAAATAAGTATGAGTGTGGCTGTGGTTTGCTGCCACGCTTTTCTGCACTAGTGCCAAATAAACTATAATATAAGCCTAAAAGTACTTGGGATACGAGCGGATTTTCAAGTAAACGTATACAGAATAATAATAAATTATGCGTGATTAGCTTCATTTCAAACTACGATGACACATACACACTCAAGCACATGTCAGAATACAAATAACTAATTTATTAAAGTACATTGTTGCGATTTGTTTAGGGTTTAAACAAAGCAATATTGTTAATAAAGAACATGGAGAGATAATAATCGGCGACAATGTACTCGTTGCATTATCACGCAATTTTGCACTTATATTATGAAAATTAATGCACTGTGGCATAGTTTATGTTAAAAAAGTTAATATTTTTTCAGTATCACCAAGATTGATGCGTCTATGCCAAACTTAAATATCATTGTTTTTTTATTTAAAAGAAAATGATTTATCGTCTCGAGAAAATCGTTATGGTGCATCAGCAAATAAAAAACCGGCCAATGGGAATCGGGATCGTGCATGAAAGGTCCCATACTATATATTCATATCTATACAACATTGGATATAATAGGTATTATAACCTTCCTTTTTAGTTGTTAGTATTTGTTTTTATAGCGAATAAAAAACTTTTTATAAAAAAATACAACCGACTTCAATGTTAAAAAAACACTGAAAAGTACAAAATAATTTTAATTTTGGAAGTCGGTGTTTCTATAATAGTTTTCTCTTCGTTATTTAATGCCGACTTCCGAAATTAAAATTATTTTGTACTTTTCAGTGTTTTTTTAACATTGAAGTCGGCTGTATTTTTTTTTTGTAAACAGTTTTTTATTTTACACTTTTTAGTTATGGTACCACCACTAAAAAGTACCTCTCAGTCAAACTTAAATACCTTATAGCCAGAGAGCATCTCATAACGATTCTAATAATCCCAAACACGGTTAGATTACATTAATTTACTTTCTGGCTTCATCATCAGATCAGTCCGATACATCCCCTCCCCCTTTTCCTTCAGCCAGTCATCGACTACACGTATAAACAAAGCAATTTTACTTGTTAAGACAGTTCTGCTGTGATCCTATGAGGAGTTCTGTGCCATATCTTCGAAGTTCATGATCAGATCATAACAATATTTCAATGGGACTAACTTGGAAGCATAACCTTCCATTTAATAGAAGAATTTTCAATTTTTCTTATTCCAACTATCTAGCTGTCATGGTTCTTGAGATACAGCCTGCTAACAGACAGACGGACAGTGGAGCCTTAGTAATAGGGTCCTTGGGTACGGAACCATAAACATGTGCAGAAAACAAAAAAAAAACGTGTGGCACTCGGGGACTGCCGCGGTAAAGCTATTGCATAGCATTTTTATCAACTTATGCAATTATAATTATTTATTTATTTTATTTATGCAGTATTTTTTTTCCTTTGTTTTTTTTCTTTGATATTAATTGAAGTTACACTTTCACACATTGAATTGAATTTTGATTGATTGTTCACTCATTTGTTTTCTTATCGGTCACCACGCTCAAAAAACAAATGAGTGGGGGGTGTTAGGTTATTTTCGTTACGGAATTTCTGGATTCGGTCTCCACGCTCAAGGCCCGCGATAGAAGCTATGCAATAGCTTAAAAAAAAGTGCAAGCGCAATATCTCATTTGAGAGCCTTCCAGCGCTGCATAAAGCGATTTATAGCGCTTGTCGTTAACGAGGTTGCTATTAATCGGTAACTGAGTGGGAGCACTGCCTGACGTAATGAAGACTTGGGCTATTGACGTCGGCGATATTATACATGATTAATAGTTTCCAAGAGATGACGACGTTCCAGTTTTAATGTGAGTTTATAAGGCTTGAGAACTAGGTGACATGGTTCTGTGATTAGATATGGATATGTTGTGTATGTGATCGATTTCAGCTTTGTAATTTGTTGTTGATTCAACTTTTATGACCAGGGTTTTTGTCTAGTTGTGACGTATGGTTTGAATTTCATTTCATCGTCATCATCCGCCCTTTTAATGTTCCCACTGCTGGGATTCAGGCCTCCTCTCAATCTCGTTTGGATTTCATTTAAAAAGGAAGGAAAGGGTTGAGGGAATATTAAGCCTCCGACGATATGATTATAAGGGAATAGAACAACAGACGTATAGTAGAGTCATCGTGACCTTGGGCCGGCAGAGCGACAGGCATGTAGAAGAATTCAGACCGGAAAAGACAAAAGACTAACACTCCTTTTTGCTGCAACTAAATCTGGAAAATATTGCTGAAATCACCCAAAAAAAGGCCTATTTGGACATAATTGGGTTAAGTGAGAGAGTGAGTTTGTGTGTTATGTGAATAGTTTACTTAGTAGTTTAATATACGCCTAAAAAAACATGTGTCCCGCTTGGCTTATTTAAAAAGTTAAAACTTGCTAACTACAACTGGAAAGTTTAAAATAAGCCAAGTTTACATTACAAAATGAATAGTTTCAGAAAGACTACTGTTGGAGAGATTAAGAACCTCTCACGACACTAATAGTACTTACAGAGCCTACTGGGGTCAAAGATGTGCTTTTGAAAGGAAGATTCGACCCTGGTACGAAAGACAACGAAGGAACAGGAGTGAGTTTTTAGTCAGTAAAAGTCTGACACTATGTCCCGCCCCGCCCAAGGACGCGGAGATGTCATTGGATGATTTTCCAACTAAAAAAAAAGCACTTACATAAGATGACCTTTATTTATTTAACCTTCTTTACTAAATACTGAACTCGGTATTTGTGAGGAGAAATAAAGATAAAAAAAAGTGAGAGAGAGTGTTAAACAACCCCGAAATAAATGAAACGTTTAACATCACACAAGTTTGGTGCTTTCCTCAAACAACCTGTAATTATCACAATAATAACTATTACAAAAGCAATTGGGATACTCAAGAACAACGCTATAAACAGAAATTTATGGGCTTACAAAACTTTCAAGTGTATTCCAAGTTTCATTCCCAAACGACATGATAATTTAATATAGGAAAATTGTTCTGGTACTAATGGATATGTGTTTCACGTTAATTTGTCTTATGAAAATATTGTTGTAATGTTAGGGTGAATAATAATTTTGAAATAAACTTTGTAAGCTCGGTTAGGCGCAAAGAAAATTTCCACAAATGAGGTTCTCGGACGGTTCCGATCTTCAGTTTTTGTGTGACGTCTCGCAGACCATGTCCCACCTTCCATCCTGCATCACGTGTCTCCTGTTACCTATTCACGTAGAGACCTAATGACGGCATCAGTGGACGGCATTGCCGTAGTCGAATACTGTGCTAAGCAAAGAATTTAACTAGTTTTGCCATCGATACGCTAAAAAAAGTAGCTGTACAAAGAAAAATACAACAAGACTTACTTCAAGTTGTTTTTTGAGGCCTCTCTCCAACCGTACCCGTCTCTCGTCTTTTCTTTCTTCTTTTGGGGGCTCGTTCCAGCCAACTTATTTGATATACTGCCCCTCGGCAGTATATCAAATAAGTTGGCTGGAACGAAAGTAACAGTTAGACTTTTTTTTTTGACGAAAGCTCACTTGTGTTCCTTCAGTAGCTCTTTGTGTTTCAGGGCTGGGATGACTCTTTTAAATAATCTCGCGGCCCTGGCGTGTTTCGGCCCTTAGTTGCACATCTGGAATTAAATATTTTATTAAGATTTAGTGATATTAAGTTTAATACTTATGAAAAAACTGGATCATTAAAAAAGTGTGTTCTGAAAGAGTTTATTTTTGTGGGACACTATATAGAAGCATCGAAGTATGAAAGTGGGACAAATGACTAAAAAGTTTAAAGGGAATCGTTTACCTTCATGTGAAGAGGGAAAAATGCATGTTACTAAAAGAATATGCAAACGGATGGAGGAGGAAAGAGAGGTTACCTCAAATGACAATCCATCTTTTCTTTTAAAGATGGATGGATTGCATGAGTCATCTGAAAGACAAGGGAGTTAGCGATAGCGTGACAGGTAATAAAACCGAATGAAAAAACATAAAACGTGTTGCACTGACTACAAAAAAAAACAAGACAAGGGCAGGTAGATAATGATTATTTACAAAAATCCAAATTTTTTCCTCAATTGACTTCAAAATTGCAAACAAACAAATAAATATTCTGTGAATTTGGGTAAGTAACTGTTTACGTAAAACAATAAAACCAGGTTTTAAATGTCACACATGATACCGTGTATAATACAAAAATCCTTAACACTGCTGTGTGATGCACTGGTTCAACTTAAGCCATGTGTAATCTGACAAATTCGTATTTGCACTTGGTGAATTAAAAAAAAAAAACAGATTTTTTTAAATCTACACACGATTTATCTAAAACTACACCTTGTAAAAATATAACTTGAGCTATCAAAAAATTCGTGTGCAATTTTTCTACAAACAAAGAACTTTTTCCAAATCACTCTCCCCATTTGCATTGAAGACTTGTGTTGAATAATATTTGCATATTTATGTCCGACTACTGCAACTTATCTAAGCTAAGCGAAGAGAGTCACAATTTGTAAGAGTTCGCAAACTAATTAAGCATTCATGATCAGAGGAACCTTATACTTACGATGGTAAGGAACCGGTTCTTTTGAACTTCAGGGAGGTGTTAAAGTATTTGATTCAGTCTTAAAACTTTTGAAAAGTTAGTCTTTAACAATGTCAGCATAAAATAAAATTTTCTTCTGTAAAATTCTGAGGAGGTAAAAATATTTTATACATTGGTATATGTAGTTATAAATTGTGCAGTGAACTGAACTGACAAATTTTTTTATAGACAGATAAATAGTAGACTGTGGTATGCATCCTATCTACAGTATGTTTTTTTTTTGTCATCTAATGACTTCTCCCGCTCTGGGATGGAGCGAGAGGGCGTGTCAAACTAAAACTATACCTATGTTTCTTCAATTGCTCTTTGTGTTTTAGGACCACGGGTAACGTTTTCAGAAGTCAACCTATGACCTGGGGTCTTGTTGGGCCCCTATGGTTTTGCTGATATCCTTTTGAGGCGCGCGTTGTACACTACGCGCCGTCGGTACTTGGTAGTTAGGGTCGGGGGCTCGGGCGTGAGGATGTCCTTTCTCTAACGCGTGTGGCTGTCTCCTTCGGAAGCATTACTGCTTCGCAGAAGGGGCGACTAACTGTCATTCCCCGTCCCTCCGAACCATGGTCAAAACTAGGCTCAGGCGCGAGAGGTCGCTCCCGATCACCCCTCGAAGACACGGCGGTGCGGGCATTCCTCCACCGTATGCTCCATCGTGTCCTCCGGACCGTCTACACAATAGTAACACCCGGGCATTTATTCCGAACAAACCAGTATTATATAGCAACATTTTCTTGTCTATACCCTAAAAACAAAAGGAACTAAAAATATTGAATTCAGCGCCATCTAGCGACAATATGACCACAACGGGGCCCGTAGCTTTCACCTTAAATGGAAATAGGTAATTAAGCAGTAGTTATGTCGAGTAGCATGTCAGCTGCAAAAAATTCAGATACCTTTTATACAATCATCCATTAAAAAAAAGATTAAACAAATACAAAATTCAATAAATTAAAATTATTATAAGCATTAAAAAAAAACCTAAAATTTAATAACTTACTAATAATTTGGGATACAAATTAAATAAATTAATAAAAATTGATTAAATAAAATAAAAAATAGTTTGAAAAAGAGTGGAATTCCCTGTCTGTGTTTCCTGATAGCTACAGCCTAGAATGATCAAACAGGAGCCAATCAATAATAATAAAAAACTACAAAAGAATTTAATAAAAGTCTCAACTACCCGGGTTAAGTTCAGTTTAGATCGCCAAGTATCTAATGAACGCTACATAGTTTGTGAGTACTAGGAACTTCAATATATTAAAGCCTCGGGCAGTAAGGGAAGTAGAGCTCATATTAATATTGACTTAGAAGGCAGAATAGACTATTAGAAAATGCACTGTATATGTGGGTAAATAAAAAATATAATTATTATGATAGAAAAGCGCTAAAGATGTGATAACTTGGCTACTCAAGTCAGTATTATTTCCAAAATGACTGTATTTAAAGCCTACATTGCATAGCCGTAGGTTTGTCCAATCACAGTAACGTTATAAATAATAAAATTTGTATGTATGTTTGTTATGGATTTGGTTGTGACATAGGTAGACCATGTCCTGGATTACTATCCCATTTTCTACATATTATGTAGAAAATGGGATACTTTGTATGTCGGAAGAATGTTCACTTAGGATAATTTTCTACTTTCATACGGTCCAAGCCACTGGCAGAATTTAGTTTTCAATATTCTCAGTGTTGTATTGAATATTTTCATGAGAAGAAATTGTAACACGTAGAGAAATTATTGTGACGTAGTTTTTTTGTTTTATAATGGATAGGCTCGCGTTTGACCACAATCTCACCTGATGGTAAGCGATGATGTGGCCGACGATGGAGCACGCTTGCCTAGAAGCAATCTATTCACTCTTGACTTAAATTATTATTATAGTTGAAACCACTTTTCCTCGTGGTTTCAATCCTGTAGCCGACCTTGCAAAATTTAAGCGTTTTTCTGGAAAAGTAATCCTGGGGCACTCAGTAGTAGTGTAGTTTTTCTATGAGTGGAACAACATTCGTAATAAGATCAGTTTTCACAATAGACATATTTTATCCAAAGTTCATCATCATCTTCCTGCCCTTATCCCGTCTTATTTGGGGTTGGCGTAATACGTTTTTGTCTTCCATTCTATCCTGTCACCCGTCATGCTATCACTAAGTTCCTTTTCTTTCATATCACTTTTCACACAATCCATCCACCTTTTTTTTTTGGCCTCCCTCTCCCTCTCTAACCATCCACATGCGTTTCATTTACAAAATTGTAGTGGAAATAATTTCATTAAATTAAAGCGTAAAATGAAAATAAATCTGAAGATAACTTACATGAAAAACTCGACCATTAATATTATTTTTTTAATATAGAAGGTAGAGCCCCATTTCGTCGATGTAAAAGTACTTCAGCTCGATTCGCTGCAGATTAATCGACTGTCAGTCATCGGGGTGATCATATTCGTTTTATCGTTAAAACTGAAAGCGGCAGGTGGCTTTTACGATTTTTAGAAAACATTGATTAAGTCATAGATGGCTGTTGCCGGAAAAAAATGATTACACTTTATTCAGTTAAGCAGTTGCAAATTTTTCTTACTATTTGTACATTAGTCACTTTCGATGTGCTTCGAAAACTTCGCATTAAGGAGTGTAAACATAATCTGGTTTCGTAACCGACTTAAATATTGGGCTACATACTCCCTTCTTTCTTTTTCTTCTTTCTTCTTTGCCCTTTGCATTCTAAGACTACGGTTTTCCGTTCCGGAAGTAAATTCATGGCCCCAGTAGGATTTGGCCCTGTTGGGCCTCCACGGTTTTGCTGTCTACTCTTTGAGACGCTCGTGAAACACTACGACCGGGACTCGTTCCGGACGGTTGCCAGACGTCCGGACGGTGAACTACCCATTGCTTGTCGTTCAAAAGCCCCACGCCTACAGTGGCTGGAAGTAGGGAATTTTCGTGTGTGGAGTGCAATATTTTAGTGTTTAATTTGTTATTTTCAAGTTTAGTAGCAACATAATATTTTATTGTAAAATAAATCACTCTTACTCAGCACATTCTATAGTTTACACCGACATCGCGGGCAAAATTGAAATTTATCTCAAAAAAATTAAAGATTGCAATAAGAGCAAAAACATGAGCAAAACCGAGCATAAAATGAGAGCTAAATCCTTACACAGAACCATTACAAGGCAGAAAATAGTTGCATTTATGCTCTGGCAATGCATAAATGTTTTTCCGTTGTTGAGAGCCTCAGCAAAACAGTGCTTTAAATTAAAAAGTTAACGAGTAAATTATCATTCTCACCGCGACAACAAATCCTAAGAATTAAAATTATGCTGGAAATTCCAATAGCTTGGCTGAAGTTTTGTTTTTTTTTTTGTTCCGGTAATTATGTTTTATTTTCACACAATAAGAACTACTTACTTACAAACAATATCTGGAAACTATGATGCTTCACGTTTTTACACTTTTAAACCTTTTTTTACTAAAGAAGTAACATGTTAATTCCATTTAAAAAATAATAATAATAATTAAATAATGATAACATTAATTGGTAATTTCATTTGTAATAAGCAGTACTTACCTACCTTTGTACTCTTCTATCTGTATTTGTTTATTTCATTTTTAAGTATGTGTGTGTGTACATAAATGAATAAATAAATAAATGGGTATTTGTTGAGTAATATTAGAACCGTACTAATTATATTAAAACTAACTGCTGCCAGCGGTTTTACCTATGTGATAGTAGAAAATTATTCCAAGGATAATCCCGGAATAAAAATAATCCTAAAAGCTACTGCAAGATAATTATGGTCTAATCATGAACCGAGTTTCATCGAAAGACGTTCTCCCGTTTGATCATGAAGAAGTAACAAACTCGTGTTACATACGGTTTATGAGTACGTGTGTCGATATTCACAAAATTTCACCTTTATATTATTATCATTTCTACTTATTCATAAATCAACACCATTGGTTTTTGTGCCAAATTAAAATAATCCGTGGACCAGTTTTTCACTACACAAATTAATGTTCACCTTTTCCCGGCGAACCAGTCAGCGCTTCGAGCGCGACGTTTTCTCTTGTAAAGCTTAACAAAGTGATGATTAATTTCATTAAGTCGTCCTGTAGGTGTAAAATTGTTGCGGTTGTCACTTGCACGAGACAGTGATTGCGAAACAATTAAACAATTTACCGTTGTTATGTAACTTTGTTTTTCTGTCGAAATGTTTTATTGTTGTGTTTTTTTAAGGGAATGTAAGCTAGCTTGACATAATACCAAATGCCGTGAGAATGAAAATCATTGACACGTTTCGCATACTTAAACATAAAGAGACGTAACTAAAAAGAGGGTATTTGAATCTGAAAATATGTGTTTAAAAAATAAGGTTAAATTTTCATATAGATACCGTATTTTTGAGTTACGTCTCTTTTTAATTAAGTGTGCGATTTATAACTTGCGTTGAGAAAGGATAGATTAAAATCGACTTTGATTATATCCGTCACGTGTACCGTCACCAACATGGATATGTGTCTAGTTCGCAACTGTCAGATTATGTTTAAATCCGATATCTGACAGTACAATACAATCGTGTGTAGGTTGTATGATCAAACATGATGTAATCTAGTTAGATCAGCGAATATCAATTATTTTCAAAGTTGCCTTTGACAAGCGTTAGCAATGCGATGTGTTTATTTTGGTTTACTAATGATAAGCATAAAATATATTATCATAATTTATGTTGACATTACGAAATTCAGCATAATGGTCATTACTCATAATATTATTAGGCATAAATGTTTTGCCATAGTATTTGTAGCTATAAATAAACTTAACCTAACCTTTGCATTATGCTAAAGTATTATTATGCAGCAGTATTATTATGCTAATAAAAGTTATGCAAAAACGTTATGTCAAACTATATTACGCCTTAAAATTTTATGCCAACAGGGGCATTTTGGCGTTTATTTTACTCTCTATAGAACTATATACATTTAATATAAATAGTACAAGATTAGATATTTGATAGCTAGATGATTCAAAATAAGTATGATACGGAAGAATCAAGTAGAATTTGAAAAACAAAGTACTACCAGAAACAAATGCTCACGTGTCAATCACTCAGTCAGTTTATCCTGACATATCCACGCACAGCCGAGACCTAGGCCTAGGAACATGCAATTTTGCACAAGGCTTCCTTTTAGGACGTGATAAGAGGAAGCTTCTTCTTAGTACTCGCCTACGTAGCTTGAGCTACTTAGCGGAGAGCAGATTTTTGGTTTTTGGAAATTAAATTTATAAGAGGGTAAAAGGAGGAATTTTGTTTATATACAAAATCTCATTCCGTATACATGAAAGTTAGCATGAATTATAAACCTAAGCATACAAAAAAGGTTTTCATTAAAACTACTCCTACAAAATGATTTAAGAGGTGTTAAAAGTTTTGTAGGAGAATTTAATTTCGTGGTTAATAAACTTGGAACGAAGCACCAAAATCTAATCAAAACGAATATTGAAGACTATCATTATTAGTTTTTCAAAGCATAAAAACTTTCTCGAAAACGAATATGCGAGAAAAATGATAGTAACCTATAGTTCTCATTCAAGTTATTATGATAACTCCAGTGGGTATGTACGAAATATATGGATGGACACAGGTATCAAAACAAATTTTATGTCCCTGTTTGCAAGTTACTCTCATACAATTTATAGAACATAAAAAAGTATCCAACCAATAAATATTGAAAGAGATCGTCACTGAGACAAAAGGCAATAAATATATTTATTACAAGAACACACTGTTGAAGTTATGACAAAACATACAAATATATACTCGTAACTTCAATATCTTTATGTTTTCAGAAATACATAAGTATTCCGTCAGTATAAAGTGATTACTGAATAATAGTGGAAAGTGAGGACTAAGATTATGATACCAAAAGCATAGTAAAGGTGAATTTGGGATATTATGGTCATTTATTTGGTTAATGGGTCTGAATAGTATTTTGCTGATCAAGCCTAAAGAAATTATAGCAATTAAAGAAAAAAAATTGTGTTGAAATATCATAAATTTCAACAAAAATTATCATAAATTTTGAAACTAAAAAGTAGATTTTTTTCTACAGCCTTATTAGTAGAAAGACAATTTATTCCAAGTAGGCACGTTATTAATGTAATAACCGCGTAATTGAATATCATAGAATAAATTTTAACTTATAACAGCAGTGATATTACGTATAAACGTAATATCACTGCTGTTATAACCAAGGAGAAATAATCTCGTAGATCTTTATTTTGCAAATAATTCGTTACTCTACATAAACAAACAAACTTTAACTATTTATACTAAAACCTAAATAAATACCTAACGTATATAAATAAAATACAAAAACACAAAGTGCACTCAGGCGTCGAAGTACTCCTCCACATCGCTGTCATCCTTGAATGTGCCCAGAAGACTGGCAGCATTACTACGTTGAATGGCAATGCTAATTCTTTGAGCGAAAAACGAGCCAGCCCTCTGGTCACGCAAGATGTCGATCAGTCGGCGAGAAATTTCCGTAAAAAGGAGACGCGCATTTGGACCCCATGACCCAAGCGTTTCGACCCCAAACAGCTCAAAACTGTAATTACCAATAAGGTTACAGTATTTGCGCTGTTTAAGGGTCTCAGCAGCCGCAGCGGCAGCGCTAGCACAGCCCGCCATACATGGAATGTAGGATGGCGCAAGGTTGTCGACACAGGTTGCGTCCCACACCAGAGGCCTACCCACCTTCCACGGTACCAACGTCATACCATCTGGTCTCTTTTCTTCGTCACGTACCAAGCCATTTGGTTCTAATACAGCGGGTACGCCGGCAGTGACAAGAGCTCGACGAATAATATCGTTGATGCTAGCGTGTCGAGCTATGCGGCCTGCGCTCCGGCAGTAGGACAGGCCATGGTGTCCGAAACTGTCGACAGCTTCGCCGCAGTGGCACCGATGTGGAGCAACAGAAGGTGCACCTAAGCGTAGATAGGTTGCGAGCCGAAACGAGGCGTCATCCATCATAGTGCCCATGGTGGATGACGGGAGTGCCTGAAGCCATCAGCCCGACTCCCATTCCCCCACAGCCAGCAGACGCGCACGCTCAGCAGTATTTGAAGACGTATTAATTAGTTTGTTACGTATAATACTGCAGAGCGGCACATCCCACCGTCTCTGCGAGGCAAGGTTGTCGGGCAAATCCGTGTTCGGACAAGCCATTTTCAAAGCATTCAACGCATCGGACAAACACGGTACCTCAACATCAACCAGTGAGGAAGATAAAATATTCCTGGTTAATGTATCAGTACCGTGCACCGAGGAGAGGAATGCTGGTAAACTTATACTTGCAATTTTGCGGACGCCAAGGCCCCCTATTAGGATGGGAAGCGTAGCTTGTGCCATGCTCGGTCGTCCAAGGCCACATTTAAGATAGAAGAAAGAGTGTTCCTAACAATTTGATCGACTTTTTCCAAAAGTTGTGGGTACTTCCAAAGATGGGAGGAGCAAAGGCTATATGTAAATTGTGGCCCAAAACAACTGTATTGAATAAGTGTAAAAGCCGAATTCATGTTAATTTTGAAAAGTCCATCCGAGACGTCATTAATTTTTTTTATTTTCTGCTCAATAAATTTTGGGAAGGATTCATCGAAAATTGGAGAGCCCAGGAGGTGAAGAGAATTCTTATCAGTAATTTGAATATTTGGTGCTATTGTATTAAATTTTGCTAAAGTCGTCTGTCTGTCAGTCGTTTGAGGGAGGTAAATTTCGCATTTTGAAAGGTTAAGCTGTAGACCAATAGAACTGAATTTATTTTTCAAAAAAATTAAATCGTTTAGGACTGTGTCTACATCACCTCCTAGGGTTCCGTCATCTAAATACCAGACATTGAAATTGGAATTTAGCTGCCGAATGATTGGGTTTATTGCTAAACTGAAAATGACTGGCCCAAGAGGGTCACCCTGTTAACAACCGACGGCTGATTCCAAAAGATTTTCCTTATAAAGTAATTTAGAGGGGTACCTATAACATTGGTAAAGAAAACTGTAAATTTGGGTTAGGAGAAATTATGTTCCATAATAATCGATACGCATAAATAGACCTTGATTTGCCAAACTTTTGATTACAGTCTTTAAGCATACTATAATATTTCAAAAAACGTCATTATGAGTTTCACTCGCAAAAACGAATAAAATAAATATCCACAACCTGCCGAACATAGAAGGCTATGGAGACCATTTGTCAACCAATTCACCCTTAACAACAATCGAATCGAGCAACAATGTGAGCCAATTCATGTAGGAAACACTATTGAACACAGGTGCTGAGAGTGTGATCGACGGTCACTGAGTACATCGTCCATGTAAAGTGTATACCATACAGGCTGGTCCAGCTAACATATGCAATAAATCCAGTACAAGCAACACAAGTTAGGACATAACAGAAATCTGTGCCCATTGTGTGCAGACTTGGCGATCCGCCAAAAGGTGCATTAGAGCAGAAACACTTAGCGTCAAACGTTAAAACTTCAACATTTCATATTGTTCTAGATAGCGTCTGGATTGTTCGCGACTATGAACTTTTCAGAACCAATTATCCTATACTATGTTTCGTATTTAAAGTTACAAAGGGAACTTTGAAAGTTTACTCAAGAAGTAAAGCTCTTACTTTAAAATTGTGCCTTATTTACGATCTTCATTGAGATGAGGGTATGGAACTTGTCGCATAACGTACTGAAAATGAAGTTCATTTAAAAGTTCAACCATTTTCTAGTGTGAATGACAAGCAGTATGGCTATCCTAAAAGATTTTTCGCAGTTCCTTTTATACCGTAAAAAATAATGACCTGTAATACTTTTGAAATAAGAATTTCGTGAAATCACTCGATTTATTACCGCAATAAAATCATCGAAGTATAAATGGATAAATGACTAGTACTAGCAATACACTCTTTAAAGTTAGGATATGGGTAGTTAATACGTTATTCGGTGTTTTTATACTTTTAGCTTTCCGAAGTAATAAAATTTTATAGCGGCAGTATCTGGCTATCAGTACCGAAAGTACGGTAACTCGTTTTTCAGAATAACTACTGCGACTTCGAAAGCTTTGTAAATAGAACTTATTTTATAAACTTTATTTTCTTTTTCTTCTTGTTTTGAGTTGATTGTTAATACTTAGTGTTTTGTTTGTCTCATTTCATATGTTTGTACTTCATTTTTCATCTTGCTTCTAGTGCTCTCTAGATTTTCTTTCTTTCTGAAGTTGTAATTATAACTGTAAGTATCTTGACTGCTACGTAATATTATTATGGAAATAATATCTTGACTGGGTCTGCGAACGAAATGTTCAATTGAATCTAATTCTTCCATTTTTTGTGGTACACCAAAACAACCTATAACACACAGTAAAAATAAAGTTGTAAGATAAATATAATAATTAGGCAAAGCTGTAAAAAGTAATAATGAGATCTTTTGCCAACAAATGTTTAAACATATCAGTTAAACCTAACTTAAAAGTGAAGTTAAAAAATATTTTGATGTCGTCCTCAATGAACATGAAAATTGGCATTTGATACATGCTAGTACTGTTCCACGAAATAATTTACTTCCGCTTTAAGTTGAACTGTAACATATTATTAGCTTCAATTTAAATTGTTTGGTTAGTGAAAAATTACTTGTTTATAAATTCATTTTGAAAACAAACCTTTCTTTTGAGGTGTACCTTTCGATTTTCAATATTAGGGTCCATTCTAATCCTGATACTAAAAATGTAGCTTCAAGCGGAAACAAAATTAAATATCGATCGCTATAACATTATACAAAGTATCATTAAATTCTGTTTTAGGCCTGTTCAGGACCTCGGGATCAGGTGCCACAGGTAACTAGATGAGATCTATATTTATTTTAGTCTTAGAGCTTTTGGAAAATTATTTAGTGCCAAATATCGCTTTTGATATCGCTTTGGATGGAACGTGAGTAGATTTTGAATTATGTGTGAAAGATTTTGATGTTTCCCTGAATGTTTTAAATAGGCTTGTTGACTGATATTAAAAATCCTTTTAGAGAAATGATTTGGACAGTACTATGTGAGACCTAAGTGGCTTAATTTCAAATATTTTGGTTCATTAAGGTATAAGGTGACTGTATAAACTCAATTTGAAAAATGTATATTTGTTAATCTGTAATTTAAAACTTCAAAAACCTTGTTAATTCATATATTTCCATTCAAAAAATAGTATCCGCCATGATCTACCCCGACGTCATTTTAAACAATCACCCGTTGCTAAGAGATATTCTTACAAACGTTTTTGTTTACTATAACGTTGACTTCATGGCATTGATACAATCTTTACGCATTTCCTTCTTTTTGTTAAATACGTGGGTGGCTTAAAATTTCCAAAAACAATATAAAATGTAGGATTTAATTAAAAAAGAGTTGACTAGCCTATTGACTTGCTTAAAATGTTTGATGTTTTGAATTGACCTATAAAAATTGAAGATAGTAACAAAGAAAAATAAGGTTTGCTTGTAAAACCCTTGCACGATTTCTAATATTAGACAACCCTGTTTGATTTGTGAGTGGCTTTGATAATTCCAACGCACTAAGTGTACCAATTCTGTTAAAACAAGCATGGACGTTCGGCATTAATAAACAAATATTTTTCTATTGAATATTTTCAAGGCTATTTTTCTAGGATAGGCAGTAGAGCGTGTTTACAAATGTAGGTCGATTGAACGGAAACGAATAGAAGGCATTATGTTAACGACATCTTGTTCTTATATTTGTTGGGCTTCGCATGTGGCAGTGCTCCTAATAATGCTGTAACCGGATTAGTATAGCTTAAAAATATGTGTAATCGGGATAATGGAGGATTATTATTGTAAATAGAAAGCATGTTTTATAGGTGTTTTATCTTACAGATAATGTGTTGAATTGTGATTTGGATTTGCAAATGTTTGTGTTGTCACAAAAATCCCTGGATGTTAAAATATTAGTTTTAGAGATTATGATAAAGGATTCTAACAAGCCTCTATAATCAAACCTAAATAGAACGCAAATAATCTCTAAAGCTAGTTATATGTATCACACAACAACCTCCACTGTGTACCTAAGTTACACGTGAACATTCTACTGTCTTAGAAACAATTCTCATTTCAGACAGCCAACAAGTAGGAAAGTTCAAAGTGGCCCAATATACACAGCCTAGATTCAGGCGACAAAATAAATAAATAGGTAGCTATATACCCACTTGCGGGCCAAAGTCAGAGCTATTTCAAGACGGACCAGACATTCCAAGAATAGGCTTTAAATTTGCGCTAGCTTGACGGATTCTAGTAAATGCTAGCTCATGCAAACAGTCAATTGAAGTATTACAAACCTATTAACTGGTCCGTCTGCAAATAAAGGTAATCAAGATGATTGCTATAATATCGTCTATGAACGATTTTGATTGCCGTCTAATGATGGTTGGAGGAAACAAAGGTTTTCCAATGAACGGTACAATAACAGTTATTATTGAGGTTTTAATGGTCGATGATAATTAAGGTTTTGGTTTATTTTTGAGACATTCTTTTCAGCAATGTTCTGTTTGATTATAAGATATAATTATATTTGTTAATATTAACATATTTTCCGAGTTCTGATGATACTTATTACTGGGTACACATTATTACAATGTTGTGCCCAAAGATTACGACCTATTAAATGAACTAAGTTGCAAAAATAACCTTTTAAACCCCCTTTTTTTAATTAGTATCATATGTATGGTCAAAAGTAAAAAAAACGAAATCCTAGAATTGTCCAGAAAAAGACATAATTAGTAAATTCATAATTGAATCAATCATTCATAACAATGGCTATTAGAAAACACTACGTGCAGTTTTTTTTCCATTTTAATGGCTATATAGTACATATATATACACCTATAAAACATTATATGCTATGTAGCCCCTGCTATCGGCACATTAAATATTCAACAAAAAAGTTTTAAACAAAATCTACTGTTCAAATATTAAACAGAATGCTACTGACGTAACAAAATATCCAGCACAGAAGTTTTCACTCAAAATATTATCAATATTGACACTAAAAAACCTTGCTGAACAGAAACAATACAAATAGAAACCCGAAACGCTGGTTCAGCAACCCCAATTGCTGTTGGCACCAATGACAATGCACTCAATAACGAAATACTGAAGTTGGATTTTCGAACAAACAACTATTTAACAGAGTTGCTTTGCTGCTAACAGGGCAGGTTAGGCCCCTCGCCCACGACGACTTTCTGTAGCGATGCTGTCGCGTGTTTCGTAAGCGCGCGTCAGTATCGCTCCTAACGCGCGTTAGTCGCATTTGCCAGCGGTGTAGAAAAAATGGCAACGCGCTACAGTATTGTGACTGTATCCAAGTCAACGCACGACAGTAGCAACAGCGAGGGCCCTTAGTCGATACAGAAGTAATCGCAAAAGAGTTTAAAACAAAAAGGCCTTGAGTTTTTATCCAATACTTGTGACAAGAAGTTTAATAACACTTTTTACTTTCGTGAAAACGTAAACGAATCTTACACAATGTAATATGCGTGTAAGAATGTTTTAAATACCGTGTAATTTTCCTTTCATAAGCCAAGAATTTTTTGATTAGCAAATTCTTTGGAAAATTCTACGACGCAATTTTTGTAACCAATATCACTTATATTACGAGTACATGGAAGACACAACGTGCAGATATTGTGAGAAAACTTTACAAAGTTCATATTCTGGCTTCTTTTTTCATCTTAAGGAACAAAAGTTGCTTACTAGCACGTGCAAGTTTTAAGAGTCAACCGAGCAACGTGAGTTGTTATGTGTGCAGTATTCACGGGCGTACTGGCTGGCAATAGCATTTGTTTTGCTAGCACAATTCTTTCCTCGTATATTTTTCTTTACCAGCTTTAAAATTCGAACTGCTAATGCCTAAGCTTAGTTTTTTAAATTTATAAACGAGAACACGTGTGTTTTCATCAATAACGTCCACAACTGAACAGTTGTCGGAATTTTTAAAATATTTACTCTATTTCCAAGAAAACTGCTGCCTTTGGCCACTGTATTTCTTGTCAATAATTCATCTTCGAACGAACAATGCCAAGGAAATAAAACGTAGCCCAATTTAACAGAAAATGGGGCAAGAGACGTTGGTTGACCGATTAATTATTCGTTTGCTATCGAAGCTACGACTATCGTTGAGACCGAGGCACGTCGGCGACATCGATTGCCGATAGTGGGAGACTCCCATACTATAGGTACTATTTAAACACAAGCTTTTAAAGTCAACGACTGAAATAGAATGTAAACATTAGTACCTACAAACGGTGTGAATAGGAAGAAGGGTTGAACAGAAGGGCTGCGGAATTGTTGGAAAGAGTTACCGCGACCTTGAGATGCCAAAAGCAACTGAAAGGAAACAGCTGATAGATTTTAGTCAGTAAATGTATGACGCTCCCTGTCGCTTTACGCGGAAAGACTATATAAAAAAATGTTAGAAAGAAAAATTCGATTAGTGTTTTCACTTTAGTATATAATATTTGGAGGTAAGCGGAACAGAGAGTAAAGTCCTACATGTCTCCGTTATAAAGGAAGGATCTTCCGACCAGACAGGTGTTATAGTCTGGTGGGCAACTGCCCGATAGATGATTTCGAGCTGTTCTGTTCTAATCGTGCGGAGAACTTTGATTGCGCGATGCAGGGTTAGTTCTTATGTAACGCCATAGATATCGCTACATACTCGTAGATATGATAATTCTGTTCATTTCTAACAAAACTCTGTTTATTACAATTTATGAATAAATAAGAGTACCTACGTAATAATAAAAGTGTTGACTGGGAAAACATTTCAAATGAACTGAAAATCTGGGTCGAAGAGTTATTATTGACTAGATTTTGCCCGCAACTTCGCCCACGTACATAAAATATTCACTCAGGAATAAAACTATCTATCGGTCAAAAAAATTAAGTAATCGGACCGGTACAGGTCGCGCGGTGAATTAAGATCGCTCGGCTAAAGTGGAAGGGGCATGCGCAGTATACAATTCTAAGGTCTATTTGGCGACGTGCGGGCGGGTGTGCGCCGACGGCGACACGTCATTGGTAGATAGAGTCGCTCTTCAATTCCCGCGTTGCGTTCTCGCGTCTCATTGGATACTGTTGTACTTGGGTACTATTGCGTACAGCTTGTGTTATCGTATTAATAATACGTAGTCGTAAAAAAAAATGGTTAAAAATAAAGTTTTAAAACGGCAAGCCAGAAAAATGGTTTACGACGTGAATTGTTACGTTAAGAAAGAAACTAACGAATTTTTTTTTTATTTTATTTTAATTTTAATTTAAAAATAAACATTTTTTCTGAATTTACCTACTTACAAGATAAATTACAAGCAAAAACTAGTGTTATTATAAGTTATGTTACTAAAGTTCAAACATACGAAATTAAAAATAAAATCCTAACATACTAAGAATTTCTGTGCGAAATTGTACACATGCGCCGATTGCCCCCACTACTTTCACCGAGCGATCTTAATTCACCGCGCGACCTGTATTTCTAGAGATTACCTCCTACAAACATTATAGTGTAGATCAACCTTTATTTGGGGTTGGAAAACATCACATAACTTCTCCTGTCCTGAGTGGAACAAAAGAGACTCTGACTAGATTTTTTCGTTTGAAGGTATTACCAAAATTAGTTAATTCCAAGTTACCAAGCTTTGCACGTTTCCAGTTATTACTATTGAGTTATCATTATACAACGATAATTTAACCAATTAACAAAACGTATCTAGCAGTATGATGATGTCCAAATTCATTTAAAATGGTGCAATAAAATTAAACTGACGATAAGGATGTTTGAAACAAGCCTGAAGGACATATATTGAGACATTTAAACTTGGTGTAACATGTTTCTGACCATTCAAAACGGTATGTTTAGCATAATCAGCCTTTTAATGTTCCCACTGCTGGGAATCAGGCCTCCTCCGAGAATGCGCCGTAATCTACTACGCGGGCCCAATGCGGGTTGATGGATGTCACATGTCTTCGTATTTTTGATTCTAGGACATGCCGGTTTCCTCACGTAGTATGTAGGTAGAGCACTTTGTTTGGGGTTTAAAATCATTAAATAAAACCCACCCGTATTTCTCGAGTTATCCTATGCATTCCAAAACCGTGGTGACTCTTTAAAAAGATCCCACAGCCCATTAGTTAGTCGCTTGCTTATTTATTCACTTGTGAACAAAAAACACGGTAATAATATCAATTCGAGTGACTTGTCACTGAATAGTTCTATCTTTGTATGGTCACCCAATGACCGGAAAAGATTAAGGTCAAGTCCGGTCTAATAATATCAAATTGTGATCAATCGTGTGTAAAAGTTCATTTGTTCTCTGTCTAAATCAAGTGCCCGATTGACATCACACTATCCCGCTAGTATTACAAAGGCGCGCAAGTTTGTCTGCGTTTGTATTTGTGTGACTGCTTTATGCTTGAACAGTTAAAAGGATTTGAATAAAATTTGACACAAAGGTAAAACAAGACATTAATAGAATAGCATGACATAACGAAATAATATTGATATGACTTTTATTTAAAAAAAATATCTTAAAATGTTTACAATATTAGTTAACCTAAACCGATGTACGGTAATTAACTAAAAAATTATCTTTGTGTGGCTTTTATACGATTTTATTTTTAATAAAAAGACCAAGAAGAAGAAAGAAGAAGAAGAAAATAAAGGTCAAGATTGTTTACATTTAGTATGTAAAATTACAAATGGAGGTTTTGAGTAAAACTTAATTTCCTCATCTGAATATATTTTATGCTGCGCTTCAAAACAGGGATAGCTGATGTAGCTTAAAAAGCTGCCCAATATAATTCAGACTGGATAGGACATATCTTCCGTAAACTCGACAAACTGTACGCATATGTTGATCATTGTTCCCTGTGACAGTAAGACGAGGTCGCGGTAGATCACGAAGCAGATGGTGGGAAAGATGGAAGGAGTGGAAGGAGGCTTTTGGTTAGGAGTGGGATGCAAAGGCACGAAACTCCTATAGGATCACTTTGTTGCCCACCAGTCTGTTTGTTAAGACCCTTTATCTCGGTATAATCTTCTGTTAAGTTTGTACGGAATCTTCAATGCGCGATTCCGACTCGTACCAGCCCAGTTTTTTTTTTTTTTACATTGAAGTCGGTTGTCTTTTTTTTTGTACAAAGTTTTTTCAATAAAGAAAATGCTCACAACGTTAACTTCTGAGTCGAGCTGAACATTGCAGAAAAGTCCAGCAAAGCTTATTTCCTTTTGTTGTAATACAATATCCAAGAGCCTTTTATAAGAGACGTATCTATTTTTCTATATTATTCGTTCTGTCTGTGTGCAAGATAGGATTACAATCTACTTAGGCTGGAGCATCTGGTTTCCGGTTCTTACTACCTGTGTAGAAAAGCAACTAAAATAGTTTTTCATCCCCCCATCTCGGAAAGAGTATTTTTGCACATCGATAACTGAGTGCAAAAGTCGTTTTTATTCTCTAGAGAGATAAAGTAAATTGAATTTAGAACATCGCGTGAACTATGTTTTTCACCTCGTGCTCTTTTGATTCTCTTGTTAACGCTCAGGATTCAGATTTTTAAATCAATCACTCGCAATTTTAGAATCCTTCGCTTACTCGGTCATCAAAATCGAGCACGCGGTTAAAAAGCAACTTTGCACTCTTGTATAACAAATAACTATTGCTTATCTGTTCTTGTTTCTAAGTAGAAGTTTTGGTTTTCTTAATTTGTGTTTATTATTATTCACGGCGAAGGTATTATGACGATCTGGGGTGCTATTCTCTAAGAAAACAGCCTTGAGCGCAGCGCTGGCCGCAGCGACGAAATGCACCCGAGGGGCCCAATTCTGCTATTTTTATAAATTCGTCACTCCAACACGATCCCATTGTCATTTTGCTAAAAGTTTGTAATCTGCTAAGTCATAATGATCGATCATTGATCGGTCAATAGACTTGTAATAGAATTGTGGTAGAATGACAATACCGAGCTTATTAAAAGCACTAACTGCGCAATGACGTCGTAATGGTAGGTCACAGATCAAAGGAACTGTTAAATTTTTTGCAGATTACCGCCTATGTCAGATATTCATTTGTCATTATGTACGAGATTACCATTCTATGCCGTTTCTTTCAATGGAGTGTCAGTGGTTGACCGTCGGAAAATCATAATAACGCCATTATATTAGTAGATTACCAAAACTTGCCAAAATCAACAATTATGAAATCATATAAATCAATACACCATTCTGACACTATTGTAGAGAGAGGTTTGGAAAGAGAATGGGGAGGCCTTTGCCCTACAGAAGAATATACGTAAAGTACGTAAAAAAAGTAAACTGTACAGTTGGCTCAGTAGTTGAGCGATTGGCTGCCACGTTGCATATCGCGATTTCGTTTCCTGTACAGAACAATGTGTTTCCTGATGGCTACAACCCGGGAATCTTTATGTCAAGTGTGAATAGGTTTCTTCTAGGTAAGCGCGTTCCAACGTCGACCGCATCATCGCTTTCTATCAGGTGAGATAGCGGTCTAGCGCGAACCTATCAAAAATTATCAAAAAAAAAAAAATTGTATGACCTACAGATAGTTATTCTGGAGCTAGGTGTCTTGTATACCTATACACCGCTAAATTTTAATCGTTTTAATCCCGTGGAGGGTCGATCCGGTACATGAAACACTATCGACTTGTAAAGATAAAATTAAAAAATAAAGTACCTTTTTTTCAAAACTCGTATTAATTTACGCATGTACGAAATTAATATCTTTAAGAAAACGTCAGCTGAGCGAGTTCAATGACCTGTAGGTAGTTTGTACGCAACGCCGACTATTAACTACAGGTCAAAACAACAAATCGATAGTGTTTCATGTACCGGATCGACCCTCCACGGGATTAAAACGATTAAAATTTAACGGTGTATATAGCATAGTTTCTCCTCTTTAGCGGTTCAATTATTCAATACAAATGATTCTGAGACCTGCCTATTCCAAACACAATCATTATGTATGTGATATATTTTTAAATTCATAAATTGGCTCACTCGCTAGGTTTGAGCATAAAATTATTCTTGGCAAGCAGAGTTACGGGAGTAGCTAGTCAAAATATAAACCGAGATTTGCAGTTTTTCCCTATTAAAATTTTCCATTGTTGCAATTTTCACGTTTCTTCTCATAATTGCTTAAGCTTATTTATTCATAAGTACAACGTTACGTAGGTTTTGTACAAACACATTTTACCTTTTTGGCCAGTTAGCGGTGCGAGAAATCCCTTCTTAGTACGTGATTATGTCACGGAAGGAGTTACTTCGCAAATTGCATGGTCGAGGGTTACTTTGGGATAATTAGCTCATTTATTTTTGTATGTTATAAAATGAGAATAACGCGGTTACGGTTCAGTGTTTACGTTAAAGTAATTTGTGTGGTTATTAAATATAATAATAATATTTGGGGCCCATTTATTGAGTTTGCAAATCACCCACCGCCTTTTTTATTGATCGTATATTAAATAATATCGTTCGGGCGGGCTGGTGTGATACAGGGATATTTGTCGGCATTAATTAGGTACCCCTCTCATATTATAAACAACTTAGAAAAGTTGGGGGTGAAAAGGAGGGTTGAACAGTTGATGACGCTGTCTGTACCACGTTCCATAAAAAGTGTCTGAGGGGCTTCTGTGGGATGACTTCGGTTCTGAGAAATGTAAAGATACAATACTATTATTTAAAGCAAGTATCAAGACTCATACTGTTAACAATTTACTTACAGAATATTTTAGTATAACCATACAAAATAATTCAACTCATTACAAAAACGGTAAATGTGACGGCTTGAAGATCACAGGCCCAGTCAAAACCTTTACACCAGTCGTTCACAAATGCACAGTTTAACCTGTGCAAGCAGTGGGTAGAAGAATGTGAATTTATCAATTCATATTCTCTTCTTAGTTCATTTAGGACATTACTGATACCCTGTGCCTCGGAAAACATTTTAAGAATTTTGAATTTGAATTTAATTCATTCGTAGATTTTTGACAGTCGTTACGCCAGACGTCAGAAAGACTGACCACTAGTCTAATCAAGGAGTATTAGATATTCAGTAACTGGGTTGTGGAAGTCTGTTAGGCAGTCGCTACTTACAACTTAGGTATTCAGCCGCATTTGTTTAGACTGAAAGCCAACCCAAGCTAGTTGGAAAAGGGTAAGGGAGATGAGAAGCCTGTATTGTGAAAATGCCTCCTTCTCTTTCTAAACCTCTGTCTTATCTCTGGCAATATCTGGCAAAGTTTGTCCTAAGATCATAATCAAATCGTCACACCACCTTCTACGCAATCGACCTCGACGGCATCGTCCTCCCTCAGGTTTCTAATAAGTGACGATCTTCACCCGCTAAGTAGATAGATACAAAATTTAATAAATACAACAATTTTTAATTCATGTACATATATTATTGGATACAAAAACCTTACTTTATTCAATCTTCTTCAAAAGCGAATGGCGAGTAAAAACTAATTATTGTGTGTAATAAGACTTTTTTGCTGTCTGGCATTTTGAGCAGGGTCGAGACCTGCTTAGAGGTTAAAGCCGCTGTTGCCTCAGTATCTATCTCCTAGGTTACATATTGTTTTAATCTGTTATGCCAATGTCACACTAGTTATAGCTTTTTTTTGTTTTCTTTTGTTTTCAAGGGGAAACCTTCAAAAGGTGCCCGGATTTTGAGGATAAGTCCGGGCAGAGTGGGATTTTTATCTCACTAAAGCCATCCCGGTGATCACCATCAGAACTTAAAAGGAGCGACGTTAACTCTTAAAAGACCATTCGGGAACCCCCTTTGAGCAACGCCTGTTAGGGCACATCCCTGAGGGCATTGTACAACGGTCTCCCCTGAGCCTCTTTGTGCATGGCAGCTTGTGATCACTGTGCCATCATCTTCCTTGGAATCACTCGACTGGCCTTCTCCACTCTGAACGTCTGTGGTTCCAAAGTCCCATCTGCTTTGAATACTGAAAACCCCGCTTACATACAAGCGGGGTTTCAGCGTGTTAGGCATCGAGGCGGTTGCCTCTCTGGCGTCTTTTTCTCTGAGTGTGATCAACCCTCTCAGACTAGTCATAGCCTTATAGCAAATACATTGGCAGGCTACTGCGAGCCTTGCGCAGGTCGTTTATAGGTTGAGGTTCTGTGTTGGCTTAGCCTAAATTCGAGCCTTTTGAATTTCACTAGTCTGGGAATTATGGTTTCATAACAAAATTTTACATTCAAATATCTCGGCATCAACACCACCGGAAAAGTGAAATAATACAGCGTGTGCTTTTATTTTTGACACCAACAATTTTTATTCCTTGCTAAAAATACTGATTTTTTCAAAAAAAAATTACAATCAAATTATGACTCTATTAAGTATTTTTCACTATTACGCATTGATTCCAATTTGGCAATTCACACCCACGCCACGTAACAAATTATTATAATATAATTTAATTGACAGCTTTCTGGAAAAAATGATTCTTTGTTTTTATAAAGCAATAGATTGGATAATTCCATTGGACTATTGCAGTAGAAACGACTGATAATAAATGACAGCAATTGATAATTTGTACGGAGCGGATAAAGAAAAGAGAAACATGGAATCGTGGTAAATCGTAAATAAACACGTAGCACTAAATATGTATGACGTTTTACTTATTTTATGCCTACAAGTTGTATAAAAGAACCTTAAAATGAATACTTAGGAACTAGGCTGTAATAAATTAACTCTAGAAATAATTATTCACAACACTGAACCAGAACAAATTAAGGCAATCCAATTAAAGTACGATAAATTTAATTCCGAATTTAAAGTTATGTAACTGAGCGGGTTTCAGACAAAGACTCAGCAAGATTCTTGAATTCCTCGTACAGTCGATGAGAAAATCGCATTCGACAAAATGAATTGAATGTCTGATGGTATTTGGGGATTACACCATTGGATATATTATCCGTCTTCTGCACTGCTGAAGACCATACCATTTATATAGATCCGTTTCTTGTAGATGCACTTATATCTATTCTGTTGGGTTGTTGCTGCAACTGTGTAGTTGTTGGGGTAGGCTTTATGTATGTAAACCTTCCCCTAACAACTATACAGTTGTAATCTTTCGATTTAGCATACATTTTTAAAGTGAATATACAGGTTGACTTTAAAGTATGTTTGGCCAAACCCAAAGCTATGAGGAATAGGTAGAGATTAATAATCTAAGTAGTCTTCATGGAACCGATTTTGGTGAAAACTAAAACTGAATCACTGAATTAAAAAAAAAAACAATATTCTCATACTCTATTATTTACAACACTCGATAATGACGCTAATTAGGAGCTATTAAGTAACGATATATGGCTTTAAGGAAATCGTAAATAAAATACGTTCATAGTTAAAAATAATGCCGCTGATTCACGTATTAATTTTATATTCGAAACTATGGTCACTTATTACACCAAAAAGCTGAGTGTGAAAAAAAATTGTGGACTGAACAGTTCCACACTGTTTCTAAGATCTCTTAGGGTGAGTTGCACCATTTAACTATAACGATAACCAAACCTTAACCAGCCCTGAAACGGCCGCCTATTGGTCAATTCGACGATTTGACAACTGTTAACGGCTTTGTTATCGTTATAGTTAAATGGTGCAACTCACTCTTAGTCGTTATATCAAAAAGGGTTGTAAACAATTGAAAGATGAGCATAACAAGTGCAATATCACAAAATTAATAACTTTTTTCTTTAGTTTGCCTTGTGTTATTATAACTTGACAGAATTGTGTCCTAATTAACTACTAAATAGGATGGTGTAACAATACAGTATGTACGTTTTCCTCAAAATAAACGAGTCGTTTCCTTACTGGTGATATAATTTTTCAAAAATCGAATATTGTAGCCTCAGTCTGAGAGATTTTTCGCTATTCCTCATAGTTTCCGATTGGGTCATACACGTTCCTTTGAAAAATTCATCCTGTATACAGTTTGGTTCAAAACTTATTTTATGGATACAAAAACTTCTTTTATTTCCATTTTCTACTACGATTTGAAAATGTAGAAAGTATTTTTTTTAAATCAAAGTATTGCAAATAAATACAATTATAACTTTTTAGCTAAATGTTATTGTTCCAATAAAATTAAAAATTTAATACAACATTGTAACAAGTGGTATCAGAGAAGAATGTGGGGACGAAACTAAAAATACTCTAGTGGCTAATAATTGAATCATAAAACAAACGTAACGTGAAGACCATAAAGCGAGTTACGTTGGGTATAAAACTACGTATTATGAAATAACTTGTTTCATCGCACGCTTACACCTCACCCTTGAAGAAGGGTTTGCACTAGAAATGAAAGGGCAATTTACATGTATATTATACGTATAACTCCAATTTCTATGGTAATGTAGGAAGGAAGGAAAAATAGTGAGTGTATATTTTGAGCTAGTTGAAGGAAACAATTAAGGGATAAAGATTATTTTGAGGCTTGAAGCAGAATGGCTTATAACAACAGAAAATTTTGCATAACAAAAATATTTAGTTTGGACAAAAGTGTTCATCACCATCTGCCTAGTTTTTTGCAACTATCTCGGAGTCGGCTTTTAGACTAATCGGATGCGGCTAAATAACTATATTTTACATGAAACGACTACTTATCTGACCTCTACAACCCTATAGTTACTGGGCAACTCAATACTTTTTGGATAGATTGATAGTCAGACTTTGTTCCATCATACCTGTAAAGACTGTGAAAGACTTACGAATGATAAATGTCCAACGTTATTACGTGCTTTCTGAGGCACGGTAGTAATGTCGTAGATTTAAAAAAAAGTACGAAAGAATCGAAAATTGAACATTGATATTTGCACAGTCTCGAGACCACAAACTTATGCATGAAAGACTAATATCTTAACCATTAGGCAATCACAACACTAGGATAAAAGTGTTCATAAACCATTTAACAAAATAGTTTCCATATGAACCTAATCGTAAAACCTCCAGAATATTTGAATAACTATATGGCGACTATGTCATGCAAAAAACAATCATACTAATAATTACATAACTTTTGAGAGCCCCTTAAAATATAAAATAAAATGTTTCCCAGCAGCATACGTGGTGGGATCTTATATGATATTCTTTGAATTTAAATTCCTGTCGGGTCACATACACTCACTTCTAAAAATGTGTCTCATGCTATTCCTATCTTTACGTCTGGGGCCTTAAGAACATTTTGTAGTAACTGTGCTTATGATTTTATCGAAATTCCTCTGGGTTGCGTTATCATTATTTCCGGGTTCTACTAAGCAGAACAGAATCTGTTATTGTGTCTTTTTTATTTTTCTAAAGAGTTTTGTACAAGTTTATTTAATGCTGATCGTTTGTTGTAAAATGCTTGTATGCTAAGTAACTGTTGGTTTAAAATCTTACTACACAAAATAACGTCTTTCTTGTCAAAGCGATGTTCAGTAAACTGTTGTGGCCCAGCAGAGCCAATGCCTATTAGGGCCGTGGGACAAAGTATGAAAAGGATACTCACCATTCTAGAACGCAAAAAGCAACTTAAGTAACATATGTAGGTGTGGCTTTAGTCAGTAATAGTCTGACATGCCATTTCATCTGAACCTAGAGCGGGAGAAGTCTTTAGATGATGATCTATTTTAAAAAAGCGTCTTTCTTTTTTGTCAGCAGAAACTGCAGAAGCCACGTGCTATGTCCTAAATTAGCTTAGCTTTTTAGATAAAGGCAAAAAGCTGCAAAAAAAGAAAATTTTCTTCTTTCTAGTCGGTATCATTCTTGACAGAGTGGTCGTGGTCATCACGTCAGGTGTTGCCACGCCACCACTCCTCTCTGATGGCCGCCTTCCGCGTGTCCTTCCGCCACCGCACGAATGCTCGTGCAGTGATGATGAGTCACTTACTGCCGCTCTTATCTGGTCAGTCCATCTCATAGACGATCTTCATCGTGGCCTGGTACCCTCAACCTCTCCTCGGACCACAAGTCGCTCAATAGCCACTTCCCCTCAAGAAATTTTGCAACACTATTCTGTGTTGCTATGCACTTAAATAATATAATAAAGTCAATGCATATATATAGTGTATTGACTTTGACCAACCACGTGGAATTTTAATACCAATGTATTGCATTAAACGATACAATAAGATCAGCTCAGAAATCCGATAAAGTCCGCTCTGTTAGAAACAAAGGAACGCAGACAGCAAGCTTTTAAATTTAAAGTCTGGGTTATTATCTTCTTTGAACAATACCGACGCGATATAATGCTATACATTATCTTATACCATTCTGTCTGTGTGTTTTTGCTGTAGAAAATAACTAGAAATTCTATGTGTAAAATGAAAAATAAATTCTTGTTTTTCGCTTTGGTTGGTTAATAAACATGTAGAAACATTATCGGATACTTTGCGTGAAAGCTGCTTTCTTTTAAGTAGGAAATCATACAGTTCTTTTTTCACCACGTTTTTTTTTTTATGGTGGGAAAAACCATCCAATGACAACCCCCGCTCTTGGGTGGAGCGGGAGATAGTGTCAGACTCTTACTGACTAAAAACCCACCCCGTTCCTTCATTGCCTTTGTACCGGGGCTTCAGTTATCTTTCGAATTAACACTAGCCCTAGTAGGCTTCGACCCAGCTGGGCCCCTGCTGTTGCTGACAGCTCCTTGAGGCGCGCGGGAACAGTGCGCGCCGTCGACGACTTGGGCTCGGTCCGGACAGTTACCGGACCCACCGCGTTCCTTCGTTGTCTTTCATACCGGAGCCGGGCCGAACCTCCCTTTCGGAATTAGACCCTTGGCCCCAGTAAGCTTCGACCCTGCTGGGCCTCTACAGTTGCTGAGAACTCACTGTGGCGCGCGAGAACAGTGGATATCATACAGTGACTTTTTCCGCTGTAGGTCGGAGCGAGAAGGTGGTTTTTACTGACGGGTTTTAGTCAGTAAAACCACCTTCTCACTTCTATTTTAAGGAACACTTTGCCTTGCGTTCCAGGACTCCGGGTTTCCCTTTTGGAAGCGAATCCATGGTCCCAGTGTGTGAAAACTGCTAACACTGTTTTTTTCTTAAATGTTAAATCCTTTTTAAATCTAAATCTTATCGAACCTAACATTTGTACTGATATCCATAGATTTAACTGTGGATACTATACAAACTGAAAAATACCGACCATTAAACCAACATTTCAAAATAAACTCGAAATGGTACATTAGCTATAATTAGACACGCTTACATATTCCAATAAAACCCGCTGAGATGTATCTAATTCCCCACTGATTTCATTATAATAACGAAGGATTCATTAACAGCACTAAAAAAAAGAAATTCCTTGCCGATAAACGAACTGTGAAAACCTAGCAATTAATGCATGCCATTTTATTTACATTTTGTTACTGAACAGCTGTGTTACTTTACTGAATGACATAACTACAGTTCTATCTCAATCTGAATAGAACTTTAGTTCGATGTATTAAGATAGTGTTTTGTTCGTAAATTGACCTTGTTTTAATTCTTTCTATATAGAATAGTGGGTGAATGTTTCACTTGGGTGGGGCTTTTGTGTAATAAAACGAATGTTTTCCTGTCTGGACGTCGATAGCTATGCGTGCTGTGAATTTCAGTGTTGGTGCCTCAAGAGGAATTTTGCCAAGGGCTTTATATTTTCTATACGAACTACTCGTATAATATTTTCGTACTACCTATACCTAATCTGATAAATGCTGTTAATATGGCTTTTTTTTTTATTAGTGATAGGCTTGCGTTTGACCACTATCTCACCTGATGGTAAGCGATGATGTGGTCGACGATGAAGCATGCTTGCCTAGAAGAAACCTATTCACTCTCGACTTAAAGACTCCTAAGTTGTAGCTATCAGGAAACACAGATTCCGGCAGGGAATTCCACTCCTTGGCTGTACGCACAATAAATGTGTTATTGTGCGTACAGCCAAGGCTTGACTTATATTGGTGTCTTAAGATTAATTGAACAATCGTTACGTATATTTATTTATTAATTATATTTTAATGAGCTATAATTTACTAATTTTCAAACTAAAGAGCGAAGCTGTCATTAGTTTGAAAATTAGAAACAATATTAAATACGCCCGCGTAAATAAATGTCTATGTCACTCAGGAATAAAGCAGCTTTCTATCGGTGAAAAAATTTTATAAATCGGACCAGTACCTCCAGAGATTACCTCCTAAAAACAAAAAACAAACTTTACCTCTTTATAATATTACTAGCTTTTACCCGTAGCTTTGCCCGCGTACATAAAATATAGTTTATGTCACTCAGGAATAAAGCAGCTTTCTATCGGTGAAAAAATTTTAGCAATCGGACCAGTACTTTCATAGAAAAAAACAAACTATACATCTTTAGTATATATAAGTGTTGATTAAAGTGTAGATAATATATTGTAATAGATACACAAATAGTTACAAGGTCAAAGATTAGAAGTACAGTTGCATACACAGAACAGAAGAATATTACTGTATGATTCCTGTGTTCTGTGGTTGCATACTACCAGTGCTAAAATATCTAAACTTTTTTTGGAATTTCAATGGTCTACAACTCTCTTCTCAATATTTCTTAGTATATATGCTAGGCTAAGTTAGTAGTGATGAAGATAGTGATAATCTGCCAAAATTCACGCAAAGTGAAGAATACAAAAAAAAAAAAACCGGCCAAGAGCGTGTCGGGCCACGCTCAGTGTAGGGTTCCGTAGTTTCCCGTCCGTCACAATAAGTGTACCCACTAATGAGTTTAAAAAAATGCTTGCATATACGATTATACTACAAACTTAGTCCAGAAATTATTTTGTAGAACCTTTTTGTCTTTTTGTACAAAAACTGTTCTTTCCATCAAGTTCAAAATGATTTTCCAAGAAATTCCTTATAAAGTTCTACTTTTCAGATTTTTTTCGTATTTTCTAAGCTTATGGTTCAAAAATTAGAGGGGGGGACACATTTTTTTTTTACTTTTGGAGCGATTATTTCCGAAATTATTGACATTATCAAAAAATGATTTTAGTAAACCCCTATTTATTTTTCAATACCTACCAACGATATATCACACGTTAGGGTTGAAATAAAAAAAAAAATCACTTCCCACTTTACATATAGGGGGGGTAGCCCCCCTAATAAAACATTTTTTCCAATTTTTGTTTTACCACTTTGTCGGCGTGATTGATATACATATTGGTACCAAATTTCAGCTTTCTAGTGTTAACGGTCACAGAGATTAAGCGAGGACAGACAGACAGACGGACAGACAGACATGGCGAAACTATAAGGGCTCCTAGTTGACTACGGAACCCTAAAAAAGCAACATTGAAATGCAATAACTGAAAAATAAATGAAATGAAAATAACTCTTTTTTATACATGACAAAAATACATAATATAAATCACCACAACTGCAGTAGAAAGCGATATATTCATAATGCGATTTTATTCTGGGTCATGAGGGAAAACTCTATAAATATTCCGGACTAAAAGCTTTACCGGAATAGCAGATAAGCCCGTTTTACCTGTCTACGAGTGTTCCGGATAGAACGATGTTCAAAATTGTGTTAGTTTATTTTATTCAGCTTTCAAATGTGATCAGGAATGCACTATAGCACAAATTGATTAATACTTTTAAATGAATTTTATAAGGCTTGTTTAACAGTTTATAAATTCTGAGAAATCACCATCATCAACTCCCTAGCCTTTTCCCAACTAGCTTTTTTTTATGTTGGTAAAATCGTCCAATGACAAACCCCGCTCTTGGGCGGAGCGGGAGATAGTGTCAGACTCTTACTGACTAAAAGCCCACCCCGTTCCTCCTAGCCTTCATACCGGGGCTCGAGTTCTCTTTCGGATAACCCCGGCCTCAGTAGGCTTCAACCCGGCTGGGCCCCTGCTGTTCCTGACAACCCCTTGAAGCGCGCGGGAACAGTGCGCGCCGCTGACGACTTGGGCTTGGTCCGGACAGTTATCGGACGGTCGGACAGCGAGCTACCCATTGCTCACTGTCCGCAAGCCCGCGCATACGGTGGCCGGAAATCGGGATCGGAATCCCGGCGCCGGTCTCAACTAACTTGGGGTTAGCTTATAGTCTAACTAGATGCAACAATCTGTCAGACTTCCACTACCCAGTAACTGGGTTGTGAAGGTTAACACGACACTCCATGGATAGACGGATGGTCAGACTTTCTGGCATCTGACTACCAGTAATGTCTGTCATAGATCTATGAATAACAAACGGGACCAAAGACTTTACGTGACTTCCGAGTCACGGGTGCCAGTAATGTGCTAGATAAACTTAGAAAATTAGAAGTGAATTGAAAAATTTACATTGGTATTTCCCTAAAATTACTTTTTATGAATTGATTATTAGGCGCTGTGTTAGATATTCCATTGCCATGCCATGTAACACAAAAACGAAAATAAAGAAGAGATCCTAAAATCGGACACAAAAATAATTCTCATTGAATTTCGATAGACTAAAAATTACAGCAAAAATCATTTCGTCCCAATGAAAAAAATGACAAACAGTTACGAACGCGCTCCCATTTTCGTGGAGTCGAAAAAAGTGCCGATTGGATTTTGCTATTGACTTTACGTCGCATGTCATTCATAGAAACCTGAATATGTTTGTGGTGAAACCATTGGACAATCAAACCCAATGAGGAAACTACGACATATATTTTTATGGGAATTCAGGGACACAAAAGCTGTATATTTGAATATATTCCATAATACATCCGATGGGAAAGAGTTAAATAAAATGTCGTCGGCTGGATTGCGGATGTGAAGGGAAGAAATGTATAAATAGTCATGAGCGTGTAAGAGAAAATGTTTTAAACTGATTTTGTTCAAATCTTTCTGAGTGAAATTCTTATGTAAGTTATTGGTTGCTTTAAGAGTTTTCGTGAATCATATCATCAATATTTGAAACAGTTCATCAATATGCTTTAACTTTCTCTAAAAAAAATCTCAAACTGCTCATTAATGTTCTGACAAATGCGTTTAAAACCCCAGCAGGTTTTCACTCAGTAACCAAATAAGAGATGGAATAAAATAGAAATTCGTTTCTCGGATTGAAATACAGGCCGCCTCAGTCCTGCCAAAAGCACCGCAAGCCTCGGAATCAGGATGCGTCCGACTTTAAGCGAGTTTTTTGCGGAAAAGCCAGTTGGCACACCACAGCGAGTCCTGACAAATTTCGTGTTTTAATTTTTTCCCAGTACGCAAATACACTTTGTGAGATTAACGACCTTTTTCGTTTTATATGCCCAGTTTATGGAAAAAAAATAGAAGTTAGGAGCTTTTAAAAATATTAAATGGAGCAACAAAGAGTGTTCAGAATAATCTAAATTGAAACTTTTTATACTTTTTTTTTAATATTTTGTAGGGTTATATTTTTAAAGTTTATTTGTGGTTTGAGCAACATTGTTTAATTGCATGAAATTCAAAATGAAAACATCCTAAGGAATCTGACATACTACAAAACTAAAAATTTGAAGATATGTAACATCGATAAATGTAATATCGTTAATTTGCACTAGGCTTCCGTACTCCTAGAGAGGAGATTAGAATTCCAGTCATAAGAACATTAACAGGCTTATTTTGCTAGTATGCATGAAATTCGTAATAACTACTCAGTGTTGTTCTCAAACATAATCTTACACGGTAACATTTCAGGTATTAATTATTTACAAGATAATTTCAACCTCAGTTTCGAAGTGCCTGTTCACTGTTATTGCCCATTACACGATAATTGATGGTTTTTGTATAAGAAAATCTAATTAAATGAAATGAGTACCAACCTAATTTAATTATACAAATTTCTATAGTGGGTTCTTATGGTAACTTGAAATAAGAACTCTTCAAATTTAATAAAACTGTTGAAAAGGTAAGCGTAGAAATAAACAAGCCACTTAACACTCTTAAAAGCTGTGCTAAAACCAGTGACTGAAATTTAAAGTAGTTTTGCCTACGGCTTTGCAAACTACGAAATCAATGAATAGAATTAGACGCGCTTTTGTGAAATAATTAGACTTAAAATGTTCCCACTCCTTGCCTTCCAGCCTTTATATCTCTCAAGCCTGCTCTTTTAGAGATGGACGGGCTGTAATCCGCCACGCGGGTCTGGTGCGGTTTGGTGGAAGTCACATGTTTATTTTTTTTGTCTTAAGACATGCCGGTTTCCTCACGATGTTATCCTTCACCGTTTTGAAAGCAATCATGATGTGATATAGCTACGCCATTGGGTTCATAACACAGTGCTTCAGGCCAAGAGCTTGGGCATTTCCCTTAGTCATCACAACCAGGAGAGTTAAGAACCACTCAATACATATACTAGGACAGCTTGGCTGTCTTGCAAGCGCTGTATAGCCACACAGTTACCCCTGGGCAGAATAAATAACGCCTCAAATAGGTTGGTAAAAACAAAAAAGTAACCATGCAACGGATCAAGGTACAGTACAACGATATATCGGATGAACTGGCCTGAAGAGTTTGTGGATGGCAGCGGTGGGGCCTAAATCAATTGTGTCCTTTCATATACCTATGTAATTGAGTACGAAAACACACCAGATATCTACTCCATAAACTGTGCAAAGTTCAGGTAGGCCAAAGAGGCAGTACTTTCCATTCTCTTCACGAAACAGGCCTTACGACCGACTAAGTTTGTGGACAGTTGCGCAAAGTCACGGCCGCTACTACTGGCCTTGGGACCATTCATAAGTACTTTTCTGTCATAAGCCTAGTCTGTAGAGCCTGCATGGAAGAAGGCGAGACAGCTCATCTACTTCTTAGCTGCAGAGTGGTTGCTGAATAAAGAGCAGACTACTTCGAGAACCAAGGTACACTCAGTAAAATTGTCAGTAACACCAAGGCGCTACTGGCTTTCCATGAGGATCTGGGGTAGATCGAATGACATATTTGTCCCATCCGTACTTAAAATATGCGTTTTAGTCTTGAAAAATACCAGCCAGAGATAGAATACAATAACACTGGCAATGAAATAAATTACACAAAGTAATGCGCCTAGCTGGGTTTGAAGCTATGACCTACTCTAAGCGTTAGTTGGGGCTTATACCATTGTGCTACCACTGCCCGCTTTTGTAAAATATAATGAAATTACTGATGAATGGAGGTAATGAGACGGATAGACTTAACCACATAGCGAATGAAAATTTCTGCTTGAGTGTGCAATGCAATAAAATTTTATGACACAATAAATAACCGTCTTTTATCGTTCCTGTTGGTTAAAGAATTTCATACAACGGCTTGTCATAAAACTGGAAATGGACCTGGGTTGATAACAAAAGCCTGGTACATAATGCATGCAGTGTTTTGCAATCAGCTGTGGAGTAATGAGATGGCTTCAATAGCAAGAAATGCGACGTCAGAGTTATTGTGTTTTATGCATTAACTTGCCTTGATTAAATTACCTTGATGGGCCTCATCAGAAAGCTTACAGGCACCCAAAGGGCAATAGAAAAGGCTTTGCTTGGAGTTTCCTTCTTGTTTAATCAAATCGAGAATGAAGATATCCGTATGATAATTAAGAAACTAATAAAGCTCTAAAAACCATCAAATTTAAATGAGCAGGGCACGTTACTCGTAAAACAGATAGTGGATGGGGACGAATGGTCTACCGAAAGCCACAGCGTTTGAAGGCCTCCCACAAGATGGACTGATGACCTGGTGTCATCTGGGTTGGAGTAATCCAATGGATGCGAGAGAGCAGTGGTAGTCGAGTGGTAATGGCACCGACTCACGAGTTGTAGGTCGCGGGTTCAAACCCTGTCAGGCGCATTACTTTGTGTAATTTATTTCATTACCATTGCTCTCAAAACGGTGAAGGAAAACATCGTCAGGAAACCGGCATGTCCTAGAACCAAAAATACGAAGACCCGTAATCCACCACGCGGGCCCAGTGCGGGTTGGTGGATATCACATTCCATCAACCCGCACTGGGCCCGCGTGGTAGATTACGGCCCATTCCCTCTCCTAGAGAGGAGGCTTGAGTCCCAGCAGTGGGAACATTAAAAAGGCTGGTGATGATGATGATGATGAATGGATGCGAGACGCATAAAAATGGTCGTTGTGGCAACACTTGAGATGCAGTAGACGTCTTTTGCCGAAATGACAATGACTAGATTGCCATTCTACTTCTCACATATATGTAATATCCCTATTCTTTCATTTGTTAAAATCTCCGCTCTGAAAGATAAAGAATAATAGAGTGTAACCGCTCTTTACATTTTCACTTCCTCTGAAGATTTTCAAATTTACATTCAGTGGATGAGAAAATAAGGAAAACTGCTGCTGTTGTATTTTACTTTATTTGTTGTTCAGTGGTAAGCATTTCTTTGATCGCACCACTTTCATAAATAACCTGATTTAGGCATATTTTCACAGCAATACTGACTGTAGCGCTGACTTTCTTGAAAATTTTGAATTGCTACGTATCTTACATAAACATGGTAATGATATACCATCAAATTTAATCCAATTCACGTTCTCAAAGAAAATTCGGTGTGCTACTCACCAAAATTCGTATCAAGACGAGAGTGATACATAATTACACACATAATATTCATTAGCCTACCCGTATAAGCCTCGAAGGGAACGTTTCCCCCTCGTCTGTCTGTCCGTTGCATAGAATGGAGCCGTGTGTATCTCTAACAGTCACGTGCGCTTTTGGGAATTAAAGCTGTCACTTAAAACATATCATATCTTAAAGCAATTTACATTCAACTCACATATTATATGGCACGTCTATCTCGTTGGTCTAGTAGACGCTAGCGTGATTCCGGAACGTGGGGTCTTAGTTTGGGTAAAGTGTCAATGGGATTCCCATCAGGAGTCGCTTTGTACAAGATTATTTATTTGCTAATCGCTATATATGTATATCAAAATAATGTAATATAGTTATGTATGTTAGTCTAAAAGGTATTTATGTTATAGGTATTTTTTACCAGAAATAAAGTTATTGTTGTTATTATTAGGTATATCTACGAAAACCGTTTAATTTCGTAAAACGGGTTACAATGTCATGTTTTATAAAACGCCAATACGACGTACTCAATATTTCAAAAATTCCAAAAAAGACGATATTACATGAGGATTACCAGTAATGGAAATAGAAAGAAGCATTGTGAGTTCCGATGAATTAGTTTACATTTTCTTGCCACCAGTTAGGGCTATAGGAACGTATGTGCAAAAAAACAATATTTATAATCGTGGAATATTATTCTGTGTTACAATATTATGCAAACAAAAACTATATCAACGAAAAAACTTTAATCATGTTTTGTATGTGTCAACATAAAATCACATCGGCCACATCATCGCTTACCATCAGGTGAGATTGTGGTCAAACGCGAGCCTATCCATTATAAAAAAAAAAAAAAAAACATACATTCAGCCGACCATAGAACCTCCTCCTTTTCGAAGTCGGTTAAAAATTGTATGCCGATGCTAAGTTTAAAGTGCCAAAACAACGTTTATCTAATGCGTTTTTATAGCACAAGCATTTTTATAAATCACACTAACGTAGGTATGTCTTTCGGTATTAAAATAAATATGTATTGTATGTACTAAAACATATACTTGGAGATGCTACTAAAGTATATACTTCAAGATAATTCGGTTTATGTAAATATTTTTTTTTAAGTTTTTCTATGTATTATGAAGGGTGATGAACTCGAATATAATTATACAGTTAATTCTTTTTGTTCAACAAAAAATAGTTAAATATCTACTTTCTTATGAATTTATTATTATAGTAATTTTATTTATTATTATTATTTATTTATTCAGGTTTCGCAATTTTTTATATGAACAACAGTTTGGACGCTAATTATGCATCAGCTTTAGAGTGTAATAAATATTCTGTTTTTCTTATGATAAATTCACCTCAACACGTCCGATTAGATAATTAACTCTACAAACAAACTCAAAATCTGTCGAAGCTTGTGAGTAAGAGAATCAATTGGTTATCCCAAAAGGTGTTGTATAGGTCGATTTCCGAAAGAGAAACCCGTGATCCTATAACGCAAGGTACCTGAAACTGAAACAATATAGGTGTGTTTTTAGCTTGACAAGCTTTCCCGCTCCGCTCTAGAGCGGTAGAATTCATTAGATGACTTCCCACTTTAAAAAAATAATTTAATTATATAATTAAACTTTTTTTTGTGGTTTTTCCATTTACATTACACTTTAAAATACAATCACTAAAGTTAATCTGTGGTTATGGCGATAAAAACTATATAAAACCAAAATTTCAACTATAAAACTAAATAATGGATATGAAACAACAACGAAAAATGCTCTCAAATCGAAATAGTAGCAAAAAAAAATTGTGTACATTGGGTTTTGCCAGCCTATATAACACAATTACTTCTAACGAAAATAAATGTTGTAACTTATAATAAAGTATACATTGAAGAAAATTAAATCAGGACTGAATAGATATTGATGGATCATGTTTTAGCGAAAGAGCGTAAATTGGTTTCATGGCCCCTGAGATGTCTTGAAACTAATTGTTTCTTTTCCGAAAATGGATTAAGAAAATGATGAAGTGGAAGATATGAAATGTTTAGAGAATAAGATTGGGCCTCAAGTCTGCTATTTTAATAGTGTCAGAATGGTCTATCATTGATTACAAAATAGCAGATTTTGACAGGTTTGGTAATCTACTAATATAATGGCGTCATTATGGCTTTCCAATGGTCAACCACTGACACTCCATTAAAGGAAGTGGCTTATAATGATAATCTCGTACACATTGACAAATGAATGTCTGACGTATGCGGCAATCTACCAAAATTTTGACAGTTCCTTTGATCAGTGGCCTACCATTAGAACGTCATTGTGCAGTTATTGCTTTTAATAAGTTCGATATTGTCATTCTACTACAACTCTATTATTAGACCATTGGTCGATCAATGATCGATCATTATGAATTAGCAGATTATGAACTTTTAGCAAAATGTCAATGGGATCGTGTTGGAATGATTAATTTATATAAATAATAGACTTGGGCCGAATAGACCCGAGATACATTTCCATATAGCCCGTTCTTACTTAATTATGACGTTTTTACACATCTTTCTGTAGATATTTTGAAAACATTGATATCTTTTTATTAGGTGGGAAAATCATCCAATCCTCTGCTCTTGGGCGGAATGGGATATAGGTAGTGTCAGACTTTTACTGACTAAAAACCTGCTGTTGTTCCTTCGGAGCCGAATCTTCCATTCAGATACAATCTATGGCCCCAGTAGACTTCGACCCTGCTGAAACCCGTACGGTTTGCTGAAAACATCTTGAGGTGGACGTGGAACAATACGCGCTGTCGACGTCTTGGGCTCGGTCCGGACGATTATCGGACGGTCAGTCGGCGATTTACCGTTGCTCGCCGTCCGCAAGCTGGAAACACTGATATTCATAGATATTATTTAGATTTCTACTGAATCCAAAATTCCAAGTTTAAAACTAATCCAGTAATGACTTCTGAGAATCTGCCATTTTGTAAGCTCTTCAAAGTTTACTCCATAAATTAAAAAGTAATGAAAATGTATCTTTAGAAAACTTGCATATTAATCAAAATTTCAAGTGATTCCGAAAATATTTTCCAAATACTTTTAATCACTTTAAAAAGCACGTATTTCCTAGAACACGTTTTATAAAATATTTAAATGAGTGACGGAATTACCAAATGTCAACCGAACGTTCAGGCGTTATCTATCTTTTTTACGTTGCCTTTTTATAAGTCGTTGCATTGGATTGTGTTAAATGAAATAAAAAGCTTTTAAACCATGATCACGTTGATGATAGACGGATCGGGAAGGGTCCTCTTAAGCAATCTGTCGTAAAAAATATTATCACCAATCAAGATCCTACCTACCCACCTACCCTACGTTAAACCTACGTTAAGTCTTCTACAACCAAAACATGATATTTTACACTCAGCAAAATTAATTCCTGTCATAAAATCGACCCCGTAGTTTATGACATGCGAATTTAATATTACCTTAGTAAAACTTTGATTTACTGAGAAATTTAGTCAAAACCATTAAACAATTTTCCTGACTTTACCAAACTTATTTTGCAGGTCTGCAATTTGCTCACAGTCAAGTGAAGACCCGCATCACACGAATACATTATTATTTTGTAAAATATGCAAGTTGTAAAGCGAAACAAAAGGGCAACAAAATGGGTAAAGGGTGTGGACCACATTACCCCAATCATCATATTAGGCTGGGTTCGAAATAACAGTGTTCCGGAAAATTGATGCCATGCGTAACCTTTCTCTAACTTTAACATAGTTCGAAGGTAATTTCGCTTCATTAGTTTTGGTGAAAACAAAATCTCATTCAATTTTATACAACCGAGAATATTAATGAAGTTGTATTGGACTGTTGTTCATTATATGGAACGAAATAATAAATGCTTGTTATATTTTAGTACTTCAAAATACATACATACTTTTTTTTTTACAATTATCACACAACGCCGTCTAGTCCCAAGCTAAGCAGAGCTTGTGTTATGGGTACTAGACAACTGATAAACATACTTATATATTTCTAAATACATACATATTATAGATAAATTACACCCAGACACAGAACAAATGATCATGCTCATCACACAAACATTTGTCCTGGGTGGGAATCGAACCCACGACCTCCGTCATAGCAGTCAGGGTCACTAGCCACTAGACCAACAGGCTACTATTTTTTCAGTAAAAACCTTTTTAATATTCCATCCATGTAGGTCCATTAAATCTAGTTATAAACCAGTAGCACTTTTTTATGTAGATAAACCACATCAAATGTGATAGTTGTTTATATTGTATCAGACATTTTTATGTTTGCACAGAAAATAGAGTTTTATTTTTGCTTTTAGACCTGAGCATAGTTGTTTCAAAAAGTAACTAGTTGGTACCATAAAACATACATGTTTTACATATTTTATTTAAATAGTTTCATGTCTATTATTATAATAGTAGTCGTGTCAGCCAATGGCTTTATAACCAACACCTTAGTAGGCTCACGTTAGGTGGTTGGATCATGGGTTTGATTCAGTAAGCTATATTTTTGGACACGGCTAGTATTAGCAATACTGGGGGTTCCTTTCCATGGAGCTCTCACTGGCTGTAGCTTGGACCCTGTTCCTGATACCAGTGGGATACTGTTTTTTGATATTTTTAAATGTTTTATTTTTTTTAAATATTAAAAAACGAATGAATGTTTGTAAATAAGTGGGATAAAGAAGTAATGATAAAAAAGTATTAATAAAAACAAAAATAAAAAAGCTATATTAAAATGCAGCGTTTTGTAAAACACACGTAACATTTATTTGCAAATTAATTCCCGCATTCATTAAACAAAAAACAAAGTTATTCCTCACAACTGAAGCTTACACATGATTCCTTCCTCCATCAATGTGACAGGCGCATATCCACTGTAAGACCTCAGATGGAAGCTTAGAAAGCCGGGCCGTATTTCACTCATACAACACATACAAAAAGTAATCCAGCCAGCGAATAAAAATAAAAGAACTAAGTAACTTTCCCACATAGAGGGGAAATATTCATTACGGTGAAAGGTTCCCACCATTATAATACTTATTCAGGCGGTGCTATGCATTAATATTGATCAACTGAATCACGTTGCGGCCTTGTTCAGCGATATTCGCAGATGTAAAAACCCTTGGAATTGACCTTGCTTCATAAACATATTTTTTCCTTTTTATACATTCCTTTAATTTCTCGAGCGCGGCAGCAAAATGTTAATTAATATTTTCCACGTTTTACGTCGACGAGTGTTTTTGTTAAATTAACGCAATTAACGCTTCCATTGAAGTTGTGCTTTCTACGATTGAAGGATAATAATAATCGCAAGGTTCCTTTTAAAGAACCGTCACTTACCTTGTCCATAATTAGATATCGACGATATTGAAAACAAAGAAAATACCAAGAATCAACAAAAAGCAAAAAAAAAAACTAGTAATTCTCAAGAAATAAAAACATTCAAAAGAATAACAAATTAGTTGTTTTGTATTTTGTATCCTTTCTTATAGGTCGTTCACATTAATCAAGATATTCTAACAAAAATATCAATAAAACTGTTTACTTTGAAAATTGAAAAGGCAAATTGAAAACGCAAATTATCATATCAATATCCAGTGTAATTTGATAATAGAGATTCGACGTCTAAAAACTCAAACAGATAACGCAAAGTCCTTGAACTCGAGAAAATACAAATGTATAAGGAAACTATGCCCTCTATATGAATTTATATACATTGTCGTGGACATGCGTATTGGCCGCTTATACGAACCGAAGCACGAATCTTCTTCACCACAAACAGTGTGACGAGCTAATTTGGGCTTTATTTTGACGTGAAGGAAGTTGAAAATTGAGGCGGCGGCGCGGCGAGCAAGCGCTTTATGTTGGGCGGAGGCATCGAGTCGGGGGTGATTCAGTTGGAAACTCGCCGTATACGGGGTAGTATCGCGCTCGCTCCCCGCTTGATACATAATCACTGATCAAAACCTTCCGAGATGACACCTCTAAATCCATCCAAGGAGATAGTTCTTTAGAATGTCAGTGTTATTTGTATTTAACAAAAAAAAAACATTTAAAATAGATTTTTCACCGTTAAACGTTTCGGACGCCGGCTGTCAGAATCATTGAAATCAAATACGTGTCGTTCATTCGTCGACACGTTGTTGTTCGAATTTTAAAGTAAAATCAAATCAGATTGATTTGTTAGTGTTCTTATCCGTTTTCATTTTGGAGTGTTTGTTTAGTTATTGGTTTCAAAAAAGTTAAAATTTTAATTAAAAATAGGTTTTTTTTAAAAAGTGATCGGTTGACAACAATAACAATATATGGATATACCTAATGCCGAAGTGCATCTGTAATGGCTGTGATATAAACTTTCGCCACTGGGTATAAAACTTGTTTTCCTGAAAAAATATTTTGTTATGCTTTAAGGCTTCATGTAGTCACGATTGGCGAAATAGGCTTATTTCTTTGTTTTGTGTTTTGTTCCTCAAATTCTGCTTTCAAAAATATTTTCATGTAAACTTTTTATTACCACAATTTTTAACCACCTAATTCGACCTAACCTAGAGTACAGAAATTCACACCCATTTATTACAACATTTTGATTATAACACACAACAAGCAAGCATATACTAAATAAGACCACTATTTTATGTAAATTTTAGTGGAAACAATTCCATTAATATAATTAAACTGTTAATTAAATTTACTTTGTGTAGAATATAGGTTCGCCTGTTAGTAGTGAATGGAGCGTTTAATAGGTGACTGTTTGTTCGGGAGTATGATCATTAAATTATTGAATACAGAACGTAAACGTGCGCGTTCAGGTTTAAGTGTCGTTTCCTTTACGTTTCGCTCTTAGTGCCAGAGGGTGTGATTCAACCCAACGTCATCGCATTTTATAGGTTCATCACTCACCAATTAGTTCTGCTCACTTTACTGATCATAAAAGTAGATTCACACACTTATGGGCCGTGCCCTACATTTTTATCGCCCTAACCTACATGGATAAGGAATTAAGAAGTATAAATCTCATGTTCCAATGTTTTATTCTACTTAATAAAGGCAGGTAGGTACTCAACACAGGTTTTTATTTGCAATGTCATTTATATGAATTAGATGCGAACTTATTTTCTCAGAATAGCGTAGGTAAACCTAAATAATTTTGACTTACGTACGGGTCGCAACGAAATAAGGTATCTTGTTCGTCCAAGATCATATCTCATTTTCCAATTTCCTTCCAATATTACCAATCGTAACACGACACAAAAGGTATGTCTCGCAAAAATAGATAGCAAAATGAACTGTGATTAATGTCAAAGATTTTTTTTTTTTGATGGGGTGATAGTCATCAATAACTTCTCCTGTTCTGCGTGGAGCAAAAGGGAGTGTCAGACTTTTACAGAATAAAACCTAACCGTGTTCTGTCAGGCTGTAGTGTTCCAGCGCTGCCGTTACTATCCTTCAACCCCAATGGGCGCACATTTCAAAGGTGCCCTAAAAATGTAAATATTTTTTTCAGGCATAACACAGCCTGGAATTCCTAAACTTTTTCACATTAAAATGTTGTACAACGGTAGAGCATAAATGAATACACAAAAGGATGTCCGTAATGCGAAAAAATACTTTCAAAAACGTTCTAAAAGGGACGAATAAAAATGTTTCGAAACTATGAGCGTTGATTTTTTTTAAACAATAAAAACAGCTATTACAGGATGTTCAAATTATGTTTTTATTATGACCTAATTTAGCAGTCGCTCCTCATAAAGTTACCTGATAAAAAAAAATGTATTAAAGCTACAAAAAAAAGATAATGCTTAGGTGCGAAGAATGGCGTACTTTAAAGATAACGGCACTTAATGCTAAAATTATCTGGGAATCTCGAGAGAATAATGTAAACGTATTATGCAAAAGAACGTAATATCTGGCTAAAGTTTTCATGAGTCGATACCCTTTAAATAAATTAGTCACACAGTAAAATATTCCAAAGTAGGCCAGACATAGGTAATTCGAACGTCTGGTTCAAATGCTGTAAACAACGTTTATAGTTATACAAAGTTTTGATGTTTTATTCAAATATAAACGTAATAACTAATGAATTTATTAGCATCTTAGAGTGGCTTGAGGTGTTTGTCTGTTTCGTAACATCTTGGTGTTAAATTTTAAAATACTGTCATCATTAAACATCAAATATGTATCTACCTAGCGTACTTACTATTTATATGTTACAATATCGATCTTGGTTATCGTTATGCTTGCTCAATCATAAAAAAATACGAAACATATCATGTCTCATAGATTCATGTTTTGACATTGTCGTCGTGTTATATAGTCAATAATTAAAGAGATTACTGGTCATTTGAGGGTCAGACACATCATTTAAAGCAAAGATATGGTACTTAAGTCACATCGTTTCAAATTGGAACTAAAAAGATATGTTATCAAACATGAAGTTTATACTTATACACAAATAATATATCATAAATTTATACAATACCTAGGTACATACCTATCTCTCCGCGGGAGACGCTCGTCGCACGTGCGTCGGGCGTCACAGGATAACTATCCACCACCGTAGGCACGGGTTTGAGGATGGCGAGCCATGGAAACCAAGCCTGGGTTGACGGTGCGTTGTGTTCTACGTGCGCCTCATAGAAATGCCAGCAAAATTGTTGAGCCAGGTATGGCCAACGCTTGCCAGGGCTGCGGATTGTTCGAAGTCACCGTAGCCCTTGCAGTAAAGGGCGACTGAAGGAACACTGGGGGTTTTTGCCAGTTAATGTCTGACACTCCCTCACGCTCCACCCAAAACGGAAAAAAATATTTGATGGTCTTCCACGTAAAAAATGGTACATACCTATAAATGTAAAAATCAGAAAGGGCAATCCAACGAAATTATATCTGTAGGTAAATCTTTATATCGTAAAAATGGGACTATAAGTACTATGAACGTTAGTCTACTTAACTCGATAATGATTGTGACCCTTTTTCTACATAGGAAATTGCCCATTTATCGTGGATAGGAATGACCATTACCTATAAAATTTAGATAAAAATACCTTCACGAGACTTATAGCCATATTGATAAAGGGGATCAGGAAGATAGGTTAAATTCTTCAGCAATATATTTTATAGTAAGAAATGTTCATATATAAATTGTAAAACTTGGCTCTAAGATGGAAAACAGTGACCCATATTTTATTATACGATGTCGAATATGAATGGAAAGAATCAATCATTTCTCACAACGGAGGTATGATAAATTGTTTTTACCAGTCGATAATGATGCCTATCACAACAATATGGTACTAAAAAGGGATATTCAAAACAAAAATATTTTTAGAACAGCCTGTATTTACTGCATTTTAGATTTACAGTTGGTTAAAACAGAAAATCTAGATTGACCAGACAAAAGAACCAAAATAACAAAGTAGACAAATAATTATAATCAAGCAATTACAATAACGTATTAAAACCAGGAGAGACGAACTTAATTACAGTGTAGAGCAAAAAAGAAGTCACAGTTTCGTAATTATTCTAAAGAATATCTCGAAGGCATTGGGGTCGGGGAAATGTGGCGAGCGCCGCTAAAGGTTTTATTGTGACGCGTGCATCGACCGGCCGAGCGACGCCGCCGAGTCTCCCGCAATCTTGGATGGCTACAGTAAATACATAGATTACAGACGCCAACAGACATGCAATTTTTTTTTGTGTTCCTTGGTTGCTCTGAAAAATTGTAACGGTTATGATGGGTCAGTTTTTTTGGCCTGAATTGTACCGGTGTTGGTTTGTTCTGACTAGCTGGTGAATTTTTGAATTAAATAGTTGGGTATTCGAATGAAATACATTTTCTGAGAATGTTGAGAATAGATATTTTTTGCAAAATACTATCGAACACAAAAGTTAATCGTTTATTCATAAACCTAAGTTGTTTAAACCTAAATGGTTTACAATGAATAAACGTAAAATCGAATAAGTCCATTCAAAATTGCCGTTACATTTATTTAGGTGATTTGAATTGAACAACCTGCGTCTGCGTGTGTTTATTCTATGAGGATAATAAAAGGTTGGCGCCATCGAAGTACGAGTAAGCAAATTGAGTGAGGGCACAGATAAATTTGTTTGGTAACTGCTACGTGCTAACACGTCCCGTACTGACATTAAATTGGCCTGGTATGAGAGCAGTATCGCGTTTTACTTTTGTTTTTGTGCCAACCAACGTAAAAAGTTCATAGGCCTAAAGTGCGGGGGATTTATACGATTGTCGCCGCAATTTTATTTCCACTTCATATTCTACTGCAAATGTCTTCTTCAACAGTAATGACGTGTCTCCGAAATGTATTAACTTTTGCCCCAACTTCCCTCTGATGCGATTATAAATCTTCCTTTTTGTAGCGACTACTCTTTGTTTTTTTTTAATTCTTCAGCACTTTTTGAAGGGCACAGAAGTACGCCGCATACGTAAAAGGCCGCGGCAAAATGTTATTTTCTAACACACGCTCTTACTTGAACGTTTGTTTTCAAGAAATACGATATTATTAAGAGTGTTGTTGAGCCACAATTTATGGTACTTGTAGCAATTTCGTTTTATTTCGTCTACAAATAAACAAAGATCTATGTAAGTAAACGAAAGGCCTCTGGACGCAAAAACAAAATAGGAGTACTTGTAGTTACTGCTATAAAACATTCCTTGTGAAGATCTGCCGCGGCGCTGATTCTCAGTATATATTTCCGAGAACGTGTTTTTGCTCCAAAAACCGCAATGTTAGAATCCGTTGTCTTATCTGTTTACGTCCAAACAATCCGAAGTTCTTGTAACTTTGCGTTAAAGACGTTCAGATTGAGCGCTAGATCCGGATTGAGTCCGAACTTAAATTAAATCACACTTTGCTCTTTAGGGCCTCTGTACATTATGTAGCAAGGAACTCTTCCCGGATTCCATAATAACGAGACTATTCAATAAAAAACTCCCAAAGTTTTTATTTGATGTTTTAACCGAGTCTTTGTGATAAAGTTTTCCATTGTGTATTTTTGTATAGACTACACTATTGATTTTTCTTCACCTTTCTTGTTAAAAGCTACTGAACTTTAAATATCTTAGTTTCCAAATTTAAATCATGTTCTTAGAAAAGATTTATATAAATTCTGTTTTCGTTGCCACGGGTAACGATTTTGCTTTGAAGATAGGTGATGAATGTATCTTTTCAAAGTATTTTCCGTTTCATTTCAATAACTTTTACATTTATTTCCTCGTATCGAATCATATTGAAAAATATGTGTCAAATTCATTTCCATCTTTGATCGTCATGTACGTAATCAATTCCTTGCCATAGAGTTTAATTTTCTGAGTTTCTATGGTTTCAAGTTAAGATCTCGTTTTCAAATTTCAAATTCAATCAAGAGTTTCATGAAACAATTGGCTACAATATATCGTTCGATACCTTTATTGAAGCCTAATAAGGCCCGCGCCAGTCAAACTTCGTCCAGAATCAACATTCAAAATTCTAGGCCTTTTGAAGGTAAAATTAAACTTGTTCAGTTTATGACCAGAGTTTTGTAAGTAATCAAAATTAACGGGTTTATTTCGCTGTTCATTCGTTCTTAATTAAAAGGGTACGGTAAAAACCAGGGTGTTTTAAATGTACGCGCGAACATTTATCGACTGCGCAGATAATAAAATATCCTATAAAAGTAAGAGCTCTTATTTAATTTGAGTATTTAAATGCCGCACATCCATTAACAATTATGTCATGGCGGACTATTAAAAGATATATTACATAAAATAAATGGTCCATAATTTTAATAGTGATTAAGTAATTATCATAGGCTGTGTACGATATATTTTAACAGAAACGTTAATTGAAACAGGTTAATTTGGAACAAATAATTATTCTAAACATTGATGTTGAATAAACCAAAACTGAAAGAATTTCCGTTACATTCGAAATATCAGTCTCCATAATTTATAAACCAATTACATGGAACTTTGATTTATGATTTAGTTCCTTTGAACTACTCACAAAATCTGATAATTAGATCTTTCAATTCTTCATTTCTGAAGATTAGGAAATCTTTCAATAACTCTTCCCATTTTGGACGCCATGAGCTGCGATGGGAGTACTATTCGTAGATTTTTACCAACTAAAACACTCCCGTGTTTTTTCACCCTTTGCAATCCACGGCCATGGTAACTTCTTCAAACAATCTCGCAGCTTTAGCAGCCTTAGTAGGTCTCGTCAATTAAGGTCTTTCAAATCTTAACTTACTACTTATAGTTTAATTTTGATATTATGATTGACTATTAAAAAAGCTAATTAATAACGATATCCCAAAATTGTAATACAAATACATTCACATAAATACAGACGTTTTACTAAATGATCATAAAAAAAAAATATTTCAATATTATTCACATTTAATAAAGCTCAATTACTTACCTTCAGAAGGAACGTAATTAGAACACGATCAAAGATCAAAATTAAAGCTTGGTAAGACGACAAATTCTACCAATAGAAATTGGTTCCTCTAAACTCCAATGTAGGTTAAATTAATGGTAATGGAAATTAAGGCACCGATAGATCGAACCAAATTGGAGCTTGAGACAAAATGTGGGGTCTTGAGAATTCGACACAGTAACTTTACAGTATTGTCTTTGCCTTAACAAAGAAATAAGCCGAACAATACAATCAGTACAATTGATGAGTATAACAACGTTAACAAATAATTTACAATGGTACTGACAAGGATCGAAGCAAATAAAAGGCTTTTATTAGCCCTTGTATAGGATGTATTCCTTATGTAATCTAATTAACCCATTATGTCCCACTACTGGGAAAAGGCCTTTCTTTCTCTTTTCTTTGCATGAATGTCTTCGGTCACTCTTTTTTTTTTGAGGAAAGAAATTATCCAAAGTCTTCCCGTTCTAGGATAGAGTGAAAGGGCACATTATATTTTTAGTGACTAAAAGTCATCTATATCTTTCAGTTGCCTTTTGCGTTCTAGGACCATGGTATCTCTGGGCACGCCACAATTATAGCGGTAAGTCTCCTCTTTGAGGAGTGGCTAAAAAGCCAACACGGCGTCCTTACCTTCAGCATGACGCAGGTCTTTACCGGAAATGGTCAGTTTGGGAAGTTCCTGCACCGAATTCATGCGGAAGAAATGCCTGGGTGTCACTATTGTGTGGACCACCCGAAAAGTACGGTAGAACATATAAAACAGCAAAAAAAGGACCTAGTATTTCTTTCAGGAATCTTCGCAGCCTTAGTAAGCTTTGGCCCTGCTGGGCTCTTGCTCGGTTTTTACCGGACCAGTTTCTCTGGTATGAGTAATTTCTTTCCATTTTCGCTTTCCGTGAAATTGCTTAAAATAGGACCAGTAATTTCTTTCCATTTTTGCATTGCTGTGATATTGCTTAGAATAGGACCCCCCGATAGATGAGTTTAAAACCATATAAAAAAACTTATATGCGGCCTCGACAAATTGTGATACCTACCTTGAGCAATTAATTGTCTTCATCCTATGTGAATAGATTCCAAAATCGTTTGACACATTACCAGAAGTAACTTTCATAGGGAACAAATTTTTTTTCAAAATGTTTCTAGTAAGCCATCTTGGCTACTATAGCTTTCTAGACTCACGTTATTTTTACCATAAAATACAGGGTGGTGACAAACCTGACATAAACGGCAAAGTTCTGTTAGTTCCAATCGTTGAAAGCCGAGTCTGAATCAAAGTGAGAGTTACAAACAATCTCTAGACGAGATCACTTTGCAGATTATCTTTAGTCGTACCTGACTATAAAAACACATTTCGGAATTGGTCTCTATCTTGTAGAGATGGACTAGCTAGTTGGCGAATTTTTTTTTATTTTTAGTTGGGTAGTAGTAGTAGAGAAAGTTTTTTTTTAAGGTGGGTAATTCATCTAATGACTTCTCCAGCACTGGATAAAATGAGTTAAATTTTTTCTGACCAAACCAATAGTATTCATTCAGTCGTCCTAAAAATACATTTCAAAATTGATCTCTTGCAGAGATGGACTGACTAGTTGGTGATTTTTTTTGAAGTAGGAAGTCCTCACATAACTTCTCCTGCCCTGGGTGGGGACAAAGTGGGTCAGACTTTTTCTGACTAGAACCCGCCTTTTCCGTTAAATTGCCCTCTACGTTTCATGGCCACAATAACTCTTTTAAATACTCCGGTAGTCCTAATATGGCGTTTATTGCACCATTCCATCTATTCTTTTTCAAAATTGTTGAAAGCGGCTTAATCAAATCAGATCAGCTGTGTATCACTTTACATGGAACGACTACCCATTTGACCTCCAGAAACCATTAATTGGGTAATACAATAACCCTTGACAAGACTGGCGTTAGATTTCCTGGCTTCTAACCTTCCGTAACAACTGTCAATAAAACTTAGACGTAAAATAAAATACTCGTAATACAATTAATCTTACAACAAGCATATTAAAAAAAAACTGATTAAAACTTAAAATTCTCAATAAAAATAAAATTGGTAGAGATGGTGTACTACTCGAGTAGGCCGACTATTCGGGTACTTATTTATTTATAGTCCAAGACTAGTTTATCAGCTAACCAACCATTTGAGAATCGACTAGTTGCCTAGTCGGCCATATAGTCGGCCTTCTCTAGTCTGTTGCTAACGCACTTTGGTACAGTGTATACAAAACCGACATACTAGGTATGTACTTTTTATAATTTTTAAATAGACCAGAAGGAAATAATTATAGGAGAGCCCTTGACCCAAATTAGGGTAAGCCTAGGGATCCAATTAAATTATAAATGGACGTTATACGTTACGTTTTACTAAGAATTTGTCATTATAAATTCTAGTACCATTTTCCTCAATCATTCCCTTACGATGTCAAATATATTTTTCGAAGCTGAAAGCAATTTATTAGGTACACTTTCACGTTTGGTACAAACAGTTTGTTATATTATATACCTACTTCCTATTTTGTTGAATAACTTATATGGATGGTCAAGAGTTCTCAAGATACGATACCAAAAAGTTGTTCAATCAAAAGAGTTATTGCTCATTTATTATACTTAGAGCGTAGTTTCAAACTTAGATGCGGTTGTAAAATACTTACAGAAATCGGTCAGTTGCTACGCCGTAGCACTGTCGTAGCCTTATCGTAGCCGCGTAGCCGTAACAACCAACTTGATCGATGCTCTTTGGTAAGCAGCTGTCGACAGTGGCTTTGGACGATGGAGCTCTGTTAACTAAATGAATGTTCTGCCAAACGACGGTACAATGTGTACTAGGCTTATAATAAAGACTCGGTTTTCATTGCGAACATCTGGCTAACAAAAACTTTTTGTAAAGTTATGTAGGCAGAATAATGTTGTCGTGCAATATTGTGTGCTGGTATATTTTAAAATAAAGCCTACGTAAACGTACTAAAAATTCAAAATAAGGGTCTTTTTACTGTTATCGAGAAATTCTTTAATTCTACTTATTTTTGTACAAATGTATAAAAAAATATATTTAACCTAATTTTCGTTTCTTTGCTGCATGTTTAAACAGATTGTTTATACATTTATAGTCAAATATTTAGGTTAAAAAAAAGGAAACATAATTGAAAACTAAACCCCCAATAGCCTAAAAACAGTGACCTAAAATCCAGTGCTCAAATAGTGAAGTGACTATGTACAATCGAATGCTGACGATAAGTTTATCGATATATCGACGATGAAGGAATCTAGGTGAAGGGGTGCAGGATCAATGCTACAGACTCGGCAGCCCCGGAACATGCCCTGTCGACGCCAGGGCCGACTTATTTCCACCTCTAGCTGATGCAGCGATATAACTCTGTCGATGATAGTCTGCTTTGTCGCTGAACTTTCGTCGTTTCAGGTACGTTGTAGTTTGTTTAGTTGTAATGCATGAGTGTGGTTTTTATAAATATCTGATTTATTATAAACCCGGTGTTAAAATTTTATTTGAATTAATGAAATATTACCCTACGGTTATTTTTAAATCAGAACATATCACGGATTACGAAAAATTTGATATAAAGGTCTTCAATACACATTATATATTACTACTTACAAACAACTTAATAACTATAGTTACAGTAAATTAAAATACAAATAAAAATAAAACCCTACGCTTATTACAACTAACTAAAATCAAACTAAAATATGGCGTCAAAAAACTCTTCCCCATCGCTGTCAACTGGTAATGTGCATAAAAGACTGGCGGCATATAAAGCTAGGATTATTATAATCACAAGCATTGATGAGTGAAACTAAGCATTAATTTCATCAATCTACTTGCCAATGTATTATATACCGAGTAAAAACATCATCAGTCTCTGATCATAATAAATGATAGGAAAATCGGAAGCCCCGGTAAAACGACGGCAAAAGCGACTTCGACCTATCAAATGAAAATATAACGGGAACAATCGCAACAATAGCAATAACGGTGATACAGCATAACACCGAAAATGTCTTACAAAAGAGTCGAGTCACATTCAAAGCTTTGTTGCATCATCAAAATAATAGGCATGTCGTTTCACCTCTGGCGTCTGAGTTTTGTTCAAAGATAACAGTCAAGAGAGTTAAGGCCTACTTTTCACGGACGCGTAGCTTCAAAGACGCGTTTTTGTCATTATACGCTTGGTGTACGTGCGTGAAGCTTAAATACAATACTATGACCTACTGTCCACAGACGCGTAGTTTCACAGACGCGAGACGACGGCACAACGTTGCCGCTTCGTTGACAGCGTTTCATAGCTGACAGGCCTGTTGGTCTAATGGTTAGTGACCCTGACTGCTATGCCAGAGGTCGTGGGTTCGATTCCCACCCAGGACAAATGTTTGTGTGATGAGCATAATCATTTGTTCTGTGTCTGGGTGTAATTTATCTACAATATGTATGTATTTAGAAATATATAAGTATGTTTATCAGTTGTCTATACCCATAACACAAGCTCTGCTTAGCTTGGGACCAGACGGCGTTGTGTGATAGTTGTGGAATACTATATTATAATTATTTATGTAAGCTTCACGCAGGCGTACACCAAGTGTATAATGATGAAAACGCGTCTATGAAGCTACGCGTCTGTGGAATGTAGCCCTAAGCGTTTGTGGTGTTACTGAAAAAACGCTGATTTGACGCTGTTTTTACAACCTGTAAAAATAAACGATCTAAAATCCGAGTCAAAACTGGCGCACCCGAAATTATTTTTTCAGCAAAGGGTACAGGTGTACACTCGAACGAGAATCGTGTAATTGATAAATTTAAATTAAATCCGTTTACGTCGGCGCTCTCTCATTACCTATGTGTTTATTACTTGAACCGTCAAAACTTTTTCGTTTTTAGTACTTTCCGAATTGTGACGATGTTGTTTTTCATTAGTACGGGAAACCCCGAGAGGCGAAGTATTTGCGTCGTAATTTATATGCCCTTTCTTACGCAACTTCGGAAAGGGGGAAGTTTCTTGCCATTTGAATTTATGGACATAAAAATTTAGGTTTCTGAGTGTAGGCATGAAATACAGTCTGGACACAGATTTATTCGTCTTATAAATAATATTTGACGAATTAGTTCAAAATTCAGTGGCAGTGCTTGTCTCAAAATCTACTATCAGTGTCATCTGTCATTTATTTACGCTCTGTTCTTCTTGTAATCACCTTAAACAAATGTAGGTAATGTTTGCCACACATTAAATAGTAAATGTACTCACGTTTAATTTACACAATCTAAGTTTTATTTAAATTCTAGAAGAATAATATAATTTCAAGTAAATTGAACTCATAATGTAAGCAGATCAATCAAATACCCAAAAATGTCTACATATTAAGTGTGTGTGTACCCTTAGCAGGAGTATCGGCTATTGTGCTCCCGATACCTCCCTTTAGCTATACAAATACCTACCCAAATATTCAGGTATTGGCATCGTAAACGAGCCTTCTTCCTGATAGAGGCGACCCGCATTTGACCCGCATTGATAAGCACCCAAGAATTCAAGGTCAAGTGATGACTAACGATGAGGAAATAAAATGTTTTTAGGATCCTTTCAACGAAGCATTGTGAGTGAAACTCAATTATGAAATATTCGGAACAAATATTCGGAAATATTGTTTGTTTAACTTATCTTTTATTCAAAGAGGAAGTGAGGGAAAAGTGTAGTCATATAAGTATTGAAATAATGATTTTTTCTTTTTATAGAAAATATATAGCATTTTTCTAAAAAAAAACAATGGGTTTTATGAACAAAGTTTTCGTTCACAGACGAAAATTAATATGGCAGGTATAGATTTATTTTTTCGGAAATAACTAGCCCTTGATTTCTGAAGCATTTGTAGTGACTATTTTTCAAACTCTGTTCGAGCTTGAAAACCTATTTGGCACTTGAGTTTGAGAAGTACTTAATTCAAAATAAATCGGATCCTCTATAATGGATTCAGATAAAACTTCCTTCAATAAAGTCTAAGGGACCTATCTGAAAGGAAAGTTCGGTCCCGGTAAGAAAGGCAGGAAGGAACACGAGTGGGCTTTAGTCAGTAAAAGTCTGACACTATCTCCCACTCCGCCCAAGAGGGGGGTATGTCATTAGATGATTTTCAACACGAAAAAAAACCCTTAGGCTTTATTGAAGGAAGTTTTTATTTCATTATTCAATTATTCAAGTATTCCAAATATGACCACCTGTTTCCGTTACAGCCTGTATACTCACGTTTTGTGCATGCTTCATCAAGGTTCAGAACTGGTCAAAAATGTGCACCAATTTACTCAAGACTGTCAAAACATCCAAAATATGCGTTGGCATGCACTGCCATTTCACATAATTTCAGTTTTTTTTTTTTATTGGCCAACCAATAACAATTGTTGACACCGTAATATTTAAAGCACTTTTAAAATATACCATAATTTAAGATTAGTTTAATAACTTTTGATCAAACCACCCAAATATTTTTACCTTTAGAAGGTCTATGAAGAGCCGAAGCTAACTTCACTTCATGGAACGTGGTACCGTGATTATTATTGTTAAAACTCCAGTTTTTATTTGGTTTTCCAGTTTATTTTTTTTTTAAAAACGTCATTGATTTTCTAACTAATTGTATTTAGATCTTTATTCAAACATTAATGACGATCATAAGGAGCTTATCCTTAATATGAAACGTAATGTAGTGAAAAACAGGTGAATTGGCAAAGAAAACAGAGATAAAAGATTAATCATTTAGAATGGATTTCCTAAGGCAGTAGACTTGATTTTGTGGAACATTTCTTACCGAAAGAATATATCCCCACACAGTCGAGACATTGTGATGAATGGATGTTTGCTCAAGGTGAACAATTTATTAGATCTATGATCATACCTCGAGAGAATCTCAAATATTTCTAAAAGAAATATCTCAACGTCCGGAGAACAGAATTAATATTCTTTTTATAATATTAAAACGATACTGTCATGAGATTGCTATCGGAAATAAATGGTTCATTATTCACATTATTTCAATTTGCAAAATTTGTCGATGTGTCACATTTTATAAAATTTTCCATTTGTTTTATTAATAACATTTTTCGCTCGTTGCCGGATGAATTTATATGAAAGGTATGTATGTAGATTCCAAATCATTTTGTTTTACCTCCCATCGCTTACAACGCTATTTACTGTAGTAATACAATCACCGAGTTTTGAAAACCGAGCGGGATGTTTAAATAGCAAGAAAAAAAAAAAAAACATATATCAATGTTCGCTGTTAAAACAAAACGTGTTCGTTACGTCTCTTTTAAAAAATAAAGCTCTTCAGGCGTTGTGTGTTTTCATGTTAAATATTTCACATAAAAAATACAACAAAAGAAAACCAACATTGATGTTTTCGACCTTCAGTTGCCCACTGCAGCATAGAGTAAATATTTGATGGTAACAACGCCAGTTGTAAAAAATAAGGAACGTTTTTATTTGGGCATCATCGCGTGCTGTTCATGTCCAACCCATTTCTAAATTACTGGTCGACATGCGTGTAGCTACCCTATCTTGAATATTTGAAGACAAACACTATGTTTAGAGTAGGGCCATGACAAAGTTTTTAACTTAGTTATGGCTGAATAGTCACGTTTATTTCACACAACAGTATGAGTAGAACTCCAAGTTTCACTAACCAATCTTTTTCTGTACAAAGTATCTATGTGTCTTTAAATTGCCTTAAAACGAAAAAGCCATTTGATCCACTCGAAACCTTCGTTCATTTCCATCAGTTAGGAGTAAAGCCTGGCAGCGTAGGTTCGTTGAAATTTTCCAGATATTTTGTTCCATCTTGGTTTGGGTTTTACGCTTCATCGCTTTTAAAGCGCCTCAAAGGGAAACTCGAGAAAATCATGAAAAGGGATTCACGACTCCTCGGAAACAACCTAACGATCTTGGTTTTGCTTTAACTTGCCCTCACTTAAACGGTCCTGGGCTTACTACGTTTTTTTTTTTTTTTGCGAAGGATTTGAGTAAATTACTGCATAAAAACTTTACGATTGACTGTGAATAGAATAAGTTTTAGCAAACTCAGGTATAAAATAAAACCATACTCTAACAAATCATTTAAAAGACATTCAACATCGAATTCAATTACACGACTCTCTTGCTTATTAAGATCCTCATCTTCAGTAGCACACTTACTTGTTCTTTGGTCTTTAATATTACTTCTTCATCCAAGCAGAAACACATGTCTCTCTCAATGTCTTAGAAAACAAAACCTTACAAAATTACACCAATTTTGCTTAATAAGACTCAGCGTGGAAAACGTCTGTCCGCCTGTACAAACATCCATTTAATTAAGCAGGAAGTTCCGAGGACACCCGTTCCCAAGTTTGTTTTTGACGACGAATCCCCTGTGTTAGCCCGTGTAAAGACCAATGACAAACAGCTGTATTGCGTGCTTGTATGTAGAGAGTTTAAAAAATTAAAACATTCATGTAATGACGTCATTAATTCCGCGGGCATAACTGAAAACAAAATTCGCGCTCAATAAATGTTTTATACTGAATGACTTTATTCGAAAGTCAAAGGTTTTATTAACTGAGTACTCAGAGATGAAATATGCGGTCTTCATTCAGGTTTCGCTTGGTCCCGAAATTCCAGAGATACTTTAGTGAAAGGCATCATAAGCAATACGTCATTCATTTTGTTAAGAAATGATAAATTGCCGCCGCGGCCGTCAGGAGAAGAGCTCAAAATTGCGTGCTAACAGTTTGCGGTGACATCATTTTTCTAGTTCATTTCGCTGAGACTAATTTATTAAAAATGAGTGCAAGACGAGTTATTTTCAACTTGGAGGAAATATCAGCGCTAATTTGTTTTCAAGTACCCCGGAGCAATTTAAATGTAGTCTAGTGGACAGCGTAAATTGCAACGTTTTTATTAACAAAGTAGATTGGACATTATAATAACATTCTTTTATTAAAATAGCTTTGAAAGTGCGATCTATCTCTTCAACAAAGACGCTTGCAGTCAAGAAAATAAAAATAAAGCAAGGAATACCCAACGGTAATTTCTGATAGCAATTAAAAGACAATCTCTGTATCTGACCTATTTTGTTCAAGCTGCACAATTAAAAGTAATTTAACCAAAATTATACTGTACACTGTTAATTGTACACTGGACCCTACCCTCTATTGTCATCTCTCTCTATCGCTCAATGGTTTGCTGGAAGAAAACTCAACTTTGAGTTAAGCTCGCCTATGTATATATACTTTTACTTTGTCACGTCTATGTTGTTGCACACTTTGTAATTCTCTCTGCTATGGAAATTAACCTAATCTTTATATATACTCGTAATATTTCATTGATAGTCGCGCGCGCAACCAGTAGCTCACGTGATGGCAAGCGGTGATGCTGTAGACGATGGTGTTCTCTTACCTAGAAGTAAACTATTCACTCTTGACTTGAAATCCCCAGGTTGTAGCTATCAAAAAACTCAGATTCCGGCAGCAAAATTCTACTCTTAAACTGTCCGCACCATGAATATGTTCCGAAAACATTATATGCTTATGGATGTCATGCCTATCAAATACCGGTGGTGGCGCATTGCCGTACGTCTGGTGGCACAAGTCCTTTTGGTTTGACGGAATTAAGTCACACTCCCCGAAACGCAATCGGCAGAAAATTTACAGGCTAGCAATTCGGCCTCAATGCTCAATACTTAGGATCTTTCACTCGACGATCGGGCAAAAGACCTTGGCTCGTTTTTCAATTAATATTTTTTTGATTTTCTGGGTGCAAAATGTCGTCATGTTTTCTTTCGGTGATCCATTTTCGACTACTCGGCCGTTGATATAATACATGAAGTTTTAATAAAAGGTCAGCTTTTTATTTTAGCTTTTTATAGTGTAATTAACTTCCTCTTTAACATAAATTAACGTTTGGGTACTCGGCACCAAATTGACGAATAAATGTGTAAAATAACATTTTGTAGGTTCTGTATGAGTGAACTTGATGAATATTTATTAGTCTTAATGACGAATCTACTTTATTAAAAGATAATTGACTTAGTCATTTATGTAACAGTTCTTAATAACTTCCTTACCTACTTCCGTTTTCTATGTTACAAAATTTTAACTGTTGGCTATGGATTGCCATATTGTATTGGAGTCCAAAAACTTATATTGTAGTAGTTACGTAGTTACTGACAACGTATATGTTAACACTTATATGGACCTCATCAGATGGCTTAAATTCATCTAAAGGGCAATAGAAAGGACTATGCTCAGAATTTATTTGCGAGATCGTATCAGAAATGAAGACATCCGCCGGAGAACTAAAGTTACCAACATAGCCCAAAGACACACATCACTCGCAGAGCAGATGGTAAATGGCGGATAAAAGGTTCTGGACCACGTACCAAAAGACGCAGCGTTGGAAGGCCTCTCACAAGGTGGGCCGATGACCTGGTGAGGTTCGTGGGAATCCAATGGATGTGAGATGCACAAGACAGGTGGTTATGCCAACACTTACGCAGAGGCTGAGGAGGCCTGTGGGGGTGGTCGTCTTAACGTATATGAAATAAAACTAGTGCTGTTATTTGTGACGTCGATTGAGAATATAAATAAATCGTCAATTATAACGCAGCTTGTACATAATATAATAGATATACCCAGTCTATTGTGGAATTTTATAAATAATTCGCCTTTGTTGTAAAACTGTTAACTATTTTAATGGTCTGGTACCACAGAATACAAATGGTAACACTTCGTCAATGCTGTAATCTAAAAAAAAATCTTATTTCTTCATAATAAAACAAGAGTCACAAGTTTTTTTTTTTTATTGATAAAAACTAGTGCTTGACTGCGATCCCACCCGATAGCAAGTAGTGATGCAATCTCTAATAGTGAGGCACACTAGTTTATTATGAGCCTATTCACTCTAGCCTTGAAGACACCCAAATTATAATCAGACGGTAAGACCGCAGCAGGCAAACTGTTCCAGTCTTTCGACGTACGCGTTATAAACGATGAGGCAAAACGCTTAGTCCGGACCGTAGAGGTTTCAACAACGTAAGGGTACGAATGCCGTACGTCGGGTTGTCCGATGGTAGAATTGAGATGGCGGAATCAATTCATGCAATTAACAACGCTGGCCGCGCCGGCTGCGGCGCCCTGCAGTGCGCCCGTGCACTCGCGTTCCTCCGTTTGTCTATGATTTTGACAAATGATTTTAGAGTAAGTCGTCGGGCGTCTGGTATCTGGTTCATTATTTATTGCATTTTTTCTTATATTTTCTTATATCTAACACACATCTATTCTAACACGTATTAACATAAATTCACCCTATTTACAAATGTTATATATTTATTATTAACCTGAACCTCCGTGAATGTGACCGTGGCATCACCGCGGGCCCTAACAGAATACCAGCGCTGCGTTATTTATTTTTTTAAATATCGCAGCATATGCTGAGTTAGGCGCCCTTTTGGCCTTGCACAGATTTTAAAGTTTTTTTTATTTTTATTTTATTATCGAATTCTGCTGTATGTGTGAGGTACAAATAAAAGTTTTTCTTTCTTTCTTTCTTTCTTTCAATTCCTGCGCACACTTTCCATAATGCAAAGTATAAATAATTACTCTGAAAATAAATGAAATAATAAAATTGGTTGTAATTGAGCGTTTTGTTCATATTGCGCCAAATCCTTGAATTTACCTTCAAAAGAGGCAGAAAATAACCTGGAAAAAATCACCTCTAAAGACAAATCAGTAGAAAGAAAATTAGAATCTGTGCTTGTTTAACCTCGGAAGCAATCTGGCGTACACACAGCGATAATAGATGTAATGCCTTATCCGCTTACGACAACATTTCTGTGACGCTATACACAAACGTTGCTTGATGAAAAATATCTTTGAAGCTGTTAGAGATTCCTATAGCCTCAATGTTTCCATATACTTTTTTCAATTTGCACTTCAGTTTCAAATAAAAAGTAAAATTATGCAAATATCGGATAAGAACGTACTATCAAGATTAATAGCAGATACCTATCAACTAATTCAGGGCATCTATTTTAGTTCATGGTTTAAAAGTCACCTCAAAGAAATAAAAGCCTAAGCTGATATCACTACCGACATTGGTAGCAAAAACTGTTTTCACTGGTTCGTTTATTTTATTTATAACAATATATAATACATCCTGGGCCCTATTCAAAGTTGGTTAGTTGTACAAAAAAGAAATTAAAAAGTCAGAGTTAGAGATAAGTTAGCTTTACATTTCTCTTGATAGTTTTAAACCGGTTTCATATACAAATATAAATATATTGTGTTTTTGTATAAGCTGTGTTACTTTTTGGTGAACAATAAAGCTTATTCTATTCTGTTCTAAATATTCTAATAAAGGTCAAGATTAATACGTATATATCCCGGCTTTTTAAACTAAAACACTAACTTTTTTTTATCACATAAAACTGAAAAAAAATAATGCCGGAATATTTTTTACCCCTTAAATAGCACACGTCATGAAATCACCAAAGTTATTTTATTATTTTGGCAAATATCACTCCGACCTCGCGCATCTCCCAAGAATAGTTACTAAAAAATGTATGAAAATTTTAATTTCGTGGGCGTCCTTAGTGCTTTCGCCTTAAGTCTTCAACTCTCAGCTTGTTTGCTGTTGACTCTCAGAGGCTCATTACCTGCTTCATTAAAGCAAGTGTGGCTCTTGAAAAAGCGGTAACCGGCTTTCCCAAAGACGCTTGAAGGGTAGATGTAAGAGTTTTGAGTACCTTTTGTGACTCCAAGTTGTTTATTAATAAACAATTGAAGTGTATTGTTCAAGTTTTCAATGTCTTCTAGGCTTCACTGTAATTAGTTTTCGGAATTGTATTCAAGGTTGAAGTTAATTAATGTTGGGTTGATATTGGTTTTTCGTAAGTAACTGGTTTGCATTTTTGATTTGAATAATTTTTGCCGGAGCATTTTTGAGTTTGTCGTTTAATGTAATAAACAGAATGCTTAATTGTAAATAGTTTATTAACTCATTCAAGTCCATACTTAATTCATAATAATTTTTGATTGCCTGATTACAATATGCAATGCATTTTGCACTTACAAATGCAATGGTTCAAACCTTCTTTTATTTTTTTATTATTTATCTACATTATGCTCACGTCATAGAATCGACAAGAAACATGAAACCATTTTATGTAACCCATAATATCATTTAAAAGAGTGCCTATGAAGTTTCTTTCACGTTTTTCTCCATAAAAATCTAGAACGAACCATTACGTCGTACGTGCAACTAGTTTCACTTTTTTTAACTGAGCGACATTATGACAGTTCAAAAGTGCCTGTAAATGGTCTATTTGAAAAAAAAAAATATTTCTGAATTCATCGTTCACGAGTCAACTAGAACAAAGAAAACAATCCACAATGTTCTTTCTTTTATCCAGCAATTTGTTTTTAATTTATCTTCGGGGTTTCATTATGCTAAAACTGCTCAGTGTCATAGCTATAAAATTGCAAATATTTTTTTTGTTGTCATATCAAAGTGTGATTAGATCTAGTTTGCAAATGAAATAATACTTAGAGTGGCTATAAATTGTCCCTCTCTTTGCGTATTTAAAGCAGTTATTTGCATAAAATTATTCCAAGTAAGGCATTAACCGATTTGTGTAAACTGACAACCATGCTGTGAAGTTTATTACAAGTCGTTTACGAGCAGGCTCAAGACTGCCATTTATTTTGATGGGGGCGCTTGTGTCAATACTGCTTTAGACGTTATAACTGTATCACTCAATTCCTTTTATGGTGTTCTTTTATAATTTCTAAAGCTAAATTTAAAAATTCATTATAACTTTCATGTTACCTTTGTATATAGAAGGCAAAGTCTTGACTCACTCATTGACTGATCAACGCTTAAAGTCTTGAACCTAGAATGCTGAAATGTTGCACATAGTTACATTTTACGATCTATTATACGATATATTGAAATTCAATCCCATGATATGGGGGCCCATACTCTGTATGGAGAAACATATTTTTACGCAGGCGAAGTCACTGGCACTACGCTGAAACTAGTATGATAATTTAGAAGCAAAAAAGCATCCTTTTAAGATTTCTTCACAATGTAGGAAAAAAAAACAAATAAATATAGAAACTTTTAAGATTCTTGCAACAAGTTGAGATTGGTTCGACAACATCAATATTAGTATATACGCCATCAAACTCCATAAAGAGAAATAAGTAAATAAAAAGCTTCTTTTGTACGACACAGTTGTTAGAAGTAATATTATATTGAAAGTCAAAAGTGATATCATTAGGAAAATGTCGTGTTTGCACGCAAATCAAACTTCTCTTCATTACCCATTCAAAAGGATTATCTTTATTCCGTGAAGCTCATAAATTTTTGACAATATGCTTGTTCGTATACATGAAGGTAACAGTAGTAAGGTTGTTCTCATAACATCATTATGACTGCCATAATGAATGCGCGTTTGACTCTGCATAATGTAAATGTGCACAAACAAACTGAAATATTTTCACCCCAAACCTCATAAAAGGGTGTAGGATATCCGTTATGTTGAGTAAGCAAATATGATAGGTGCTGTATTTGTTTATAGTTCAGGAGTAAAATAGACATCTAAATTCTTCGTGTGCTCTTTTAATAAACATTTTATAGTTGACTACGCAGACGTATGTTCATCTATCACTTTCGATTAAGTTTAATGCGAGGACCAGAGTATAACATAAAACGGGAAAAAAGAACAAAGTGAACGACGCAAACAAAGGTACATTTTATCCACACCTTGTTGTTTTTCATTGCGGACGTCGCAGAGTGTGTTTCGCCCCCGAATTGTTTATTTGTTCAGAAAGGCAGAAAAGTGTTATTTACTAGCATCTCCTACCATAGAGTTATGGCGCTTGTTTTCAAATCGCTTCCCTTCGTCGTAACGACTTTGCGAGCAAACATTTTTATCTTCCCATCCAATATTTCAGGCTGAACCGTCCTACTTCAAGACGTTAAATTGAAGTTTCATGCGCAATAAAAATGATGAAAAATCTTATTCGCTATTAATTTCCTGCATGTTACAAATTAAGTCTACATTTTGAAGGAAAGTAAAAGCAATAAGATACTCGAGATAATGAGAAAAGTGAAATTTACAATGTTGTAAAACTTGAAGCTCATCAAACGTTTCGTCACGGTTGGTCAATATTGTCAAAGTCGTAATCGAGTTTGAATTTTTAGTAGGCCATGAAAGATGGAGTCGTTAAAAAGATAAATTAAACTTTACCAACTGTTTTAAAGGCTTTGATTGTTACACATTTACGCAATTCAGTTGATAAGAGTAAAATAAAATACAAATCAGTAGCTATGTACTTTGAAACAAAGCGAGTTATATCCCACCAGCCAAAGGGAAGGGAAAATAAACACAGACTAATACTTTCACTCGCCGGAAATAAGATAACAACAGCGAACACACCGCGCTTGTCAAAGGACAAACATACTGAAGCATAGCGACAATAGCTAGCTGTTAGAAGTTCTCTCGAAGTAATTTCTGTAATGCATTTGCAGAACTTATTGAACGAAAAGACCGTTTCAAATTTAATACTAATTAGGTTCCTCAAGTAAACACACTAAAACAAACACTTATTAAACACATTTTAGGGTCAATGACAGTTTGATCTGATATCAGAATATGCTTTAATCCAGTCTAAGTCAACTCAACAATCTAGTGGTTATACATTTTGTCAGACAAAACCAATAAAGATAGTACTCAAGTGACACGTTTATATAACATTAACCTATATCAGAAGATCTTTGTCAAGACGGGTCCGTGTAAACAATTTCTACCCTTTCTCAACTGACGGCGATATAGGCAAGATAGACCATATCTACATATCAGGGCACGAGCAAATTTTCTCTAGATGGATATCCCGGACCTTATTTTCGTCACTACCCATATCTTTCTGGATAAATAACAGGACTTTGTCCCCAAATATGTCTTTGCTATGAAATTATTGCTTTGTTTTCGTCTGTATGCCGCCAGTCATTGTGCCCTTTCCGTTGTCTAAATTAACTGCCTTTTTCGTTTTGCTAAAGTGTCTATGCGGAATAATAAATATAATATCCGAAATCGCATTTATAAGATCTTAAGGAAGTGATTACGTATTTGCTTTGGCTTTGGTGGTATTCAGAATTGGAGTTTCAAGTTTGACAGTGTGGGTTAGTATTTGATTTTGTTAACATTTCACTGGCTTTCAAATCATAAATTTCATTTTCTGCTATAATGTCATCAACTAGTTTAAAATCTTTTTGGGCCGTACTTAACCTGAGAGAAAGCCGCGTTCTGAGTTGTTTTGAACGCTTGTTTTTACAGCCTACAAGATAAATCTTAACGACACTTTTTGAGCAAACTTCAACGCTTATTTGCGCATAAACACAAAACTTTTCGACTAACATTTATCTTTGGAAAGGATGGTTAATCCTTACCATAAATTATTTTGGAGGAGAAACTTTTTGCTCATCATTCTTTCAGGTTAGAGCAACATTTTAAGTGGGTTTAATTAAGACATTGAAAAATATTTATTTCTGTATAATTTTGGTTTTAACCAAAATTTTTGGCTAATTTCAATAAATACAAAGTATATTTGACATTGCACAATGTAGGTAATATTAGTTTTTTTTTCCACTATTCTATTTAAGGCCATTTTTTTTTTGTTATTTAACATTCGTTGCAATGTTGCTTTAAATATAGTTTCTTGAACTATAACTACTGTATTAACTTCAAAAGTTGTATTCTAAAATTACAGTAAGGATTGAAAAATTACTAAATGGATTAAGAATGAATAACCTCTAAAGACAGATCCTAAATTTTGCAGTGATCATCATGATTTCCCATGTGTCGCCACAACGGCCAGTCCCGTGCATTTTGCATCCATCATATTCCCACAAACCTCACTCGCAAAAAGCAGTTTTTTTTAAACTTTAATAATGAGATATCTGATAAAGTATCTGAAAGTTTAATGAATACACAACATAAGGGCATAAATTGGGTACCTAGATGGTACAATGCCTGAATCTACACTAATATTATTATGAATATTATATAGAGGTCCAGTTTGTTTATTTGTTTATTGGATGTAATTTTTAAAAGTGCTAGTGCGATAGCAAAAATTTTTTCACCTATAGAAAGCTGTTTTGTTCCTGAGTGACATAGGCTATAATTATTTTATGTAGGTGTGCGTGGGAAACTGTGAGCAAAAGCTATTAATATATATAATTTTGAAAAAAAAAAACGGAAAACGTTAATTTTCGTTGGATATAAATTTAAGTATACCTCAATTAAAAGTTGTATATATTCGATATGGCCAGGCCACCCTATAGTTACTGGTTTAAGTATCAGCAAATAGTTTCTGAGGCCAGCAAAGAGCCCATGTGGGGTATGAGGTTACAGCGGAAGTTTTTCAATTACAAAGTTTGGTATGTTATGTGAGATTACGCAAGTTATTGTTTTGAATTATTTTTGAATGAAACATTATGCTTTTCAGTAACTCAGCTTCGTCAGCATTGAGTAGGATATTGAATTATGTGTATAACAGATTTAGGTACATTCATTTATTATAATATAAACATTGAAATTCTTTTTTTATACTTAATTAAGTAAAAATGATGTTAATGTTACCTAATGATTTTTTGGTCGAAATAAATTATGACTATTTAACTCAATGTATGTCACTATTGTTATGTATTTTAAATTACTTATAAAATATTTAAAAACTCTGAACTGTTTTTTTATTATTATTGATAGGCTCGCGTTTGACCACTATCTCACCTAATGGTAAGTGATGATGTGGCCGACGATGGAGCACGCTTGCCTAGAAGTAACCTATTCACTCTTGACTTAAAGACCCTTAGGTTGTAGCTATCAGGAAACACAGACTCCGGCAGGGAATTCCACTCTACTAGCTGTACGCATAATGAATTAAATTATGACCGACCGATGAGCTCACCAGATCATTAGTCCACCTTGTGAGAGGCCTTCTATCTTCCGGTGTTCGGTCGCAGGACCAGAATCTTTCGGCCCCATTGCCCATCTGTTCTACGAGCAATGTGAATCAAACCAAATAAATAAACGTAATTTATCGAAGATAAGTAAATAACTACTAAAGCCTTTTCGAAGGTTGAGCTAATCAGAGTTTCGTCTACGTTTTCCCACAAACCGTTGATTGATTCAACCACTGCGGCCAACCATGTTGTTTGTGATCGTTAAGCCTAAATTAGGTGTCTTTATTCTTTTCTTTCTTCTGTATTTTCATTTGTAATCAACCATCTTAAGCAAATACTGATTTATTTGTTATTGTCTGTTTATGAGTTTTCAATTGCATAAAGATGATTTTCTGTTCATTATTTTTTTTTACTAGCCGTTACTGTCCCACTGCTGGGAAAAGGCCCAGCCAAGTTCTTCCAAACTTTCTTCTTCGGCGCCGTCCCTAACCAGTCCCCGCGGTACATTATTTTTAAATTTAATAATTTACCTGTATTTTTTTTTAGCAAAGTATTTTTTAATTTTTTTCTTCTTCAAGTGAAAATAAAATAAATACTCACATTAGTCAATATTTTAAACATACCTATTCAAAACTACCATAGGTACGTACTTGAAGCTAAAAAAAAAACTTATTCTTTTAAAAATAAATTGTTTTGTCTGTCTTTCAATAATAGTAATTAAAAGAAGTTTCGCAGCAGTAGTAAAACCATTTCTCTAAGCAGTGAGAAAATTAGAAGCTACAATACCCTATCACATTATTCGAAGGCAACTCCAACGAGACTTTAGTGTCGAATTCAAATTCATTCTTCTTGTAAATGGCTGAAGGCTTTTGAATATTCAAGTGCACACTCCTCGAACTTAGTTTTGTTTCTTTGGTATCATAATCGAGTTCGAAAACCTATTTTAATTTTATATTGGCACACTGTCTTAAAAAAGAATTTTAACAATGAATTGGAATTAACAATTGAGTACTTTGCAACCTCTTAATGGAAGGTGCTTATAATTTTTTCCAATGTAATTTTGTTAGACAATTTTAAAGGTTTTTTAAATAATAATAATTTAAATTAGAGAAGGGGGCAAGTTGACAAATGGTGTCAACTACTATTACGATTTTCTGGTAATATTTCTGTTGTTAGCATATTTCAAATCTGAAATATATACTTGATTGACAGTTAAAACCTTTGCTAGCATCTGTAACATGTAACGAATAAGAATTGGTGTGTTTTAAATCTATGGATCGATTTACCATCAGTTAAAACCTATGTTCATGCAAAACAGTTGGAATTTTTGATTTTTTCAGATAACACCTTTGTCCACTTAACTCTTTAATTCTGTTTATAGACTGAAGTTAGGGAATTGAATTAATAATGAGAATTCAATTAAATTTTTTAAGCTATACTTTATACTTTAATATTCTTAAACTTATAAAAACCAAAGAAATATGTAATGATGTGATGTGTAACTGATATTTATTTTGTAAATTGTTTTTATAACACTTTTCCATATCAACAATATGTATGCATGTTTAATACTTCTTCAGTAATATAGAATAACGTATAGGTAGGGATAATAAATTAAAAATACTAATTCCCCGCAGGTAAATCCTGTGGCAAAAGCCGGTAATACATAATTATTTACGTTGTGTATCTGAGACGTGTTCAAACTTTTTTAATAACATGATTTTGTTTGGTAACTCAGCCACAAACCGAACTTGTTTCCAGTACGATGTAAACTAAATTAATCACCCATACACCTTTAAATACAGCAGCCAGCGAATCGAAAAATAACACGTCGTCTTATCTTCACCCATTGGTCCGCAAAACGGACGCTACCTAAGCTTAGTCTGTGAACGAAAATAAGGCACTTAATATCCCAATTTGGCACAATCCTTATTTCACGCAAGATCTATTATCAGGTTGGAATGTAGCTATAAGAGGTTGTGAGCGAATTGACCCCCTGGATTTCCCGTAGAAGGACCAGATAAAATCGGCCTACACCCAAACTTTTTTTTTTATGGCTGCCCATTTGTTAAGGTTCAACTGATTCACGTTTTGGCTGAAACCCCCTTATTGAGCAACTAACATTTTTTAAACTTTATTGAGCAATTTGCAATTGTCACAGTCGCGAAGACGATCAGAGAAATGGAGACAAGAAGTTCTTAATTCTGGTGATTTCTTTTCTTTCCAAGTTTTTTAATAAATCTTTAACAAAAAAAAAAAAACTGCCAGGCTTAAATGGAATTAGATGGGTCACGTCAGTTGCATGCACATTGACTACTGGGTCTTCGTGTTTACAAAGTGGATGCCTGAGGATGGAGGATACCACCGGAGCCGACCTAAAAGAGTTGGCAATATAACCTGGACTGCAAACATAATGGTTGTTTTGAGGTGGCTCGAGAAAACTATAACAAGAATTAGGAGAAAGCCTTGTTACAACCGTGGGAAAGTAAGAATTAATATTATAAAAGCGAAAATTTGTACGTGTGTGTATATTTGTTATTCTTTCACGCAAGAACAGTTAAACGAATTTAAAAGAAATTTAACACACGGGTAGACCATGATTTAAAGATGCAAAGCATTTTATTTCAAATAAAAACAACTCTACGGCCATTCTTTTCAATCGTATTATGTAATTACAATATCTCTGTTTTTATCCCAGAAGTAAACATTTGGGACAATTTTTTAATTTCTTGTGGGTGAGGCCGCTTTAAGCAACTAGTTAAAAAGAAACCCCTAATTCCAAGCAAAATCAGCTTTTATAGCTCGTTGTAGGGACGAGCTATAGAATTGCCATTTTAAAGCACCACCCACGTGCATATTTTGCTTATAATAAGCAACCCAAATTATTAGGGAGGTTCTAAATAAATCAGCGGCAGCGAGTCTTCTCGAGCGAGCCAACGTTTTTACCTCATAACAGAATTACTAAAGTATGGCCATTAAAACGATTTAATTTGCTAACTCAGTGCTTGCGAGAAACAATGAATAAATTAAATAATGAAACGTTGTGGGATCACAACATTATAGGCAAGGGAATAAACGAACAAACAGTAGCAAAGTTTTGATTATCAGCTATTAATTTGTGCATGAATATTTTGGGTCGACAACATGTGTTTTGTTTTATTCAAGTTAATTTTGTTGTATTAATCAGAGCAACGCAGATAAACTGGTATTATTTTAGACCGGTATTATAGTTACTCAATTATTTAGTAATTCAATTAGTATTGCATTAGTAATATTAAAGCCAGTGTTTTCAGCTAAATAGTTAAACTATTGAAAGTTTGAACACTTCTCGAATATTCAACGTAAATATGAATAAAAAACTTTCTGTCAGTGGCTTTACCAGAGTCAAAATTATAGTCTCCTAGCTTTTGCCCGCAACTTTGCCCGCGTACATGGAATATAATCTATGTCACTTAAGAATAAAGCTGCTTTCTTTTGGTGACAAAAATTTGCGATTGGACCAGGACTTGTAGAGATTAAATCCTACAAACAAAAAAAATCGAACTTGTTCTTCATGATAATAGTGTATAGTGGACATATTATTTGGTATAAGCTAATATACCTGTAATATTTTATCAAAATCTGATCAATCATTGCCATTGAAAAGTTATAAGCTTGTTATATCAGCAAAAATACATAGTCACCGGGCCATCCAGACGACTGAGGGGTTGTTTTGCACTTACTTTACACTTCCCGTTATGACCTGCCGTGACCGTTGTTGTACCTACTTAATGATAATGGTGTTCAACTTATGACCTTTTCACATATTTTTAGGAGAAAAATATAACATGGTTTAAAAACTATTGGAATCCATTCAGTTACTTTTAAACAGTTAAACTAAAAATTATGTATATAAGACTGGCATACAAAATGTTTATTGTTCATTGTAAACGTTTGTGGCTCAAATTGTATGTGAAATAGCTAAACTTTTTTTTACGTTTCACAAGATATTTTATGTACCCAGCGGAGACCACATATTGTATTACTTTTTTGCCGGTTTTTATTTGCTTTGTTTGTTAGCTGAATCCCAAGCGAGTGTCGAGCTAAAATTTTTGGAAGTTTGTATGCTTTTTTCGATTTTGTACCAGTTTTGTAATACAATCATAGTTTTGTGTTGATTTTTGCGTTGTTGTTGGGTTCGTACTGAATTCCATGCAATTTCACATAACATTTTGTTAGACTGTGAAATGTTTACCTAGCTAGGGACAATTTTTATTATTAACGTGTCTGAAGTAATAACGACCCAACATTTATTAACGCTGAACAAACACTTTTTTTTTAAATGAAACCTATTTTCTAATGTCAACATTTACCAGCACTTGAATCTGATTTGCAATTTGTTACTTTGCTAACAAATAATCTGATAAGAAACATACTTTATGGAAAAAGTGGGAAGAAGAATTTGTTCAACTAATGCCGTTGTTCTGGAGGGGGCTGGGTATCGCCACAATAAATTACAAGAAAGATTCCGCAAAAGAGATAAAAAGACCTGAATTCCGCGACAAATCTTTCTCTAATTGCTTGGACAATTTACGATCAATAAGTACTTATTGATCTTGTTTCAAAACGTTTTTTTTTTTTCATTAATAAACTAGCTTCTACCAGTGGTTTCACTACCGTGATCCGTCTAAAGTTATCCCAAGAAAACATATTTGTTTATTTAATTTTAAATTTTAATTTAAAAAAATAAAAAAGTAGTCTATATTCTGTTCTAGGACATGATCTAAACGTATATCGTCAAATTTATTTCGCCTTTAAATCATGAAAAAGCTACAGACAAATTAACAAAGTTACTTTCGCATTTGTTATTTACATACTTATAAATACTCTTTGTAGTTATTTATAAGTTATAATATTAAAAAAAAACTACAGTTGAAATCCCATTTCCAAATTAATTCTTCTTTTTCTGATGCTTCAAGTCATCGGATGCCTAGTGAAAAAAGTAATTTACAATTTTGTAACTTTCTACTGATCATATTCCTCCGCCAATTTACAGATATCTCTTCAATTTTTGCACGTGAAATAAGAAAACAAGAGTTGTGTGTTGTGAAATATTTTTGGTATATTACTACAACTATCAAAAAAATGCAATATTGCTGATAACTTTATACTTGTCAAAATAGTCTATTAAGCATGAATGACCGTACCTTCCAGACAATACTAACTGATTCTATCTTTAGAAACAGGACGATAGACGTGACCATTCATTTCTAAGCCATTGTCTTCCAAGGTGCTTCCTCATAATCCGATTAACCCTTCACAAACGCAGACTGGTTTAACTGCTATCTTGGAGTCCTGTGTCCATCTGGCAAAACCAACTCACTAACAATGTCATTGTCTACAGCTTCGTAGGCTTAACTTGTGAAGCACTAACAGTTATCGGTCCATAGACAGACATTTTCATTATAGCCAGTGATTTCTATGTCATTGTCTTCTAGACAATAATCCCTTTTCTCGAATATTGTAATGTTAAATTGCTATCTTTTGGTTGCTAATCTACTTGTAAGAATAGCTATCATCATCACCATTTCAGCTAAAAGATAAATAATGATGAATGTTGAGCTAGACTTAGGCCTCCTACTCTTAGTGTCACCACAATGACAAGTTCTATGCTTTTTGCTTCCATTGAGTTCCCGTTATCTATCACTAGGTCATTCGTTCATCTTGTGGGAGGCCTTCCGATGCCTCTAAAAACCATTTGCCATCCGGATTTTTAGGGATATGCGGAAGGGGGTGTAGTCTCACAACGCTATTGTTGTGAGATTTTACACCCAACCAATTCTATGGGCCATTTCAGTTTGTTAGAGTTGTGCTGGCCAACTGCGACTGAGTTGGAGTTATACCCAGTCTTGCATACCTCTATTGAATAGGGAGGATCCTCGACTAGACGGGTTTTGTACTTGACTTGGGTAAGTGTCCGATATGATGTGGGAATATTGTATATGTTCTGATTGAGCAAAGACCTCTGATACTGCGATACAGAGTATTTATTGACTTTTTAGTTCTTATATGGCGATGTAGAGGCTTATTTTCGTGAATAGGATACACTCAATATTTCGTTATGCTGGTGTTTGCCTCAATTCTTTTTCGCCATCTTCTTAATAATTTGTAAACTACTCTAACAGAAATCAGTTTCTACGACCGTATCAGTCTACACACTTACACACATTGATTTCTTTACCTTTCTAAATAATTTAGCTCGGCAGTTCAGAGTGATGAGTCTAGAGGATTACCTTATTTATATTGCACAGCATTAACACTTACGTAGCCGTACTAAATATTAGTAATTCATTGGGAGACAACCTGTTGTTTCGTTTGCCTCTGTTTTTGTTCGCTGTGGATTCGTGGGTTCCAACGTCATTTATAATGAAGACGTGATCGGAGAGGTTTTCATAGTTTTCTCAACTGAAATAAAGGCCAATGAAAAAGGGAGTTACTTTAGAGTGCTTTTATATTCCTACGTGAAAGTACAATTATTACACCTACTCACGTACTAACGTGGGCAGGTGTAATTATTTTTAGTACTTTTCCGTAAAAAGAAACTTGTAAAGAGCTTTTAAAACATGCTATGTAATACTATCACCATTTAGGCACATCACCTTTGGCAGCAGTCTGGTAAAAATGGTTGATGCCCTACGGATGTTCTCTTTTTTTTATATTATATTCAAGATTATTATTGTAGCCTTATATTTTAATATATTGCACTTGTTTATTACTAAATAGGTATGAAAAAACAAATAGGTAGCCTCTGAACCTCAAGGTGCCAAACTAAAATTCTTATTTCCTTTTCTGAATTTACGTAGGTACTTAGGTGACAAAAAAGTGTCCATGACATATTGTAACACATTTTGCCCTTGATGTGTAACGGTATGGATTACCAGTGTCAGTAAACTTTTGTCTGCCACTTTGATTTAAAGTCAATAGTATAACTTGTTGAAATTCACGTTAATAACAATAGCCTTTGTATAAAGTTGCAATATTGATTTCTATGAAGCTTCTACCATGGGGACTGGGTCAGCCATAACGAGAGAGCTTTTTTTGTTAGGTTTTTTTTTTGTTGGGGAAAATCATCCAATGACAACCCCTGCTCTTAGGCGAAGCAGGAGATAGTGTCAGACTCTTACTGACTAAAAAAACCCACCCCGTTCCTTCAAGCCTTTATACCGCGGCTCGAGTTCCTTTTCGGATAACCCTGGCCTCAGTAGGCTTCGACCCGGCTGGGCCCCTGCTGTTGTTGACAACTCCTTTTTTTTGTAAGGTGGGAAATAATCCAATAATTTCTCCCACTGGCGAAGCACGAGGGCATCTCAAACTTCTACTGACTAAAACCCACTCCTATGTTCCTTTGTCTTGCGTTCCGGATTTTCCTTTCTTTAGCCCTGCTGGGCCCCTACGGTTTTGCTGACTTCTCTTTGTGGCGTGCGTAGAAAACTACGCGCCATCGACGACTCGAACTTGGTCCGGACGATAATCAGACGGCTGGACAGAGAGCTACCCATTGCTCGTCGTCTGCAAGCCCACGCTTACGGTGAATAACGAGAGTGCTATGCGACATAAATTGAAAATATACTACAATAACTGTCAAGGTACTCTTATTAGCTTCCTATTACAACTGTCACCTGAAAGTCGCCGAGACTCCACTACGGAAATGAGTTAGTGTCCCATAAAATACAGCAATGAAGGTGGATTATCTCGCCATGCGCATCGTAAATCTAACTGAGGGAAATACAGCGTGAAACATGAAGACAGAGGGCAACATTACGTATATTTAATCTTAAAATCGACTACTTTAATACCACACGCGGCTTGAAACAGCTTGAAGCGGCTTTATGTGCACAAAATGAGGAAGCGATGCATACTTAAGTACATACTCCGCATTTACGCGGAGTATACGAAATTAAAATTGCATCTGAAGTTTCGTAATTTTATGAGAAGCAATCTCAAATCTTTCCCGTATGAGCGAGGTTTCAAATTATTGATTTTAGTATGTGGTACTGTAAGAATCAAGTCGCGTGCCAAAGTTATTGTTTACAGCATTTATTATTATCCTTTCGGAGAGTTTTATTTTGCGTGAGGTTTTTGTTTTACAGTTCACATACACAAAATATATCAACTGATATTGAGAATCCAAATAAACTGGTGCGCTTCAAAAACTGCTTATCATTAAATGAGATCACAGTCAAGCACTTATTTGAAATAATGAAAAAAAATCCTAAAATTCAGAGTGCAATTTCATAAAACCCCAACTTAATAAGTAAACACCTATTATAACTTCAAAACGGATCGATATTCAATATTATGTTTATATGTCAGAAAAGCAATTATGATTTCAGCTTTAAAGGTCATGGGGTTAAAAGTTATAAAACCACCTTAAAATATCAGAAGTCAATACTATATGAGTCAGGTTTAAATGATCCCCAGTTGATTACAATACATATCGATTTCGTTTAATTCTTACAGTCAAATATTACGCCGGTAATATATATTGTAAGCTGACCCCAATCTCTAAGTGCTTGAGATCTAGTAGCATTACATTCAATTTCAGTAGTTGATTTGAGAAATGGGTTATTTAATGGGATCAAGGAAGAACTCGCTAAGGCAATAAAATTATTTTTTTTCCGGTTTTCTTAGAATTTCTTGAAGTATTTTCCATCATGGTACTGAATGCATGAAATTTTAATGCATTAAAACAAGATTTTAAGTGTACATTTTCAAAGTCAACTTTGAGCTAAGCAAGATCAGCTTTAAAAGTCATTAAAATATTATTACCATCAATCTCAGCTTTTTTTTATGGTGGGGAAAACCATCCAATGACAACCCCCGCTCTTGGGTGGAGCGAGAGATAGTGTTAGTCTCTTATTGACTAAAAACCCATCCCGTTCCTTCTAACCTTCACAACGGGGCTCGAGCTCCCTTTCGGATAACCCTTGCCCCAGTAGGCTTCGACCCGGCTGGGCCCCTGCTGTTGCTGACAACTTCTTGTGGCGCGTGGGAATAGTGCGCGCCGTCGACGACTTGGGCTCGGTCCAGACAGTTACCGGACGGTTGGACTGCGAGCTACCCATTGCTGAAATCGGCATCATCAACCTCAGCTAAACTTTGCTCACAGCTGGCCTCTCTTTGAGGTTCTACCTACGATGAGAACAATATTATCTGCCCACTTGATTGAAGTATTACAATAGACCTAAACCAAATTACTAGAGCCCCTTACGGTACATTATATCGATTGACATGACACAACATTCGTCAGTATTGCCTGATCGTTATCGGAACGGTGTCGATTCAAACGTACGTATTGCCTTCCATGATATGAAAAAGATGAATAATGTTCGCCATTTCTACAAAGGTCACAATATACCGTGCATCCATCAAGGCGTTATTCGTGCTTCACCACGCCTTGCCTACTCTAGAGAAATAATATATGACGGGTGATGGCGAGAGTGTTTTTATGATTATTTTATGTTTAAAAAGGTTTTTAGATGATACAGAATTGAAAAAACGGGTATGAAAAATTGCAAACTAAATATTTATAATCTTTACAAAATATTTTTGTACCGTAGCTATTAACTGATTCAATTACGCTCTTACTCGCATCAACATCACAAAGCCTGAACATATAGTCTACATATATATATTTATAAGTATTGTAGCGAGTTCAGTAGCGAATAATATACTTAGTAGGCGGTGTAACCTGTAACGGGGAATTCCCTAACGTGATATTTACCGTAACACATTCTACCAACGCTGCTAGGTGCATCTACATATAAAATATACAGACTCCTTGGAGCATTGCATAAGCTATAAGCCAAAACGAGCGTGCAGATAAGTCTTACAGAACACTGATTCTAGAAAACATAAAGCTAGGGAAGACGAAAAATAAAACAATAAATAAAACTGCGAAGACGCTGGTTGAAATCTCAGCGTTGTATATAGTTTTATGACAATATCAGTACTTGCATGAAAATTGTATGCAAATGCTTCCAACTCGAATTTAGTTCAGTATCATCTCGGCACTCTGGGTTACAAGTAAGATTTTATACTTTTCATGCAACATTTCTTGTAACTAACAGTTACCAAATATGTTACCAAATTCTATCCACACCGTATTGTGTAAACAATTACTTGGTTCAATTGTTTTTGTTTTCCTTTTTTTTTCAGAAATTTAAGAAATTACATTCTTAATTTTTTATGGTGCTATTATTATATAGTCATGATTGCCAGAGATTTTAAAATACGAGGAAATTTTAAAACAAGAAAAAATACTGAAAATGGTCCTAAAGTGTTTTGGCACCGGTACTACTATTGTGAAAAGCCACGTTTCTTTTTATTTCTGTCCAAAACTGTTCTTATGAATACATTATAAACTACTTATCCGAAACGAATATAATTCTTGAATGAAGACCTTGCCTAGCTAGTTATGTACTTTAAAACTATAAAACATATGTTATGATTCACAATATCATATACTAAAGTAACTTAGTCATTCGACACAGACAGAAATTAGTCGATGGCTACGAGTAGCTAGCACAAGTCTAACGCTAATGGAAATCGAATGTTTAGAACTATCAAAGTCATGTTCCAAGATTATTAATGTCACATTAACTAGACATTTATGAGTAGACAACTTGTTCCTACTTACTCTCGAATTTAGTGACCTAGACTCTCCTTTGGCATAAATCCTGGCCGAACTGGTTTATTACGAGTAAGTTTTAGTAAATTTTTGTGAGAACGTACGCAAACATAATTGATAACATCAAAAACATATTTTCTTCCAATATTATACATACACAGAACATATTATATTACGAGCTTCAGAATAAGCAGTTTTCTGATTCGAAGGTCAATCCTTATCCAACTCCAATCCTAAAACATGAACCAAATTCAAAGTAAAAATAAGTCAGAATCTCACAAATACATTTGGAGCCACCTAAAGGGATTTAGTAAGGGTTATGAATAAGGATACAATTTGACACTTTACCGTAATCCTTGCGGACGCGCTTATAATTCACCTGATACCAAACAAACAGACCAACTATGCTCACGTTATATTTGTGGTTAAATCAATTTTGTCAGAGTTATAGTCATAATATTCGAAACCAAGAAAACTTTTAATGGGGACGCTGCAGGTGTATTTGATTTCAATTCCAAGTTTAAAACTATGATAAGACTTTTTAATAGGGATCTAAATGTGGCTCATTTCATGTACGGTTCATTCACTGAGGTAGAATTATTTGTTTGACAAACGAATGGGTTTGATGCAGTAGTTAGGAACGGATATGTATCAGTTGTGAAACTAACGAAGCTGTCTGTGTAACGGTTATGGCAAAAAAGAAAATACAGCCAGGAATGAAAACTCGATACCTGTCCCAGAATTAAAACACCAGTATTTGGTTTAATATTTTTATAAAGAGGGCAAAAATCCTGTCATACTAGTACTTAAATTTTTAAAACACCAAAAGTTGAACGTATATTTTTTTAATTCCGTATAGAACTGTAAAATTTATGTTTAAAGCTACTCGTGTATGGGTTTGTCTGGCATGTGTGGTAAAGGTTAATTGTTAGTTGGCTGGTAACTGTGCGTAGGACGAGCTTTTAGAAGGCTTTTATTCCAACATTTATTGTGTCTAGAGGTATTACACGTTAGTGATGCTATTATGGACTACAAAAAGTTTGAGGTTGGAGTGGTTCATATAAAATTTTTGTATCTCTGTTGGTATATCTAGATTGATAAAACAGTCAAAAAACGTTTTGGACAGGAACTGTAGTATATATACAGGGTTATTTGTAAAACGCTAACAACCTTGCAGGACTGTATAACTAGCATCATAAACAACAACGTTTGTTCTAGGACTTTTTACAAAAACAAAATACATTTACCAAAAACAAACATTCAAAATTTCGTTGTTCTATCTAACACATTTCAACTCTGTATTTTGTCGTATCTACTTACGCCTCCCGCGCACTGTTTTCGTAGTAATAGTAAGCAGGTTTTTGAAACCTTGTCATCACACCTAGCAAGCATTCGCACGATTTCTGTGTACTCGGCATTAGAATGTTGATAAACCATCATGTAAAGATAATTACGTACACACTGCCGGGTTTCGCTACAAGAACATGTATGACGCGACGCTAGCGCATCGACCAATCAACTCTAATAATAGTGGAGGGTAGCTAAAGTTCATGTTCAGCTACCCTCCACTATTGTACTATCGCTTGCTTGGCATAGACTTCGAAATATTTAGAACGTTCCATTTAAATATTTTTATTTTTGTATGAAAATGTAATGAACAAAAATATGATAAATTATAGAACATAAGTTGTTTATGATGTCCTTAACATAGTCCTGAGAGGTTGCTAGTGTTTTACAAATAACCCTGTATACTAGCTTTTGCCAGTGACTTCACCCGCGTGTAAGTAGGTGTGTCTTACAAACTTTGGACTCCCGTTTTATTCCCTTAGGGGTGAATTTTCAAATATCCTCTCCTAGTGCTCGCCTAAGTTATAAAAAGTCACCTTTCGCAAAATTTTATGCTCCTAGTCCCAGTAGTTTTGGCTGTATGTTGATATATCGATAACTTAGTTTTTAATACTTAAAAAAGATGATGGAACTTGCATCAACGTTTTTCTTAAAACATCTTGAAGTTTTAAGAGAAATTTCATGACGTTGAAATATTACAGTTGAAACACAGTTACATTGACGAAGTTTCTCCTTCATCTCCCTAGATCGCAATTACAGTTACATTAAGTCATGGGGAACCTTCCAACCTTTTACGCCTGTCTTTCCCGAGAGCTCACTTACGACGGGAAATGACTACCCACAATCGGAAGGGAACGTAAGTAGGCAAATATTGGCACTGTGGGTAGCGTAGCTTATTTATCTTAGTCATCTGAGTGGAAAGGCTTTAGAGGTACGAAATTTTTTGTATTGGCTTTTGTATTACCGGAATGTGAGTTTTTATTCCTATCCAACATTTATTGAAGTTGTTCCAATTTCTGAATCAAAAATGTCAAAATGTCTTTTCAACTTCTGTAGTCTTGGTTATGATTGCTATATCGAAAAACCCACTTAAGTTATTTTTAAAGCGTAAAAATGTATCATATTTTTCATGAGTTGCGTCATATAAAGTAATTTATTCGACTGGCAATTTCAGTATTACGAATTTCTGTGTTGTCACTGACTGATTTATTGATCACAGTTTTGCTATCTGTACCGTTACTAACTACAAATTCTTAACGAGCGTAAGCTCATAATATTTTGTGAGACAGTTTTTTTGCTATTTATTCATTTTCGAATCAGTCCACAATGTGCTTATTTAATAGAATGTAGTTTAAAGAGAGTGGCACTGCAAATCTCAATCATTTTTTGGCAGGAACACCAGCTTGGCACTCCCGAATTGCCTAGCCATATGTTACACAAGTAGGTTAAGCGTTTTGGTTCTAGGTGATTACGTAACATCATATTATTTGATATTTTTATTTCACCAGAAGGTGGAATACATAAACAAAGCTGCATTGCATTTGTAATGACGACAGTTGAGCTCAACGACGTTAGCAAGTTAGACATTACATTTCACGAAGACGGGTTGATCTCAGTTGTGTGTGTAGATACACGTACACATCGGATCCGTGTGCGTATGGCGTATGAGTTAATTTAGTTAGTTAGTATGAATTTAATGCAGTACACCTAATAAGTGGTTCTAGTTATGTATTACTGATTTTAGGGTTGTTAAATGGCTACAAATGTGTATAATTTCCTCAAGACAGATGATGGATTCACGTTGAGTTTTCCAGAATCAAAAAGTGTGACTTCTCGCATAAGCGTAATATAACACAACGTTCTTTAGAAGCGACGAGTGCTAGTGGATAAACCTCTTCAAAGTTTTAATTTCTGATGTTTTTACTAAAAGAGTTGTTTTATGAATCAGATTCATGTTCTGTTTTAGGTCATAATATTTTGGTTCTATATCTCATTTTTAACAGAAGACATAAAGAGTTGAACTCGTATATCACAACTGAAATACAAGAATTGCAAGTCAATAAAAACCTACTATCAATCAAACCAACCAGGAACTGCCTAACTGGTATTTAGTTCATATGCCACTGGCAGCATTTTTAATCCAAACTTTTTACATGGAGATAAAAGCACTAACGATGATACCATGCCGTATGTGGCACATAACTCCTTTTGTTCATTTTTATTCCATTGTAAAGCCTAGTGGGGTTTTTGTGTCCATTTCTGATTTCAATGTGTCATTGTTGTGTAAAATTGTGCGTGCATTATTGCCACTTATGTTGAATTATGTTGGCATATTCAAAAGGAACTGTGCTAGATATGGTTCACTTGCTTGCTGTTTAGTCTGCTGCTTTATTAACAGCATTTGTCATTTTCTTTGTGCTATTTTCATAGATTCATATTACTAGCTACATTCCGCTATATATAGCTAGTTCTATCATTTGTTCTGCCCACTATAAAATAAAATACTTGTTTCAAATTCACACTGGAACGGCTTCAAAATCGCAATATTTGAAAATTATTTAAAAAAATAACCAAAGTACCCTGTGTGAACTGCACTCGTCTTCCTAAAAGGATAAGCTGCTGTATTTTATAGCGTCTAGCAAAACTTGGCACTGGACACATCTTTGTCACATACTTCACACATTTCACACCCTATAAGTACCACGGCTTGCGATAATTTACAACGTTTAATAACTTGAAATTTATTGGACACAGTTTAAAAACATTTACCAGCATGGCTATTTATAACATCGTAAGCCACAACTACGGAAACTGCAATTTTCAATTTTACTGACTACGTATATTTTGTTGCTCAATTTTTTTTTGTCACTTTTGTCAGGACTTACAGTTGATGTTTCCACGTCTTGATTATTATTTTTTATTGATATTATTATCTCAGTTTTTTAATTACTTTCAGCATAAATTACAGCTTATGTGAAATTTTTAATTCATTTTTTAAGCCCCATAGCTAGGACCAATCAATGATTTTTTAATTTTAATAAATTAAATATATTGATAAAACTTATTTATTATAAGTTTTACAAGCTTAAACATATTGGCATATAATTACTTTTATTTTTGATGATAAGTCTCTTGTGGTGTAGTGCCTTAATATGTATGTCAGTCGGTACATTATTTAGTCTACGATTCTCTATTACTGCTAACCTTTTTAAACTGGTGTCAACATATTTGTACAAACAAATCAGAGCTATTGTATTTGATAAACTGATAATGACTGACGACAATACAACGTCTACATTACCAGTTAATAGAATTTGATGACATATGTGTTATTGACGTATTATAACAGATGCACTGAAATGATTGATCTCCTCTGTTACTCAGATCTGTCATCAGATTATGTTACAGACGTTGTTGATGCTAAGTAATATTAGCATCCAATTTATGAGCGCTGCAACCAATATGCTTGACGGGAATAGAATGATGTTTAATGATCAAAGGCAAGCTGTTTCGATATGTAATTACGTTTCGATTTGATGTTATCAAAACATATTTGCAAATTATAAACAACTGTATAAGTTGATACTGATTCCGAAGCGTTCGAACGGAAAATTTGAAGATTTAAACATCAATGCTCCAATTTCGCAGGACTAGACTTAACTTACGAAAGCACTAACAGCTAAACTTAGATCAGGTTACGCCTTTTCAGTCATCAACGATATCTTTATAGATATAAGTGTGAAATCGAGATGTCCCTTGATACTTCAATGCCAACTTCGATATTCATGACTATAATTTCCAAAGGGATATATGGATTCCTTTGGGATTCCTCCGACGTTTCGTGAAGGTGATAATAATACTAGTACTCTTAAAAAAAGTAGGAGGTAAGATTTCAGATAGTCAATTAGTGGTCTTAGTTTCAATAGAAAAGTATCTAAGTTTGACCCATGTCTGATTTTGTAAAACAGTTTTTATTTCTTTTGTGCTGTACACGGATAGGATTAAATGATATACTACTATATTTCTTGTTCATTCTAAAGCTGTTTTAATCTACTGCAAGAATTCGAGCTGCGTCAAATAAAGGTCAAACGCTCTTAACATTTTATTTGACGTCCTACATTTTTATGACACTTCAAAGTATTCGCACCGAAGAATTCTTACCTTTAGTAATAACTGGGAAAGGTGAAAGAGGAGGAATGACGAAGCTTTTGTCTTTAGAGAATTTTATTCAGTTTCCGGCCTTTAGAAAGGTCGATGGCAAGATTAATTTGTAAATATAATCTCGGAAGGTTAAGCATTAAAAATGTCACCGCACTAATTCGATGTCTTTTTTTTCTGACAAAATATTTCGTGTCGCTAAGTCCGGCGGGATTTATCTCATTTCTGATTCACCCTTTTTGTGGGTAGCTGTTGACATCTTTTTGTCCTTCAAATAAGTTCAACCTCTGAATATCTAATCCTTAAAGTATGGAGGAAAATATTCATGGACCAAAAGATTTGCGGTTGACACTGATATTGTTTACACACTCATATTGGGAGATTTGTAAAGTATAAATAAATGTGTCAGATTAAATTTAAAATTCTGTGAATTTATGATGTTTTTTCTTGACAAAAATATTTTTGTTAAACATATATCGGCTATACATATCAATATATATGCTTGTGATAGTTTTTTGATACTAAGATTTGGAATACACTTTATCTAGCTTCATAAACTACAATGGCTGTGTTCAGTATCATATTTTTTATAGGCTGCCTTGACACCACCTGATAAATAAACTAAGAATGTACTACATTATTATAAAGCAAAAACTCCGAAGATCAATTGGTATACTCTTCACAAAAACAGAAAGTCGCCCCTAATAAAAATGAAGTAACTTGTACTGGCTGCTAATGAGCTCACAAATCGTTTCTTTTATCAAAGCATATTCTGGCCAAGAGCCAAAACATGGTTTGAAGAAGGAGTTTCTTCGTATTGATCACATCGTATTTTCATCAGAAATTAGGACTGATATTAGGGGTTGTATTTGCTTCAATTATTTGTTAGAAAGAATATAAAACTTTATACTTACAAGAAATAAATCATATTTTGACTATTTCACTGCATTTTTAACAAAGCCATTTAACAACTTGCAGAAACGAAACAAAATCGAAAAAAAATCATTTATTCGTTCACTTTGAAAAGTCATTTTAGAGACCGTCTTATTGACGTAGAGTAGTATCTAAACATATCATTAAAATTCGAAGCCATTTTGATACTTCAAACGTTCGATAAATTCCAAGAACAGGGTACTTATAAATTTATTAACTACGGAACTGTCTTCCGTTTAGCATAAATAAGTTTCTTCGAAGTTTATTGGAATATGCTTATTAGCAAGGGTCGTTTAGTGCTTTAAGTGCATTAAAACAGCATCTACTACTACTATAATTAAATCTGCCAACGTTCTGTTGTCAGTGCAATAGTAACAAAAGGAATAGGAAATGAGAGGACAGGGTCAACTAATGTTGCTTGGTTTTCGTAACATAAAATTTTCAGTAATATAGATACACTAGCTTCTGCCAGTAGCTCCGCCCGCGTGGAAGTTTCTTCTTATGAACTTTGGACACCGTCTTTCATCTCTTTAGGGCGTAAATTTTGGAACATTTTGTCTCCGCTGACGTCATAAAGGAAGCCTTGTGCAAAACTTCATACTATTGAACTCGAAACTAAAGAATAAAAGGCTCGTTTTGACTTAGAATGTAACTTGCAACGAAATTGGAAAAAAAAACAATAAAATAATAATTAATAACATAAAGTGTTTTAATGTAATTGGATAATGGTTACATATTGACAGACGGTATTTAACCGTCTGTCATTAAGTAATAAAAACATCAAATTTCAAAACGGACTTTTTATTTTTTGACAACTTTAGTCCCAGTAGTTTCGACTCTACGTTGATATGTCAATTAGTCAGTTTCTTCTTTTATAATAGACTAGACTAATATTCTTTAAATATAAGTGTAACTTGTTGAAGGTGAACTTAATTTGATAATGTTTTAACTTAACTTTCCTACTAGAAGTGTCTATCTAATTAACTAAGTTTGTAATATTAGTATTGGTTACAGCTGCACATATTCCCATACAAACAGTGTAACAGTGTAACTTCAAGCGATACTAACAGTAATTGCGTTAAATACCGTTCACAATCATGTTAGCACCTACTAGTAAGTTTGCGAAAAGGCTAACTTCATGTTGTACAGCGGTGAAACTCAATATTTTCCTCGTTGTCAAAGTTTTTTTTTAGATGGGAAGTCATTCATTGACTTCTTGCGCTCTGGGTAGAGTGGGATGATGCGTCAGACTTTTACTGACTGAAACTACACCTGTGTCCTTCAATTGCCCTTTGTGTTCTAAGACCACGAGTTTCCTGTTCAAAAAATGCCCGCGGCCTTAGCGGGTACCGGCTCTGTTGGGCCCCTAAGGTTTGCTGACATCTCTTTTCCCTACGATTTACGCAACACTACGCGCTGTCAATAACTTTATTATGCGTTGACAATTCAGTTCATATATTCTGTTATCAATGGTAGTTAGTATTTTTTGTAGCGATACATCGTGGTTGATAGAAAACTATCACACTAGTGTTATAAAGGAAAAGTGTATGTTTGTTACTTTTCCATACTCAAACGGTTCCTAGAATAGCAACTAGGATTCTTTTTATCCCGGGAGTATGTTACAGGATAATTCTTGGCTTTCTCGTGGACGAAGCCGCTTGGAGTAATTAAAAATATTTAAAATTCTTTTTTAGTGTGATTTTTGGTACATTTTACAATGAGATCTTATTATTAATAAGTTGGTTTTTCTAAAATCTACACTTTTTCTAGTCGCTAGTATAATATTATGGGGGTCTTCTACCAACGGTTTTGCCTACGTGAAAGCGTGCCTTTTTTTTGGTAGGAAAAATCATCCAATGACAACCCCCGCTCTTGGGCGGAGCAGGAGATAGTGTCAAACTCTTACTGACTAGAATCACACCTCGTTCCTTCGTTGCCTTCATACCGGGGCTTGAGCTATCTTTCGAATTAACCCTGGCCCCAGTAGGCAAAAGCGTGCCTTCCAAATCCATTCGACAATAACGAAACTGAAGAAGTAACAAACATACACACTCAAAAACTTTCGCCTTTATCTTCTTCTTTCGTGTCGATTTTACTAAAATTTTGTTCGACCAATATATAGCCACCTGAACAGCTCCATCATTAGCCTCGTTTAAGTCGTGGAAGGTTAGTAGTAGGGAGTTCGCCTTTAACATATTAATGTGATTGTTTGGAGGGTTACAAAGACGCATTTGTGTAATATAAATACCTACTCCTAGGTTGACAACTTTAGTAAGATATTCCATGGTAATCTAAGATTCTATTTTTAAATGTGAAATCATCTAATAACATCTCCAACTCCCGGGCAAAGCGAGAGAGCATGTCAGATTTTTAGTGACTAAAACCACACCTATGTTCCTTCTGTTATTTTTTAAGTTCTGGAACCACGGGTTTGTCTTTCAGAAGTCGACCCCAGTAGGTTTTGGCTTCGCTGGGCGTCTATGGAACCCTGAATTTAAGTTTCATTTTGATTTAGACTTTTAGTCTAATCTAAGACAGTATAGTATCGTCTAGGAGGTATGCGGAACAGAGAGTAAAGTCCCACATACCTTCGCTAAAAAGGGATGATTCTCCGACCAGACAGGTGTTATAGTCTGGTGGGCGACTGTCTGATAGATGATTTCGGGCTGTCGTATATTTTCAAATCACTCGGAGAACTTTGATTGTGCGATGCAGGATTTCGTATTTTCTTCGTAGTTCTTATGTGGCGCCATAGATGTCGCTATATAAGACTAATCATTTCGATTTAGACTTAGTCGTGCTAGAAAAACGCGGATTATTATACTTTAGAAACAACAGTTCAAAGCTTTGTAGTCGCAAGTTTGGATCCACAACAATAATTCAAAAGTATTTTTTATTATTGATAGGCTCGCGTTTGACCACCATCTCACCTGAGCACGCTTACTTAAAAGTAACCTATTCAGTCTGAACTTAAAGATAAAACCAGGGTTTAGCTATAATTCTCCCGAGAAGTGTATATGAAGACAAACAAATAATAAACTCATAATAAGTCACATTATTACGACATAATAAAGAGTGTTTTACATCGTACAACGTTTCACATCTGTTTGGGACCGGTCTTAAGGGAATGTTTTTGTTGTTTCAAAACATGACATGTGGGATGTTCGGAAACGCGTAAAAGGGGTTCTGTATGGTTGACAGTGCATTTCAGCTTTGAAAGCGTTTTTGTGGTTTCGTCTATTTTTGTTTGCCGTCATTTCAATATGCGACTATAAAATAGAAGAATTTTTGCAATGCCTTTTATACACATGCTGGTTTACAATGTAAATATTGCTTTCTAAAAAATGCTCTCTCTAAAAGTAAATGTGGAAATCTTAATAACATATTTCTTAGTCACGGGTATAACCTACATAAAAACCTTCTATACCTCACAATTCTCCAGTTATGTACACAATATAAATAATTTAAAAGCAAACAACGTGTTGGCGTGGTGTCAAAAGTCCTCGTCCCTAACTCGTCAATACTTGAGAGCGTGACCCAAATCTAGGCTGAACGATGAATTATTCGAGTCACAATCGGCTCCTCCCGGTATTAAGACGTCAATTTTAATTTTCGAATGCAACGTTTTAGGCTAGAGCGAGAAAATCGATTCAACCTTTTCCGTCTCACTTGCTCCAACGTCCAACCGTTCATGTTTGAAATTAGCATCAATGGATTTCGGGAGTCTGCTACTTCATTGGTTATATCCAATACGCATTTGGAGTTCCCGAAAAAAGCTAATTTGCTTTTATACCGCGGACAGTATTTTCTTTTCCAATTTTGGTTGAACAATCACAATGAGGTTTAAGTCAAATATCGGTACGATCTTGATCGATTTGGTTTGCGTTTGGATGATAATGAGAATTTTAGTGTAATTTGATTGAAAAAAAGACCTAGATTTTGGACCCGATTGTTGCGTTAAATAAAAAAAAAAAACCAGGAGACGAGCGTCTCGTCTGGAGTTTATAAAGACGCTATAGATTTTTTTTAAATCTTTACTTCCCAGTGTTATTTTTGTGTTATACTAACGTCATGGTTGGCGCTATAGATGAGTGATTGGCTGCTGCACTATATTTTGCGGGCTTGGTTTCTACCTGAACAAATATTTATATTGCCTACAGATATTTGGTAAGGGTCTGGGTGTCTTGAGAGTTTACATATTTATGAAACAGCCCACAAGAATAATTCACAGTTTAAAAATACCTTCTTTTAAAAAAAATACAAGTAGTGGGAAGAATAAAGAGTAGATTTTTATGGACACAAAACTCTATGCCGTTTCTGTCAGACTTACATAAAAATTACAATAATAATTTTAAATGTTTCCAGACTTACTCATCAAAAAGCTCTCCAACAACAAATTAATAAGCTTCTCAAGTACGTTACTCCGCCACAATCTCGTCTTTCATCCCATTAGACAAATAGAAAATTGTTATGACAGCCAGTACTCTCATTTAAAGTACCAACGACCGTTGCCAACTCGAAGGTTTCCATTCAATCAGCAGAACAAAGACAGCACTGCCGTGACCATTTCTATTTTTTTCTCGTTCCACAAATCCACATACAGAGAGATTCATTTATAATTCCTCTATTGTTTTTTAATCGGCTACTTCCTCTCCTTCCAGTTTCAATTGCTAATTAAAGTTGGATCACTTGTCTTTTGGGTCAGATGGTGTCAAAACTTTTGTGGATGAATAAACCTTTTTAGAATAAATCTTTTATTATTCCCAGAAGATCTATTGAAGAGTAAAAGGTTTCATTGGATCGTAAACGTCTTATTGCTAAACATTGGTCTCTTTGAAGAACTTTGTAGGCCACTAGGTACAATAAACAGACTTGAGGGAATAATAGACAGCTTAGTATGGAATTATTCCAGCTGATTGAATGCAATCAGTCTTAATGCAGTGAGCCTTCAAGCTCAATTTGAATTCAAATTGTAATAGGATGAGGCATTGATGTTCTTTGGTGATAAGCTTGTGACTGAGCTTCTATTTTAATCATTACTTAAGTCTTCCTTTAGTAATCTACACTTCCTTATTATATTATTCTAACGAATAGAGGAAGAAGAAGAAGGAAGGAAGAAGGGTTCCGTACTACTATATTACAATCGAGTTACGTGTGTTGTATGGGTGTCCGACGGGTTAAATATGTATTTTATTCTGTTTTTAGAATAAGTTTTTATGGAGATAAAAATCATCTGTGAAAATGTCAACTGTTTAGCTATCATGGTTAATAAAATATAGCCTGGTGACGGATAGATGGACTCCGGAGTCTTAGTAATAGGTTTTTACCCTTCAGAACCCAAGAACATAATCATACTCAGTAGCGTAACTATATCATCTGAGGCCCGTGGCAAATTCATTACATGGGGCCCCCGTTAAATCACGTACGTTGTGATTTCATTTTAACATTTTTTTTATATATTTTAGGTTACTTCTTCTGAGCTCGCGGCCTCTAAGACCGGGGGCCCCATCAGACCTGGGGCCCGTGGCATTTTGCCAGCTTTGCCACCCTATTGTTACGCCACTGATCATACTCTTGTTAATCTTAGCATTTCAATCATTTCTTTGTTTCTTTAACATTTAGCTAGTCACCGTGATAAATAGCAGAAAGGAACACCTTTATCTATATTTTGATTAAACTTTCTGTCCTACTCATCCTATTAATCAGTGAATCGTGCTTTATTTGAAGAATGACAGGTGGAAAAATTGTGGCGTCATCTTTATTATTTATTATATAACGGTGTTGGTAAAATTTTGACAGTCTTGATGCAAATTTTATTAATTTGTACCAATGGTTTACCAATGTTGATGTAGTCATAATTTTGTATTATTATGAGCAGGCGTATGTAGTAAGTCACTTGTAGCTGATACGTTGGTGATTGTCCAATTAGTGCCTGTTTGTCACTTGGTGCTAAAAAAAATACAACAGAGAGAGACTCCACTCACGACACTAATTTCCCAATGCGATATTCTTAGATATCTCTATTAGGTTGCCTTGAAAAAGATTTTGTAACCATATTGACAGATAGCAAACCTATAAACCACAGATTAGTTGAGAAAAAAAATTGGTTTCAAGGACTACAAGCTCCCTTTCTACGGAAAAATAAATAGTATCTGTTTCCCTATTAGGGTGTTAAGGATTACAAAATTAGATGTGCTTTAATTGATGTTAGTGGAAATATTAATGCGATGGGTAACCGTCACTGAGTTACAAGTTTAATTGCAGGGCATTTGAAGTAACAGTTACCTAATCCCCAGAACTATCAGATATTTATATTGATAAGCTGCAAACGAGTTTTCGATTATTAAAAAAATGTGAAGGTATTTTACTACCTCTTGAATTTTTTTAAATAATTAATAAATAAAAAAAAACCGTGCCTACTTTAAACAAAGTAAACTACCAAATTAACATTTCAATAGTGAAATATATTACTCACAAATAAGCACCCAATTTACACACAAATATCTACCGTCCCCGCACACGGTCCTCAAAAAAAGCCGCCACAAAAAAACACTAGAAGCGGCCACAAAAAAAAAAACGCTAGAAGCGGCCGCAAAAAACAGCTGAAGCGTGCGACACTACTTGTGTCCGGAGAAGCTTGTAGCCGCTTCAAGCGTTTTTTTGTGACAGCACCGCCGCACATGAGCCACAAAAAAAGGCCGCCTCAAAATGAAGCTTGAAGCAGCGTTTTTTTGAAGCCCGTGTGCGGGGACAGTTACAAGCGTATACATATTTTAATGTGTTTACTCTTTTTTAAAAGCTTTACATATTTTATTTTCCAATTTTTTAAAAAGCATACTGCCGAAGCATGTAATAAAATTTTATTTTTATAATAATATACCGTTGGTTTTAAAGCCAATTAAATTGACAAAAGGTTTATTACAAAATATATTATTATTTTACAGTTCATTTTATTTTAACATTTTCTATGAAACAGCTCAGCTACAAACTAACTTGAGCCGAACTGAATATTACTTGTGGAGAACTATAAAGTACTGAGTAGAGTAATGTCCATGTCAGTTGCAATACTTACTGGACTTAGCACTACCAACCAAAACTGGCTAGACTCGAATAGTCTCGAGTTACGAGGCGAGAGTAGTTGAAGGCTGCCTGTTTTTGAAACCGGAGCCAGTAAGAGGACCGCAGCATAATACCAGTAGCGAAGTATCTCTGTCCACAGATTTTTATTATCTAGAGTTTTCAAACTTATAAAGAGATAACATTCGTTGTTTGTATAAGGCACTGTCTTAAAGTTATAACGAATAAATGTAAAAGACTGAAGTGCCAATTTGCAAAATTAATTTGCTGTAATTTTCACGTGAAAAATAATCAAGCGACTTCTCCCGCACCGAGTTTCTCTCTCTTGCTAAAAAAAAAAACCCACTGTGTTCCTCAAGCTGCCTTAGGACCACGGTACCTGTTTTGAACATCGGCTGATTTTAAAATAATACAAAAGTTGATAGCAACAGTGACCGTTAGAATAAAGTAAGTCGAATTGCGGAACGAAGAACGATGATGCAGCATTCAACACTCTACTCTTTACCTCTTCAATTTCAGTCCAGTCCTCTTTGCTTTAAATTAAAATACATGGAATTTTTAATCTGCTGCATGCCTTATTGAGCCGTGTAAGTATTCCAGTTACAAATACAAATTGAAGAAGCCATATTAATGTTGTGAAGAATTTATTGATTTTCTTGTTGCTACCTACTTAACGGTAGACTCGAAATGTACAAACTTCTATTTATCCTTGAATTTATTACTACACAGGCTTTTTTAGTGGTAATGTTACCGCCACCAATCCCACAGGAACCGTTCGGTTTTCTGGAACTAATAGAAGCCAGCGATAGTAACTATACCGTCATCGTTCAATAGTGATATAATATTCCATACAGCAGTGAAAAATTATGATCAATGATAAAGGTCTGTAAAAAGTTGTGACTAGTTTTTAAAAACATCTAAACAAACAAAACAGGCTGACATTCTCTTACCAAAGAGTATTATATATTTAATTGTTTGTTTAAAATAGAACAAGAAAAATAAAAACACTTAACTAATTAAAACTATATATACTAAAGCCAATAATTCCTAACTAAAATATGGTGTTGAAAAAACCTTCTACATCGCTGTTGTCATATGTGCCCAAAAGACTAGCGGCAAACAAAAGCCAGCCCTTGGATCACGCGAAGTGTCAACTAGGCGTTTGTATAATTCTTTAAAAAGCGTATGAAAACTTGAACCCCACGGCCCAGGAGTTTCAACCCTAAATGGCTCGAAAATATAACTGCCGACGAGATCGTCGACATTTAACCCACAAAAAGTACAATACGATTAGGGATCAAAATAATTACAAAAAAAATGAGTTGAAACATTTGTTAGGTACCGACTCAAAGACATCGCGAAAGGAAATACGTCTGCGAAGTTTGCACGTCCAGTAAACGGATGTGACTGAGTAATCGAATTGCAATGTCAGTTCGAACTTCGATACAGAATGGAATATCTCTTTGTCAGTTCTCAACCATTCGACAGCGCTGTCAAAACTAGAAACACGGTTGTCGGTAACCAACACAAACATGTTTATCAGAATAAAGGACTTACTAGACTTTGCACCTTCAGACTAAGCTCGCTCAATGTGTTAATGGTCTCATACTCACTTACGATTTTATTTATGAGTAAACTTTAACTCGTACGTTTGTGTTTATAGAAGCTAGACTATTTAATGAGCTGCCCTGTTTCTGCAAAATGAGATCTTTTTAGTTGTGTTCTAGACTTCTAGTTGTTTTTACCAAGATCGTATATTTTCAGAAAATTTAAGTTAAAAACTTTTTGACGTAAATACGAATGTCTGGACTGTTTTCCTAGTAATTAGTGGTTGTATTGGCTTCCTGCTGGTAATTTTCATTTACACTTAAACTATAATTGTCCTTGTGAAACTAACTGCACCTTACACTTATGAAATTAAACTTGGATAAATGAAATTACACATTCGTGTGCACATGTGTTCTATTTAGTAGTTTGTGTACAGTTTTGAAGGTTGGAAGTTTATTTATTTTATTTCAGCAAAGAAAATTCTAGCTTACTTTTTCTATTACTCGGGTTGAACATAAAAGGAGGCTTGCGACTTTTGTTATTAGAGCTTAGAGTGTAGCAGTTTTATTGGGAGTAAGGTACATGTGTTGCAAAGAAATAAGCTGGAGACTGTATTTTTTTTTTCACCTATAAGATGGAATGTTTTTGTTTCTGCACTTCACAGCTTGAAAACTATACTAATATTGTAAGAGTAAATATTTGTAGTTAAAATATTTTTGTTTTTACTTAAAGACAAAATTAAAAAAAAAAAACTATTCTATATACAGTACTTAAAGGTTTTTTTGGTAGGTTTTTTTTTTACCTGTGAGATACTACTTTAATATTGAGTGACATAAGCATACTACTTTCACGCAGGCGAGGCCGCTAACCGGTGCTAGTTTTCCATATTTACCAATCTATTTCTTGACATTAATGTTGACTTTGAAATCAGTCAGCTATCGAGTGCCTCTTCCGTGATTTCACTCCAGCGTTCAGTTTTCAAAATAAAGTCAAGTGATTCCGGAGAAAAATCCCGACCAAACTCCCCAGAAGTAGACACTCCGACTCTAATAAAGCTCTCTCACTTCTAAAAGTATTCCGTAAGAGACGAAATTAACTTCTTAGTTCTTGCACGAAGAACGCCGTAACAAAGTTTTAAAAAGAAAGTGTATAAAGGAATGAAGGAAGTGACCGTCTTCCCTGACATTTGCTTGTCTAAAAACTAGTCTGGCATCGTGCCTGAATAGTGTTCAAGCACGAGCTGAAAACTTTATCTCTGTACAGGCTTGCCTTACTTTGGCCAGGCCAAGGTAATTTAATTCAATTTGCATAGGTGAAACTCAGCCTAATCGGGCTATGACTTTATCTGATCGTTAAGGAAATGAGGTGATATTTTATGTAGCAAGCAACTTGTTTCGTAGGAAAAGGAGTAATGCAGAGTGATATTTTGGCTATGTTTGCATAGTACCTACGACAGTTATAAAGTTACTGGGTTGCGTCAGTATGAGATAACAAGAATGTTCGCAAGAAGTTGGTAGAATCATTACAGCATTGATTGGTTGGATTTGTTTTTCACCACAACATTGTTTATTTGTATGTATTTATCTAAGTATGTATTTACTATTGTATTTGTCTCTCTTCTGTTTGTCTATTTATTAAGTTGCACCTGCCATGTTGTTTCTGCACCACCCTAAGGTCGACTGGTAGATAATGCCTATGGCATTAAGTCCGCCTTTGTACAGTGTAATGTGCATAAAGCATTAATAAATAAGCCAGGTAGTAAGTTGGTTCCCATTAAGGTAACTCTCTAGGTTAAGACATCTCCTGCCGGGGGCTCTACGCGAGGGTCTTGTGGTACATTACACTTTACGGGGCCCCGGTGTGGGCGCAATTGCTGTTCCCAAAAGGCCATCCGGATAGTGCGAGGACACCGCATGATCTCTCATGTAGTGTCAAGCTCTCATGGTGATATGGAGACAATTACTGTTGCAAATCAGCACTGAAGACGTCACAATCGCGGGGGTCTTACGTCTTTGAGGGGTGCCTACTCAGGTGCCACGGCACCTCACTTTCCACCTGACGTAGGTCTTAATTAGATATGGGTGTTCTAAGAGCTATATGTTTTGGATTCGGTAGACAAAAATATCCAGAGGATACGTTCCACCATGACAAAGTGGACAATGCTGGAACAGACGATGAAAATTTGTCCCGTTTGGGAGCACCATAGTGTCCTTATGGAGGCGATCGGCAAAAGCAAACTCTTGCGTCTGGCCCTGGTTCAGACCATGTACAGAGCGGGAAGTAATGGAAAGCATTTACTTCTTCTAAAATCCTAATATCTTGCGCGATTTCTTGCCAAAACACTACAGAAATGAGTAATGCACAAAAATGGCTGACAAATAACCACACAATTAGTCGTTATTAGACTTGCGTGCTGTACTGTAATCGCTTTGAAGTTTTACGATTGATAACTTACGGCCTTTGTTGCATAGTTTCCTTGGAAAATTGGCGTTCACTTAAGTTCTAATCAAGAAATCTTTGTGATATTTCCACATGTTATGACCTTTTGATGGTATTGTGTACAATTGACGAGGCTTTTATTTCCTTTCTTGGCATTCCAGTCTACTTGAGCAACGATGGAGGCGATAAATTGTTTGTTCTGTTGATGGGACGTTGGACGTTTATTTTATGGAATGACAAGGTTCTAGGAATGGTAATGTCAGTTCAAGTAAACACTGTGTCTTACTAATTAAAACTTAAGTAGAGTGAAAATTTTAGGAGAAATTAGTGGCAAGAAAATTGAATGACCAACTCTTTTATACTCCATTCAAAGTATGATTAGATATTTAAACCAACGTTGTTTTAGTACCCTTTCAACCGATTTTAAGTTTTATTCCGTAATCATAAGGATGACAATAACAGCAAAAAGTGGTTACAAAATCAACTATTTACTGCAGTCGCCAGTTATCATGCCACTAGAGCAATAAAAGTTAAAATCGGTTTGTTTAAATATCCAATCTTATTTCGAATGGGGTGGCGATTAGCTATATGGATTTTTATTTATTTAACTTTTATAAATTTATATTTAGTAATCAGATGGGATCGCAGTCAAGCACTAGTTTAAGTCAAATAAAAAAAAAATCATCATTATTTTCATCACACGGAGAAAGAGAGATCATAGAGAAAGAGAGATCATAGAGAAAGAGAGAAAGAGAGTAAGAAAGAAAAAAATGTTTATTTGTGCCTCACACAATCATCTAAACTAAAAGTTAGCATTGAAAAAAGAAAAAAAAACTGGCTAAGTACGAGTCGGACTCGCCCATGAAGGGTTCCGTAGCAGCAAGTAACATAATATAAAAGTTCTTGTAGTTCGTTGTAACTTTGATTGATGTTTTATTATTAGTGTATTTTTTTAGATTTATGACTTATTAAAAAAAAACTACTTACTAGATCTCGTTCAAACCAATTTCCGTTGGCGGTTTGCATGGTAATGTACATCATATATTTTTTTTAGCTTTATCATTTTCTTATTTTAAAAGTTACACTCATTTTACCACTGAAGTGTCTCTCGCGCGAACTATTCAGTTTAGAAAAAAAATGTGTTATAAACCTCAATATCATTTTTGAAGACTTATCCATAGATACCCCACACGTATGGGTTGAATGAAAAAAAAATCGTAATGCGGTTCACAGAATACATCTACTTCTAAGTTTCAACAGTTTAGCTCTTATAGTTTTGGAAAAAAGTAGCTGCGACATACGGACAGACAGACAAACAGACAGACAGACATGACGAATCCATAAGGGTTCCGTTTTGTGCCATTTGGCTACGGAACCCTAAAAAGTAAGTTATAATTAGTGCGAGGCCAAAATACCTTATAGAATCTTTATTCGACGCTTCCTTAATTAAAAGGCCAAAAAGTATTCTATACACATTTTCTGTGACAAAACCGACCAACAGTCTATCATTAAACTGACAATACACGAATCGAAATAGGTCATTAAGTTCGTTTGCCGTCACAATGGAAGTTGGCCGTTTCAAAAGACAAAGTTGGACCGCGTCGGCTTTCGGGCCAAAGTAATAGAAAATCATATACTATAGTCATGCAGTTTGTTACCCGAGGCACGTCCCTCAAGCATGAAAGCGGACTTTCTTCAACATTTACCCGCATCAGATGAACTGGACGTACTTGTTTACAACTTGAGATGTTTTATGATTCAATAGCCAACTGCCTTAAATGTTCCAAGTTTTGATGTGAATAATTTACAACACTATAAGAGCATGTTCAGGGAACTTTCTTGAAATAACTTTGTCTCTGTAGTGTGTGTCTATAATATTTTTGTAGGAGGTTTCAAGTATCGAGGGAATGAGTATACATACAATAGGGTTTACTTCTAAGTTATCGTTGACTATGATATTGATTACTATCAGGCAAGCTAACAGTCAAAAAGGAGTGTTTGGGTGGTAGAAACGAAAGATTGCAAACTATTTGAAATTCAGCTGGTGCACGATAGTGGATTTGACAAGTCGTGACTTATACTTTAAGTTAGAGTGACTCGTCTTTTAAAGGAAAGTTTGTATTTGTACAATACCTGGTTAGTCCTTGGCACAGCACCACACACACGATGGCATGGTTTTTTAAAGCACAAATGAGTACGCGACACTCACAGTTCAGTCGTTGTACAGTCATTGAAAAAAGTGTGTTGTGATTGAAATGTAATTTATAATAATAATAAACCATTTTAAAAAGACTGTGAATATAGCCATAGAGATACATTTCGATTTCCTCGCTGAGTTCACGATGAAACTGAACCACATTGTGTCAGTTGATTTAAGTGGCTAAATAAAGGGTACCCTTGTTCTAACTAAAAGAGGAAACATCAGGCAACATGACATGTGACATACGGACCCTAACAAAGTACAGGTTCATGAACTTTGGACCAACCTTTCCCCCGGTGTCGAAATTTGGATTTAGAATTGGGATGGCATTGGAACTGAGTAATCCTACATGTATCATTATTTAAAATTAGATGTTATTTTTTTTTTCCTACAGGTGAGTATGAGTTCTTATTCATGCTTATGAAGGTGACAAAAAAATTGCAATAAATTGCTTACTTTCACAAACGAGCCGAAAAATTTTACTAACAGAAGTAGGTCAACACATTTGGCGGTGTGTACCATCCCATCACATGTGTAATAAAAAGGTCATAAATTCGTCATTTTCCTTAAATTATTCTGTATTAAAGTCTATATTCCATTATGTGGAAGAGATTTAATGGTTCTTTCACCGCTACTGAATGATTTCCGTATAAAATATAGCATTTGTTTCACACTTTTACTTATTTAGTAATAATAATATACTTTTTTTTAATCCGATATAAACTAATACTTGACTGCGATCCCATCTGATGGTAAGCAGTGATGCAATCGTTGATGGTGAGGCGCACTAGTTTCTTTTAAGAGCCTATTCACTCTAGCCTTGAAGACACTTAAATTATAATCGGACGGGAAGACCGCAGCAGCAAATTGAATTAATTATTTTTGACAATAAAGTCCACACAATAAAGAAACAACTGAATGTTAGTAACAATTTTAGCTTATAACCTACGTTAGTATTTATCTATCTATGTGTGTATATAAATTTAGCAACTAACTGACCAACTAAGTCACCCAAAGAGCAATGGAAAGAGCTATGCTCGGGGTTTCCTTGCGTGATCGAATAAAAAATGAAGATATCCGCAGGAAAACTAAGGTTGCCGACATAGCACAAAGAATTGCCAAACTTAAGTGGCAATGGGCAGGGCACACTGCTCGCAGAACAGATGGCCGTTGGGGCCGAAAGGTTTTGGAGTGGCGACCGCGTACCGGAAGACGCAGTGTTGGAAGGCCTCCTACAAGGTGGACCGATGACCTGGTGAAGGTAGCGGGAAACCGATGGATGCGGGACGCACAGGAACGTTCGATGTGGCGACGCTTGGGGGAGGCCTATGTCCAACAGTGGACGTATATCGGCTGAAATGATGAACTAACTGACATATTCACGCACAGCCAAAACTACTTGGATTTGGAGCTTAAAATTTTGTTCAAGATTTTACGAACTTTTATTATGTACGCAAGCATTACTATAGTATTTTTCAAAATTTGCCCCCTAAAGAAATTAAACGGGGTTCCAAAGTGTGTTTAGAGACTCCAACTCTCACATAGGCAAAGCCGTTGGTAAAAGCTAGTACACTACTAACGACAATGTTGTTTTGATAAGTTGGCTCGCTATGGGGCCCTTATCATATCATATAGCAATCACTTAGCATCTCTTTAGTGAACGATGACAAACCTTTACCAAATAGAAAGAAAATTTTACAATTAATTTTGAAGTAGTCTTTTAACTACTATAAAATTATTGTCATGTGCTGGAACGGACGCAAAATTAAATTAAACTCGTTTTACAGAAGCTTGGCTGCATTTTTTTCTGTTTGGCACTTGTGCAAGTTATTATGAAAACGCTACATTGTGTTTTTCCAAAGGAATTAAAATATCTTCTCCATTAGGTCAAACTTTTTCGTTTAGGTAGGTTAAAGTCTAGTTATATCCATTTTTTGTTTTTGCTACTGTAGTTGAACTTTTCTTTATGATGGAATGGTGTTGCCTATCATTATATTTTATTAACATTTTAATACGTAGTTTGCTACCTAATTGATTATTATGTCGACGTCCAATTTTTTATAAATTTAGTATTATAGTTATAAGAAACGTATCTTTGCAAAATTGAAAATGTAATGGTTTTTGCTAGATCTTCATTTTATTAGATTATTCATTTTGTTAGATTGTAGGCCTATGTGAAATAAAATAATTTTGAGGTTGAGATTTAGTAATATGAATTTTGTTTGTGCCTATGGCGGTACACAGCAGAACTTGTAATTAACACTATATCTTATGAATCTATTATCCAAAATAAATGATTTTTGACATATTCCACTACCTATCACTATTAATACCTATAACGACTTTAGCCGTCAAATCGCTGTCAAATAACTAAATATCATCATATGAATTTCTGTCAGGTCTTCCAACGTATTCATTCATTCATAGTTTGCCCTTCTCTTCAAACGGAACTATATAATTAGAGGTATTTTCATATGCTATAGTGGCCTTTGTTCCAATCGTGGATGATTACATCGATTTCAAATGATTATTCAATCGACTATGAAATTGTGGTGCTTGTTACTGAACTATAGACACATATAGGCACGGTTAAGGTTACGGGTTTAACATACTGAATGTAAAGGGATCGTTACACTGAAGTACAAAAAATATTATAATAGATGACATCACATTTTACGTTATATTACTAGTGACTCGCCTAAGTTTTTTATTGTGTAGACACAATAGTCTATGTCAATGACATTATAGACATCAACGACAACGTCAAACGTTAAATGTCTTTTATACATTTTCAAAAGTAGAAGACGTCTCAGCTAGGTGGCGCCAACTGGTGGTTTGAATTTTCCTGAAAGACCTCATTCGCAAGCTCTTGCGATGCGTCGTGCGAGCTCGTAGATTTTTACGATGCAACGTCGCATCGTAGCTTTGTTTTAGAGCCCGTAAAGATAAACCTCAACCCCCATGAAGCCCGACTCTCGAATTTAGTGAAAGACAGAGCAATTGTGCATTAAAAAATCAAGAATAAAGAACTTGGGCATTCCTACGAATCAAATGCATACAATCGGTTCACATAAACATGATCTGTCAATATTCATGCACATTGCGATATTTAGGCAACTGAAACTTCACCTTTGAACAAACCAACCAGTGCATTGATACCAAACTGATCTCAAAGAAGAAAACGTCAGAAGCACACTGGAATAGTTTGAATCCAATATTGAAGTTGAATTCAGGTTGACGCTCTAATTCCGCAGATCTTAACCACTTTTGCGCGGCGCAGTAGATAAAATCAAATCCTTTGTTCTCTGTTATTCTACACCAAGAGAAATAGCGACTGAGGTAGCAAGTTAAATTGCACTTTTATAACGTGAAATGGACTCAAGAAGTGATTTCCCAATTCTTCAACTTTAAAAATTCTTATGTTATGGACGTTATTACCATTTTATTAATCTGACGATTTACTACGTTGTAGCGTGTTTTTTTATGTTTTAATAGGATTTTATAGTATTTTTTAATTATTAAATAAGTTCAATTTTATGTAGGTGTGTATATTGTATTTATTATGCAACTTGTTATAACCTACTTGTGTTGATGAGTGAGTATAATAATAATAATAAATTAGGGTATTAGGTTATTGTAATGTTAAATGTATATTTTTAGTTTGTTCTGAACTATTATTATTTTACACAAAATTAAAATCAAATAAAAAAAAAACGTTAAAATTACATAAAATAAAATAATACACATTAACACATCAAATTAGACATGCAGAATAATTAATACTATGCTTTGGATTTTGTGATTTGTAATGTTGCGATGTACTTGTAAATAAATAAAAAAAAGACGTGTGGCACTCGGGGACTGCCGCGGTAAAGCTATTGCATAGCATTTTTATCAACTTACGCAATTATAATTATTTATTTATTTTATTTATGCAGTATTTTTTTTCCTTTGTTTTTTTTTCTTTGATATTAATTGAAGTTACACTTTCACACATTGAATTGAATTTTGATTGATTGTTCACTCATTTGTTTTCTTATCGGTCACCACGCTCAAAAAACAAATGAGTGGGGGGTGTTAGGTTATTTTCGTTACGGAATTTCTGGATTCGGTCTTAACGCTCAAGGCCCGCGATAGAAGCTATGCAATAGCTTAATAAAAAGTAAAATGGTGGTTACTCTCCGCCCAAAATTATGTTTATTTTAATGTGATGAAAGGGCTTTGTCGCGGCCACATCGCTCAGTACAGCAAAATGTAAATAAAGTCTTAAAACGGGTCTGAATTCCTATCTTGGTTATTCATGATCCTCAATATTCTTGACTAATTAAAAACGATACGGGTTTGTACTAGGTCCTACGCAAATAGATTAAGGAAAGGACAATGACCGCTTTTGCCTTTCCATAATGAAACAACCATACATTATTCATTATTCTTACAAACTTTGCTACATTTTATTAGCCTCGCGATCTTTATAGTCATTTGTTTTAAACCGGTGGCATGAAAAATATGCTGGCATAACTTCAAACTGTAAAATATCATTGTTTGTATTATTTTTTATGTTTTACGCTAAGTTTTTATTCCATTTACTTGGTTGCATAATGCAGATAAGAATAATTATAGTGCCAAGAAAAAACTTATCGCCTGCAAACTTGTATGGAATTGAATTGTTTGTATACTTTCATAATCTTTCACAGGTAATTAAAAATAAATGTACAAAGGTGTGCTTAACCTATAATTGGGTTTTCCAATCCTTTCATTTTATTATGCAAAATTAAAACAGAAATTATTCAAATTAAAGGCAATAACATACTGTAAGTCGGTCTGTATGTATGTTTGTGCATGTGTGCTTAGTCTTAGAATAATCTATCGACCTAAATTAAGGATCCCAGTAAACTATACATTTTCAAACATTTTAAAAACAATGTCTATGAAAATGCATTGTCGCATTGTCGGATCACGTCTGTCTACGGTAGCCTTAATACATAGTTATATAATACTGCCCCACACCTCAAAACTTAACTAGATTATAGACCTCTGCATAATGAGGTTTGCAAAACTATTACGTTCTTTGGTTTAGCAATGCATCGTTGATCGAAACCGCGGCATCAAACTTGAGCAGAGTTCGAAACTTCTCTTAAGTAAGACTCCTGCTTTATTAAACCGTTTGATGTTATCTACGTATTTGTAACATATTGTATTAGTTCTCTCTCTAAAGCGATGTATTTTGGACTTGTACTGAAAGCGTCAATAGTATAGGCTCTTAATCAACGATTGCATTACTGCTTTATATCAATTATATTTAAAAAAAAACTGGGCAATTACGAGTCGGGCTCGCGCACTGAGGGTTCCGTGCAAACTACAATTCTCGAATGAAGTCTCGAAATTTTTTCTTAACTGCAATTTTTTTTTGTGACGTAGGTAACAACAAATTTTCTGTTTTCAGATTTTTTTCTATACCTTTGCTATATAATCTTGCTTTATGCTAAATTTCAGGATTCTGGGTCAAAGGAAAGTACCCTATGAATTTCGGTCTTTTGAGAGTATCAAAATATACGTTTTTTTGCGACATAAAAAAATCAAACTTAGAAGTTTGATTTTTTCACAGCTTAAAGGGGCCGCAGACTTGAGTATATGGTTTTAATTTTAACACGATGCCTCCACGCGTTCTCGAGATAAGGGGTCTTGACAGTCAGACAGACAGACGGATGGACAACAAAGTGATCCTATAAGGGTTCCGTTTTCTTCTTTTGTGGTACGGAACCCTAAAAACAGGCAAGCAATAATCATCTTAAAAAAAAAAGGTTTCAGATGGCCTCCAAAATATGGTATAACGTATACTGTATTGTATGTCTGTACTCTTTTTTATTATTATTTTATGTTGTTGTGTATTGTGTTGCTTGCGCCGAATAAATGCTATTCTATTCTATTCTATACAACATTAATTTTAGTATATAAGAAACCCGATATACGTGTCTAGTATTTTTACGTAAAGAATCTATGTACCAAATCTCATAACCGTATCATCAAAAAACACAAAGTTAGCAGCTTGTTACGTCAGCAAAAATATATAGTCCCGGGCCATCCAAGCGACTGACGGGTTGTTTTGCACTTGCATTCAGCTGTATGCTGGCACCTAATGCCTGCTGTTACCTTCCGTGACCTGTTTTGTACTTAGTGTCGGTAGCGTCAAACTTGTGACCTTTTAAAATATTTTTGGGAAAAAAAATATAACATGGTGTAAAAAACATTGGAAATGATTCAGTTACTGATTCTGAATAAACCATGTATATTCTGGTTTCGCATTCACTGAAAATATGTTGCATTGTATATGGGTTCATGAGTAATGTATAAATGAAAGAGTATAAAAAAGCCATTCATAACAAACTTTTTTTTTACTTTACGTGGCTTTACAACGAATGCGGGGTACAATTACCTACTAGTACTATATAAAACAAAGTCGTTTTCTGTGTCTGTCTGTTTATCCACCAATTTCTGTTTTACGGTTTGCGGTTTTCACAGATACAAAGAACAATTAAATAAGTGAAGTATGCTTTTAAGGTGGGAAATCATTTAACGACATCTCCCACTCTATAGTGGAATGAGAAGGTCTATAAGGCTTTTACTGACTAAAATCACACTTATTTTCCTTCAGTAAGAAGTCTTTAGCGTTCTAGGACTACAAGTATCCCTTTCATACTCTAGCAGACATCGGCCCTACTGGGCCCCTACGGGTTGCTGACATCTCGTTCACGCGTCGGCTCGAGTTTAGTCCTTATAAGATGAGTGAACGGCAAGCTACCCATTGTTCGTCATAGCTGGAGATTGCTCTGCGATTTCTGTTCTTCTGTCGCGGTAGCTGGGGCGTGAGTACATATCCACAAACGCGAAGGAAGCAGCCGCAAGGCTGAAGAAACGTACAGCGTTCCTTCACTCTAGTGGCCGTCTCTTTTACTAGCATAACTGCTTTGAAGAAGGATGCGACCGCATCCCATTTTCTCTCGGTCCAGACCGTGGTCTATTCCATTGCCTGGTGCGAAATGTCGCCATCGCCGATCACCTCCACTAGGACATGGCCGTACTCCAGGAAGGGCACACCTCCACCATGTCCTCCAGGCGAATTAATAAACGAGATTTATGATTAACACCCGTGCGAATCCGGAGTTCGTCACTAGTTTATGATGAATGAGGGTTCAGGTGTCATTGACGCATAGAATACTAACAACCAGTTAAATAGTTTTATGTCAATAGTTTTCGTAGTAGTGACGAATCATTTAATTGACATGTCATGCCTACATATTTATGAAGATGACTAAACCAGTTATTCTGATAGACATAAACAAAATAATGTAACTTATGTCTTTGTTAGGTTTGTCTATAAATTATTGTTCTTTGTAAACAATGCCTACGGACGTTACAATCTATTTATTGCTTTGGCTTTTTGTTACTACAAAGAAAACACTTAATTTATTAGTCGATAGTTCATTTTCTTTATTGCTAACTGCGCGTGACGTAATATTCGCGGTGTAGTTCAATGACCTGAAAATATATCTTATATTGACTGGCTTCTTGGTATAGCTACTGGTTAGTGACCCTGACTGCTGTGACGGAGATCGTGAGTTCGATTTCCACCCTAGACAAATGTTTGTGTGTTGAACACGATCATTTGTTCTGTGTCGGGGTGTAATTTATCTATAATTTTTATGTATTTAGAAAAAAAATCCGGTTTTCTTCAGGAAAAACGAAAATATAGAGACCAACATTTCCGGCGAATAAATTTCGTACACCCGTGTGTACAATACGACAATTAAGCATTTTTAAGGTCATAGTTTAAGTTTGTACAACCGTATGTACAATCGGTGCTCGAGGGGATATTAGTATTGTTGTCTTATAGTACACATAGCACAAGCTCTGCTTAGTTTGGGACAAGATGGCGACCTTTAAAGACGGTTGGTGCTTTTAGCTTCAAGTACAAACAGCATTTATTACGCAATCAAAGGGAAACCACGACATAATTTAACCAGAGTTCTGCACGATTTTGCATTAGTGACTTAATGTCACTCGTCGCTCGGCTAGTTTGGCATCTTTTTCTTGCGTCCAACACAACACTACAATTACACTTCACAGACATACACAATAACATTTCAGATGCACCCGAATCACTTTTGTTTTAGACGTATTTATGTATCAATATTTACTCAACTTTTGTTTATTTGTTTTGTTTGAAGATCCACCTACTTTTTTCTTTTGACAGTCGATGGAACTTGCCATAGACTACTAATTTCCACAGATTAGCTTTAGATTCCACAGTTTAGTAAGAGATATACTTTAATATTCGTGAACCGCTGGCCGCGCCGGCTGCGGCGCCCTGCAGTGCGCCCGTGCGCTCGCGTTCCTCCGTTTGTCTATGATTTTGACAAATGATTTTGGAGCGCAAGTCGTCGGGCGTCTGTATCTGGTTCATTATTTATTGCAATTTTTCTTATATTTTCTTATATCTAACACACATCTATTCTAACACGTATTAACACAAATTCACCCTATTTACAAATGTTATATATTTATTATTAACCTGAACCTCCGTGAATGTGACCGTGGCATCACCGCGGGCCCTAACAGAATACCAGCGCTGCGTTATTTATTTTTTTAAATATTGCAGCATATGCTGAGTTAGGCGCCCTTTTGGCCTTGCACAGATTTTAAAGTTTTTTTTATTTTTATTTTATTATCGAATTCTGCTGTATGTTTGCGGTACAAATAAAAGTTTTTCTTTCTTTCTTTCTTTACTTGTGTAAAAGTCGCGTAAAGGTTGTGGATTATGATTATATTTTTATTTACTGTAAATGCCATTCTCAAACCGGGTAATCATAGTTGTAAGCTGTAGTACACAAGAACGATTTTCTGTATTTGATCCTATTGTTAAAAGCGTTTCTCAAATAAATCCTCTTTTCAAATAAACAGTCTCTTTGTCCGTTGTAGTGAGTTTCTAGATAGCGAAATTGTTGCCTTTCATTGCAGTCTTTGCACCAACTGGGTACTTACTGGGCAATATTAAACACTAGTCAAATATTTTGTAATTCACCGTGTTACGGTGAGATAAAGCTCTGCTCCTTTGTTTTAATAAAGTGAGAATATAAGCATGAATAATGAAATCTTGAATAACTTACGTGGGGGAATAAAGAACAAAGCAGGTATTCGCTGACTTTTAGTAGCTCTTACTTTGATGGGATGGACGTTAAAGCTAGATAGCATGTAATCTGACTTAATAGTTTCCAGCATATACAAAACTAGCTTTTGCCCGAGGTTTCATCCGCGTGACGGCGCGCACTGTTCCCGCGCGCCTCAAGGAGTTGTCAGCAACAGCAGGGGGCCCAGCCTGGTCGAAGCCTACTGGGGCCAGGGTTATCCGAAAGGGAACTCGAGCCCCTGTATGAAGGCTTGAAGGAACGGGGTGGGTTTTTTAGTCAGTAAGAGTCTGACACTATCTCCCGCTCCGCCCAAGAGCGGGGGTTGTCATTGGATGATTTTCCACACCGAAAAAAAAAATTCGCGTACATAAAATATAGCCTAAATCACTCAGAAATAAAGCAGCTTTCTATCGGTGAAAAAAATTAGCAATTGGACCAGTACTTTCTGAGATTACCTACTACAAGCAAAAAAAAAAAAAAACAAACTTTACCTCTTTATAATATAGTATTAGTGTAGATAACAGCATATAATTGTTTACAGCATTTCACATTTCATATTATCGGTGAAGCATACGGTGGAAGTGTGCCCTGCTTTGGCCACCGTGTCCTCATTGAGGCGATTGGTGGCGGAGACCTCTCACGCCGGGCCCTAGTTCAAGCTATCATGGCTTCGCCTAGATCATTCTAGAGCGAAGGAGAATAGGTGGTGGCTGTCTTATCTGCGAAGGAGTAAAACTAGTGAAGACAGTCGCACGCGTGAGTCATCTTCACGCCCCAATCGCCGAGTCCCCAACCTCATCTAGCAGCCACAGTAGGCGCGGGCTTGCTGACGATGAGCAACGAGTAGCTCACCGTCCGGCCGTCCGGTAAGCATCCGGACCGATCTCTAGAAGTCGACGGCACGTATATAGTGTTCCAATCGCATCTCAAAGAGATAGAGATAATAAAAGGCCCCAATACGCGTCAACACTGTTGGTCCCCAGCAGTGTTGACGCTTATTAGGACCATAGAAGGATTTCTGAAAAGGTAACCCATGGTCTTAGAAAGCAAAGGGCAACTGAAGGAATATAGATGTGGTCTAGTCTGTAAGTCTGACACGCCCTCCCTCTTCTTTCAAGAATATGAGAAGTCATTGGATGATTAAAAAATGTTGATAAAAATTACATTTCACACTATATGTATGTCGCAGCCATCTGGTTAAATTAGCCATCCAATCGAACGCCTAGAACGTTCGTTAAACGCCGGCAATCCAATTGGATGCCTAGGCCGATAGTTGTTTGAACTAAAATCACTCAACATTTAACAGATTGGCGTATTGAAAGATAGCCCTTTCGAAATGACTGATCAAGACTCAGCCTAGTGATTCAAATTTAGTTCCGCTATTTATTGATTTAAATATTTCACTATTACTTGGTGGACACTATTACTAAAAAGTAGTTTTATATAATTTAAAAACTCATGGTCACTTTACTAAACTAAATGACTACATAACGTTCAGCTATCTGGTTAAACGTTGCGGTCAATGACTTAGCTAGTTGTTCTTCAGCCATTTCATTGAATGCCGGCGTTTAACGAACGCCCTAGGCGTCCAATTGGATGGCTAATTTAACCAGATGGCTGCGACATGTATATCACACTAATAATATAAAGCCGAAAGTTTGTGTATTCGTTACTTCATTACTCTCTAACCTCTCTAACAGCTGAACGAATTTAATTGAAACATGGTACATAGGTATACCACCTTCTGGAATACACAAGGTACTTTTTATATCCCACAAGTATTTCTCCTCGGAATAATTTTCTACTTTCACGCGGTCAAAGCCGCTAGTATAAACTGCCAGTATAAATATTTCTTACCTGAAATAGGGTTAAAACGCCACCTGTAGACCTTTTCCTCTATTTAAACGATCAATAACCCAAAGTGAGAACAGCTGGACTCGACGATTTAATATAGGTACTTTTCTGAACACCTACAAACTTTGATATATTATAAGGAAAGATTTGTTACGTGCTAACATTGCAATCAGAAAACCTGGGCTCTGTGCACAACTACATGCATGAGTGAAACGTGATTCCATGTGATTGGTTTTTATAATTTTTACAACGCATAGGTAAATGCACTCGAAAGCATTTTGATAATCTTTATCCTTTATGGGTTGTTGGGTAGGTCTAACTTCGAGAAAGAGGTCAACCGTCTAATTCAACTCGGTTGGGCAGCGTTCGGGAAGCTACGCGGTATCTTCTCGTCCAACATACCACAGTGTCTCAAGACGAAAGTCTTTAACCAGTGCGTGTTGCCAGTGATGACATATGGCTCCGAAATGTGGTCGCTCACAGTGGGCCTCATCAGAAGGCTTAAAGTTACCCAAAGAGCAATGGAAAGAGCTATGCTCGGGGTTTCTAAAACTAAGGTTCTTGGCTCATATTTCATGGTTTTCATAACAGGAAAAACCAGGATAGAGTTTGTGTAAGACTTTTTTTTTAAATGAAGATAATCCGCAGGAAAACTAAGGTTACCGACATAGCACAAAGAATTCTTAAGTGGCAATGGGCAGGGCACATTGCTCGCAGAACAGATGGCCGTTGGGGCCGAAAGGTTTTGGAGTGGCGACCGCGTACCGGAAGACGCAGTGTTGGAAGGCCTCCTACAAGGTGGACCGATGACCTGGTGAAGGTAGCGGGAAACCGATGGATGCGGGACGCACAGGAACGTTCGATGTGGCGAAACTTAGAGGAGGCCTATGTCCAACAGTGGACGTGTATCGGCTGAAATGATGATGATAATCCTTTATGTAACCGAGTGAAATTAAGCCACGGGGGCTTGATTTCAGCGGCCCACGCGCTAGAGACGAGTCGCCTATCTTCCGCTGTTTTGATTTAATCTTAGCCTACAAATGATTAAATTATCACTTTCCTACTCAACGGTCGTTTCGATTAACTTATGGTAGAATAACTTTATCAAGCTGTGCTCCCCAAACTAAACTGTTAACGACTGAATAGTTTCCGAGTTATCATATTCAGATTTAACTATTAAGTAACCGTTAACCATGCTACTGCAGCGTGTGTTCGTTGACAGCGGGGACTTAACCTCAATCTAACGAACCTTTTCAATGTCGCCTTAAACCAAGCTTAATCCATGCAAATACCTTTTTTAAATCTGACAAGAGAATTAATTCCATTATGCCCTGTCAACGGAGTCTTATCTCTGAAAATTTTGCTAGCAAAATTGAGAGGAAAAAGAAATGTTTTTCGGGATAAACAACATTTTTACTTACTAGAGAATAAATAGTGTTTTACTGAGTGAACGAGTGAGTGAGGCTCCGTGGATGAAATGCCACTTAGCATTCTCAGAGAGCTCTACTTCTGTTCAACCTAGTTTGTCTAGTCAAAAGTTTTCAGTGTGGAGAGCCACTGACGCGGTTTTATTAAACGGCCTCTTATCAACTTGATCTTAAGAGGAAAAGTGAAAATCTGTTTACAGTCGCCGCTTTGCTTTGGCATAAACTGAACTACGATCCGAGTTTCAATTGAACGAGTAATGAACGATATTTTTTTCTATTTTTTCTTCACTGATCAAACACGAGTTTATTAGTCAGATATTTCACACTTAAACAGATTGAAAATTGGAGTCATTAATTTTTCTTAGTCGTTGAATTTTGAGCTCGAAACATTTCAATGCTGCGAGTTGTAAAATGAAAATGAAAATGTTGTTCAGTGCAGAAGAAAATAATCCAGCAAGGCGTCCCTTCGTATTGAAATGGGTTTATTTCGAGAAGAGTACGGACTTACAAACAAGCAATTTTTTATTAAAAATAATATGGTTCGAGAAATTTTCATCGTGACAATTTATATTACGTTTTTGATAACAGGAATCGGTTTGAGCTTTAAACACACAGCATTTGTGTTTTAATATACTGAGAAATAATCTCACTGCTAAAGCAAATACAATTATACAATATTAATCCACAGTAAACTGTTGACACCAAAAAACCATATGATTGAAAGCATTACGATTTAAATATCCAGTGGTAAAACACCGATGAGAATTGAAAACACAGTAATCAATTCATGCCATAACTTGCCATCCGCCACATTCGATATACATATTAAATTGTTCAGTAACAGCTTTTTAATGGGCGATAACTTCAAGGCTGTCACTTTTTTAAACAGAATAAAGGCCCTAGCAGAAATACCGTTGGCAGTATTCTCCATTAGCGATTTCAGCATTATAAGAAGCTTGATACAGCAATTTAGCTGTAAAATTTGGAATCAGAAGTGTAGTTAATGTACACGTATGCTATAAATCCGCACGAATTCAAATACTAAAACCAGCGATTTGGTTCGACTTTCCCATTCCATAACCATGTGAAAAGTGAATATTTTCACTACAGTTTACAGCGTCAAAGCAGCTCTCAAAACTGAACACGAAATCGTATTGAGATACCTACAAACTAATAAGTCGCTTGAATATCGCCATTGTAAAAATGGCACGTCTGCAAAGGCCCTAAGCTCGTCAAAGTGAATTTAATACACCAAAGAATTAACATTTTATCTGGTAGAGTAGTCGATGAGTTATGGCCTTGATACTTTTAGTAATATTTCACCAATCTTGTTACGTACTAGGATTACAGACAAATGGCTATCGATTACGGATACCCATCGAGATGAAGCTGTTGGAATTGTGAAATGACTGTTCGGAAAATCGGAACAAATGATCCGAGAATTTTGAACGTTGAAAAATGTTTTGATTTCGACAAATATTAATTGCATTGAGTTCGGGGATTTTTGCGATACGAATACGTTATAATTAGTTATTGAGCGTAGAATGTGTACATTTTCTGATATATATATTTTTATGTTGGAAATATAATATCCAATGTTATGATTCACAGTTTTTTTAGGTTAGAAATCATCCAATTACGTTTCCCACTTTAGGATGGAGCGAGAAGGCGTCTCAGATTTTTATTTATAACCCACATGAGCCTTTTACTTGTGTTCTAAATTGTCTTTCAATATTAATCTTATGACTGTCATTATCGATTTTTTATTGACTAAGCTGTCTATTTTTATGCATTTTGAACTCTAAAATCACGTGTAGGTTAGGTTACTGGCTGTTTATGTGAAATTGACATAAATAATCCTTATTTTAAATTATAAAATTTAAAAATATTTAAGATCGAAGGAGATCCATTAAATCAAAATTACTATAGGGCCTACTAAGTTTACAAACCACTTTTAGTGACCATCAACTCAGTGGCATAATTTGATAGTAATTAGGGAGACCAAAAGGGGCATGCCCCATTTTAGTTCGGTAGCAAAAACAGGGAAGAAGGCTTAGTTCAGATTTATGCTAACTGCAAAATGTTTGTACAATTAAGGGAACTATAAATGAGGTCGTTTGTCTTACAAAACGAATGGTGTGTCGTGATGTTTTGTTTTCTTTTAATGAATTTTGTATTTCTACGTTCTTTTTAAGGAATAAGGAAGAAATAAATTCATGAACGTCTATTGGGAGAACGTAGGGCTTTACTACTGAAGTTTTAAGTGTAAACCTGAAAATTACAGACTTTTGTAATTTCAAGTTTAGTTTTATTACTGTGCTGTTTTGGTCTGAAAGAAAATTAAAACTTTTGTTATAAGGGTAAAACATTTCTGTGAGATTATTTGAAAGAGTCACTTTAGCACTTTAGCCCTGAAACATAAAGGGAAACTGAAGGAACACGGGTGTGTTTTAGATGGTAAAAGAGTGAAACCATTAATAAAAAAGTAATGGCATTTACTTACATACATTTCATGAACTCATTCTACGTTCTCACTAACAAAATACCTGTGAATAGGGTAACCAATTCAAGGTTAATAAAGGTTAAATCAATTCCTGTAATAACATACTTGCCACAATCATTTCACCTACGAAATTTGATATTACAGCCTCAAAATAAGCGAGTGAGATGGCAAGCTTCTTTTTACCCTAGCCACTGTTTCTGCGTACATAATTTACTAAATGCCGCTATATTTTAGGAAGAGAAATTATAACTTCGTTGATGAGATAATTAGAATATGGTAGAAGTAATCTAGAATAGGTACTATTGCAGTCCTTGCATAATAAGTTGAGAGTGTTTGACCCACTTCCTCTTGATATGTTAGTTCTGGACATTGTGCAGGTTTGAGCAATATCCTTTATACTTCTTTTGCTGTTTCAGTTTTTAAAACTGATTAAAATCAAATAATTAGAAGTAAAAATAAAGTAAATGAAATAAATGCGATTATTTTAGTGTAATTTTTTTTGGGTGGGAAATCATCAAATAGCTTCTGCTCTGGGCAGAGCAAGAGAGAGTACCACATTTTTAGTGACTTAGACCCACCTGTGTTCCTTCAGCTGCCCTTTGCGTCCCAAGGTCATGGTAACTCTTTCAAACAATACTTTTTTTAAGAAAAAACCTATCAATCAGACTTTTGTGAAAGGTAGACAGACTCATAGGTATCTAGTTACCTGTGAGTAATGTGGTAATGCTATTTATATTATACAAGGCTTTACCAGTGACTTCTTTAACGTGAAAATATGTGCCTATATCACTCAGTCTGCAGCATTCAGGTGGAAGATTTTTTTTAATTCAATTCAGTCTATAAAAATTCATAATCATCATCATCTTCATTTTAGTTGACACAGGTAATCTGTTGGACATAGCCATCCCTAAAAGTGTCACCATAATGAACGGTCCTGTGCGTCTGGCCTCCATCGGATCCTTAGATTCCCGTGGCCCTCACCAGGGCATCGGTTCACCTTGTGGGATGTTTTTATACAAAAATACAAATATTTCCTAATAATACTCGTATTTACGTTATAATATTAGTCTAAAGTTTAGAGTCTAATTGGGTAGGTCTAACTTCGAGAAAGAGTAAAGAAATCCAACTCGGTTGGGCAGCGTTCGTGAAGCTACGCGGTATCTTCTCGTCCAACATACCACAGTGTCTCAAGACGAAAGTTTTTAACCAGTGCGTGTTGCCAGTGATGACATGTGGCTCCGAAACGTGGTTGCTCACAATGGGCCTCATCAGAAGGCTTAAAGTCACCCAAAGAGCAATGGAAAGGGCTATGCTCGTGGTTTCCTTGCGTGATCGAATAAAAAATGAAGATATCTACGGGAAAACTAAGGTTGACGACATAGCACAAAGAATTGCCAAACTTAAGTGGCAATGGGCAGGGCACATTGCTCGTAGAACAGATGGCCGTTGGGGCCGAAAGGTTCTGGAGTGGTGACTGCGTACTGGAAGACGCAGCATTGGAAGGCCTCCTACAAAGTGGACCGATGACCTGGTGAAGGTAGCGGGAAACCGATGGATGCGGGACGCACAGGAACGTTCGATGTGGCGACGCTTGGGGGAGGCCTATGTCCAACAGTGGACGTCTATCGGATGAAATGATGAGGATGATGATGATTAGTCTAAAATAGTGAAATGTGTGGTGTGTATGTTTGATACCCCTTCGCGCTTCTGATCGGATTTTGAAGTAATTTTTATAACTCAGGAGTACGTTCAGTGAACGTAATTTTCTACTTTTACACAAGTGAAATCGCTGGCAGATACTATTAAGGGCCAAGCGCCCGAAAAGTGCCATAAAACAGTGATTTTCTGAGGCCTACTCCTCCGTAACGGCTAGGTCAATTGGTTTGAAAAAAATATATGTTTATTATAGATTCATGAACAATAATATCAACATTTGATTTTTTCGTGCAATTAATACTTTTGTCAAAAAAAAAAAAAAATAGCAATTTCGCAACTTTTCCCTACTCCTTCGAAACGGCTTGGACCTTTAGAAACATTTTTACACATAAAAATTGGTGGTTAAATATTCTTCAAAGTGAACATTGCATATGTAAATCAATCAATATCTCGCAGAGAAAATGGATTTAAAGCGCTTTCCGGGCGCTGCTGGCCGCAAATAAATGCACAGATTTGCGTACTGCCGCCTAGGCGAGTGCGAGAGTTGCGTTCACATAATTTCGGTCAGATGGTTCAAGGGACTATACGCCTTAATATATGCCAGAGGCGTACCTGAAGAGAATTAGGTACCTAATTAAAATAATGTTAATCTCTCAAAAACATTACTTTGAATTTTACACATACGTTTTAATCCTTAGATTAACCATCAAACGCTAACTCTACCTCAAAGGAACCTGTAGGCTTAGAAAGAGCTGGCTCTTTCAAACATGTCGTATTTCGGATTTACCTTTAATGTTGCCCAAATTCCACTAGCTTTAAACTAACCAAATTTTTGTGGTTTTACTCTAAGGTTGAAATCTGGGAACGAAAAATAAATGTATGTAAAACTTAGTGGTGACAATTTTTTTTGAGATCTAATCGCTACTTTGGAATTTTGTATAAATGATCTGAAATATTTCAATATTTTTTTTTCACATTACTTCTTTATCAAACATTGTCTTAGATTACGTTGAATGAATTACAAGTTTTAAAACCATTATCGGTTGATTACAGACGGTTCGAGAAGGCTTCTTTTAACCATTAATAAGTCAATAGTGTAACGTCAAGCTTATAACATGTCGTGACGTTGAGTAGGCGACAATTTATAGGGAGTATTGTTCATTTAAAAAAAAAAAAAAATAAGACGTAATTAGCGAATGTCAACCAAGCATTCAGGTGATATTTCTCTTTTTTCGCTTTGCCTTCGATTGCGTTGGATGAAATGCTACCTATAAAACTATGCTCAAGTTGACGATAGACGGTTCGAGAAGGACCCCTTAACCATTAATAAGTCAATAGTGTGACGTCACGCTCATGACATGTCGTGACGTTGAATAGGCGACAATCTAAAGGAAGTATTGATTCACGCTTAGTTATTTCATGCAGAGATACATATTTAAAAAGGCGCTTAGCTATCAAATATGTATGCGCTGCCAATGAGTGGTATTTTAGACAGATTAATGTGGGTCATGGAAGTTACGTAAGTGTTTTGTGTTGGTTTTTGTGAGACATTGTTTACTAAAAAATGAATTTTGGTTGATTCTTTTATATAAGTAACTAGCTTTTGCCCACGCGGCTTCGCTCCCGCTCTTCCCTACTCTACCCTGCTATACCCTACTCTACACTACTCTACTCTACTTCTTTTTTTTTTTCGATGGGAAAAATCATCTTATGACAACCCCCGCTCTTGGGCGGAGCGGGAGATAGTGTCAGACTCTTACTGACTAAAAAACCCATCCCGTTCCTTCAAGCCTTCATACCGGGGCTCGAGCGCCCTTTCGGATAACCCTGGCCCCAGTAGGCTTCGACCCGGCTGGGCCCCTGCTGTTGCTGACAACTCCTTGAGGCGCGCGGGAACAGCGCGCGCCGTCGGCGACTTGGGCTTGGTCCGGACAGTTACCGGACGGCCGGACAGCGAGCTACCCATTGCTCACTGTCCGCAAGCCCGCGCCTATGGTGGCCGGAAATCGGGATCGGAATCCCGGCGGCAGCGAGAGCGCCGTTGCCTGATGCGGTCGGCCTCCTCCTTAGCGAGCATTACTGCTTCGCAGAAGTCGGCGACCGCCTGCCACTCCTCCTCGCTCCGGACCATGGCCTCGACCAAGGCCCGGCGCGAGAGGTCTCCGCCACCGATCACCCCCACGAGGGCACGGCGATGCTCCGCCCAAGCAGGGCACACCGCGATTGTGTGCTCCACCGTGTCCTCCGGGCGTTCCGCACAGTGGCGACACCTGGGCGTCACTTCCGCTTTAATTCGGAACAGGAACCTCCCGAACTTACCATTTCCGGTGAGGACCTGTGTCATGCGGAAGGTAAGGACGCTGTGCTGTCTTTTCAGCCACGCCTCAAAGAGGGGACTTATCGCCATAATTGTGGCGTGCCCATGACGGGGTTGCGATAGTCGCTGACGCCATTCCACCATGAGATCCCGCCGGAGCTCTGTCCGCCATGCCGTGAACTGTCGCGGCAGAGGACTTTCACCCCGGCGTTGCATTTCCACGCGCATGTCGTGCATGTGTGCAAGGACTGTTGCCTCCAGATCCCACGGTGGTAGGCCAGCCAGAAGGCTCGCCGCTTCGCAGGAAATCGTGCGGTAACCCTGCACCATCCGAATTGCCATGACCCTCTGGCAGGCGTTCAGAATGGCCGCCGGTCGCTTTCGCAGCGACGGCGCCCACACCGGCGCCCCGTAGAGGGCCATGGACCGAACGATCCCCACGTAGAGCCTCCGGCAGGAGGCGTCTGGACCCCCAAGGTTGGGCAGGAGCCGCTTGAGAGCGGCCCCAGTCCGGTTGAGTTAGGAGCCAGACGTCGGAAATGCTCCTCGAAATTCCATCGGCTGTCGAGGATGAGTCCCAGGTACCTCATCGATGTCCCGACGCCGATGCGAACTCCTCCTACCGTTAACCCTACTCTACCTTACTATACCCTACTCTACCCTACCAAACTTCACACAAACTATCTACTAAATAGTCCGAACAAAGCCTAAACATTTGGTTTGGATAGGTGAGCCCGTTCTTGAGTTTTTGGAGGTAGGCGGAACAGAGAGTAAAGTCCCGCAAACCTCCGTTGAAAAGGGAGGATCCTCCGACCAGACAGGTGTTATAGTCTGGTGGGCGACTGCCCGGTAGATGATTTCGGGCTGTCGTATATGTTCAAATCGCGCGGAGAACTGTGATTGCGCGATGTAGGATTTCGTACTTTCTTCGTAGATCTTATGTGGTGCCATAGATGTCGCTACATCACTCCCCTCCGGAGATTGGAGATCGATGGTTCTTTGATGCTTCATGATGCGTGCCAGGCCAGTGATAGGTTGGTTCCAGTGGGTCGGAACCGATGCCGCATAGTTCTCGGTGAGTCGGAACTGTCTGCGGTAATGCCCCAGTGAGTCGGGGTGTTGCTATCCCAGTGAGTCGGGATAATGCCCCAGTGAGTCGGGGTGGCGCTGTCCCAGTGAGTCGGGATGATGCCCCAGTGAGTCGGGGTGGTGCTGCAGGCTCCAGTGAGTCGGAGTAGTGCTGCTGGCTCCAGTGAGTCGGAGCGGTGCTTGTGCGACGTAGGGCTTGACTGCTGGCGTCGACCAGGAGAGGGTCTTCATAGCTCTTCATGTGACTGGCCGAAGGTGCGGTGTGCCAAGATCGCTGATGAGGCTGAGGGGGATGACCAGGTTTGACCAGGTAGTCATGTTGGTGGTCAGGATACCCTCTATAGCCGTGGGTGCTGGCTGTATGGCTCGCTGCTCGAAAGCTTGAGGAAGTGATGATGACGTCACGAAGTAGAAGCTGCACGAAGGCTGCGCTGACGTTCTTTGTCGAGGGTCACCAGTTTGGAGGTAGGCGGAACAGAGAGTAAAGTCCCGCAAACCTCCGTTGAAAAGGGAGGATCCTCCGACCAGACAGGTGTTATAGTCTGGTGGGCGACTGCCCGGTAGATGATTTCGGGCTGTCGTATATGTTCAAATCGCGCGGAGAACTATGATTGCGCGATGCAGGATTTCGTACTTTCTTCGTAGATCTTATGTGGCGCCATAGATGTCGCTATAAGTTTGTTGTTGAAATTACAACGAAAAGTGGCATTGATTTTTATATATAGACTGAAAAAAGGCTTTTTTTAGGGAGGTGGAAAATTATTCAATCACTTCTCCCACTCTTCGATCGAGCGAAAGTCTGGTCAGACTCTTAGTGACCTTGTTGTTTGTTGCTTCAGTTGCCTTTTGCATTGTTGTTCTACAATACAAAAGACCAATTTTCTTTTCCGAGCAGGGCCGATGCCTGTCGGCTCTGCTCGGCCTTTGATAATTTACACTAATATTATAAAGATGCAGTTTTTTTTTGTTTCTAGGAGGTAATCTGGTCCGATTGCTAAAATTTCAATGATAAAAAGTTGCTTCCCGATTGACACAGGTTACATTTCATGTACGCGGGTGAAACCGCGGGCAAAGCTAGTATTCTATATGAATCAACAATAAATATATATTTATTCAAATCTATTACCACACTCGTTACCGAGGAGTAGGCTTCAGAAAATCATTGTTTTGCGGCACTAAATGGGAACAAGGGCCTTAAGGCTTGTGTTATGGTTTCTAGCAGTTAGCTCAAGACATGGAGAGTGACTATTGAGAGCAGTTTATAGGATAATAATATTATTCTTAACATTTTTACAAATTACAGTATCTCTAAGCATCATGTCATGGGGATTTATATAAAATAATAACTACGTCGGCAGTTATGACATTTCCAGTAGAGCTCTTACATTTGACCAGTTTAGTCACTATCACTGTCAGAAGATATAAGAAGTACGTTTATTTGTTTATATAAGAAGAAGTATTTTAAGGTTTCAAAAAAGCTACTGCTGCTCTGCAGGCCAAGCCACTTGGCTTGAAAGAGATTTGAACTGGAAGAGTCGTAGCTTTTCAAACGGTCGTAAAGTTTTGAATCTTTCTACAGTGGGTAACGTCTCTGATTCCTTTGTTCTAACCACGTGACTTATCGTGGAGATGATGTCATTCCCATTGAAACTTTCGATTAGCGTTAACGATTGTAGATTATCAACTTGGCTAAGCCCTCTGGAAGGCAAAAGACAAACTAAAGGAACTCAGGAGGTTTGATGATTTCTCACATAAGAGAGAGAAGAGTAGCTTTTTAAAATGTTATGAAATGTTGTATCATCATCCTCATCAGCCTTTTAATGTTCCCATTGTTGTGACTCTGGCCTCCTCTCTAGGAGAGGGAATGGGCCGTAATCCACCACGCGAGCCCAGTGCGGGTTGGTGAATGTCACATGTCTTCGAATTTTTGGTTCTAGGACATGCTGGTTTCCTCACAATGTTTTGCTTCACCGTTTTGAGAGCAATAGTAATGAAATAAATTACACAAAGTAATGCGCCTGTCAGTGTTTGAACCTACAACTCGTAAGTAGGAGCCATTACCTCTCAGCCATCACTGCTCTCAAAATATTGTATATATACAGTATATTTGTTTGGTCAGCTAAGATAATAAATAACTTCGTGTTTTCTCAGTTACCGCGTAATCTTAGCTATATATGAATAGGTTGTTCGTACGGAGATCTCATCAATTTCTCTTGGGAGCAAGCGAGAGGTAATATGAGGAGACTAAGGAATTGCATTCATCAGGAGTTAGATACTTGTACCTCGTGGGAATAGGTAGGGTGAAGCAATTTTCTAGTCTGGAAAAAAATTTGGTATACGTATCTCCGTGTTTTAAAATTCGTATAGTACAGTGTTACCTACACAGCTCTAAACCAATTTTGAAACACCTATTTCTCGAGTTTTCGTTCCCTAAATTTTTCAATATTTAATCGTTGAAATGATTTTTTTGTTTACCATCATAAATGACTTTTTAGAAAAAGCACTTCGTTTGAGTTTTAGGAGAATACATTTATCGTTTAGCAAACTAAAACTAATAATAATAACATACCATTTTTAATTGTGTTATTTACTATTTTTGGAGACATTTAGTTTTTTTCAGACTATATTTTTTAATTAAAGTTTAACTATACAGGGTATTATTTAGCTCTTGACTCTACGATGTACAATGCCCTTCACACCGTCAGAGACAGGAACAGCTGGAGGAATATCATAAGGGTTAGAGTGATGACGCAGGGAGGTCATGACCCTCAGCATTGAGGCATACGACGCAAAAAGGAGGATACAGGGTATATTCATTAGTCACTTAAATGTCATATTAGTTTAACCTAATCAAAAGCTTTATCATCGTAATGTCGTTTACCTCTATAATAATAAAACATTATGTCCATTTACAGTGTTAAAATTCAAAATCTCCGTCGTATTCAGGTCTCATCGTTAGAGTGGTCCGCACCCATGACAAAAATGACATGGGCGTTTTCTGGTCACGCACAACATAAAACATTAAAACAAAATTAAACCATATCTCTTGCAAAATAAAAGCTATTTTTGTACAGACGTGTTTCTAAGCCAACGACCTCGCTGCAGTAATTACTGACAAAGATAACAGGCCAAATAAATTGTGATTTAACGCAGTTGTAATTTCATTAATAGGTATCTATGTTGAACCCCCTTTACGTAAAAGTTTGGTGAATAAAAAAAAATTGTTCTAAATAACGGGTAAACTTTTTATTCTTACTTTAAACATATGGCTCTAAAACGTCGCTCACAATGGGCCTCATCAGAAGGCTTAAAATCACCTAAAAGGCAATGTAAAGGGCTATGCTCTAGGTTTCCTTGCGTGATCGAATCAAAAATGAAGATATCCACAGAACTAAAGCTGCCGACATAACACGAAGAATTGCCATATTTAAGCGACAATGGGCAGGGCACATCGCTCGCAAAACAGATGGCCGTTGGGGCCGAAAGGTTCTGGAGTGGCGACCACGTAACGGAAGACGCAGCGTTGGAAAGCCTCCAACAAGGTGGGCCGATGACCTGGTGAAGGTTGCGGGAAACCGATGGATGCGAGACGCACGACCCAACAGTGGACGTATATCAGCTGAAATGATGATGATGTTGATTTTATATAATGTTTTGAGAAGTCATAAAGGTTTTCTGGTACATTCAAAAGGTTTTATGCCTCTAGTTGGCACAAAGAACTTTAAAATAAACAGAAACAGTAACATTGTCCAGACTTCAGATCCTAAGCACGAAATGGTCGCGTGACCAAAATTATCTAGTAGCAAGTAGTCAACCTAGGAAAGAAAATCAATGATTAAAAAAATTCTAGTAAAAAAGCAGATGTCAGTCATCGTAAACTTGAAATATTTTACTTTTCAATCAATTCAACCAGTAGGTATTGACTAAAAATTTAAATATTTCAAGCAAATTTTTGTTTATATCAGACAGTTTATTTGCAATTGTGCCATCTACAGAGCAGAAAGTCGCCTCGACAGCCAACATGCTGGCTCTATACTAGTCGCGCGATGAGCAATTTGCCACCGAACAATACTGGGACATTGACATAAGTCGTTTATTATCACGGTCATCTGAGTTTTAATTGTAGTCAAGTACTCAAACTTACAATAATAAACAAGAAGAATAGGGAATCAGTTTTTGGGCTAAGTTATGCTACGTTTGATCTTGAATTTAGTATAGTTTTGAAAGTAATAGTGTATATTTTATAAAGTGGCAAAAAGCTCACAGCGCAATAAGTTTCTGATACTCCGCCTTACTCCAAACATAACGAGATTAAATATTCGATGTCAGCGAGTGTGTCACCTATCACCTATCTATGGATTTAAGGATCTGTGGTATATCATGGCATGTCTGCCTTATACTATGCTTGTGATACCTGAAACTTGCACGAACATAATTATAGTGATGTTTCTAGTCTCAACAAGGCGATACAAAGGTGCCATGCTCTTGTCGTGTCATTGTGTCTGAGAGCGATACTCTGTCTAGTAGACAGTTTCACGTCAATCCGTCTGCGCACAGACTAAATGTGTATTGAGTTCGACTAAAGTGAAGTAGCAAGATCAAAATTCTTTTACAGAATGATGTAAAGACAGTGGCCTGAAGAAAAACTGGCAATTTATCAGAAAAAAAAAATTAAGAACCCGATTACAAAGCCACCAATTTTATTTTCAAATCATCCAGAGGCCCCCTTAAGAGGCCAGAGGGCCATTTAAATATACACACAAAATTACATCGAAATATCGCAAATGCAAATAAATTTTAGCGGCCTTACGACAAATGTATTTTTAATCTTGAACACTAAACAAAGAAGAAGGAAATACTCACCACTGATGGGTCTGATATGTCTGCTGTTGGAGTGAAAGCATTATATTTAAATGTCGCCCGCCCTACTTTTCCTAAATCTACTGAAACATATTTCACAGTGTGATAAGCATCTGGCACACTGGACTTGAATGTACGGACACAATGTTTCTACAGTATATGCATTTGTTGAATACTCATGGTTCAAGTTTTTTATGTCATTGCATAATAATATTATGCTACATTATGTCCGAATTCTCCGAAGTCGTAAGCAGGTCACTCATGATTCACCACTTCTATGTATATTTTATAGCCTTATGCAAACTGATGGCCACTACACATCCAGACGGAAGCTTCTAATAAACTAGCGCACTTCACCATCAACGACTGAATCATAGCTTACCATCAGGTGGGATCGCAGTTAAGCACTAGTTTATATCATAAAAGAAAAGACTCCAAGCTCATTCAAGCACTTTCTATAAGATTACCTTACGTACTCTTTATCCGTCATCTTTTTAAGATGAAAAATCTGCATCCAATGACTTCTCAGGTATCAGACTTTTACTGATTAAATCCCAATTCTTTTTTCCTTCTTTGCCTTGCTTTGCAGAACCCCAGATTTCTCTTTCCAATGGCCAAAGTTGGCTTCAAACTTTCTGGGTCCCTACGGTTTTGCTGGCATCTCTTTGAGGCGCGTATAGTACGCGCTATCGACGACTCGGGGTCGGACCGGACAGTTACCGGACGGCCGGACAGCGAGCTCTCCATTACTTGGCCTGGAAACCAAATCTAGAACCTCCGTTCAGGAATTGCTAGACCAAGATAATGTGCAGATCAACTGAGAATGAAGAAAAAACTGTATAGTTATTTTTGTAGAAAGAATAGTTTTTAATAATTGAAATGCAGACACAAAGTAATACGTCTACCGCAAAGACGAGCAAGTATAACGTTTGAAATGAAATATTAAATTGGATTTTAATCTCATTCTCATAGAATGTCAGGCGTAACTTTATTAAAACGTACTATGTCTCGCCGAGAATAATTTATCCCTATAATGAACCTAAATACTGTTGTTAGCTAAAAGAAAGTATTAAATATTTTGAATGATGGTTTTTATAATGAAAATAATATATTTAAAAGTAACGCAAAATAATGCTATAAAACACCAGGTTTATAATTCTTCATTAATTAAAAACACTAATTAGACATGTACCTAAATATAAACCTGTATTAGCATTAATACAGTTTTTGCTGTCGAATTAATATTTCCAGAGCATAATACTGCCGTCGGCAGTAAAAATAATAATATATTACTACGTTCTAAAGTCCTTTCTTTTAACTTTTCAGTAAAAGAAAATAATTATCATAAAAATATTCACCGTAACTGTTTGACAGGACAATGCTTAGCGGTCGGTAGCTCAATGTTTAGCGGTGTATATATTTATAATATATAAATTATGTGTGTATTTATGTATGTAGGTATACTTATTTATGTATTATTATTTTATTCATAATATTTCTAATTTTAAAATTTTACACTGGACCCTACCCTCTATTGTCATCTCTCTCTATCGCTCAATGGTTTGCTGGAAGAAAACTCAACTTTGAGTTAAGCTCGCTTATTTACACGAACTTTGTTATCCACTTATTTTATAAGTTGTTATGAGTACAATAAAGAATTAAAGAATGAAAGACAATTTGCTAATCACGCTAATATTATAAAAAGTGGAAGTTTGTGAGTGTACATATTTTATTCTCGAACTATGACTCGAACGGCTGAACGGATTTAGACAAAGAAACACAATAGACCATATTGTTTCTTAGCTAACAACAACGCAAAAGCCATTTTTATCAACTTTTCAGGAAACGAAAAATACTGTTCGGTGTTAAGAATCCAGCCAACTTGCGCGCTGTCCCTAATTTTCGAATTACGGCTTCTGATTGGCTAAAATCTGTATCACGTGACCAATGACGCGCAATGAGCAGCTTTATCTGAAGGAATTTTAATGAGAAAATCTCCAATTTTCATTTTAAGCGGTGTTTAAAGATAAGAGAGGATATTCCGAAGTAGCACATAGCGTATCTCACTTTTTTCTCAGTATTATGTTCCCCTGAGACAATTTTTTACTATCACGCGAGTGTAGCCACTGGCAGAACGTATACAATAATTTGACGTTTGCTTTGAAAACTCAAATCACAGCTAACAGGTTAAAATGGCATAAACGCGATTAAGTCAAACCGGGCCGTTTGTAGGACCTACATAGCATATTTGCTGCCAAATGTTGGGAACAACATAGAGTTTGTAACATCCCAATGAATATGCATTGAAAGCGTTTACTAACACTGTCATTCTTACTAAAGTCTTTTAGAAAGAGTTACTTAAAAGTTCTTTAATAGAGGTCGATTTAAAAAAGAAGATACCTTTTAGGGTTCCGTACCTCAAAAGGATAAAAACGGAACCCTACCCTTGTTTGTTGAACACTTTGTTGTCCGTCCGTCTGTCTGTCTGTCAAGACCCTTTATTTCGAGAACGCGCGAAGGTATCGAGTTGAAATTAAAACCATATACTCAAATCTGCAGTCCCTTCAAGCTGTGAAAGAATCAAACTTCTAAGTTAACGAATAAAAAAGATATGGCAGTTTATGTCGCAAAAAACGTATATTTTGATACTCTCAAAGCTTGAAATTCATAGGGCCCGTTTACCCAGAATCCTGAAATTTGACATAAAGCAAGGTCTTATAGCACAGGTATAGGAAAAAATCTGAAAACAGTAAATTTGTTATTACCTACGTCACAAAAAAAAAAAAATTTTGCAATTCGGAAAAATCTTCGAGATTGTAGTTTGCACGGAAACCTCAGTGCGCGAGTCCGACTTTCACTTGCCCATTTTTTTTTTAAATGTTTGTGAAGTTGTTAGATAAAGTTTGATAGTAGTACCAGTAACTGAAAAGTTGAAAGAAAATCGTTTGACTTGGTATGGTTATGTGAAGAGAAGTGATGAAACGCATGTTAATAAAAAAAGTTGAATTTATACCACGAAAAGAATGCGACCGTCACTTATCCCAGTCACTGTCTGCACTTGTGCCAAGTTTTTAAAGAAAATCACTCTTCAAAAACTTGGCTCAAGGATAGACTGATCGATAAGCATTCAAACGTCTATAAATTCAAAAATACAAGCTCTATATTAAACGCACTATTATTTTTCCTCAAAAATAGGTGTTTTTAGGGTTCCGCGCATCAAAAGGAAAAAAACGAAACCCCTACAGGATCACTTTGCTGTCTGTCCGTCAGTCTGTCTGTCTGTCTGTCAAGACCCTTTATCTCAAGAACGCGTGGAGGTATTGAGTTGAAATTAAAACCATATACTCAAGTCTGCGGTCCCTTCAATCTGCGAAAAAATAAAACTTCTAAGTTGACGAATATAAAAGGTACAGCCGTTTATGTCGCAAAAAAACGTATATATACTCTCAAAGATCGAAATTCATAGAGTACTTCCCGTTGACCCAGAATCCTGAAATTTGGTACAAAGCAAGACCTTATAGTATAAATATAGGTTAAAATCTGAAAACCGTACATTATTGTTACCTAAGTCACAAAAAAAAATTGCAATTGGAAAAATCTTCGAGAATCCATTCGGGAATTTATTGTAGTTTGCACGGAACCCTCAGTGCGCGAGTCCGACTCGCACTTGGCCAGTTTTTTTAAATAAGTCTGCAAGAATTTTAACACTTCTCACTTGATTCTTTATCCTAAATAAATTTTCCAGTCAACCAGACGAATTATTAAAAAAATATATTTATAAATACATATAAAGTACTTTAAACATATCTAACTGCAGTAAGTCATTTACAAAATCCTTGATAGCTAAGTCATTTATTTTGCTTCTCTACACAGGTATTTACTATACGAGGGCATGGAATATTTCCCCTAGCACGGGAACAGGCCACTAAAAACTTGCCAAAAAACATAAATGCCAATGGAACAGGTTTGGCGCGATACCAAAAATAGAAACCGCTCGATGACATACAGCAGTGTCTAGTAACGTATTGGATTTAGGATGCAAGCTGACGTTCAAATTGAATGTTAGGTTTTCTCAACGCATTGGACGGTGTATAAATTTGTTAAAAAAAAATAACGATACTTTCGACAACTGTATTCGTTGGCCAACCATGATTTGTTTGATTTTGTTCCAACTGCCAAACATCCAGCTAATCTGTACTGACAAATACTACCAGAAAACATAATTATAACATCACTTAAGTCATTTTTAGCAGTGAGAAGATTAGTACTACTGGCAGTTTAAAAAACATGTCATTTTTCATTTGATTAAGAAAAGCACATACATCGTTTCAAACTAAAAGGTAATCAATAGTTCTTCTACAAATGAATATTTTAGTTAAAACTTCACTGACAATACAAATGATTTAGTTTTTACGACCACAATTATTATAAAAGATTTTGTTTATTAGGTAACAATAGTACCTGAGCATAATCAGCTTGACCCTAATTTATTATTGTAAAATTTTGGCACATATTGATGTGTAAGCACATTATTTAGGGACCATTGCAGATATTACTTTAATCCTAAATCGAATATTAACCATAGCAGTTACATGCATTTAATTTATAATATATTAGTCAATAATATAATTTAAGTTGCTGAGATAGGATGGGATAACTATTTTGGTAAAATCTACCAAAATAGTCATAGAACAATACCGAAACACAAAATCATTTAAGTTATGTTTGAGTTATACGATGCACAAACTATGCAAGTATTCAGCTGAGTTTGGTTTGCAACTAAAGTTTATATTGCCTGCAATTAAAACGTTCCAGTTTAATGTTCAGAATGGCATAGTTCGTAACATCGACTAACAGTTACAATAAAATATTGGAATTGTTTGTTATCCCAGTGACAGCATTCCGAGCTTTCGAGTAACTCAGATTGAACGAAGCATAAAGAACACCTGGGCTTGAAAGGACGAATGACTTATAGAAAGTTTGGTACCTTTGGACACCAGTGACCATGAAACATGAAGTAAGAAAGAAATCTAATTCTGTTTGAAAAGCTTAAGTAAAAATAAATGATATGATTAATGGTAGGTTGGATAATATAAATAAAAAGTTCATGCTTTTTGCCTGCATGTATTAAAATAGTTAAAGTATAAAAGCAAGAAAATGTACTAGACGATATAAAACCTCACATTGATAATAATATGGCTCCTGGCACGCTTCGTTAAACCAGACAAACAGTGTTGGCAGAAAAACTTAGTGCTCATGCTTTAATGCAGTTTGATTAAACGCTAACATTCCAAAGCTTTTGTGAAAAATTGGACCGAGAAGATTTTGTTTGCTTTAAAGAATCCCAGTCTCGTCTACTATTTTTAGTACAACTTTGCTTTGGAATACGAGAGCAAAATTAATTATATTGTTTAAGTTTATGTTAAGACTTTAAAGTTATCACTAGGTTTTTTAACTGTCTTATACATCATCAATGGCATCTATGTCCGCTCTTTCTCCCGCTAGTTAGCGCCTGTGTTTTTGGGGGTCATTCATTTTGACAGCTCCTTGTATCGTTGTATGGTGGTTTGTTTGTTTATGTTGATTTATGTGAATTATGGTAGAAAAATACGGATCTTGGACTGTTTGTGAATTAAAAAAAGAATTAAGAGGAAGAAATGATTATATATTATCAGCTCAGATGATTATTTTTGGGAAACCTGTGTCGCAATGTTTTCGATGAGCATAAAGGCACAACACAACACTGGAGCATTTTAATTTTACAAAAAAGATGGTTATTTACTTAAAAACTTATATTTCCTTGAAAATCAATTGAGTTTGACAGATAGTATGACCTCCAAGTTCACTGGCGCCATCTACTTTGAGCTTCTCAGATTGCCATTATCCCAATGCAATAAATAGGTTTAACTGAATGTTTTCATCTTAGAGACAAGCAGTCCATACGAAATATACTTTTTTTACTATATTTATTAAGAAAAAAATAAACTTTAAAATTAAAACTTTGAGTTAACCTAACTTAAAGCACTCTGGTATAAATCATTTTAAATAAATGACCAACTAATTTATGAAATTCGTGTAAGCCGATAGCGTCACTTACAATAATAAATGCCTTTTATATCAGTTGTAAATCATTCGTTACGGCTACCTGGACTTATTTTTAAAGTTACCTACCTTAACTATAAAATAATCGATTTGATATCTTGAAAAAAAGTCTAATTACAGGTGCCTAAACATTACAAATCCTGCTAAATTTGAAAGTTCACAGTAAAAAAAAAATACATATTATGATATTTTGTTTACTCTTATATTAAAAATAATTATATTTGTTTTCATTCTTTTATTTATGTATCTTTTTTTGTGTATTGGAATAATAATTAAATGATACCTAGGAGCAGATACATATTCATATTACATACAAAAAAATATCTCTTCGTGGGCGAAAAAGTATGATTGCCTCTCAAAATTTTAAGCAGCCCGTGATAATTATCGCAAACTCAATACTAAACATTGTAGGTTGGTACGAAACTGATAAGAAGTATGTGGATGAACTTCCGAAGATCACATAAATCAGAATTCAGGAAGATACATATCTAATAGATGAGTCAGGTTTGTCGTACTTAGATACGATCATAATTACCTAGTTCAAAACATTCATTTTAGTTAATTCCAATCGAACAGCTATTTTTGGTAAAAAAACGAAAGATTATGAAGATATTAAACTGTAATTAGATGATCATTACAATATTATATGCAAAATATAAGATGGCTGTAAAATAATAAATCTGACAAAACAAAGTTTTGAAAAAATTGGTAGTAGACCGAAATGCAAACATATAATGTAAATTCATACACACAGAAGTGCCAGTAACTGAGTAATAAGCATCAAAATATAAATCTTATTCAATAATTATTTGGATACACAAGTTACATAATTATAATAGATAATATTGAAAGTCTCGACTAGATTGATCACCCAAAGTGTTCAATTTAAATAATTTATAGCATTAAAATGCCTTATACTCCGTGGATATTTCTCAGTTACAATAAATCACTATTTTTTAGTACAATTTCCGTTTCATTGTAGAAGCTGAAGTAGCAAATTGGAAATGAACAATTTTTCATTTTCTAAAAATGAAACAGTTTTATTAAGTTGGCACCAAACCAAACAATTGGTTTTTGTTAAAAAAAATCATCATCTTCACTGTTGTAGTAGACAATAGTGTTTAAGTACGAAAAAAGCTGATACTCGAAATACCTACCTTATATGGTCATTTTATAGTGTACTTTATGATCTTCAAGTTTAAGCAGTGTCCTCTCAAATGTCTGTTTCATTTACATCCTTTTTTTATTTGTCTAGACCACCCTCGCTTTATACCTATTAATGTATTCCCTTTTTTCTAAGAACTGCTTCAATAGACGTTCCCAATCCATTGCTAGCATTGTCTTTACCATTTATCTTCCATCGACAATCATAGCTAACAAGAAAGAAGGTAATCCACCGCCTCACTAGTTTCTCATTTTTTGCTATATTGCACGGATCCATGGCGTAGAAAGTGTGATTTATGACTTTGTTTACTTCTTCCAAAATACTTACTTTTGATATAGACTCAAATTGTTGAATATTGTAAATGATGCAGAACTTGAGGATATAGATGTTTACTTTTTATCTAAAACTAGTATATATATCTATACTGTAGTTTTCCTTTGTATAATATCTAAATTTATAACAAGGTTTAGGGTTATCTTGACCTTATTATTTTGGATCAATTTTGTCAACCCTTTCATCCCAAACTATACCGACTAATACCTATCCAATATTATCAATCCTTTATACTTCATAGCACGATACGTCTCACAGGTGATGTAAAAATAAAATTTATGTTACAATACCCTCCTTATCCTGTTTATTTCAGGGTAGAAACGGTAGAACTTCAAGTGAATGGTCCATCCCAACATATTTTGCGGCTGTATTCCAGTTTACGAGTTATCTGGGCGTTTGGATGGACGCTATCGGACATTATTTGTTAGCTGATTTATGATATTTGATCCTGTGGCCCGTATTGATATACCTAAATATACAACGAACCTTTGTTGGTAAATAATAGGGCTGGGATCGAAGTATTTTATGGGCTATTTGCAGATTCAAAATGGTTTTCGGTGTCAATTTAGTAATGGAAAAGAAGCAGTATTGCTGGTGCTTATAATATTTATTTATTTATTAAAACTTCATGCAACACATAGGTACAAAGGCGGACTTAATGCCTAGGGCATTCTCTATTAGTCAACCAAGGGTGGTGAAGAGAAAACATGGCAGGTGCATAAAAAATAGAGAATAGGTTAATAAGAAAACAAGGGAAATTATATATATATATATATTTTTATATAATAAACACACGTACATGTTCAATATAATATAAACCTACATATATATAAATTTATATTATATATAATTATAAGGAAAATGAAAGGATTTTTGAGACTACTCCGCTATTTGTGTAGAAAATAAAACCGTAACCGCTTAAATGCATACTGACTGGTGACCGTCCTGATGTCAAGAGGAAGCGCATTCCACAGAAGTATGGACTAAATATGAAAGGAAGAATGGACAAAATAAGAACTATGAGAAGGAAAAAGAATTAGAAGATTGTTGGAAGAACGCAGATTCTTAGCATGAGAAGAACATAGATATTGAAAGTTTGAAATAAGATAAGAAGGAGGGGTGGGAGAGTTGAGCAGAGAGAAAAGTGTGGTCAGTGCGCGCAAACTTCTTCTCTGGCGAATGGGCATCCATAATACTACACTGTGTGCCTGCAATGCTAGCGTTTTGATTTTATTTAAGCACATTTTTTAGTTTTCAATCACAGAGAGACCCTATCATTAAAAATGTGTGTATGTGTGTAATGGTTTTAACTTAAAATATGCTCTTGTTCAAAAATTCAATTTTAAATTTTGACCCTTGAAACTTTCAGTGACCGGTGATTCAAATTACTCCAATATATTAATAGACATACAATATCACTTTGAATGTTTAATTATATTTTTGGCACTGACTGACCCATGTCTATCAGAAAAGGGTTGTATAGAACATTACAAATTACGATCTAAACAAACAATTTTACGGTTCGCAACACTTTTGGCACTACTAGATTATCTATAGATAAACTCCAAAATGTACCAAGAACGTGGATTTGTTTAACCTTGAATTAAATATCAGAGGGTATGTATTTTATAATGACGCACCAAATTGTATTAAGATCAAAGATTTGCCATTAATACTTGATACGTGACTTTGACGCGCTGCGCGAATCTCTAATTCTATAGATTAATGAGGCATTAATTTTATGCGTTGCCTACTGAAAACAAATATATATGATTTATGAGCTGACCTTTATTTCATGAAGTAATTACTCACCGATAGTTATAACAATATTATAAAAACACGATACCAAAAAAAATTGTTACGTTTAGACGTGTTTGAATAAAGGCAGTAAAACAAAAAAAAAGATAGATTGTTTAAAAAATGATAGAACGCCTCTAGGTTGGAAGCAAACAGTGAAATGACGGCCAACACTTCTTTGATCCCAAATAAACTGAGAAAAGGATGGGACGATAAATGGATATAGAATTCATGACCAACTATAGAATTAATATGTGGACGTCTATTATAATTTGTTATGACCACTACTTTGTCTATAAGCATAAGCATAATCAGCTTTATAATATTCCCACGGTTGGGACACAGGCCTCGTTTCTAGGTGAAGGAACTTTTTTTATTGTAGCCCATTTGTGCCCAGTTTCCAAAATTTACAGCTATATATTGCGCATGGTAGGATGATGAGTGTATAAACCATTCATGACCGACCATAGAATTCTTTAACCTTGCCAATTTGCTCTTTTTATTACTCTCCCTTAAAAATGAAAGTCTTTGGGCTTGGTAAGCTGTTATAATAGGATTGGAGAAATTTCGCATTTCCATTCATTAGCTTTTGGTCTGATCGAAAGCGTGACATTGACAGATGAATGGGTCCACGAAGATGGGGACTGACTTTATAAATCATTAATTGATTATATTGATCTACTGTTACAATAATATCCTCAATTTAAGAAGTAGTTTTTTAATTGATGAATGATATTAGTTTTTTTATGTTTTGTTACAAATAGTAAACGGAAACACTTTGGTTCACTTTCCAGAAATATATTTTTATCACATTTCATTCAAGAAAAATATATAGGAAACAGATATGCTTTTATAGCCTCGATATCTTTTTCTGTATTTTTTTTTGTTTTCTGATTATGTAAATGTAATTTTGAATTGCTTTATTCTATTACTTATTTGATGCTTTATTCTATTTATACCTACGGCTGTCTAATAAAAAAAAAAAATCAGCTTTTCACACATCAGCTATTGCTGATTTGGTCTATATTTTTTTAAATGATAGTAATTTAAAGGCGAGCAGAACAAGAAGTATAGTCCTACAAACCTTCGTTGAAAAGGGAAGATACTCCGACCAGACGGATGCTGCAACTGCCCGATAGTTGATTTCGCACTGTTATATTTATGCCGTGGCTAGATCTTAGAAATTGATTACTTCATCATATGACCAAATAAAACTAGCTAGATCGTTACAAATGTTAAAGTTTGATGTTATGTCAATCCTCGAATACTACATCAATGATATGGTGAAACGATATGGCCAAATATCATGAAGTGAAGATCTAGCCGCGACGTATAGTATATTACTCAAATATGCAGGATAGTTCTTATGTGGCGACACAGATGTCACTACATTACTAATGATTGAAAAAAAAATCCCAGTTACAGCAAACTATCGAGTTATAGTATCCAGTTAGAGTAATTTACCTATTTATAAAGATTTTTACACAAGATATTTTATTTTCTTTGCGTATAAAGTTACTAACACAATTGTTCTTACCATTTAATATAGGAAATGGGAAAAAACAATAGCCTTGTAAACAACACAATAAAACTGTCGAGAATCTAATTTGTTGTTTCCCATTCATTTGCTTTGGCAATAGCGATCATTCGACGACTAATCTCTACCATTGATTTTGGTTCTATTTTATTCCGTATGTCCTAAACTTATCCACACTGATATCGTGAATAGTGTTGGACTACTAGAAATAATAATTCATCATGAAAGTTTTGACATTCAGAAGTGTACTCGTATTTTAATGATTCAATGAATTTATTATTTGACTTTGACTTTGATCGTCAATATTATGTAACCAAAAGTTAACGGCATAATTGGCACAGTAGTTAAGCAATCGGTTGATAGACTGCATCTCGTGGGTTTAATTCTCACATTGAATGCCCCACACCAAGAATTATTCCTAAATCGTGGATGCATTCACAAATACTTAAAGTCATATACAGAAGACACACAGACCATACAAATAGTTGTTCCGTGCGGAAATTGAACCCACGATACGCTGCGTAGCAGTCAATCGCTCAACCACTGCGCCAACCGTACCATCAGAGAACTAATATTTGTATGGCTTATAGATATTTGTGCCGGGTCTGAGTATCTCGTGTATGTGGGTTTATATGTTTATGAAAGCTTCCACTATTCAGGAGTAGGTAATTCCTAGTGAAGGACATAAAAGATTTTTTAATTTGCATTAATGTAATAAAGAGGTAAAGTTTGTTTTTTTATTTGTAGGAGGTAATGGAAGTACTGGTCCGATTGCTAAAACTTTTTGACCGATAGAAAGCTGTTTTATTTCTAAATGACAAAGGCTATATTTTATGTTCGCAAGCAAAGCTGCGGGCAAAAACTAGTCATTTATATTATTAAGTTACTCTCTTCGATCACGAATTTCGTTATCATTATACGGTTTCATTTCCAAATACCTACATTTAATTTGCTGAAATCAGAAATTCAAAATACTCCATATTTTGCGACGAAGCATATCTCCCGGGAATTAATTAACCTTGACTTGTGTTAGGATTCATATCGATTAAAATATTCACGTTATTTTTAAACGATCCACAAATGCGAGGGAACGCTGCCACCTACATTTTTAATGATATTGATTCACACCTAAAATACACTGTTCCGTTGGATTTTTTATGTTCCAGTGCGGGCTAGAAATGGTCTTTTAAGCTTGACCTAGTTTGCTTTGTGTCAGTCCATAGCATAGCATAGCATAGCCGGCCTTATAATGTTCCCACTGTTGGGACTCAGGCCTCCTCTCTAGGAGAGGGACCATTCCCTCCGTAATCCACCACGTTAGCCCAGTGTGGGCTCGTGGATGTCACATGTCTTCGAATTTTTGGTTCTAGGACATGCCGGTTTCCTCACGATGTTTTCCTTCGCCGTTTTGAAAGCAGTGGTGATAAAATAAATTACACAAAGTAATGCGCCTGGCTAGGTTTGAACCCGCAACTCGTAAATCGGGGTCGTTACCACTCGGCCACCATAGCGTTTAACTAAAAAAAAACTCAAAGTCAAAATTATTTCATTTCACGTAGGAGCACTTATAAAACGTCAAAAGCTAGCGCACAATTGCTATTGGTCGTTTCCTATAGTGAAGAACCGGCAAAAAAACTCCATGGTTACTCTTTTAAAAGCGATTGATCCAACAATATTAATAGTTATGACAGGACAATGTAGACCGTTCAATTCAGAACCACACCCACTTTAACTTCATTAGAAGTGGTAAGGTGGCTGTGGTTTCAATAATATAAAAAACCGGCCAAGTGCAAGTCGGACTCGCCCATGAAGGGTTCCGTAGCAGCAATTAACATAATATAAAAGTTCTTGTAGTTCGTTGTAACTTTAACCTCTCAATCGTGGAAATCACAGACACAATAGAAAGACAATAGGTGCGCGAACGTTCGCTTGGGGTTTAATGAATTAATCATTGTTTTAATACTAGTATATTTTTTTAGATTTATGACGTATTAAAAAAAAAACTACTTACTAGATTTCGTTCAAACCAATTTTTGTTAGCAGTTTGCATGGTAATATACATAATATAATTATATTTTTTAGATTTATCATTCTCTTATTTTAGAAGTTACAGGGGGGGGGGACACATTTTACCACTTTGGAAGTGTCTCTCGTGCAAACTATTCAGTTTAGAAAAAAATGGTGTTAGAAATCTCCCCCAAAATGTATTGCTTTTTTTCTATTTTTGTGTAAAAACCTTAATGCGGTTCACAGAATACATCTTGTTTCTGTACAACACATTAGTTTAGACTGTAATGTTGTATAAGTAAATTGTAAATAAATAAATAAATCTACTTACTAAGTTTCAACAGTACAGCTCTTATAGTTTCGGAAAAACGTGGCTGTGACATACGGACAGACAGACATGACGAATCCATAAGGGTTCCGTTTTTTGCCATTTGGCTTCGGAACCCTAAAAAGCAATGTCACAAAAAGGAAAAAGTGTACATAAATAATGAAATTAAAATAATATTAGAACTATAAAAAATAAAAATGAACCTATCATTAAATAGGATGTATACAATAATAATGAATTACTAAAGAACTCTACCCACTACTACTAGTTACTATTACCAGTACTAGTCTATTCGCTTACTCACTAAATCATAATATGAATAGATCCTTCACAAAAGACTTTTTCTGAAGTACTTTAGGACTCCCGACCTTTCGCGTACTAGACTCCCGAATAATGTGATAGTACGAAATTCACTCATCCATCATCCACTCGGGTCTCCAAGTGGGTACTGTGATCAATGTTGGCTGAAACCAGACAAAGATGGATGGTATAAACCATAATTAAGGTTTAGTAAACAACCACATTTCCTTCCAAGTTTTTGTATCAACATCGAACGGTCGTGAAAGTTTGCGTAGTCAATTACCCCTTGGGCCCGCACCAATTATTATAAGTGAAAGGGGTATCGTTAATATTTCTTTCAATAAGTAATTGGTCGTTACAGGACTTGAAGTACTAGTCGGTTTCGTAATTTATTTCTCTACGTAACTACTTTCTGAAGCCACATAAAGTAACGACTTGTAACTTATAAATATTTAGCATGTTCTCTGTATATTTTGATGGGTCTTCGTAGTTAGCTGATATGCTTGTTGGCTTGCCTTTGACAAATGGCGATATTTTTGGGTTACATTAATAATAATAATTTATTGAAACGCACACATATAAGTTAATAGGAAAATAAACAATTAAGAAGAAAACAAAAATAACACATTATAAGTGTCTGTAACTTGGTGCTCAGGTTATTATGAAATTAAGCAATTTGAAAGTTTTATGTGACAGTACTATTTTGCTGTATAAGATATAGGCACAGAAAAGTTAATGTATGTAAAAAAGTAATAATAAGTAATAGAAAACAAAAATTACAGAACTTTTGATTCAAATTAAAACGAAATCAAATAAAATTGCAAAATTAATCGGATAAAATTGAAAAATTAATGAAATTAATTTAAAATAACTGAGTCAAGTTTATTACAAAAACTAAATATATAAATTTACGAATGTTCAATTTCAGAATGAAAACACGTGTAAGTTAAAAAAAGTATGAGTTCAAATCATTTTTTTCATTTTTTTATTTTTTGTTTTATTTTGTTTCTAATGGGAAAATCACACAGTAGACGTGGAAAATAAATACCTTTTTGTTTACTATTACCTGTTAAACTCTTGTTACTCATAGCACCTTCCAAGTGTGTATATGACCATGTATTTGCCTGTATTTATTTTATTCGGGCCAATTACCCAATTCAATCTAGTTGTCAAAGCTAATTATAACAATTCTTCAATAAAACACGAAAGTTCGAGTTCTAACGACTATTTATTTATTAACTCACTAACACATCCTAATTGAGTCGAGGATTACCGACATAAATATTAATGTTTACCTTTTCATGAATCGTTAATACAGAACTAATGTTAGTCCACCCACAAACTGTATCTTGTTTGTATCCAAGTGTGTCATATACTGGATCAGTCCCTTATAATCTGACCACATACCCTTAACTATTTCGAAGCCTACTAATTCGAATGTTACCTATCTACCTAGAAGTACATTAGTTACTTACGTATCTGTGTACAGTCGTCAACAAAAGGTAGCTCAATAATTCTAGTGTTCACATTCAAAGTATCGAACCATTATCATTTAAACTACCTAATGGTTTTAAGATTATTGTTACAATGTAAATGGTCAAAAAATTTCTTTTTTAATTGCATCATGTACGAGAAATCTAAGAGAAAGTTAAGATGTAGTGGAGAGTTTGTAAAGTGTTGCTATCTGTGGGGCCTGGCCTTTCTTAAGTGCAGTCGTCACCCTTTATGACTATTGTAGTCAAAGATGTCAAGCCGATTCTTCACTCAGCGGATGCTTTCAAGAATTATAAACTATCCTGCTAGCTAGTTTACGCGCTTTTGTGGACGTGGCTTGTAGTTGGTTACTTCTTTAACCATCGGTATGTTTAGGATTTCATGGACTTTCTCTATTTTGATGAATTACGATGCATTGCTGTATCATTCCCTGCGTATTATCATTGTATTAGACTTGCATACTGAGCCCTACAGTTCAATCCCGTAGATCCAAATTGTCTTTAGCATCGTATTATAATTGATAAACTTGCATTAACCTTTGCCTGTGCAGTTTTTGCCCAGTTTCTGTCTTATATCCAGAATAGAAGTTTGTGGTCTTAGGGGTCGATCAAAATGTTGGTGTGACTTCCATAAGGAATACTTAGTGGCTATAGTAAGAGATAAGTCTTTTAGGAATGTAGGTATCTAGGGCAACGCCGATATTATGCATTTTCAGTTCCCTGAACGCTTCGTTGGTCTTTTTTTTTTGTCCCTTGCATGTCTTAGAAATATGTATTTTAACAATTCTAATGTACACAAAAGTAGTTATGTGTCAGTGAGCAAGGCTCATTGCTTACAGAACAGATAGTCAATGAGGCCGAATGGTTTTATAGTGACAACCGCGAACCAGAGAATACAACGTTGGAAGTTCTCTTCTAAAGTGGACTGATCCGCGGAGTCCTCTAGACGTGCATAGTAAAATCGATCGATATGGCGATAATATTGAAGAAGGCGTATGAAAGTAATTTTTATTGTACCTACAAACCCACAATTTTTTTTTCCCGACCTAGGACTCGAACCCAAGACGCTGTCCTCAACAGTCGCGCTTACGACAGCAAAACAGTCAAAGACTACGCCTGTAGTCCAAACAGGACAGAATTACTTTGGTGAATGCATTTCTAAAGGCTTGCTCACTTCACGTGCGCTAATTAACAAAATGGCAAATCGTCTGACATTTGAAGTCCAATTTTCAGTTGTATGCTAGCCTATTTTCGTCATTATCGATCAGGTCGAACTCGAAGCAAGCTTCATAAAAAAGTAATAAGTAATTACTGGTTTCCTTTGGCACCTGTGTAGTAAAACGTATTTATTTATTGTCGCAGTAGATACCATCAATTAGGCATTTAGTTACCTTGTGTATCGTTGTGAGACCAACTTTTGTTTCTTTGTTGACGTAACAAAATTGTTTGGGCTTTCTGCTGTAAAAGTTTTCTATAGGGTTACAGCACAGAACACTAATGTGCAGAATTCAATCTACATACAAAGTGCGCTCGAGCAACGCACACATAGACACCGCTCACAGATATGATATCTCGTGGCGTCCGAACAAGTGCGAGCGCGAGTGCAACACGCATAGATCTGTGACCTTTTTTGTGCCATTTTGAGCAAAAACAAGTTATTTGAATTATTAATTTGACACTTTTTTTAAATTCAACATTAAATGGTGAATTATCGTTTTTTAAGCCAGTTACCAGTTGTGTCAGGTAGGTAATTTGTTTGAATTTCATTGGTTCGTTTTAATGTAACACACACAGAACATTTAGATAGATAGGTAAGCGCCCGTAGGTAAACAGTTATGATAGGAACTGTTTGGCGAGCCGAACACCTGCGCAGCCGCCGACCCCGGGCACGCGCGAATATCGCGACAGGACGGCAACCCTAGCGCGACCGCTAAGCGTAGGTATGAAAACTGAAGTAAAGAAGTCAATCTCATATAAATTAACTTCTGTACCTATCTATTTTGTGGTTACAAGAAGACCAAAGAAGTTATGGTCGGATTGTAAAAAAGATGATTTGTGAGATGACATATTTTGTCAAAAGTCGCCTCGCCTTTTACAAGACGCTCCTAAGTAACCTTTTACGTCCTGTACCAGGTTATTTGTCAAGCTTATACACCTGAACAATTATTATGAAAGGCATTTAGGTATGAAGGATTCGTTGACAAGATATAGGACAAGAGCCTCCCTTTCCATTTTCCACGCAATTCTACCTTCGTGTGGTATACGTGATTAATTTATCTTTCTAGGCACAGGTGAATTCTAATACCCAGCCTTTATTTTAAACTAGCTTTTGCCCGCGGTTTTGCCCATGCACATAAAATATAGCCTATATCACTCAGGCATAAACCAGCTTTCTATTGGTGAAAACAAGTTAGCAATTGGACCAGTACTTTTAGAGATTACCTCCTCATCATCATTATCACCATCACTTGTGTGTGTTCCCACTACTGGGACTCAGGCTTCCCCTCTAGGAGAGGGAGTGGGCCGTAATCCACCACACGAGCCCAGTGCGGGTTGGTGAATGTTTCATGTCTTGGAATTTTTGGTTCTAGGACATGCCAGTTTCCTCACGATATTTTCCGTTTTGAGAGCAGTGGTGATGAAATAAATTACACAAAGTAATGCGCCTGGCTGGGTACGAACCCGCGACCTCGTAAATCGGGGCCATTACCACTCTGCCACCACTGCTCAATTACTTTCTTCCCACAAACAAAAAAAAAAACAACTTCACAGCTAGTATAGATGACATTAACAAAAAAAAAAATCATTTTAAACTCCTTACTATTTGTCATTTAATGTAAATGATAATTGAAACTGTAAATCATTGAAACATTTATATACAGAACACGTATTAGCATAGATAACTTAGCCCACTACTTGTGATCGTAATCTAAAGTGTAATGTATTACTCTAGAAATAGCTACGTATCTGGCATTGATATCACTAAGAGCCTCATCCATTACATACGTGTTGGAAAGGGTTTAAGCTTTTTCTTAGACGGTGCAGATTTGGGTGAAGACTCTTTATTGTCTCACGACATGCTATTGTCCTAAAATTGTATCTATACTTTCAGCAATTTATCTTTAGCCTATCTCAGACATATAGTCCTAAACGCTATCTTATAATAGACATGTACCTATGAAATTGAAAAAAAAATACCTTTAATATAGCATGTAAATGTTTTTGTCCCTAATAAAAAAATAATGAAAAAATATAAAGTTTATTTGAACTTATAATTCCAAGTCAATCTAAAGATATAATACTACAAAGCAATCCGTTTTAAAAAACGACAATTTCATACGTAAAAATCTACTCTAAGTATATAGATGACATGTATGTATGATTTAATATTCTGTGTTTACACTCAAATTGAAGAGTTTCATTATAAAACACTGACGAACTGCTCCAGCTTAGAAACGGTGTGCGAGGGTTAGAAATCTCTAAAATTTTCGGCTTTTTTCTACTATAATATGCATGTATTTTAAACCGACACCTTCCTCATGACTCATTCTTTCTTCTAGTGACTTGCATGAAAACCCGTTCAGTGGTTATTGAGTTTATCACGTTCATACAGACAGATAGACGTGGTGGAGGACTTTGCTTTATAATATGTAAGCATATACTTAGTTCTTGTCACAATATAACAAAAATGCAACGTTTTATCTCTTTTAACCTCGTCTTTTCACGGTATAAAAAGCTCCAGACCAGTGTTAATAATTATAATCACCTAAGAGGTTGCCGCTTAATTAGTAACAAGATAGTGTCTGCTTTGAGATTTAATTATGAGAATGTTAAGATTAATTAAGTTTTTTTTTAGAGCTGTAGTTAGGAATTAGATTGTGATAAGAATTTCTTTTTAATTAGTGTTGCAGAGGTTGGAAACAGGCCCTGGTATTCCTTTGTGAAAATGACATCCATAAAATGATGGGTCACATCTTTTTACAGAAGACTAAATGAATAGTTAATATAGAAGAACATTATAATCTATGTTGAAAGTCGCATTTACTGGCTTTTGGTTTAACTAACAAAGTTTTGGAAATATGAAACCAATTTTAATAAAACAAAAGCTTACTATGACCTAACAATGCAGCGTTAAAATAAGCTTGGTAGAGATTACATAGGTAATATACCGACACCGAGTCCAGTATAATATACTGGACTTGTTCTCCGGTATATTATCTACTAATTTTGTTATTATAACTATAGTTTATATAATATTATTACGTAAACTATATAAATAACAAAATAAGTAGCTTACTTTGAAGCATAGCATAGCAAGGCTGATTATGCCTTCTAAAGTCGCCACTTCTAGAACTCAATTAAACCTCCGTCTATGAGAGGAAATGGTCTAAAATCCATAATAAGGGCCCAGTGTGGGTTGGTGGATGTCACATGTCATCAAAGTTTTGGTTCTGAGACATGCCGGTTTCCTCAAGGTTTCCCCAATATTTTTTTATATTTTTTTCACCGTTTTGAAAGTAGTGCTGATCAAATAAGACTCTAGAGTGAACTAGTGACATACAACTCGCAAAGGGCCACCCCTACTACATTTTCAATTTTGCACAATTTCCGGGTATTTCATCAAACAATATTTTTGCAGCTAAGCCTAAATGAAACTTTTCTGAAAATCAAACCATGCATTTAGACCTTATTTCTTTACTCGTGAGAATTTAATTTTTATAATTACGTTCTTATCCGATAAGTGAAGTAAGAGTTCAATTGAGGCTAATAGGCTTTTTAAGTTGCATGACGTTTGTAAATAAAAGGCAGCCTACCAAGCAATATTGTGCAAACTATTATTAGACTGTATCATTGCAACATAAAATACTACTGTTCGAATTATTGAAAGTACGTAAGGTGAGTATCCACCCTTACGTTGCGAAAACCTGCGTACATCGAAAGACTGGAATCATTTGTCTGCTGTAGTCTTCCCGTCCGATTATAATTTAGGTGTCTTCAAGGTTAGAGCGAATAGGCTTATAATGGACTAGTGCACTTTACTATCAACGATTACATCACTGCTTACCATCAGTTGGAATCGCATTCAAGCCACATCTAGTTTTAATTATAAAAAAGTAGCATGCTCCTTAACCAAAGACCTAGTTTTTACAGCGTGCGATAAAAATAAATACATATTAAGTATTCTAAAATTAGATTATCAAGTTCAATCCAGTGTGAGGTTGCGTGGTGAATATGTAACCAAGTACTGTTGACGGTTTCAAGGCATTTACACTGTACCACGATATTAATAGGCCCTGGTATATGGAAAAATTGGAAAAGGGAAAATATACTGGGTAGGATTATAAATATACTACTCGGCATGGGTCGTTGCTCATCAATCATTTGTACACGGTTAGATTATATATTTGGAGAGGTTGTATATCCATCAAGGAAATTTCTGGAAGAAAAGAGTTGTTTAGTTACTCTAAAGAAAAATACAAGCTTATATTTTTTATGAAAAATTTTCGCAGAAATTGCAAATACTCGTCTCTTGCTTTGAAATAATATCTTGATTTTAAAATTGTAATCTCATCGTCATTATCATTTCTGCCAAAAGATGTCAACGGATATGTCCAGTCCTAGGGCCTATGGGCCTCCCCCAAGATTCACCACAACGAACGGTCCTGTGGGTTTTGCATCCAGCGCATTCCTGTGACTCTCACAAAGTCATTGCTCTACCCAGTGGACGGTCTTCCAAAGAAAATTGATCCAATTATAAAAATTACGAGTATTCCACCGATTAAAATCTTCAATACTGTATTACTTAGTAATATCTATAGCTTCTTGTGGTCATAGAATTGTAACATCAAGAAACGTCTAGTAAAAATACGCATGAAAAACAAAACTATTTTCGTTGTCATCTACTTCAGAGATGTAGTGTGTATTTAACCTCAACTAAATGCTGTTGAAATCAGACTTAAAAGTGCTTGTGGGCGTTGAGCCAACTACCTGTCGACTGCCACACTTTATTGCAGCTTAAATACTACAAATCAGACTTGTACTCAACAGTACCCTTGCGGTTTTTCTTCTACAAATTGCAAGGAGATTCTTGAAGAATTTTTCTAATAACAAAAGTCATGAAACGACGTTGTCTCTTTAGGTGATAAGGAATAATTACGATAGTAAGATCCATGGGTGCTGGTATTATCTGTTTGGTATTGTCTGTATACGTAAGTTTTTAGCGGCTATCACCGTTTTACGTACACATTGACCAAAGACTTTGATTAGAATTCTACGTAAAGCGAAACATGTTGATAATATAATATATCCACTGTGACAAATAATTTAACAATGATAACAACGTGAATTACTGATAATATTTATTTTGTCTTAATCATGCTTTTTTTCTTCTCGTTCTTACTGTCCCTCTGATAGATAAAGGTCTCTTCTTCCGCACCGTCTTCCGTGTATATCTTGGTAAAATAAAATTTTGGCTTGATTTTAAATATAATCAAAAAAGGTGAATAGGAACGCAGGTCTGAATAAAAAAAAATTACATTTTTTTTTTATCGGCATTTAAGTACTCCAGTTTATTCATTAAGTTAGTAATTTAATTTAAAAAATACTTAAATTAGTTAACAATAATTAATTAAACAATAAAATACACTTAAATAATTAAAAATTAATATATACACTAAGGGTGAGTTGCACTATTTAACTATAACGATAACAAAGCCGTTAACAGTTGTCAAATCGTCGAATTGACCAATAGGCGGCCGTTTCACGGTGGTTATGGTTTGGGTATTGTTATAGTTAAATGAGTTGCACTCACCCTAAATGCCTAGCTAAATAGGACGTCATAAAATTCGTCCGCATCTCTGTCGACTGGAAGTGTGTCCAAAAGGCTGGCGGCATTGCCACGTTGTATGGCAATGCAACCTGATTTAACCCTTTGTGTGTCCGGAACGTGGATCCACGCGAGACACAATAACTTTTTAATTGTGTCTCTAATTACGGCATACGAAAGGTTAACTCTGGCCGAGGTAAAAGCCGGTCCTTGGGTCATTTTGGTTTATTCATTAAATGTATCAAAAGTCAAATCAAGAATATAAAAATACTACCTACCGAAGTGAAAATAAAAGAAAAAATAAAATTTCGTTTCTATTCAGCCCTGCGTTGCTATTTATTCCGTTTGACGGTAATTAATTGCGTTGTTTTATAACATCATAATATACCCTAATTTCAACCAGAATCAAACACACATAAACCATTCGTCTTTATTTCCCCTGTAGCTTATAAAAATATTTTTCCTAGAGTCCAATAATCCTCATAATCTGCCAATATCTATAGGTAGTTTATCATAATATAAGTAGCTTTAGACTGAGCTTTTCATTTATATTATTTTTCTGCTGACGTTAGGTAATTTATTGTGTTCAGATAAAGATTATTCGATTGTTTTTGTTACGGGTTATTTTTAGTTGTGCTTTATTGTAAAATGCAACTACAACTTTTACAAGTCCTACCTTAAAAATAACGATCTTTTTAAGGTAGGACTTGTAAAGTTATAGTTACCCTAATGTATAATTTAGAAATTATATTAAGTAGATAATACGTACGATACATTCTTTGTTGTACACTATAAATAAAATTTCCGTAGGAGCTTGCACAATGGGCATTTTTTTGCAATAATCGCTAAAAGCGATTTTTTACAAACAACCTTAGGATGGATTTGACAGAGATGGAGAAAAAGTTACGAGAAAAAATATATACGGAGACTGTAATTTTTTTGCGAATAGTTTTTTTTTCGAGGTGGGTAATCATCAAATTAGTTCCCCGATCCATCTCACTCCAGCGAAAGGTAATTTCAGACTTTTACAGATAAAAACACTCCTGTATTTTTTCAGTTGACTTTGACTTTCCAAGGCCCATTATAGCATGTACTATTTGCAATGAATTAAAACCTCAGCATCTCATTTTTTCTAAGTATTTTAATTATACCGCAAAATGAACCCCCACTTTTGATAATAACATATCCCCATACAATAAATATGCATTTTCCTTTATACTCATAATATGGAAATTATGCAGGCCAACGTTAATTACTACCGAAAATTATGGCAGTAATTAATCACGGGTTGTTTACCATACAATTAGAAGTTCAATTTGCTGTTTAAATACTGCCTCACCCCATTTTAACGATAAAAACCAGTGACAATAGTAATTTTCTACGCTTGACTTAAAACCGGCGGTGAGCGGCAAAATTATCTCTTTATAACTGTCATTTTCCAAAACATTTGCTCATAACTTGGAATAGCTAGGTTTTGTCTATAAAGATTTATAAAATGGGTAATTACACTTATTTTTAATAATGTTTGTCCTGTATTTTTTGTGTGGTGTACAATAAAGAATATAATAAATAATTTACAGGCTGTGGTAGCATTTCTGTTACGGAACTCAGTCACTTTTGGATCTGTCAAATCGACCTACCCGGTTTTTGAATTGGGAATTTAATGTTTAGAACTTAAATTAATACTTGGATTAGGCAAATCCACCTACTTGGTTTTTGAATTGAGAACTTGAAGTTGAGAACTAGACTTGTCAAACTTAAGCGTAGAGGTTGACAAGTTTTTAAATTCAAATGCCAATTCGAAATCCGGATGTTAGTAAGATATAACTTTATTTATACACTTACATGAGCCCCTTTATAAATTCACACACGATAAAATTTCTCTTAAGAATTAAAGTCAACAATGTTTGCTAACACTCGGCTACGTCAGCATTTCCTATATCGGCGATTTGTATTCAAGTCTTGCTTCAATCCCCAACATGTCGTCGCCTGACTAGACGAACAACTCAACCCTATTTAGGCGTAGCAAAATATATGTTTTAGAGTTTTGTATTCGCATTGAGTGAAAAAAAAAATGTATTCCGACTTATATCATTTTAACTATTTATGGTGGTCGTAACTTGAGGTACGTGTTTTGAAGTGGGGTTTTGAACAATTTAGTTAATTTAAAGTTTACATTCTAAACTGTCACCATTTCAATTGACTCGGTCACCATAACAACAAAAAAACTCTCCATTAATGTCATTAAATAACAAGTTTATTTATTTTATTTTACAACCAACAATAAATTAATACTGAAATATGTATATACAAAAATAAAATTGTAATCTAGGTCAGCGTTACAATTTCTTATGCTATTTCTAGATGCGTCATGTTGACTGTAGTACAGGAAATGACTCAGAATATAATTAGAGCATAAAATAATATCTGAATCGAGACATGCCTTTTTTAATTTATTTGGCAATTCTCTCTACAAAGACTTCTCTTAAGTCCTTCTAGAAACTCTCTTCCTGTGCTTCCTCAAACCAGCCTTCGCGTTACGTGTCCAGATTATATTTTGCTTATATACAGATATGGAGTAGAGTTCCCTGCTGTAGTTTTTTCCTGATAGCTACAACCTGGGGATCTTTAATTCTAAAATTGAATAGGTTTTGTCTAGCGTGCCGTCGTCAACCACATCGTCGCTTGGTGAGATCGACTATCTCAAGCGCAAATCTATTAGCAACTACCTTTTGCCCGCGACTTCGTCCGCGTACATAAAATATGGTCTATGTCACTCAGGAATAAAGCAGCTTTCTATCGGTGAAAAAAATTTAGCAATCAGACCAGTACTTTTAGAGATTACCTCCTACAAACAAAAAAAAAACAAACTTTACCTCTTTATTATATTAGAGAAGATAAAAAAAAAAAAAACAAAAATCTTATGATTGTATCTTTACATAATTTACTCGTGTAAGTCGTATATTAAAAAAGATGTTTATTTACACGACCCAAAAACAGGACCACGCATATCTATACATGTTTCTATGTGTAATAACGAAAAAGTTTTCAGAAGTTTTGACGGAAAACGAAAAAGATCTTCTACGTGTTATGAATGTTGAATGAGTGAATGAATGAATGTGCTTACTCTAAAAATAAAGACAAAAATATTCGCGTTCCGTTTATGCTCCTACGTTTCTAATTTCGTTTTGTTTATTTGCTCAAAGCTTTCTAAATTTAGTGTACCTACTGTGGTTGTTTTGTTGAATTTGTTATTGTACTAAATGAGTGTTCCTAAGAATAGAAATGTTTTGATATTACGTTATTTTACTACAGCAAAATATTCAGTGAGATTCTGCAGATTGTGATGACTTGATCAAACTCAAAATAGTGTATGAAGTGTTATTTCTTAAAATCAAGAACTACTAGCATACAGCGATGTGGAGTAAACTTTTCTTTAAAAATGGTGATATTAGAAACAGTGAGCTAATATTCCTACGTGTCCCATCTTTGTTTTCTCCGATATTTCATCTAGGAAAGAGTAAACGGGTAGTTTCAGTGAGGACAGTTTATACGAATGGTGCTATTACGATCGGATCACCCAAGTTTAACCGAATTGGCGACGTGATACCGCAGATCTATTCGGTATTAGTGTTAGGCCCCGATGAACGCGTTTCCGAGAATTGCTTATTACGCTAGCCAACAACTGCTGAGTTCGAGAAGTGAATAATTTTCCTGAAGTAATTAAGTAGCGTATGTAAATAAGTCATTAAGCGTGAATTTGCTTGTCCTATATTTTCCAGAATTAATTACTCGAAGCTGTAGATGTGAATAATGAATGCTAAATTGTTACTTTAAAAATTTCAAAATTATGATTGCGAGTAGTAGGAAACAAAAAAATGATTGAAACTGCAAACAATTAAATTAGAATTGGAAGTATTCGTAGTATAAATATAAAACAATACTGCAACCCCATCTATGTTCAGTTGTTTTTATATCAAAATGTTGATCTCTAATTATTATTTTTAGCGTAAAGTCCTGCACATTTTAATTGAACTGCATTTCATCATATTTCGAAACAAAGTAAGCTTGTTCGCAAAATCATCTTTGCTAACTAGTACTGCAATATACTCGTATATTTATGCTCGTAGTTAGACGTTTTTCCAACAAAATTATGAAGGACCTCGAGGTCAAAGCTTATCATGAATTTCGCTTACAGTGTTTTCACTTAGGTACAGTAACCAAGCGTTGTAGCATGCATTGTAAGCTTCACAGTTCACGGGTCGCCATTTTAATTAAAATATTCAAACCAGACGTTGTTAGACGTATTTTGAATACATCATACAAGTTCATAAAGTTTAATTAAGCAGTATACACGCAATGATCCAGGTTTAACGTGTTATAGCCAGATTAGTTTAAGGCTTACTGCACACGATGTAATGCTTGGTCGATTTGAATGTCTAGACGCATGGATTGGCTAATTCGAGCATACTTTCACCCTTACCTTTGAATTCGCTAAGCTAACAGGATGATAATAGACGCTCCAGTGAATACAAACCTATGAAGAAACATATGGTAACTTTATAAGAGTTCTTTTATTACAGAAATAAATTTTATTCAAACGAAAGAACTCACAGCAAATACAACTGAAACAAATAAAAGAAAAGCTTTCAAAGATTGAGATTTGCAAATAAATTGCCTCAATTAGATTAAGCTAATGGGATCCAGGAAAACATTAGTTAACCCAAAGCGGGAACCAGAATGCATACATGTAGATAATAAATCTAATTAGCCGCCGGCAGAAACATGCTGGTCAAAAGAGAAAAGACCTATTTAGCAAATTGTAGCACGTCACATTTCCGTCCTTGCTTCACCCAACGTTGCTTCGGGCACTCGAGTATCCTGAAAATTTTAATTACGCACAAACATGTCTTACCAACTAAGAGTTGAGTTAGGCACGCAATTTTATTTGCGTAATATCTCAAAAATGTTTTTGTGCCCCAGTTAATTGGAGCCCCAAGACTTTTAGTAAGTATTTCTCATTAGTCACGGAATAATTGCGGCTAAAATGTAGCCTTGGTTCACAAAATGCATCCCAAAACGCGTAACGAATGAATGGAGAGATCCTTAGTGGAGTACAACACTTTCAATTGTGGGTTTCTTCGTAATTTCCATGAAGCGTCATTTTATTAATCTTGGGTCAAGGATATGACGGTATTTCCTCGAGGGCAGCCCTACGTTTCTGAGGATAACGGACATTGTTATGTTAAGTAGGGTAAACGGTTATGAGTTCAAAAATACAACAACTCTTGTATCTTAAGTTTTACGAGAAGCTTTACGGTTGAATATAACGTAGTCTTAAACGAAAAGTTTCAGCGCGCAATATTTATTTCTGAATTTGTATGAAGTCCACATTTATTAATGCGGGAGATGAGACATCGTGGATTGAAATAAACTTGTTAAATATAGAGCTGAATCAAAACATTAATATCGCGAAACTGATTTTAGAAACCCACGGATCTCAACAGTACGCTCTTAATGTAACATGCGACAGTATACATTTCGGATTGAGATTTCAATTTTGGTGGTTTCGAACAATTTGCTGACAGTGTATTTTGGTGTTTTCCAGCTGCGGAAGCCGGTGTCGACGCTCTCGATCCCGGGCGCGATGAAGGCGTACTCGGGGGGAGGGAGGGACGCGGGAGGCGAAGAAGCCGGCGTCGCACTAGTCGGCGTGCACAGCGAATACCCGCGCTTCGGCGAAGAACGAGCACTAGGCGGCGGCACGTACAAGGGCGGGGGGACAGCCAAGCACAAACCCAATATAGGATATAGGTTAGTGTCCAATGCTCTAGCTGTAATTGGAGTGGACGTGCGTGATGTTTTTATATTGAGTTAAATTGTACCTGAGATCAAATGTTCAGACGTGACAGGGTGTTGGCGCGAGGATATTGTGTTATCCTTTTAAAGACCAATTGTGTTATCCTTTTAAGGGCGAATTGTATTTTCTCGATGAGATTCGCTTCAATTAGAAGTTTATAAGGTGAAGACAGTCTGATTCAGTATGTACGTGTCATTTGATTTTTTTTTATAATAAGTTTTCAATATAATTTAGGAATTGAAAATTTAGGTGCAAGACCAAATAGAGAAACAAAAATTTAAAATTGAGAAATAAAAATGCAAAATTGAGAAATTATAATTACGTCAAACTGTTATTTGTTAAGCTAATGAATTGCTTTTTAATTATAGCATTTAACATCTTATTGCCAATGAATGTTGTGAATTTCAAAGAAAGTCTTAAAATCGTGAAGTTTGGACACACAGTGAGAGTTTTTCAGAAGTCGATCAATGAAATTATAATGAAGCAGACAAAGTTGGCACTTCAGCATAATTGGAGAGCGTCTTTGTAAGATCACACAACGCTGAGCTGTCCATTCTGTCATGTGGATTCGTGTTTATCTCGAGAACTGAGAACGAAAAGATTCTTTTAATTTTTGACCAGATGTTTGTAGAATTGTAAATATTTTAATTGAGTGAGAGAGATTTCAAAATAAAATAAACGTACACAAGATTTGTGATAAGTTTATTCTTTAAGGAATTATATTGACTTACATGATAATAATGAAAATTTATTAATTTTTACACACTGATAAGATACGATGGTAAATTAAGTCTTCTTATTGCTTCCACAAACGTGTGAAAGATAGCATATTTACTACTAAGAGTTACATTATTTTCTACGTAATATAAAACATTAATGGTTAGCGCAGTGGTTGAGTGATCGCGTGTCCAATTCCCGAACATATCAAATGTTTGTGTTAGTGATGTAACGAATATTCGCATTCGCATTCGTATTCACAAGAAACATGCGAATATTTGGCAATTTTTCTTGACAAACAAAAAGATATTTAAGTATTGATTGAACAGCTAAAGAATGATAATACAACTGATGTGAAAAATGTTCAATTTCAACGAATATTCGAAAACAATATTCGTGAACATTATTGGCGAATGTTGATCGCGAATATTCGTCAAAATTCAACATTCTATAAATGACTTGTATTATCATTCTATATCCGTCCGATCAATACTTAAATACTTTTTTGTTTGTCAAAAAAATTGCCAAATATTGGCATGTTTCTTGTGAATTCTGCGAATGTTCGCAAATGCCAATGCGGATATTCTAACAAATATTCGCATTGGCATTTGCGAATATTCTAATACATCATCACTAGTTTGTGTGGCTTACAGATAGTTGTTCCGGGAATAAGTGTCTTTGAAATTTAAACGTACATAGAGTTCAAATGTTTCTTAATGCACACAAGAGTAATTCCTAGCATGCGGTAAAGGTAAATTAAAAAAATATACATAAACCCTAAAGATATTTTAAATTACGGGCACATATAATATATAATAGGTATATTATCACCGTCATGTTTCATTCAAAAATGCTGGTTGAATTGTAAAATATGTTCTGTAATATATTAAATAAATATTATAGCATCGTCATCGTGTGTGACAGCCTTTTATATTTTAAAAATGCTTACCAATCTTTTATATTCACGTTTCGTGCTCGATTAAGATCTCAAAATTCACAAACCAATTCGGAATGCAAATTAAAACCATGTAGTTTACCAATCGTTTGTTGCTTAACAAAATAACAGATGCGGCTTAAAAATCCAATTTGAAATGTTTCGGAAGCGTCCGATTAAATAACGACTACGACACGTCTCATGTTCTTCATTATTTTATTTACTTGTTGTTTCGTACAAAACCGTAGAATTGCAATGGTTTTAGACAGTTAAATGTAACTGGGACGTTACCATGACTCGTTCAAAAGTCAGCAGGCTACTGGGGCCAGGGTTATCCGAAAGGGCGCTCGAGCCCCGGTATGAAGGCTAGAAGGAACGGGGTGGGTCTTTTAGTCAGTAAGAGTCTGACACTATCTCCCGCTCCGCCCAAGGGCGGGGGATGTCAATGCATGATTTTTTCCCACCATAAAAAAAAAGGCCTAGCCAAGTTGCGACCATTTTGTTACGAATTTCTTTCTACAGTCGGTAACGCCTCTGATTCCTTTGATCTGACCATGTGCCTAACGTTTTTAAAGTACTAAATAGTTAGTATGTATTTGAAGTTTTCTACTAACGTTAACGATTGTAAATTATCAACTTGGCCAAGCCCTCAGGTGTGCGAGCAAAACAGATGGATTGAGCTATACACCCCACATAGCTCCCTCTAACCGTTTAACTTCAGTTCAGTTCAGATCGTAAAATGGATCGCGCTAAGAGCTTATGGTAGAGCTTCTGTATTTGTAAAGAGTTTTGACTTGTTTCAAGAAAGTTTTTCCAGTAGATTTTTGTTTCTGAAAATGTGACTGTTTTGTAACGAGTAATTTAGACATAAGAAAATAGACAGTCTTAATATTGTTTTGATGCAAGTCTGCGTATAGCTTTGGAATGCACATATTTGGTAGCACTACGAATAAAAAAAAACTGCTAAATGCAAGACGAACTCGAGCGCAAAGCATTTTGAACGATTTTTTTTAAATTAATTTTAAAACCATAAACTTCTCATAGATTTTCTTGTTGTCTCTAAGTTAAAGACAGCCTTGTTTTTTTTTTTTTTTTTTTTAATTAATCTCAACAGATTTAGAGACAACTAACGGACCACCTTCTTATCATAAATTTTCTTAAACATAATTCACATAAGCCCTTTCGTTTGATATGTTGTTTAGTTTGAATTTTATTTTTGTTTTATAAATTGCCACCAAAAAGTGTTCCCATAATCAAAATTTACGCGTCTCTTTTTGGGTTACAGAACTTTATAGTAAAAGTGTAATTTCCAACTAAATTAGTCCCAGAGATTCAGAGTAAATTGACTATTAACCATATGAATAGACAAACAAATGGATTTATTACGCGATGGCGGAATCCTACATCTAGTATGGTCTCAGTAGCTATGGTCGTACCTATAAAACCTATCTTGATAGTATTTACAAAATACAACAACAAATTTTAAAAATAATAGTATATCCCAATATTAGAAATCAATTTTACGAGAATATAAATGATAATAATGAATAATACTCAAGTAAATTTTCTGTTGTTAAAAGAACAATTTTTCAATGATAATATATTTAATAAACAAAGTCGAACATCCTGTATGCACTCGGGCAGTTTCTGAGAATAGGCTTCGTATACAGCGCGTCGACAATACGTATGGCGAGAAAAAATATCAAATGTTAACTTAAGAAATATTACTTAAGTACTATTTAAGAATGTTTTCTACTTATTTACAGAAAGTTTTTATTAATTAATATCGACAATAACGTACACTTATAAAATTAAAAACTCAATTTGTTTCGATATTGAGATAGATTCATGTTAGCAGAAGTTTAAACCTTAGTGTTTTTTTTGGTTGCTATTTAATCTAGATAATCCTGTAATCTTTGTATGAATGATCTAAATTAAAAAAAAAAAACTGTATGATTTTATAAGGGTTGCAATTTTTCATTTAGACAGTTGGAAAAACGTGAAACTTGCGCAGTACGACTCCAATTTTTGATTTGAAAACTCCCAATACTCGATTTCACAATGCAAATAGAGCCCACCATCAGTCACGATTAGATCAACCCCGGTTCCAAACCGCAAACCTGGAAAAGATTTATACTCCCACGGTTTTGGTCCGATTTTAGTATGAAATTTCCATTTAACAGAGACTAACGTTCGCTTTGAAACGTTGTGTGTAAACGCAACTTGAGAGTAAAGTAAATACGGATAGGTGTCAATATTTAAAGTCAAACAAAATGGATTGCACTTTAAAAGTTTAGGATTTATGTGTGGCTTTTACTGCATTTTGTTACGGTTTAAATTAAATAAATCGTTAAGTTTTATTGAGCAGTTTCGCGTTTGCCAGATTTGTGTGAAAGCCTATTGTAGCTTTAGAGTCTTTGATAATTCCAAATCTGATCATCGTCATCTTCCTGTCCTTATATAATTTGTTTCTAAACTGAATATTTTGCGCGAGAAACACTTCCAAAAAGTGTTGTCAAAGCTCCCACATATACTGCTTTATAAATTGGTTGAACAGACTAAACGTCTTCAAACTATTTGAAACACTAGCAGCTAATGTAACTTGCCAAATAATACTCGTAATACTAATTTTATTATGTTATATAAAATGTTTAAAAACATAATTTATCTACACTAAAAATCTAAAGAGGTAAAGTTTTTTTTTTTTTGTTTGTAGGAGGTAATCTCCAGAAGTACTGGTCCGATTGCTAAAATTATTTACTGATAGAAAGCTGCTTTAATCCTGAGTGTCATAGGCTAAATTTTACGTACGCGGGCGAAGCTGCGGGCAAAAGCTAGTATGTAAATAAAAATGAATACAGTAATAATAATTTATTTTAAACCAAACACACCACAAAACCGCAATTCAAGGCGAAAGTTTATCCATATTAATAACACATCATCTGCCAAAGAAACTTTTACGAGCAATATAAATACGGAATCCTTATGCCATTCGTAAAATGCGACCAATAAAACCGCAGTTAATACAACATATCATTATTATGGCGTACTTCATTGTTTTCCCGATATCGGATCCTACTATTTTCATTAAGTCTCGTGGGTTATATAAAACCAATAAGCAGTGTAATAAAGCTGGGGTCAATCCTTGGTCGAAAGCCGTCGAGTTTATTCTCCCGAGACTTGAATACATAACGATGTATCATCCTACATGGAACAACCAACCCTATATGTCTAAACACAATACATACAAGACAAATAGGTGGTATTCTTCAAAACAATGGCCGTCTACATGATTTTATTTAGCCGAATTGAGACGTCATTGTGTTGTCATCAACAATTAAATGTTTAACAACTCTCTATAAACTAGTCTTAGAGGGCTATTTGTGAACTTTATTATTTTATTGCACTGCGTTTTCTTTTCTTCAGGCATACATTATAAGGAGTGTAGCGACATCTATGATGCAACATAGGAACTAAAATTTAAAACCTCATATCGTAGTTCTTTTCACGATTAGAACGTACACAAAAGTCTGAAATCAACTATTGAATAGTCGCCCGAACCAGACACTCCTTCTTGAAAGCAAGTTTGTAGGACTTCACTCCCCTTTCCGCAATACCACCTCGGCAAATAAAGTTTATTATCATATTATCAATTAATGATTGCTTTTTAAAATATTTTTATTCTCATTAAACTGTTATGACCAGCGCAAAATTATTTTTATTTACAATTCACGCAGAATTGTTTTCGTTAACATTGTTAAAATTGAATATACTTGTAGTATTTAAAATTCACAACCTGAACTCTTTTGTACGTATATTTACAGTATTACCGGATTCATCGGCCATTTACTTTTATGTTTTTGTTTACTTGAGTTAATTTTAACTGACATAATAACATGAATACAATGCATAATAGTGGGTATGTTATTTGTAAAACCTGATTAATCTTTAGACATATTACTCCTTATTGAAACAGTACTTACTAATCACCAGAAAGACGTCATCTGCTGGACATAGGCCTCCCCGAGTGTCGTCAGAAGGAATGATCCTGTGCGTCTCGAATCCATCGCACGGATACAAATCCAATCTTTAAACAAATTATTATCTTTCTTATAGCAACAGTACTTTCTAATCACCAACTTCTATATATATAAAAGCCCATAAAAATTCAACAGCACCAACATACATTGTGTTTCTAGAAAGATACGGGTGGCATACAAACCGAAATCCTTTCCCAGCACTTTATATGGTAGTTTATGGGTTCCAAGCGTGCTCCTATCAGCTTTGTATCAACGAACCCACGCTTTTTAGGACTCTTGGTAAATATAAATGAAAGTAATATATAAAGTTAGTTTTTCGTACCAGCAAGTTAAGCGTCTTTATGTAAATTGTTTGTAGACATTCACTGAACGTTAGTTGAGACAAGTATTGAGGAAATAAAAAATATATACCCATAAAAAAGTGATAATTATAGTAAAGACTTCAAGAATAACAAATAAATAAATAAATCACACAAAACTCGCTTCATAAAGTGAATGGCTAGAAGCGTTTTAATAATGCCTAACAGCCTTGAACTAACGGAAATAACTTGCATCAGGGTCGCATCGATTTTGTTTGTCTTCAGAATATTTAAGTGCAGTAGATACATATGTATTGATATTATCACCATCAATTCAGCTATATTTTATTAAATAGAACCATTGACGTCAACGTTTGATACTTCTAAGAAAGTTCCAAGGATTGTTAGAACGGTTATTACTATGTCAATAGGACGTATTACAAAAAGTATATGTGTTCACAGTGCACAAAAAATATATAGATTTACTTCGTGATCTTTCCTATTATGAAGTAATTAGAACGGCAAACGGTAGCAACGTGAGATGCATCGACGTTATTAGAGGCACGTACTCCAAACGTGCTAGACTTAAATGTCACTATGTTCACAAAATAATAGCTGGTAGTTTAATTAAGATAAAGATGGTACAATTTAGCTCAATACTGTTTCAAGATTTTATCATTATTACATGTATATGTTTCACAGCATTTCACTGTCAAAGTATCCGCTAAATTTCTAGTTAGTTTACCCTTTTAAAGAGCAATTTACTGATAAGTCAATCAGGAAAATTGCGAGGTGGCAGTCAATAGCTATGGGCCCTCATCAATAAATCTAATCCCGTGATACTGGTCGTCGGCACGAAAACTTTGATCTGACTCAAACAAGACCTAGTTTTGGATACCTTGTAAATTTTAAAGTCCCTCTGAAATTTGACATTAAGTCTATAGAGAAATAAGTTTCCTCCATAATAAATTGAACGCACTAAATAGATTATGTTTTCATTTTCAGGTTAGGTAGAAGAAAGGCGTTATTCGAAAAAAGGAAACGAATAAGTGATTACGCTTTAGTAATGGGAATGTTTGGTATAATAATTATGGTTATAGAAAATGAACTTTCAAGTGCGGGTGTATATACTAAGGTAATGTATCTTTTGAGTTTTTATCTATCTTCTTTACAATTCAGTCGACGTAACGTATTGCTACTTCATTTCAGGCGTCAATATATTCGCAGGCGTTGAAGACGCTTATATCAATGTCGACTGTGATTTTACTTGGCCTAATCGTCGCGTATCACGCTTTAGAAGTACAGGTAAAAAGTTGAACATAATAAACTTTGCCTCTAAAAGATTCTGAGACGGAAACTTTCTTAATTAATTTGCGTCTGCTTAATACAGCGGATCAATAAAGTAATTTCAAAGCACACCTTATGAACAAAATAAAAACTTCTTCGATTTTTATTACAAAAGTTAGGAAGTTTGAAAACATGCATCTTTAAATATTAATTTTAGTGAAATTTCATCAACATATTGTTGATTTTTGCGAGTTTTGCTTACCTACCTTATATTGGTTTTCAGTTATTTATGATAGACAACTGCGCTGACGACTGGCGGATAGCAATGACGTGGCAGCGGATAGCACAAATTGGCCTCGAGCTTGCTATTTGCGCCGTACATCCTATCCCCGGACAATATACCTTTACTTGGACCACAAAACTTGCAAACAAAGGAGGTGTCATTGGCGTAGAAGTAGTAAGTATAATACTTTGCTATATTTTCTTCTGTTTTGTATATTCTAGGTATGTAGATTATCAATGTTATTCAAGCATTTTGGCATCTTTATATTGTAGTTTACATTTGATGATAGTATGAAGTTGGAATTTTGATTCTAATTTCTTACCATTATTTTTACTTAGATAATGTTATAGTTCTTATTTTATTGGTGTTAACTGTTTTGTAGTTCAATAGAGTATTTTTGTGTAATTCAGTAAATGTTCAGCTCTTGACTAGTTTAGAAAATATTTTGTTATGAGACAACGCGTCTAAGTAACACACTCTTCTTTAGAAAACCATCTATATTCTTTGAACTGGTGTAGATTATGGATTCATGTAATATAATTATTTTTTTTCGTTATCTAGATACAATCATTCTTGTAATTTATTTGCTAACTGATGTTTATTTTTAATTTTCTCCTTAGGGCACGATGTATAAGCAAATTCAGGTCTGTATTCATTGAGTTGAAGTGTTACCAAGTTTTAAGTGATGTTAGAGTCCTCGTCTTGAGCATGTTTCCAATTTATGTACCAACAGAATTCTCTTGTTTTTGTGTATGTGAATTTCATAAATTGGTATAGTGATAGTGGATGTCACTGATGTTGTATTACGCCATAATTACACGGTTCACTTTCGCCTTAAAATTTTAATAAGTCTTTTGAATTAAAAAAAGTGAATTATTTGATTTTATCCATCCTTTTTTTCTGTTTTTGTTTGTGCTTTTTTAAACAATTTAGTTGAACCGTGTAATATTTACCATAAGCATCATACCTATTCGGTCTTGTTTTATTTGTATGCATGTAGGAAATATTAGAAAATAATGTTTAGTGAATATTTTAGAGTGACGTTGTATTGTATTTAACCAGAAACTACACGATACCTGTGGTTAGAATACGTTTAATAGATTGTATTTGTGACATGGGCTTTGAACGTTGAACTAAAAACGATAAAAAATATCTTAAGATGTTACGTTTTGATCGATTGAAAAATGTATCAGCAAGATTGGTTTACCTACACATTTTATTGTAAACTTTTTGTATTGATGTGCTAAATGTTGCAAATCACGTTATCACAAAGCACAGTCATAGTTCTATTTGTTTCACAATATTACTACTGACATCACTTGAAATGTTTTTAATATTTACGAGTACCTCTAATTCTGTGTTGAATACATTGTCATACAAAATTTTGTCGCGTGCCTTAAGGTTGCCGATTCCGAATCTTTATACACCGCCTACAAAATTTAGCCTTACCAAGTGATTGTTTTTCTCATTCCAGGTTCCTTATGATGTCACACTGTCTCTGCCAATGTTCTTTCGACTCTATTTAATATGCAGGGTCATGTTGCTTCACAGTAAATTATTTACGGATGCTTCGTCCAGAAGTATAGGAGCTTTAAACAGAATTAATTTTAACACTAGGTAAATATTCAAATTCTTTTAGGAATATTTAAAAAGTTTTACAGAATGTAACATTTTGACTTTTACACAATTTGTAACATTTTCGAATCCATCTGTCTCAATGATTATTCTGATCAACATCGTCAGTCGTCAATTTTTGATTATAGTAATTAACTGAGTAATTTAATTTTATAAACCTTTTTTTTGGTGTCGTGGGTTTTACTCTTGCCAATAGGAACTGAAATCCTTTTCTTGCCTCGTTATAAATATGTGTGTTACTTTTTCACAGATTTGTCTTGAAGACACTTATGACAATTTGCCCAGGCACCGTGTTACTAGTTTTTATGGTATCTCTATGGATAATCGCGAGCTGGACGCTTCGGCAGTGTGAAAGGTTGGTACCGTTGTTGTTTATGTGTTGTTGGTGACGTATCTTATTTTGCGTAATAATTATGTGTTCGAAATCTTGGGTGGGTTACTCCAATCCTGTAACAGTATTTGGGGTGTTAATTTGCTCATTCGATTCGTTCCAAAATTTTACTTTCTCATTAAAAGTCGTTCCTAATTCTCTGTCAGTATCTTCGCTTCCATCGTTTAGTTTGATGTCCACATTATATGTTTGACACTCAAGTTATCAAATTTTAAGATCACCGATGTATTGCCTATGTGGGCATGCTAATGCTTTTGTACTGTGGCGTTGTAAATATGTTTGTTTTTGCTTCTTATATCCACTGTGTTTTTTGTTTTCAATGTCTACGTTTAAAATTTTACGGAGAGTTACTGTAGCGAAGCTAGGTTCATAATCATCACAAATATACAAGAGTTTGACTTTGACTATTTTCGCAAAATATAGCTTTTGTAAGATGTTTTGAGAACACAAGTGCTGTAATTTATATTTTGTTAGTTGATGTGTTAGATGTAGTGAATAAAACAAATCGTTGTAAAGCAAGAGGATGCTTGTTGTGATATAGTAGAATTAATTTGAATTGAAAACATGGTATCACTATTACTGCACAATAAGACTTTTGATATAGATATCGTGGATCTATATCATGTCTTATACAAAGCAGCATAATAATCACAGCACGGCTTACCACAATGAATGATATTGCAAATATCGTACACAAAATATAAATTAAACAAATTATGAGAGTTTAATTACGCACAAAATGGCTCTAGGTTACAATACACTAAATGTTAGATAAAGCTTCTGACTTACCATCAACATGCACAGAACCATTGCACCTTATCATATCATGCATCAAACAAGTTACCTCTTCTTCCCGATCGAAGCAAATTGCTTGTAACTCTATCACTTTTACGTGTTTTTCCTTCTCTCTTCTCGCCAATCTATCTCCTAAATGTTTATCTGTGTATCATGACCACCTGAGGTTTAAATTTAATTCACGCATGGCTACAAGTATAATTATTTGGTATTCAACCCAGATATATGTTTAGAATGCACGTTGTATTTAAGAATCTTTATATTCGGTATTAGTACGTACAATGTCTGTGTAGTAAGAAAGTTTTGTTTTTCCATAGGCATGACAAAATTTTCTTTTGTGTATTAGGAGTTCTTTATCACATGATGATCAAAATTTAAAATTTATTCCTTAAAATTAAATAGACGTGTCCTTTCCATTGATTTTGCCACGAAAACTTTGCTTTGAGGTCCCTGTTTAAATTCTACATTTTATGTATCTTTGAAGTTGAACTTATATTGACTTTAGTAGAAACAACCGGTTATCTGTGGTTCTTGTCGGGCATTTTGGCTCTCAGGTTCCACGATGAAGACCATGCCAATTTGCTAAACTCAATGTGGCTGACAGCAATAACGTTCCTCTGTGTTGGCTACGGTGATATAGTCCCCAACACTTACTGCGGCCGTGGCATTACCCTCACCTGCGGTATGGTGGTATGTATGAAAACATAGTAGGATATTTTGGGTTGGTTTGACAATTTATACATCTTTCATACGTTCTGTGTGGCTAGGAGTGAACTTTACTAGGCATCGCAAGCTTTGCGACAGTTTTTATTATGGTTAAATTACAAAATCTTGCTTTGTCTAGGTACACTATATTAGGTCGGTAAAGGTGAGCCATTTTATGTGTTGTTAATAACGTCACAAAATGTTTGAAGCAATTTCACAGTTCAATTTTAATCAAAGTCAAACTCTTCAATTCCACACGGATTCCCTCTCTTTTTTCTTTTGTTTCATCTTTTTCTACCTTAAATCCACTACGCGTGTAGGGATTGGCTTGCGTGCGACAAGCCAGTAGGTAGGGTTTGTGAATGAACACTTCTTTATCGAACGCTTCGAACTTTAGGGTAGACAGGTCAATGAGTAAAGCGTTGAAATTTATTAACCATTCAGGTTTCACGACGAAGAACACGCTAACCTACTGAATGCGATGTGGCTTATTGCGATTACCTTTCTCTCCGTCGGTTTTGGTGACATAGTGCCAAACACTTATTGCGGCAGAGGTATTGCTGTTAGCACCGGCATTATGGTAAGTTCCTTACAAACAAACTTTATGACTGTATGTGTTGACTGACAGAATTTTACCAAATTTATAAAAAAAAAATGATTATAAGAATCATTACAACATACTTAAAATGTCGATGTGCGCAAAATCACGCCAACATGACACTGTTGGAATGCTTTCGCCTTTATACAATGCTTTGTTTGATGTGGAAGTCAGTCAACACTATTGTTTCAATGTACCAAACAAATCACACACCACACTAAAATGCTTCACACTCTCGAGAACTTACGCTAAATCACAACTATTTGTCGGTGTATTCGATGTTATAAATATTTATAAAGTACTCGTATATTGATGTTCACAGATATCTGTAACACGAAATGTTTTATGTTGAAATATTGTGAATGCAGTATCATATCTATGTACACACACCTGTATTATGTCACCACTTCTGTAACACTCAATATACACAATATTTTGAATATAGGGTTACTATCGTATAATTTTATTCGTAGTTCTTGCAGGCAACAGCATTATTTGGAATACCTTTATCAATAATATAAGTACGGTTTCAATATTTTTTTATAATAAACTTACGTCCATTTCCCTGTTAAAGCCAGCTATTAGAAATTATATAATTTGTAGTATGGAATGCTTCATTTCTCCTAACTTACTATTTCTAGCTCTCTTCACTTAAATATTTCACTGGATTGCACAATACGTTTGTTTTTAAAATGGCTCACTTTTCCTAAAATTATTTTAATACAGAAGTGTATAATAAATCTTAATGCACCTAAAATAGTGTTTGTGTAAATGTTGATAAAGTTAAAGTGATATTAGATGTTCTTAATGTTAAAATGGAAGTAAACGTTGAATTGATTCTTCAGTCTTGTGCACCTATTAGATGGAAATGCACTCAAATTAACTGTCGTGTTTGATGACAACTTGGTAAAAGTTTTAAACAACATGAAATTACAATAAAAGAAGGAAGCTACTGCTTTTATGACATTTTCGCGTAAAACATTTTGATAGGTAAGACATTTCCTTCTTTTATTCTATTTGCATAGTGTTTTATATTATTAGCACAAAAGGTTTGCGTACCTAATTATAAGCAACATGAATAAATAATGTCAAACAAGATATAAATATTAAATTTTAAATATACAAGCTATCTATGAGAGTAACTGAGACAATAGTGAGCGATACAACTTTCAAATCGCATTTATATTAAGTGTTCTATTGTTTCTGATACTCTCAATAAATTTTATTTTCTAAAAACAATATTAAACTAATCTAAAAAGATAGCACATAGCTGAAAAATTATAGTTTGTTTTTTGATTTTTAGCCTTCAAACTTGCGTTATTGGAATGACAAATTCTTGAATGCTTCTACACGTTCGCTTGCATTTTACATTAAGGTATTCACTTAACAGGGAGCTGGATGCACAGCGTTATTAGTCGCGGTTGTTTCAAGAAAATTAGAATTAACTAGAGCCGAGAAGCACGTTCATAACTTCATGATGGACACACAACTTACTAAAAGAGTAAGTATTGCTGTGATATAAGTTCATCACAATTATTGTTAATCTAATTAACAGGGGGCGGGATGTACAGCATTATTAGTGACCGTTGCTTCGAGAAAGTTAGAGTTAACTAGAGCGGAGAAACATGTCCATAACTTCATGATGGAAACCCAGCTAACGAAAAAGGTAAGGTGACTGTTACTTGAGTAACAGTTAAAGGACACTTTGAAGGTAAGACTTACCTGCTAGGTTATGCTAAAGAAAAACATTAATTAATTAAATAATAAAGATACTAATCTGCTTAAAATTGATGCTTGACACAGTAAGTAATACACATTAGATGAAATTAACAGTATTGAAAACTTACACAAGAGTAGCGACACTTCGCTAGAGTCTAAATAACTAATAAATAAATAACTGGAGACTAAGTAATAATATTCGATAACAATTTTGAGCTAACAAATAGCTTGAATCACAGAAAGCTTAAAAACATTGGACACCATTGTGTTGTCTTAATGTGTTGGGATATATTGAGAAGAATTGATGAATTGTCTGATTGAATATATGGATACTTACAGCTGAAAAATGCAGCTGCCAACGTGCTTCGGGAGACGTGGCTAATATACAAACACACGAGACTTGTGAAACGAGTCCATCCTGGGAGAGTAAGAACGCATCAAAGGAAGTTTTTATTAGCTATTTATGCGTAAGTATAATTCTCTAGACACTACTAAATTCGTTCTTAAAAATAACAGATACTGAGAATGGACATACTATTAGTATTATCTTACTATTCTCTTACCTACCCACGTAAGCTGATTCAATTACAACAAAGCTGCCATATGGTATCATCTTCTTCTTCTTCTTCTTCCTGCCCTTGTCTCATTTTATTTGGGGTCAGCGCAACACGTTTTTTTCTTCCATTCTGTTCTGTCACTCGTCACGCTATCACTAACTCCCTTTTCTTTCATATCACTTCTCACACAATCCATCGATCTTTTCTTTGGCCTCCCTCTCCCTGTCCATCCATCCACATGTAAATTCATAACTCTTTTAGCAACATGCTTTTCATCTCTCCTCTTTACATGACCATACCAAGACAAACGATGCAGAAATTCATTAATATTAATATTTCCAGCAATTTTGCTCAGTTGTAGCAAAAAAATAAATGTTGTAAATATATGTATAAAAAACACGGTATTTATATAAAGTTTGAGAAATTGATAAAAAAGGTACTATTACGTTTCAGGTTGCGGAAAGTGAAAATGGATCAAAGAAAGCTGATGGACAATGCCAACACAATAACAGATATGGCAAAGGTACGTTGAATCCCATAAAATATATTTTCCGCTATTGCTACACTCATACACTCATTTAGAGGTAGAACCCTAGTTAGCACTTTAGGAATGCAATAAATAGATACAGCAGTAGAAGTCCTCTATGATGTTTATAGACTGTTTTACTACCCTTATTCTAAACCAAGTGTCCTATAGAAGCTAAACTTTCTATTTTGAAATTATCTAGTTTAATTAATGAAATAAAAACCACCTTGAAATTGATATCATAGCATGCTACAATATTTTATTTCAAACCCATTGGCCACTTGCTTTGCGCATGCAATTCTTAGATCAAAATTATTTTGCTGATATAGACAAAGTTTCCGCTAATAAGGTGCATGATTTAGAATTAGAATTCACCGTATTTTCTAAAAGAAAAGAGGACATGCACAATATAATAGACATTCGTTTTAAACTACAGGACACACATGAGACAGACAAAGATACAGTTACTCTTACACTTACACGAACTAGTGATTAGCAACTGCAGTTAATAATGAACTACAAAGCGATTGATATTAGGACCCCTTTCTCTTACAGACCCAGAACACAGTCTACGAGATTGTTTCGGACATGAGTACGAGACAAGACACCATAGAAGAGAGGCTGACTAGTTTAGAAGAAAAACTTACTTCATTACAGGTAACTTGTTTATTTTGCAAAGAAGATGCAACAATGACCACTAAACAATTTTAAACTGGTTTTTAACGTAATGCTCACAATGCAGGTTGAGGTATACTTGACAGGTTTACCTGTACTGTTGAGTTGTACAGGTAATCCGGAGCGTGTATATTGCTCACCTGTGCAGATTTCCATATAAGCTTACCTGATAGGTATAACTATGTAGGCAAACTTGTCAGGTACGAGTATGCCCTAGTGTGTATAACTTTAACGTACATTTCTTGAAGGTTTGTTTATTTCACTGCATGAGTGATTGAATTTTTTGGTGTTTTTGAAAAATAATCATAATGCTGTCGATACTTGTCTTTTTTCCTTGCCTACCTACCTAAGAGTTTCTATCTGCTTTTAGATTAGTGGACTTAACTACTCTAATTCTATTAGATTAGTAGAGATAATGCTTGTTTGAAGATCAAACTATTTGTTAGTATAATTATGTGAATTCTAAATCTAACCAAACGCTAGAATTATGCTATTAAAGATAATTTATAGTGGTGACTTGTAATCATCATCACAGTAGTCACACTAATATTACAAGTGTGAAAGTTTGTGATTTTGTGTGATGATACACACCAAATCACAAACGTTTGTTACTTCTGCATACTCTCGGCTGAATGGATTCGGATAAAATTTAGCACACGAGTATACCATTTCCTGGAATAGCACATATACTTTATGCCGAGAATATATTCCTTTGGCAAAATTTTCTACTTCACGCAGGCGAAGTCACTGGCAATAGTTAGTAATATTGTGTGACGTAGTTTGTTATTCCGTTACCCTCAAACAGCTGAAGGAATTTTTGTGAAATGCGCCCAGGGCCTCAAGTCTTCTATTACAATAGTATCAGAATAGTCTATCATTGATGTCATAATTGTCGATTTTCACAAGTTTGGTAATCTACTAACATAATGGCGTCATTATGACTTTCCAATGGTCAACCACTGACACTCCATTGAAAGAAGTGGCATAGAATGGTAATCTCGTACATATTGACAAATGAATATTTTACGTTTGCGGTTGTCTGCTAAAACTTTGACAGTTTATTTGATCAGTGTTCTACCATTAGAACGTTATTGTGCAGTTATTGGTTTTAATATGCTCGAAATTATCATTTTACCACAATTCTATTACAAGACCATTGACCGATCAATGATCGATCATTATGAATTAGCAGATTACAAACTTTTAGCAAAATGACAATGGGATCGTGTTGGAATGACGAATTTATAAAAATAGCAGACTTGGGGCCCAGGTAGATAATATCCTCGAAGTGAATGTAGGACATTTCTATCCAGGGCGTATGTTCTATTGGGATAATTTTCTACTTTTTCGCGAGTGAACCTTGTAGCAGAAGATAGTTCTAAAGTTTTTTTTAATCTTTCTACTAATCTTTGTAATAAAATCAAATTTATAATGTTCCAGGAACAAGTAAATAATTTACCAGACGTCATGGCTCGGTGTCTACAGCAGTGTTGGGAACGGGCGGAGCAGAGAAGAAACTTTCTGCATCCCGACACTGCTGCAGTACCTACTCCGCCCTCATCTACTATTACGCCTTACACCAGGTGGGTCTTCATTGATGATACGAAGTACTGAAACGCCTCAGGGTCAAATATTATGATTCTGTTTTGAATTTGCTAATTCTGGAGTGGTAACGGCCCTCACTTACGAGTGGTAGATCACGGGTTCAAAGCCAGCCAGGAGCATTACTTTGTGTGATTTATTTTATCACCACTGCTTTCAAACGGTGAAGGGAAACTTCGTGAGAAAACCGGCATATGACATGTGACATCACCAACCCGCGTGGATTATGATGGCCTATTCCCTATCCTAGAGAAGAGGCCTGATTCCCAGAGGTGAAAACTTACTCGTATAGTACTAACATTTGTTTCTGCTGCTCTTATGGCAACTGAAATCTTTTTGCATAGCATGAGTAGGATGACAGTAGGATGAAAATATGCGTCTTTAAGATGAGACAAAAGACCTATCCTTTTCTCCTATTTTTAGGGTGCATATTTTCTAAAAAGCTGTCAATTTATACAATGAATTTAAATCCAAAACTCAGTATTTTTTTAAATATACTCGTAATTATGTTACCAGAAAATTGCAAATGCCGTAGGATTGTAAAATATCGTGAGAAATCGTCAACAATTTTTTTCAAAATGAGATACGTTACATTAGAGAATAAATAATTTGAATTTTATACAAAACGATTTTTTCATTATATACCGAAAAATTATAATCTAATAAAGATTTATTACAATCATACGGGGTCTGCAATTTTCCGATGGCATATACCTATATCAGTTATGTTATATCTGTCTGTTGTATTTAGTCTATTTGCTGCTTATAATTTTCGAACTCATTTCCAGGACGCTAGCAACAGCGTCACACCCGTGGCCACAAAGCCCAGTGCTGCAGCCGGCGGGGCGAACGCATTCAGCTCCTGAAAGCACCACAACGCATTCGCCATCGCCAGCGCAGCCACAGCCTTCTAGCCCCGCCCCACACGCGTCTCGGCCTCCTCTACCCAGCTGAGTACCGCCTTCCAACTCCGAACTCCTGTGCTGAACTCGACGAAACTCGGCGCCCGTCCTCTGACCCCCCCTTCACGACTACGCCCGAAAGAGGTTGCCGGGGAAGTTGTTTTACTACGGAAGACAGAGATTTGAAGATACTAGTTCAATGAACGCTTTGCACGAAAAATATTGAGTTATTTGGGTTTACAAACTACGATATGCAAATTGCAGATTTGCTATTGTTTCAAACAAAATAGCTCACTGAACAGCACGCAAAACATAAACTGAAAAATTCAACTAACTTTTCGTATGACCATTTTCTCATGTTTTTTTTCTTCATAAAATTGCAAATCAAAACGAACAATTTACCAAGTGTGAAGATTTGTATTTTTATATTGACGCGAACAAAATTCGTTTATTGAAACTATTTTCGACATCTTTATCTTGCGTTGGGTGATGAACGGATTAAAGTGAAACGATTTTCTCGGCAAGCCGAAGGACCACGCCGCGGTGCGAGACAAGGTCAGCCGTAGTTATCTTCGCTGTTCCCCAAAGTTTCGGATGTGCCAGACTGTTTTCTAGTGATATTGTTTAGATAGTGAAAAGAAATGAGGCGGTACGGACTTGCTGTTGTGATTATACAAATGCTTTATCGATAGACGCTTTAGCTAATTACGTTAGACGATATTTTGAATACATTATCAGCATTAGTATAGGTTGTTATTACCTACACGTCTGTTCACGTTTTATCTGATGTTCGAGGAACCAATAACACTTTTATAAGCTGAGTGTGTTTTTACTAAGGTTTTTTGTGAACGCCACCGATATTTTTACATTGAGAAGTCTTTGGAAACGAATTTAAGAGTAGTCATTTTCATAGATTTCTTAATGTACAGACACATAGCAGTAATAAAAATAAATATAGTGACTAAAAAATAATAGTAAACACATAGATTTGCATTTACATTATGCAGTCAATAAGTAAACTGACTGCATAGGCATTTACTGTAAAGTACACATAGTGGTCACTATAGATTGGTTTCGGTTCCTTGTGTAAATTTATCGATATATGGACAAGTAACACGATTTGGAATAATTATATCACAATGCCAGATTTAGCTATGAAATAAAAACTATACATAACTCCATATACTTTAGAATTGTAAATGTCATCTTCGATAGTATTCGAATGATAATTGAAATATATTTTATACAAAACTATGAATACGATGATCTGACCACTCTATTTGTAATATATTTTAAATACTTAAATACTCTATAAAACAAAGTTTTATTGAGATTTGACACTAAAGTGAACTATGTTTTAAAGAGAAAACGAAACAAAATTAAATAATAAATGTTGAGGTCAGATTATGGCTACGTATAACGTGGTTTAGCATAAGCTAAGTGTGTTTCCACTTTATTTGTTCGAAAACTATCGAGGTGTGACAATTGCAGATATTCTAAGAAAACCTGTATACACACTTTTAGATATATAATTAGGTAAATTGAATTGTTACTACCTGCCTATTGACATGTAGATTGTAAACAATTTTTTCTAAGAATTAGACCTAAGTAAAGCTTTGTATAAGACATAAGATTGATGGCTGTCTAAATAGTGCCTAAAACACTACGAAATTTCGATAATTCAGTTTTATTATCTTAATAACTTATGAATGTAAATAAGTAATCTAAAATTTGAGAGCATAATATTTAGTAAATATCTGAATTTTGTAGCTGTACGAGTCGTATGATGGGATCAATTTGTTTGTACATTTTAGTTAAAAAAGTTCCCTTCTTTATAAACGTTGTTTGGTTAAATTTCTTAAAAGTCTATTGAATAAAACACACGGATTTTGCATTGAACACATTGTATCAAAACCTATATAATTATGGACTTTGCTCAAACAAATTCGCACTGATTATTCAGAAATCAAAAATTCAAGTTATTATGAAATAGCAGGTAATATGGCACGCATGTTAAATTTACATAGAATAGACCAATAATGTAATAATTAGAACAAATCTAAATAGAATTAACTGTCAGTTTGCAGCGGCCGATATTGGATCGGTTGTGATATGCGTCAGAATGCAATTAGACCCTTATACATATAAAAAAACTTTCCTACAATGCAATTCTGTATAAAATATCACAAAAAAATCTTTATCTTCGTTTGTATTCTTCGAAAATCTATTTTTTTTTTTCAGAAAAACTCACGAAATTATTTGAAATTACTCCTAAATCCTTGCACGATAGGTGAAAATAAAACTAAAAACTTATATTAAAAAAATTACCTACTTCACTTGCTGTTACGACTGAAATACCAATCAATGTAAATGAAGATTTACAAATAATAATAAAAGTGATTTTAATAGAAATAGCACCGTACAGAAATACCTAGTCTTATTCACCAGTATTATCTTATGAGTTATTATTTGGTTCTAGGTGTAATTCACTTTGACGATAATAATTTTGTCTTTGCCCACCCCCGAAAAAATCCAAATTTTTGTCGAAATTATGCACAAATCTTTAGCACCTTATTTATTTTTAAATTTCTAGTTATTAAAAAATAAAGTAAATGCTCTGGTATAGCTTTACAATTTGAGTGAATTATTTAAAAAAAAAAGTGTAAAATAAAATTAATAACCTCTTATTTTGCCTTCCCTTGAGTGAAATACATTCAGAATCATATTAATTTTCAGTTATTTTACAATAGCTGTAATTAGGTAGGGTAATAAATAATCCTATAAATTAATCGTTCGTTATATTATACAAAAAAAAAACACCAACTAGTTTATTTAGATATATGACAGATTTAGTGTAGAAATTAAAATATTTCCTGCATTATATTTATTATTAAATAATATCTTACCCATCTTATTAAAACTTTTCCTAAAATTTTTCATAAACAGTGTTTTAAAAAAATACTTTCTATATTCCCTAGTGTTTGTAACTACCTCGACATTTTTACACGTCATAATTACCTACAGTTTGACTATTAACTGCCACTTTACTTTGAATAATATTATTTAAACTTCCCTTATTTCCTTCTATTTATTTAGTATAATAGAAATAAATTACTGTGTATCTCACCTCATTTCTGTCATATTTTCAATATTTTTTTTGTAGACCATTTCAAAATCCAAAAAGCGCACAATATTAAAAATATAAAAAGTGGCATTTTAGTAAAACTAGGTATTTACATTATCGGTCTTAACCTAACAGTAGCCTAATGAATTATCCCCATTATGAAGAATTTTAAAAAGTCTAGTCACTAAGATTAATTGCTTTATAGTCTGTTTTGTCTAGGACAGTTGTTCACAAAAGTGTTTGTACTCGTACTATTTATATTTTATCAATTGAACTCTTCTACTCCTACCGACTAGAATATAATTTATACCTTTCAATGATATTTTAAAGTATAATTATACCTATCGAACACTTTTGCGAGTGAGTCCCAATTTTAGCTAAATTTCAAAGTATAAAAACTATTTATTTATAAATAAGAATTGACCAAAATGTTGTTTAAGAAACGTAGAATTTGTAAATAATAAGCGAAAATCAGTAAGACATTATGTATAAAATAATAATGTAAATACCAGTTGTATTTGCGAATTTTAATGTAAATAAAGTAAAAAATAATAAAATATGGTTCCAGTAAAATTATTTTTAAATAATACGTTCAACTGTATAATGAAATTTTGAGTTGTATGCCAACGGAATGTTCTATGCGGTGCGTAAACAAAAGAAATGAAACTTTTGTGATCATTGTTGATGAAATGAAAGTGTAACTTCGATTATATGAGCTGTAGTATTTTTTAAATTGATTTTTATTTACACCCTATGCCTAAAGTTGAAAATAAACTTGATAAAGTAATCTTGTGTCCGATTTTATTTTCCTTGTCAAGAAAATCGTAAATACACGAAATAACTGTTAAATTATAATTTGTGTTTCAATCCAAAGACTATAATTTAGTTGTTCACGTATCTACAATTTTCCTGTCTCATTATAATTATGGCCCTATCTCAATTAGGTAGTACAATTTACACCACCTTCTTGTTAGGTAAATATGTTTCAAATTAAATAAAAAATACTTTTACAGAATTCCACAAGATGGTGTTCATGAACAGCGCCATCTTGTGTAAAACTGTTGAACATCTACGTTTATGTACCACTTAGCCTGAAATTCAGAAGAGGCTATTCGTATTATAGTCGACCATTTACGCTACAATAGTTAAGAATTCAAGTGCCAAGACAAACCATCAATAGTTTGCCTGTGTCCTCATAGATAGCGAACTTCGCATTTAGATAGATTCTTGAAAGACAACAGCTAGAAAAAGCGTAACTACATAGCTGAAAACTGTGTAGAAGAAGAAAAAAGAAGAAATAGAAGTGTGAAAGAAGGAAACAAGCAGCGACCCGAAATAAATTTGGACCAAGGCAGGAAATGATAAATGATATTTATTTTGCAAATAGGTTTAAAAAACACTTTTACACGTCAATTTTTTTTTCGTCAATTTATGCTAGATGAGGCCGGTGTTTCCTATCTGACTACCCTGAGAAGAAACACCGAAACAAACTCAGGGGTCAAAGTCTCTTTTAAAGTCCATACAGTAAATATGTAATGGTCAAATCACATGAGAACCATGCAGATTTGTCTGAGATGGTCTTTTGAAGAAAGAACCATACAGATTTGAGTGGACCTGTCCAATCAGTGTAAGCATTTGTCAGTATTCGAAAAGCTCAACTTAGGACTACTAAGGAGCTCCACGACTTGACGAACAATACCAAAGAAAGGACATTTGGGTAGGCCGCAGAAAATACTCACAGACATACGTTAAAATTACTGAATAGAAAAGAAAAAGCAATCAACATAGTCCTCACATTTACAATAATCTAAGGAAATTAAAAGTTTACAAAATATTTAGCAAAGTAAATATTTGTGTCATAGAAAAAAAAAATACTTTAAGTACTTAAAAAGTATACACGTCAATTTGTAAAATAAAATAAAAATAATCCCAATGTCAATTTGTAAAAAATTAAATAAAATGTGCTTCGTGCATTCGTGTAGTGATGATGACCCATACACTTCAGCTTTTATCTGGTCCGTCCACCTCATAGGCTATCTTCCACGTGGCCTGGTACCCTTAACCTTTCCCGGGACCACAAGTCGCTCAATAGCCACCTCCCCTCGGCGGCACACGTGACCAAAAAAGGTGAGGATACGAGACTGTACCAAAGATGATAAACGCTGCTTGATGCCGAGTTCTCGGAATATAGACTCGTTGGTACGGAATTCAGTCCACGATACTCCGAGCATTCTCCTCCAGCACCACATCTCTAGAGCGTTTATCTACTTCTTCTCCACTTCCCGCAGGGTCCACGTTTTTGCATCGTACAAGAATATGGGGAATATAAGTGCCCGAACTAGCCGGATTTTTGTGGCTCTATATATATTGCGATTCCTCCATATTTTCTTCAACCAGTCCATTGCAGACCTGGAAATTGCCATATGCCTCTTCACTTCGTCGATACATTCATCGTTGTTCGTGATTAAGGCTCCCAGATAAATGTATGATTGCACCACATCACAATTAGCTATTTGTGTTATTTCTGGAGAATGTTATTCATGCGGTCGACAATCATAATTTTTGTTTTATTCCGGTTTATTTTAAGTCCGAGCTCAAGGCTAACTCGTTCCATCTTGCCGAGAAGTTGTTCCATGCGCTGGGTATTGGTAGCAAACAAAGTGGTATCATCAGCATATCGCAAATTGGAGATCTCGAAGCCACCAATCGAGAAGCCATCTGTCCAGTCCTCAAGTATAATCCCCATTATGAGCTCTGTGTACACATTGAAGAGTAGTGGAGAAATAATACATCCCTGACGGACTCCGGCGCTGGGGTGGAAGTGATTGGAGTGAATGTCATCTGCGCGAACTGAGGCTGTGCCATTCTCATATAGTCTTCGCAGGAGGTGTAACAGGTGTTTTGGAACGCCTACTGGGGCCAGGGTTATCCGAAAGGGAACTCGAGCTCCGGTATGAAGGCTTGAAGGAACGGGGTGGGTTTTTTAGTCAGTAAGAGTCTGACACTATCTTCCGCTCCGCCCAAGAGCGGGGGTTGTCATTGGATGATTTTCCCCACCGAAAAAAAAAGGTGTTTTGGAACACCCATCGCCGTCAGCATTTCCCAGAGTTTGGGCCACTTGACAGAATCGAACGCCTTAGAGAAGTCCACAAAGCTAATATAGGCGGGTTTGTTGAACTATGGCTTTCACAATAATTTGTCGAACTGTCAAAATTTGCTCCCGGGTTCCCTTTCCCTTAGCAAAACCAGCCTGTTCAGGAGCAATTTCTTTGCTTAAGTATGACATTAGACGCTCGTTCAGTACGTGTAGTAAAATCTTGCTTGCGTGAGAGATAAGAGCAATAAGTCGGTAATTACTGCATGTCTTGGTGGAACCCTTCTTACAGGGTTACGGCTACACAAGCGTAAAAATCACTCTACACGATACTTTTTGAACCTATTTTTAAATGGTAATATACAGCCAACATTTTTATCACGTTTATGTATGACACGTTTCATATTTTCATCAAGGTTCTATTTTGCAGAAAATACATTCTGTTTCTAATTTAGAAAAAGACTGAGTAAAAGTTTTGTAGTATGAAAAAGTTTTCATAAATCACGTTCTTTCTTGTTACCTGTACAGTAGTACCTTTACAGACAACTTGGTTGGTAACTAACATCTAAAGGCGCTTTCAATTTATCGTTTTGACGGTCGGCTGCTGTGCCAATACGGTGCGTTAGTCGTACTGCGTACAGACGATCGTATTTTTCATGCAAAGCGCGCGGTGCGGCAACCGTGCGGCGAACGGTCTACAACAGAACGGCAACTTCACTAGCACCACGTGTTCAATTTGGTATTGAATAGTGTGGTGTTGTTGTCGGACTGCTAACGTACTGCAAGCGGCTGGCTGCGGCACAGTGAACGTACGGCAGCGCTCCGAACATGAAACATCTAAATTGAAAGTGCCGGTAGCAGTATGCGATAGTTTTTTTTCTATCAAGTATCTATTTGACACAGGTAGGTGTTAAACTTTGACTTGACGCATTTGGTTGGTGTTTAGAAGCATATCACGTTTTGAACATAAATATTTGAAGCGCCTACGTGGATTCAAAAATGTCTGAGCCCCAGTAGTGAAAGAAAAGTTAGAGGTGCCATTAATTTTAGTTTTTTAGCAGGATTTGAACAAGTCCAGGGTAGAATTGTCCCAAAAAAATAAGCTAAGAATGTTTTAGTAGGTACTCATCTAAATCAAGAAAGCAAATAATAAAATATGGATCCTGTTACATACAAGTGATTATAAAAACAGGTTAGATGTGAGTGTTATCATATCTATTAGACAAAGTACAAATGACATTACATATGCATGTAAAAAATAATCATTCTGTGTCTGCACTTTAGTTCTAAATGATCTTATTCATTTATTTTACTTTCACATAAAAAAGCTAAATGCCGAAACACCAATAACATTCGGTAAATATGTTATATATGTTTATGAACGTCAATGAAGCCAAAAGAAAATGTGAGAATCGTAGACATCGACTTATATTCTAGTGATAGACAAGCCCTTTCATGAAACTATTTGTCAAAATACTGAAAAGTTAAAAGAAAAGTTCGCAGCAATGCTACATTGGCGTTATGTCGCCTAACAGAACTATTAAAACTTATGGCGCTAATATAGCTTTTAGAAAATACTTTTTTTTTAAACTGAATTTACAATGTACAGAAAAATTTGAATGTAATCCACAAACGTAGTACGATGCAATAAAGGACATTACAAATAAATTTTATTGGCAATAGTTGAAACTGCACACAGGACAAATCCTTAAAAATAATATGAAAGTGTCACTATACTCGTAATAGATCCATCATAAATAAATATATTTATTTTACCTTCTTTGATTAAGAAACTTGACAAAGATATCAACGTATGAGGGTATCAGTCCGCAAAAGTTTGTGATCATACTACTTAAACTCCTTTGATTGTACGTAATTTTCTTGTTCTCCGTTCCCCTATGAATATAATCAAAGCATTTCATCAAACATAATGCAGAAAGTCCTTTCATGTGGAAGTTATATCCTAAGAAAATAGATCGACTTTTTAAAACTATACTCAATAGTGTTTGAGCCAAAGCAGTGAGTTTTCAAAGATTGAAATAGTTTTTACACTTGTCTTTTTTATAGCAACGAAAACCTGTAAAAATTGACAATATAGAAGCTAGCTAACATTGCAAGGTTTGTGAAATAAAAAGACACATGAAACAAGGCTCACAGTTTACCAGAACAAGCTATGATCTTGGTTCGAAAAATAAGGAGACCTAATCTCAAGTAACAAAAAAAAAAGTACGATTTGACAAGTTTCGCTACGATATTAATAATACTTACACTTTATTTTTTGTGTTCAAAAAAAGAGGAGTCCCAATCTCAAATATCGATAGAAAAATTTAATTTATTTTTGTGTAAGAAGTGGATTCAATTTAAGAAGTCAATTGACGTGGGTCTGCGCTTTGCTCGAAAAACATTCATATCTAGATCTACATTTAGGTAATAAGAAGAAATCGTTCTTAAGTTTCCTTCTTCTTTATGGATATCTCAAAACCTAGTTAGTTCAATCGTTAAATCCTTAATCGTTTCGTTATTCCTGAGTGCAACGTGAAAAGTTCATTCAAGAGATTGTTTGTCTGAAAAGCTGATGTTTTCCGACCACAAGAAATTTCTTGAGAACGAAAAACAACAGCTTTAGTACGGTAGTGATGTACTTACTACAAGAAAACAGGGGCTCAAGTCTGCTATTTTTATAAATTCGTCAATCCAACACGATCACATTGTCATTTTGCTAAAAATACGTAATCTGCTAATTCATAATGATCGATCATTGATCGGTCAGTTGTATCGTAATAGAGTTATGGTAGAATGATAATATCGAGCATTTTAAAACCAAATTGCACAATAACGTTCTAATGGTAGAACACTGATCAAATAAATTGTCAAAGTTTTAGCAGATTACCGCATACGTCAAATTTTCATTTGTCAATTTTTACGGGATTATTATTCTATGCCACTTCATTCAATGGAGTGTCAGTAGTTGACCATTGGAAAGTCATAATGACGCTATTATATTAGTAGATTAACAAACTTGTCAAAATCGACAATTATGACATCAATGATAGACCATTCTGACACTATTGTAATAGCAGACTTGAGGCCCTTGAACCAAATTTTAATAGAGATACAAAATTATTTTAAGACCGTTCAGCACAAGAGGAAATGGAATTTACCTGCCAATTATTGTTCCAACAATAAAACAATCATTTTTCTATTCAATTTCCTTTATTTACTCAAAGATCCATTAAGCTTAAGCTCTTGATTGGAAATAAACTGCGTATGTTTTCCACTTGATTAATCAATTCCCTAAAGTAATTAAGGCAAGTAATATTTTTGCATAAATACTGAAATTAATTATTGAATGAAATAGATCAAAGAAAAAGTAAGTCTAAACTAATTTATTATTTAGGCAAGTCGCGTAATAATTGAAAATTAATTGAAGAACTCGGGTTCTATTTCGTTTCGTTTCACTGATTTGAAAGCCGAAGGTGAGATGTCTACGAACATAACTTATCGATTATTGTGGGAAAATCTGCATAACTACTTTTATTTTTAAACAAAACAGCATTACTGATATTTATGTCCTTTGCGGAATATGGATGTTCCCTCACAGGTACAGTCGCTTCAGACCATGGCCTAAACCCGGGCCCAAAGTGAGGGGTCGCCACCATAGATCGCCTTCTCGAGGACATGGCAGTGCTCTGCCCATGCGGGTCTCAACTCCACCGTACCCTCGAGGTGGTCCGATATTAGGTAGGTAGTGTGCGTGTAGGGTTTTTGTCATTGTCGAATCATCTAATCGCATCAATATGCATATACACAGAAGAAAATTTCTTCGTTAAAAAGCAATCTTTCTGAAAAGCTAAGGAATCGAGGCATTGTAGCCTTCAGCTGTGTACTGTTTACTCAGAGGCTTGAGATGCGTCCAACCAAGCCGAGTAGCAATCAGAATAAATACGAAAGCCTTTGTTGCTTATGTACCTAGTTTCAAATGGAAGTGTTTGATTTCATGTTTTTATTCGACTAGAGATTTTATGTGGAAGTGCGTTTAATACAAATACTAGTTCTCTGATAGAAATATTTGTAAAAGAAGCTCCACAGCATTTATAACAAAATAATTGTATTGTGGGATTATTTAGTTATTATTTCAATGTTAAGGCTATATCGAGCACCAGCGAACAACATTACTTTGTTAACGAACTATTTGTAAGATTTGTGGCGGCCTTCCGCAACTTTTTAAAACAGTATTTGTACGATTAGTCTGTGGTTAGTGGCCGGACTGCTATGCCGGAGATCGTGGGTTCAATTTCCACCCAAGACAAATGTTTGTGTGATAAAGAGCGATATTTTTTTCTGTGTCTGGTAGTAATTTATCTACATATGTATGTATAAATATTTATATAAGTATGTTTATAAGTAGTATAGTAGCAGCATAAGTATTTAGTGTAGTAGCATTAGCTCTGCTTAGTTTGGGGCTAGAAGGCGTTGTGTAAAAGTCGTGGAATATAAAAAATATCAATTTATAAAAAAAAATGTTACATGGCATTTATAAAAGTAACTCTTTATATTCTAGCAATATGTTTTTTTATCTTAGAGGGACTAATAACGTCATTGATTAAAAGAAAAGCCTAATTGTTTTATTGGATGAGCCTTTTATTTATTAGATATTATTTTAATTAGTAGGCTCGCCAACAATTGTTAACAAAACTTCACTTAAATCTATAACCTAGGTCACAATTTATTATAGGTAAGCATCACATAAGCTAAAATGTGTGTTGCATGTTCAATAGTACATTTTATACAAGTGGGGAAAGTTTGTCATGGCAAACGAGGCGAAATTGTTATGGAGCCGAGTGCTGCTGTGACAAATCTCCACGTGTATCAAACGACTTTTTTCAATACACTTACGTTGAAATACTTTCTCTGAAAATTACGGCGCATTTTTGTTCATTTTGTACTAAAAAAAATGTTCTAAAGTTGCCATACCTTTTAGTTTTGATTTAGATGGCAGCAGGCTATCGTAAGTAGATCAGATACTTATTAACTTAATCACAATATCTGGTGGCGGCGGCGGTACCATCTAAAGATTTTTTTTCACAAAATATAAAACAAATAAAAAAAAAATATTTAATAGACTTTTCCCGCGCTTTTCCTTTGCAGATTGAAGAAGAAGCAAAGATATCAAAACTTTTACATCCCACTTAATATCTCGGTTATATATTATAAATATATCACGGTTGACCGTGACGAAATATGAATGAAAAAAGCCCTTGTTATGATAAATTAAAAAAAAAAACACGAGGGTGATAAACATGTCATGTTGAACCTATTCGTAGTGCGATAAGAGCCAGTATTCGAGTAAGCGTATTGAAAAATAATTTATGTGGCCAACTCGAAGGTAAAATTAGACTTTGTGAATGTGATATATAGAAAGATGAAAAAAAAAAAACAAAAAAAAACTGAACAGGTCAGTTACATTCCTATGTGCGGCAATTTCCGGAACTTGGCAAGTAAGTCCGTATATACGTCCACCAGATTGCAGCAACTATTATCAATTTTGCATATTGGAAAATGGCCGAGTTGGATCGAGAACAGTTCTACGTGGTGGTGGGTAGAAAGGGGTAATAGGTGCACGGGGGTGTCTAGATGGAGCTCGGAATCTAATTTTGCCTTATAATTGAGGGCAGTCCATTTTTTTTTTTTTTTCAAGAATTAAGAAACTTTTATGTATCAAAGTACGTTTCTATAGAGAGTATACCTTAAAACGCGGTAGCCTAGCTGATGGTAATTTCTTTTTAGCAACTCCGGCCGAATTTACCAAACGCCAGAAGAACCTCTTCTGAATTTGATCCAATTTCAATCTCAACTTATGTGTAGCATAATGTGACCTCCAAACAGTGCTACAGTATTCTAAAATGTTGTGAATGTGGCAGATATACAACATTATTTTTAGTGCGAAACATGAATATAGTTTGAAGCGTTTTGGGAGTACATTCATTATGCGTACAGCTAAGGAATGGAATTCCCTGCCGAAGTCTGTGTTTCCTGATAGCTATAACCTAGGGGTCTTTAAGTCAAGAGTGAATAGATTGCTTCTAGGCAAGCGTGCTCTATCGTCGGCCACATCATCGCTTACCATCTGGTGAGATTGTGGTCAAACGCGAGCCTATCAATTATAAAAAAAAAAAAAAGTTTCAGAATCCGTAACTGAGTCGATTCCAATAATTTTTACACCATATTATATTTTTTTTCAAATATATTTAAAAAAAAAAGGTTCGATACATGTTCGACACCACCGAAACTTAGTACAACACTGGTCACGATAGGTCGTAGGGGGCATTAGGTACCACCAGCGTACAGCTAGGTGCGGGAACAAAACCACCCCTCAGTCGCCCGGTTGGACTGGCGACTATGTATTTGTGCGGACAACCAGATAACATAATAAGCTTATAACTTTATGATTTTTCGCGATACAGTTATTAAATCATGTACATACATTCTTTACGTAAAAATACTAGACACGTTTTTCTGCTTTTGCATACACTAACTAAAACTAATGTTGTATAACAGCTGGCGGAATTGATATAAATACGCTTTTTTATTGATATGAGCTAGTGCTTGACTGCGATCCCACCTGATGGTAAGCAATGATGCAATCTCTGACGGTGAGGCGCACTAGTTTATTAAGAGCCTATTTATTCACTCTAGCCTTGAAGACACTCAAATCATAATCGGACAGGAAGACCGCAGCAGGCAAACTGTTCCAGTCCTTCGACGTACGCGGTATAAATGACGAGGCGAAACGCTTAGTCCGGACCGTAGAGATTTCAACAACGTAAGGGTGGATATTCGCCGTACGTCGGGTTATCTGATGGTAGAATTGTGTTGGCGGAATCAAGTCATGCAATTCCTGAGCACGCTCTCCATAGTGCTTCCTGTAAAACACCGAAAGGCTGGCTATCCTACGCCTGTGCTCAAGGCTTTGAAGGTTGGACTTAACCAAATCTGGATCATCAATTAGCCTCTTCGCACGCTTTTCCACCGAGTCCAAAGCTGCCAGGTGGCATTTTGCAGCACCAGCCCGTATGTGACTGCAGTAATCCACAAACGAACGGACCTTTGCTTTGTATAACATTAAAGTATTGTTATATTAAGTCGTATCAAAACACCAGTTTACAAACATTATCTCATTTTTATTTCCGTTCTATTACATAGGAGCAACTTATTATTTATGGTAAGAAGTTTCTGAAAGAGTATTCCTCGCTTTTATTATTCTTATTGGAATGAATCTATTGTGGGTTCCAAGTCAATTTAACTTTCTCTTCGGTATACCTACCCAGTAATTATTGTTGTTGATGATTTTTTTTTTTATTATTGATAGGATTGCATTTGCCCATCATCTCACCTTGAGAAAATTGATTGAGAAAATTACTTTTTCATTGTTTATAACCAAGCCTAATTTGTATCGAATGCCTCATTTAAAATTGATTTCACTACTCCTTTCTTAGGTAGGTAACATTACTCATCGAATACCTTCTCTCACTCTTGGATTGAGCGAGAGGGCGCGTCAGACTTTTAATGACTTAAACCCACACCTATGTTCTGTCTTTGAGCGGAAGTAACGCCCGGGTGCCACCACTGTGTGTAGCGCCCGGAGAACACGGAAGAGTATCAAGTACAAGTAAATCATGTAAACGGCTTTTAATCGCTCGATACTAGTATATTTCACACCGTTCAATGCAACTGTACTGATCGCTAGGTGCCATACATTATTGATAGATGTTAATAATTTATGTAACATTTATAAACCACTCGAAAAGTCAGTTTCTGTGTAAAAACTGCGACAGTAATTAATAAGAACATGCAGAATAACTCACAATATCAAGAAAGACATCAGAAATATTTTCACTGAAGGTCCTCAAATAGTTGAATTTAGGAGCTGAATTTGGCTGAATAGGGATGTAATGCCTTATTAAATACTTTCGACGTTTCCACATAAAGTTTTTGAAGCTGACTCGACTCGACGCGACGTCTCGTGTGGCCTACTCGTCGTGAAGTTACATTGTCCTTTCCTGATATTGCGTCCGCGTAATTTTCAATTAATTAGTTGATCATTTTATTTATTCTTATTCGGGTTTTCATTAGGTTCTATGGTTGTGATCTTATGCGTGCATTAAGCATAATCATTATTTTTGTACAATAACGACTTGCAATCAAATACAATGCCAAGATCGCCGGCGATGATGCACTCGTCGCGTCAAGCCCAGCTCGTTCCATCATCGGATCACCAGACGTATCACGTACGACAACGTTTCGCTATTAGTAGACCTACGCACAAAACGTTTTGGGAACACATTTATTGTTCAGGGAGTTCCACTCCCTGCAAGGGATTTTTTAAGGTGGGAAATCATCCAATGACTTCTCCCAATCTGGGTGGAGCCAGAGGGCGTATAGAACTTTTCTGACTAAAACACACATGTGTTCCAAGTACGATAAATATTTCGAATAACCACGCAACTCATAGAATATAAGCCTTAATACGGTTAAACAAATGAATAACATACACCTTTTGTTTCTGGAATTCTCTAATGGTAGCCACACACGTTCCAGTAAGCGCAAATACATGTTTTTTTAAAGTGACCACAGAATGCGCAAGTATCTTCCAACACACGTTACAGTATACTTGTGCAAGTCTAAATTTGCGCAAGTATGTTGGAACGTGTGAAAGAAGGTTGTAGGTAATGCTTAATATTCGCTCTTTTTTTTTCCTTATGAAGATTAAAAGAAGACTTATTTTTTCCGGGAAATTATCATAACTGAGTCTAATCTCTAGTACAGAAACTTATAATAGCATATTTTTATCAGAATTTTCTAGATAATCGTAGAAAGAATGTATGAGGAAAAATAAACTCCATTATTACTTTTTTGCTCCTGTCCAGGTGATAATTAAATTTATTATTATTTTTAGACTATTAATAGTCTTTTAGACGATTAAAAGCAAATTTGAATACAAATTACATTTAAAAAAAATAGACTTGCTCAGAAAGAATGATATGCCAAACTTTTTGATCAGACTTAATGGCGTTAACACTGTCATTATCATAGATTGCTTAGATGAAAGAGATTAGATATGAGTTTGATAAAAAATATCTTATTATCTTATAAATATTCAAATGTTACAAGTTGCTGCCAGCGATTTCATCCACGTATAATAAACAATATAGCATAATCAGCCTTATAATATTCCCACTTCTGGGAATCAGACCTCCTTTTTAGGAGAGGTAATGGGCCGTAATCCACCACTTGGGCCCAGCCCGGTTTGGTGATGTCACATGTCTACAAATTTTTGGTTCACGGACATGGCGATTTCCTCACGATGTTTTCTTTCGCAGTTTTTAGAGCAGTGGTGATGAAACAAATTACACAAAGTAATGTGCCTGGCTGACGTTGAACCTGCGGCCTACAACTCGTAAGTCGGGGCCGTTACCACTCGGCCACCCACGTGATAGTAGCAAATTATTCCGAGAGTAAAGAGAGCATACTTCCAAAATAAAAAGTATTATGTATTCTTGAACATCTTCATTTAGTCGTTCGGGCGTGAAGAAGTAACAAACACAAAAACACATCACAAATTTACGCCTTTATAATATTAGTATGATGTTACTAGACGCCTCTATTTTACGCACAGTGTTCTATGATTGTTTTATCATTTATGTTGAAGTACTTGACCTATACATATTATTACTATAGGAAAATATAAAACTCTACTATTAAGAATGAGTATAATCTCAATGGACCCTATCATAATACCTATAATAAAATTCCGCATAGTTCAAAAGACCAACTCATAACTCATATTTAAAACTAAATTGACTACATTACTATTTGAAAAATGTTGTTTAATACTACTCTGGTAATGACTGCATACATGACTTTATTAATATTACTAGCTTTTGCCCGCGGCTTCGCTTCCGCTCTTCCCTACTACACCCTATTAAACCTTACTTTACCCTACTATACCCTATTCTACCCTATTCTACCCTACTCTACCCTACTCTACCCTACTCCGATAATAATTTGTTAGAATTTGTAGGTAAGCTTATTGATTTGTAATTGACTATTTATATGAAAATGGGCTTATTTATATGAATTTTGATACCAAGTTAATTTTAAGTCGATTATATTAATTTAATGTACATATTGTAACTTCCAAAAATTATGTTTTTGCATGTCGTAACGCAGAATGTAGTGGAGACACTCAATTCTGCACCATCTTAAAATTGTACCTATGTCGCTTGCAAATAAATTATTCTGTCTATTTATAATATAGAAATAAGTAGCTTTTAATAAGACCAATAAAAACCTGTCAAAAGTAATTTGAAGTAGTTACTTTGTTTGCGATCGACATAAATTTTGTGTTTGAGATAAATAATGCACTTTGTTATCGATTTTTACTATTGCTAGTTTGTTTAATTTCAATTGAATTTGCTCCCAGAATTAAGTTTCTTTGAATGGAGTCTTACAATAAAATTCATTAACTTTTAAAAGTTTGTTAACAGGTTTAATTTCACAATTCTATTTCTTTTTTATTAACTATCTTTTGTCATTGATTTTGTCGTCGTGAATGTAGAAAATCATCCAAAAGTAACATACTCAGGGGTAAAAAAAGTGGTTTGCCACTTAAATGAGAAACCCGCCCTCAGTCTACTACAAAAAATTAAAATTAAATTAAAAAAACAAGTTCAGTCCAGTAGTGTAGAAATTAATTTAATTGTAATAATTTACAGACATGAAATAAACTAAAAAAAAACCGTTTGAGAATATATTTACTGCAACAGTCGGGACCTATTAAAATATCCTAGACTAAAATCATTCCATCCAATATAGGTCCCGACTGTAATGTGTTATGTTCTGTGTTATATATTTATTCTATTTTGTTTTATTTTATCTTTGTAAATGAATGCAACTAAATTGGTTTCTACATTACTAGACTGAACTTGTTTTTTTCTTTTTCTGTTTTTTAAGTTGTTTTTACGCATTCGGTTTCAAGGACACCAAACAAATTATTTAATGCGTGGAAACGTGGTACACAATATTTAAAAAAAAAACACTGTGTTCGCTAGTCATCTGAAGAAAATCAATTCAGCAAAAATCAGACCTTTTGAGATAATGTACCTTGAATAAGAAATAATTAGAATTTCCTTCAAATTATTGATGATAACAGTTCCAAACATTTTACAATTTATTCATTAAGTGTAAATTGATAAAGCCTAAACATTAAGTCATCAAAGTTAAAATTCGATTAACAATGTTAGATGCTTCAATGAATTTAATAACATTGAGTTCGACCACCTTTAATCAAGTTACGATATCTTGGAAACCCGTGAGTTAAGCCTCTGTTATTACTTTGACTAATTATGACGTAACTGTTTAACACGTTGACAGCGACACTTATGTTTATATTATTTGCATTCCTGCGGTACGGGGCGTTTAAGACCTCGTTTAAAAATAACATTATGGCGACAAGGGGCTTATTATTACAAAACTAAAAGCTTATTTATGGCTAAACTAACAGCAACGTATAAGATTGGATTTCTTCACTACGATACGAGGTCAAAGTGACCCCGTATTAAAGTACTCCGTTGCAATCTGTTTTAGTACGGCATTTTAGATATATTTTCATATCTTTCCTCTAAATCAAATTGAAGTTACTATCTATCTAAGCATCTACATGGCAAAGAAGATTTTTAAGAGAATTCTTAACCGTACCGCAAGAAAAACACGTACGAGGCATATTAGACCTCGTACCGCATTGAATGTTTTAAATGCATTTATTTTTAACTATGACCTCATATTTGGGGCATACCTTCGAAGATATTTAAGAAACTCGGTGACCTTATGAACTGTTTAATATACAGTGTTGGAAAGAGAAAGTTAGCTGTTGCACAAAGCGCGTTAAAACTTTTGTAAATGAGTAATGTTTAATGTCTGAGCAGTATTTCAAAAATAAGATAGAAATTTCTTTTTTACTTTACACCACTTGCTTGATAATGCCCTTACCATACCAGCAGGATCATAACAGGACCTAATAAAGTATGGGCGTTCCCTAGGGAATGTGAGTTTTTGGAACATAATCAAAAATTTGTGAATATATGTTAGTAAACAACATATGTTGAACATACATTTTTCTTTCATTTATCTCGGTTTTTTGTTGACATTGCACATACACATAATACACTAACTGAATCTAACCCAGCCGTATTCCTCCAAATGCACTGTGTGTTTTAAAGCCGTGGTAAATATATCTATCACAAAATCCTGCGGGTATTACTAACCTTATTACTTAAAGCATATAAACGATCTAAATAGAATATTTATGTTACTAAAAATGAGCTATAAAATGATAACCTAATCAACAAAGTACGAGTCCAGCAGGGTCGAAGCCAGAAGAGCAGTACTGGGGCCATGGCTTAACCTGAAAGGAAAACCCGTAAGTCTAGAATGCAACGTAATTTAGGGAATAAAAACGCGGTTTTAGTCAGTATAAGTCTAATATACCCGCTCGGCCCTAGAGCTAGAGAGTCATCATTAAAGGAGATCATTTAACCTTTTTTTTCCTCAAAAAAAAAGAAACAAAGTTCAGTATTCTTTTGTTATTTATTTGTAGAGATACAAAAATAATTCACTATTTACATAATTGACGCATCGAGCTAGTAATTGTTTAAAAAAAGGCAATTTTTAAAACTTGTTTTTGTTGTATTGCCTGCATTTTTCTACGTTAAACAGAGTTGTAAGGACACTGGCCATTCAGTATAGTTTTATAGTTCTCAAGTTCCAGAAGTGTGGACAGAAACCGGTTCATGTAAATAATAATAATATTGTGTTTTTATATCATCATAAATTAACTATTGAGTAACTATGTGTTTGTGATTTAAAATAAATAGTCTGTGAGTGGACATTTTAGTGATGTGCCTTTAATAGATACAAGGTGTTGATTTTGTGTTAAATTAATGATATAGGTAACGTATTTTGAGATCGAAAATCAATTGAAGCAGCTGCGTTGATGAGTAAAAAAGGAAACATAATTAAGGTATTTTTTCTATTATTCTTTTTGCTATCTATTTTATAAAGGGGAACACATCAAATGATTTTATCATCATCATCACTAAGATCTTAATTTAGTTACTAACACAGCTATGTAATCTGAAGAATTCCGTAAAAATATCAGTTATATCCAAGTAATTTATTTGAATTCCTTTCTGTAAGTTAAATTTAATTTCCTAATATTCAACTGAAATTATAACAGTGAATATTTTTTTTTTCTGTATCAAAGCTATGCAAAACAGTTTTATGAGCGGCTAACCTGAGATACATTTCCATACAATTACTACTACGTGATAATGACGCTATTACACATCATTCTCTTGATATTTTGGGAACACATATTATCTTGTGGCTGATCCAGAAAAGACCTCGGAAAATCTGCTATTTTGCGTAAACTTTGATCATTCATAACGTATGTATGATAAATATAAAAATATATCTATAGAAACCTAGCACATCTAATCGAGATTCTGAATGATGCATAATGTTTCGGAAATATGTCAATAAAAGACCGAAATAAATAAATGAAAAATGTATGTTCAACAATTATTTAATTCACCAATTTTTTATGATGTTCCAAATTTAAATCACGTTATTAGATTTTGAATGATGAATCTTTTTCGGAATTCTAAAAATATCCTGGGACGAGTTTTGGGAAATATTCGAGTAAATGTTGATGTTACCGAATGCCAACAGAAAGATCAGGTGGTATCTCTTTTTTCCCGTTGTCTTCATCAAACATTGCGTTGGATTACATTGAATAAAATAACAACCTTTCATACCTTGTTTACGCTGTCAATAAGCGGCTCGGGAAGGGCCCTCTTAAGTGGTAAAATGTACAGAATGAGGATAAAATCACAATGGAACCCTGATTTATAAATTATGAACATGCAAGCTCAACAACTTTCCACTTATTCAGTCAAATGAAAGGAAAAATAAAACGTCATATGGAAACCTAATCGTTTGGAATGTCAAACACGGAATGAGCATGAACAAGCAGAATTTTAAATGCTTGTTCTGCTTGGCATAAGAGGAAGCCTTTGCTCGTTTGCTCAGAATCAAGATATTTTAAGGGTTGGTAAGTATTGTATAATGTTACATATATTATTACAGTATTTTATGATATTGTTTATGTTATTTTCAATACATGGATATTTGTGTTTTTAAAGTCTAAATATAATAAATAAATTAAATGTTCATTTAAATTATAAAAAATCCTACATACGTAATGCAATAAATTTTAGAAAATAAAAAAATCGATGACATTGCAAATTAATAAATTCTTATACTCAGTTTAATATTCATTTAATTATTATATTTTTAAATTGTAGATGTGTCATCGTCTATTAAACATTTATCCAATATGAACACTGAGTCTTTACTTAAAAGATGCAGAAACTCAAAGAAACTAACATCAATTTGTTACCCTAGTAAAGTGGCCTTGGTAGTCAAGTCATGGTCGGGAGCGAAAAGGAGCGGCAGGCGGTCGCCTCCTTCTGCGAAACAGTAATGCTAGCAAAGGAAGATTCCGACCGCATCAGGCAACGGCGTTCACAGCGCCCCAGTCACCACCGGGATTCCGATCCCGATTTTCGGCCACCCGTAGGCGCGGGCTTGCGGACGGCGAGCAATGGGTAGCTCGCTGTCCGACCGTCCGGTAACTGTCCGGACCGACCCCAAGTCGTCGACGGTGCGCACTGTTCCCGCGCGCTTCAAGGAGTTATCAGCAACTGTATTGACCCAGGGTCTAGTTTCGAAAAGGAGGCTCGGTTCCGGTATGAAAGGCATCGAAGGAACGGAGTGGGTTTTTTAGTCAGTGTCTGACACTATCTTCCTCTCAGCCCAAGGGCGGAGGATGTCATTTGGATGAATTTTACCCACCGTAAAGTTGTTCTACCTCCTTAAGAAGTGTTTATCTTAAATGTGTATGTGGCATCTTTTTTTTATCTATGTGTATTGAAAAACAATGACATAATTATGTACCATAACGCCATTTTTACAGATTTTAACTCGTGAAGGTCTTTTATTGAAATCGGGCCTCTCAGTAACCGCCATAATTAATAACCATAGCATACTTATATAAAACAATATGCGATGTGTGCTAGCCTTTAGCACAACCTATTGTGTGTAGTTTTTTCAGTATTTCTTTTTTTGTAAACTATTCAAGACAAATTTAGTACAGTTGGTTTTAACACAAAAGGTGTTGAAAACAGCCTTGTAGGCATTGTGTTGTAAATCTTGTAGATATCACATCGCAAGTTTTTCTTGAAGAAACTATAAGACGAAAGAATCTTTTAAAGTATCATCATCATCATCATCACCAGCCTTTTTAATGTTCCCACTGCTGGGACTCAAGCCTCCTCTCTAGGAGAGGGAATGGGCTGTAATCCACCACGCGGGCCCAGTACGTGTTGGTGAATGTCACATTTTTAAAGTATAGGTTCATCCAAATCTAATAAATAACCATTTTAAAAAGCAGATTTTTTATAACACTATCAGGAATATAGCAGAAAAAAATTCTCCCAGCATTATGGCGACGAAGAGGAAGTGTATATTTTTTTAACTTTACTTCAAATGACATAAAGGGATCTTTTTCAATGAAAAATACCAATGAAAATAAAATTGTATGTTGTCTTTGTTTTATTTGCCATACTCGTATATTTCTGAGTTTTTATTATTATTTATTTATAATATTGGCGGCCACACGGGATTTTTTATTAGAAATCTCAGGAAGATTCATAATATCAACATTTCGACGCAAGTACATGAATAAGTCTACCTAATTCCGATACCTGGTCATTAATATTTACAAAATATACAATTTGTGTTTCATTTCCACTCCAAAGGTAATAATTTTCGTTGACTATTCAGATAATAATTATGTTTTTCATATTTAATCAAAATACATTGTCCTGGTAACCTACATACATACATAGACAGAAAGGCAGCCAGACGGACGGACAATAAAGTGATCCTATAAGAGTTCCGTTTTTAGGGTTCCGTAGCCAAATGGCAAAAAACGGAACCCTTATAGATTCTGTATGTCTGTCTGTCTGTCTGTCTGTCTGTCCGTCCGTATGTCACAGCCACTTTTTTCCGAAACTACAAGGTGTCGTTTTGAAGATGCAAAATATTTCAGGAGGTAATTATGTTAGTGATTCTCGACCCGAATCAATAATAAAATAAGTAGGTAATTTTTTTTTTTTTTATAACCGCGCTTTTTTTCACACACACAAACACGGAACAATAAAGGGCGTTTTCACACACACTAACTCGCAACGATAGTTTCATAAATAATGTATCATCCAATCATCATCCCGCACGCCACACCCTAGCCACGCCCCCGCGGCCATCGATCAATCGATTTAGTTTAGTGTAATTAAAAAATTAAATAACAAGTATTACTGATTATTGACCAGGTATCGTTTTTTTACATGATTATTTATGAGTTTTATTACAACCTCCTGAAATATTGTGCAGTTTTAAAACTGCACCTTGTATAAGAGCTATAATGATGAAACTTAGTGAGTAGATGTATTCTGTAAACCGCATTAAGATTTTAATACAAAAATAGAAAAAAAAACTACTGAGGTGTCAAGGGACACCCGGATGGAACGAAGTTCCGTTCTGGCTTGCTTTCTATAAGAGAGAGAGTGAGAGACCGACAGAGAAACATGCGCAAGCCGCACGGCTTACAATAGCTTACTAAAGCAAAAAGTATCGTTACAACTTTTCGTGAGAATTTTTTCCGTCTAGCCAATACAAGATAACTAAAAAATACTATCCTATTTTATGTACATTTTGACAGCACTATTTCAACATCTTCGAAACCATGAAAATGACACTCATGACGAAAAAGTTGATAATTTCTGACAGCCGCCATCTTAGATTTACATTTTGACAGCACTATCGGCTGCAACAACCTCGAAAACCATGAAAAAGACACCCATATCGAAAAAGTTGATAATTTATTGCAGCCGCCATCTTAGATTTACATTTTGACAGTACAATCGGTTTCAACACCCTCGAAAACCACGAAAACGACACCCATGACGAAAAAGTTGATAATTTTTTGCAGCCGCCATCCTGGATTTATATTCTGACAGTACTATCGGTTTCAACACCCTCGAAAACCATGAAAACGACACCCATGACGAAAAAATTTTTTTTTTGCAGCCGCCATCTTGGATTTATATTTTGACAGTACTATCGGTTTCAACACCCTCGAAAACAATGAAAACGACACCCATGACGGAAAAGTCAATAATTTCTTGCAGCCGCCATCTTGGATTTACATTTTGACAGTACTATCGGTTTCAACACCCTTGAAAACCATGAAAACGACACCCATGACGAAAAATTTGATAATTTCTTGCAGCCGCCATCTTGGATTTATATTTTGACAGTACTATCGGTTTCAACACCCTCGAAAACCATGAAAACTACACCCATGACGGAAAAGTTAATAATTTCTTGCAGCCGCCATTTTGGATTTACATTTTGACATTACTATCGGTTTCAACACCCTTGAAAACCATGAAAACGACACCCATGACGAAAAATTTTATAATTTCTTGCAGCCGCCATCTTGGATTTATATTTTGACAGTACCATCGGTTTCAACACCCTCGAAAACCATGAAAACGACACCCATGACGGAAAAGTTAATAATTTCTTGCAGCCGCCATCTTGGATTTATATTTTGACAATACTATCGGTTTCAACACCCTCGAAAACCATGAAAACGACACCACGATTTATATTTTGACAGTACTATCGGTTTCAACACCCTCGAAAACCATGAAAACGACACCCATGACGGAAAAGTTAACAATTTCTTGCAGCCGCCATCTTGGATTTACATTTTGACAGTACTATCGGTCTCAACACCCTCGAAAACCATGAAAACGACACCCATGACGAAAAAGTTGATAATTTCTTGCAGCCGCCATCTTGGATTTACATTTTGACAGTACTATCGGTTTCCACGGCCTCGAAAACCATAAAAACGACACCCATGACGAAAAAGTTGATAATTTCTTGCAGCCGCCATCTTGGATTTACATTTTGACAATACTATCGGTTTCAACACCCTCGAAAACCATGAAAACGACACCCATGACGAAAAAGTTGATAATTTGTTGCAGCCGCCATCTTGGATTTACATTTTGACAGTACTATCGGTTTCAACACCCTCGAAAACCATGAAAACGACACCCATGACGAAAAATTTTATAATTTTTTGCAGCCACCATCTTGGATTTATATTTTGACAGTACCATCGGTTTCAACTCCCTCGAAAACCATGAAAACGACACCCATGACGGAAAATTTGATAATTTCTTGCAGCCGCCATTTTGGATTTATATTTTGACAGTACCATCGGTTTCAACACCCTCGTAAACCATGAAAACGACACCCATGACGAAAAATTTGATAATTTCTTGCAGCCGCCATCTTGGATTTATATTTTGACAGTACCATCGGTTTCAACACCCTCGAAAACCATGAAAACGACACCCATGACGAAAAAGTTGATAATTTCTCTCAGCCGCCATCTTGGATTTATATTTTGACAGTAAAAGTGTCGGTACAATTTTTCGTGAGAATTTTTTCCGTCTAGCCCCCTTTCACAACGCGCGATAAGGAACTTCGTTCCAAAAACTATAAATTTTCGGGGTCCCATACATGCCCAACCAATACTATCGGTTTCAACACCCTCGAAAACCATGAAAACGACACCCATGACGGAAAAGTTAATAATTTCTTGCAGCCGCCATCTTGGATTTATATTTTGACAGTACTATCGGTTTCAACACCCTCGAAAACCATGAAAACAACACCCATGACGGAAAAGTTAACAATTTCTTGCAGCCGCCATCTTGGATTTACATTTTGACAGTACTATCGGTCTCAACACCCTCGAAAACCATGAAAACGACACCCATGACGAAAAAGTTGATAATTTCTTGCAGCCGCCATCTTGGATTTACATTTTGACAGTACTATTGGTTTCCACGGCCTCGAAAACCATAAAAACGACACCCATGACGAAAAAGTTGATAATTTCTTGCAGCCGCCATCTTGGATTTACATTTTGACAATACTATCGGTTTCAACACCCTCGAAAACCATGAAAACGACACCCATGACGAAAAAGTTGATAATTTCTTGCAGCCGCCATCTTGGATTTACATTTTGACAGTACCATCGGTTTCAACACCCTCGAAAATCATGAAAACGACACCCATGACGAAAAATTTGATAATTTCTTGCAGCCGCCATCTTGGATTTATATTTTGACAGTAAAAGTGTCGGTACAATTTTTCGTGAGAATTTTTTCCGTCTAGCCCCCTTTCACAACGCGCGATAAGGAACTTCGTTCCAAAAACTATAAATTTTCGGGGTCCCATACATGCCCAACCAATACTATCGGTTTCAACACCCTCGAAAACCATGAAAACGACACCCATGACGGAAAAGTTAATAATTTCTTGCAGCCGCCATCTTGGATTTATATTTTGACAGTACTATCGGTTTCAACACCCTCGAAAACCATGAAAACGACACCCATGACGGAAAAGTTAACAATTTCTTGCAGCCGCCATCTAGGATTTACATTTTGACAGTACTATCGGTCTCAACACCCTCGAAAACCATGAAAACGACACCCATGACGAAAAAGTTGATAATTTCTTGCAGCCGCCATCTTGGATTTACATTTTGACAGTACTATCGGTTTCCACGGCCTCGAAAACCATAAAAACGACACCCATGACGAAAAAGTTGATAATTTCTTGCAGCCGCCATCTTGGATTTACATTTTGACAATACTATCGGTTTCAACACCCTCGAAAACCATGAAAACGACACCCATGACGAAAAAGTTGATAATTTCTTGCAGCCGCCATCTTGGATTTACATTTTGACAGTACCATCGGTTTCAACACCCTCGAAAATCATGAAAACGACACCCATGACGAAAAATTTGATAATTTCTTGCAGCCGCCATCTTGGATTTATATTTTGACAGTAAAAGTGTCGGTACAATTTTTCGTGAGAATTTTTTCCGTCTAGCCCCCTTTCACAACGCGCGATAAGGAACTTCGTTCCAAAAACTATAAATTTTCGGGGTCCCATACATGCCCAACCAATACTATCGGTTTCAACACCCTCGAAAACCATGAAAACGACACCCATGACGGAAAAGTTAATAATTTCTTGCAGCCGCCATCTTGGATTTATATTTTGACAGTACTATCGGTTTCAACACCCTCGAAAACCATGAAAACGACACCCATGACGGAAAAGTTAACAATTTCTTGCAGCCGCCATCTAGGATTTACATTTTGACAGTACTATCGGTCTCAACACCCTCGAAAACCATGAAAACGACACCCATGACGAAAAAGTTGATAATTTCTTGCAGCCGCCATCTTGGATTTACATTTTGACAGTACTATCGGTTTCCACGGCCTCGAAAACCATAAAAACGACACCCATGACGAAAAAGTTGATAATTTCTTGCAGCCGCCATCTTGGATTTACATTTTGACAATACTATCGGTTTCAACACCCTCGAAAACCATGAAAACGACACCCATGACGAAAAAGTTGATAATTTCTTGCAGCCGCCATCTTGGATTTACATTTTGACAGTACCATCGGTTTCAACACCCTCGAAAATCATGAAAACGACACCCATGACGAAAAATTTGATAATTTCTTGCAGCCGCCATCTTGGATTTATATTTTGACAGTACCATCAGTTTCAACACCCTCGAAAACCATGAAAACGACACCCATGACGAAAAAGTTGATAATTTCTTGCAGCCGCCATCTTGGATTTACATTTTGACAATACTATCGGTTTCAACACCCTCGAAAACCATGAAAACGACACCCATGACGAAAAAGTTGATAATTTGTTGCAGCCGCCATCTTGGATTTACATTTTGACAGTACTATCGGTTTCAACACCCTCGAAAACCATGAAAACGACACCCATGACGAAAAAGTTGATAATTTGTTGCAGCCACCATCTTGGATTTATATTTTGACAGTACCATCGGTTTCAACTCCCTCGAAAACCATGAAAACGACACCCATGACGGAAAATTTGATAATTTCTTGCAGCCGCCATCTTGGATTTATATTTTGACAGTACCATCGGTTTCAACACCCTCGTAAACCATGAAAACGACACCCATGACGAAAAATTTGATAATTTCTTGCAGCCGCCATCTTGGATTTATATTTTGACAGTACCATCGGTTTCAACACCCTCGAAAACCATGAAAACGACACCCATGACGAAAAAGTTGATAATTTCTTGCAGCCGCCATCTTGGATTTATATTTTGACAGTAAAAGTGTCGGTACAATTTTTCGTGAGAATTTTTTCCGTCTAGCCCCCTTTCACAACGCGCGATAAGGAACTTCGTTCCAAAAACTATAAATTTTCGGGGTCCCATACATGCCCAACCTTGGGGGTCCAGATGCCTCCTGCCGGAGGCTCTACGTGGAGATCGTTCGGTCCATGGTCCTCTACGGGGCGCCGGTGTGGGCACCGTCGCTGAAAAAGCAACCGGCGTCCATGCTGAACGCCTGTCAGAGGGTCATGGCAATAAGAATGGTGCGGGGATACCGTACGGTCTCCCGTGAAGCGGCGAGCCTTCTGGCTGGCCAACCACCGTGGGATCTGGAGGCAACAGTCCTTGCACACACGCACGATATGCGCGTGGAGATGCAACGCCGGGGTGAAAGTCCGCTGCCGGGACAGGTCACGGCATGGCGGACAGAGCTTCGGCGGGATCTTATGGTGAAATGGCGTCAATGACTATCGCAACCCAGTGCTGGGCACGCCACAATCATGGCGGTAAGTCCCCTCTTTGAGGCGTGGCTGGAAAGACCTCACGGCGTCCTTACCTTCCACATGACGCAGGTCCTCACCGGACATGGTTCGTTCGGGAATTTCCTGCACCGAATTCGTGCGGAAGTGACGCCCGGGTGTCGCCACTGTGCGGAATGCCCGGAGGACACGGTGGAGCACACAGTCGAGGTGTGCCCTGTTTGGGCGGAGCATCGCCGTGCCCTCGTGGGGGCGATCGGCGGCGGAGACCTCTCACGCCGGGCCTTGGTTGAGACCATGGTCCGGAGCGAGGAGGAGTGGCAGGCGGTCGCCGACTTCTGCGAAGCAGTAATGCTCGCAAAGGAGGAGGCCGAACGCATCAGGCAACGGCGTTATCGCCGCCGCCGCCGCCGCCGGGATTCTGATCCCGATTTCCGGCCACCGTAGGCGCGGGCTTGCGGACAGTGAGCAATGGGTAGCTCGCTGTCCGGCCGTCCGGTAACTGTCCGGACCAAGCCCAAGTCGTCGACGGCGCGCACTGTTCCCGCACGCCTCAAGGAGTTGTCAGCAACAGTAGGGACCCAGCCGGGTCGAAGCCTACTGGGGCCAGGGTTATCCGAAAGGGCGCTCGAGCCCCGGTATGAAGGCTAGAAGGAACAGGGTGGGTCTTTTAGTCAGTAAGAGTCTGACACTATCTCCCGCTCCGCTCAAAAGCGAGGGATGTCAAAGCATGATTTTTTCCCACAATAAAAAAAAAAGACATAACATCTGTCCGGAGATTTGGGGGACTTTACTCTCTCAAATCTTCAAAACGCGGGTGAAGCCGCTGGCAGGATCTAGGCTTGTAGGTATAAACAACAGCGTGACTACTAAATAAAACGTATTACTACACGAAACGAAGTTAATTATAATTGCAACTCTAGAGAAAGGGATTGATGTGACAGCAACTCATTTTATGAGCTCACTGACGAAGAATCACACAATAAATAAAATAATTATAACATCTCTGACATGATAATCGATTCCTACTCATTCAATGTTAATATAGGTACCTACTATCATTATAACAATGTTGATTTTATACAGAGAGATGAAGTACCTAGTGAAGTTAGTTAAGAGAGGAGTATAAAAAATAGATGATCTGTTTTCAATGTCATCACGGTAGCGGTTATTTGTTCACCGGTGTATGTATCCTTAAAATTGTAAATTTTTAGGTGAAATTAATTCCTTGCATGTAAAGAGGAATACTTTTTACTTCAACTTACATTAATTATGTTCTAATGACGCCCACAAGTCTACAGCCATAATAACCAAAAAAAGAAAAAGAAAATAATTGAATGTAAAGATTTTATTTAGGACATACACAGCCACAGCAAGGAATTGGAGGCGTTATCGACTCGCAGCGATCGACAAACAGAGATTCAAAACGAAACGGTCGTAACTTGGCTTGGCCTGCAGGAATAGCTATTAAGATAGAATTCTGTCCATCTTACGAAAATGAGAAGACACTTAGGATGATATTTCGTATGCCTGAAACTCAGGAGCATCTTTCGCCGGGTGAACATATATCTTGCATATAGGTAACGCAGTTCACTTCAGTCGCTGCGCCAAAATAATAAGGGTGAAACGAACTAAAAGGAACTGATGACCCTCTTTCTTAAGTAAGGGTTTTATATTAAATTAAAATTTTACAACGTCGTAGTAAGTTTAACATAAATTGTGTGTTTTAGTTGTTTTTTTTTTTTAATTGAAATTCACATGTAATAAAAATCTTTAATTAAATGAAAGAAACTTAAATTATGGTATTCTCCATTTACCGCCTTAATAAAATAAAGTTATTCCAAAACAAGAAATTCATTTATTCTTTTTTAACAATTTTATTACAGGTAAATTATTAAAGAATCAGTAGCCCTACTAATAATTTCATAAAATAAAATGATAACTTACTAAAAAGTTGTAATTATTATTTTCATTTATTTTACAAGACATGTACTAAATATATAATATTATTACTTATCAAACTTTCAAAAAAAAACACAAGCTCGTAGATATTTTTAACCGACTTCAAAAAGGAGGAGGTTCTATGTTCGGCTGAATGTACCTATATATATATATATTTTTTATGTATGTTCACCGATATCTCGGGCAATTGTGGACCGATTTTGAAAATTCTTTTTTTGATTGAAAGGTTATGCTTCCAAATTAGTCCCATAGAAATATTGTTATGATCTGATCATGAACTTCGAAGGTATAGAACAGAACTCCTCATAGGATCGACAGGCCTGTTGGTCTAGTGGTTAGTGATCCTGACTGCTATGCCGGAGGTCGTGGGTTCGATTCCCACCCAGGACAAATGTTTGTGTGATGAGCACGATCATTTGTTCTGTGTCTGGGTGTAATTTATCTATAATATGTATGTATTTAGAAATATATAAGTATGTTTATCAGTTGTCTAGTACCCATAACACAAGCTCTGCTTAGCTTGGGACTAGACGGCGCTGTGAGATAGATGGGAAAAAAAAAAAAAAAATAGGATCACAGCAGAACTGCCGTAACAAGAAAAATTACTTTGTTTACACGTGTAGTCGATGAGTGGCTGAAGGAAAAGGGGGAGGGGATGCATCGGGCAGATCTGATGATGAAGCCAGAAAGTAAATTAATGTAATTTAACCGTGTTTAGAATCGTTATGAGATGCTCTCTGGCTATAAAGTATTTAAGTTTGGCTGAGAGGTACTTTTTAGTGGTGGTACCATAACTAAAAAGTGTAAAATAAAAAACTTTTTACAAAAAAAATACAACCGAATTCAATGTTAAAAAAAAACACTGAAAAGTACAAAATAACTTTAACTTCGGAAGTCAGTGTTAAATAACGTAGAGACAAAACTATTATAGAAACACCGACGTCCGAAATTAAAGTTATTTTGTACTTTTCAGTGTTTTTTTAACATTGAAGTCGGTTGTATTTTTTTTGTAAAAAGTTTTTATATTATTTTGGTTTTAGTGTACTAAATAACTATAAATTAATTTTGTGAGTATGTAAATATAGTATGTAGCAATTGTTATATAAGATCCTATTTGCAAGTGGGCGATAATTCACACTTTGTATTTAATGAGGTCAAAAACGTCAAAAACCCCTTTATGCCTAATTATATTGGCTTTTAGCCACAAAGGCTGTAAATTTCACAAAAAAAGAAACAAATGATTTAGTTTGGCTCTTAGCTTCAACGATCCGTCTTTTTTTGTTCATAAACATTATTCAGTGTTTTGTTTGTAAAAAAGGCTCATTAATCTTGGCTCCTAGTATAAATTTGTAGTTATTCAGTTCTATATGCACAGAAAAAAAAGAAATAAAAAGACGCTATTAGAAACAACTAACATCGCCGAAGTAAACGGAGCTTTAAAAAATATTAATTTTTAATTTTTCTTTTTATTCATGAATTTCAATTGCTAGAATGATCCGAAACATTACTTTAAACATATTAAAAATGATGGTTGTTCTTTGAATTTATGACCTTCAATGATAAGTTAATTTTACTCTTGACGGAATCCGTTAAGGCCGATGCCTGCTCGGGCTGTGGGATTGTTTAAAAGGGTTACCATGGCACCTGGATCCCAAAGGGCAACTGAAGGAACATAGGTAGAATTGAGTTAATAAGTCTGCCACGTCTTGCCCCACTCAGGGCGAAAGGAGTTACGTGAAGATTGTCTACTTAAAAAAAATATTTTAACTCCAATCTATCTCAAATATTCTAACTGAAAATTCACTTAGTATTATCATATTGATACTTTAAATCACAGAGGTAAGAATTTTTTAAATTATAATTATATTTATTTCCTTTTTTATTTTTATTATATTTATATACCTTTTATTCCTTCAAGCCCAAACGTCAAAACGAAATTGGATGAAATTTGAGCAAAAACACAGGCGAACCAAGTCCTGATTTAGGACAAAAAATAGGATTTTTAAGAAGATTTTCTGCACTTTCGCGAGCAAATACCATATAATATGTTTGTAAGAAAACAAAAAAACTGAGGAATTAAAATTCATCCTTAGTTCAAACTTTTGATTCTAGAATGGATACTTATCATGGCCTTTTATTTCTAGTCTTAGTAATAAAATAAAGATCTAAATTTCTAGGAATTTCGATTCATCGTCACGAATAAATGGACTCGCCCACATGGTATGTCTTTTGTAATAATAAAACACCGAATACGTATGTGCCTAATTTCGCTGTCTGAGTTTTAGGAATCTATTTTTAGAATAATTGAACACGTTTAGAATTAATTTTGATAACTACATAAAATAGCAAAATGCATTAATTAAATAGTAGTTTTGTATTATAAAATACCTACTAGAAGTTATGTTTATCGAAACTAATACCTATTATAAACTGTTAAATTTTGATTCCCTTGAGAGTGTGGAAATATACGTTTTTTGCGACATAAACAGCCGTATTTTGTTTTTTTTTTTTGTTAACTTAGACGTTTGATTTTTTTCACAGTTTCAAGGAATCAAAAATCTGAGTACTTATATTAGACCAGGGTAGAAGCCTTTAAAAATAATAAAAAGTGAAAAAAAATAATAGTAGGATGAAACCCATTAGAAAATGAGGAGAATAATATAAAAATGAAAGGAAAAATAATTTACGGGCGATCTGAGGTCGGGAAGGGGATGGGGGTGAGTTTTTAAGGGTAAAAAACGGTTTTTCTCGATTTCCGGCAAAACTAAAAGTCCTGTGGAAAAAAGTCAAATGGCAAAGTTGTAGGTAATAAAAAGATCTAAAACTTTTGTATTTACACTTTTTTCACATAACCTCAAAATTTATGTGAAAAATTCAAAAAACCAAGTTTTTGGTTTTTTATTTTTATCTTTTTAAAAAATAATTTATTTTTCACGAAATTTGGTGAAAACTTACCTTTTTATGTCCCAAATACGCTGTAATTTATTTGATAAGAAATATTTATTTTTTCACCTTATTTTGAATTAATATCGAAAAAGCACCCTAATTTTCAATCGAAAAATCACCCGTCAAAATATCAGCTATTTTCAAAAAATTGGTATATTTTCTGTTCGTTGAAATCTCTACTTTCCGATGGTGAAAAAAAATATAAATGTTACCATAGTAAATCTTCTCAGAAAATGCAAAAAATCGAAAAAAACTCGTATTCGAAATTTTTTTTTCAATTATTATACAAGGTGTCGTTTTGAAGCTGCAAAATATTTCAGGAGGTAATTATGTTAGTGATTCTCGACCCGAATCAATAATAAAATAAGTAGGTAGTTTTTTTTTTTATAACCGCGCTTTTTTTCACACACACAAACACGGAACAATAAAGGTCGTTTTCACACACACTAACTCGCAACGATAGTTTCATAAATAATGTATCATCCAATCATCATCCCGCACGCCACACCCTAGCCACGCCCCCGCGGCCATCGATCAATCGATTTAGTTTAGAGTAATTAAAAAATTAAATAACAAGTATTACTGATTATTGACCAGGTATCGTTTTTTTATATGATTATTTATGAGTTTTACTACAACCTCCTGAAATATTGTGCAGTTTTAAAACTGCACCTTGTATACAATTTTGAGCTATTTATTAAAATTTACACTTTAATTACTCGAAAAACGTAAGATTACATGTTACATTGATAAAAAAAAAATTGCAAATCAAAATATACTACTATAATTAACAAACAAATAAGTTAATAAAATTAATATTCAATAAGACATCTACAATATTTGAAGAAAGTAGTCGAATCTTATTTAAATTATATGCGTAGATGCCTATTTATAACTATTTTTAGATAACTTATATACTTGAGTGACCTACGAAAAATTTTAGCCCATCAAAAGGTATTTCATAGAGAAGTGGGGAAGGGGCTAGGCAGGTCTGGGTCTTACTACGTACATACCTACTATTTCTTAGCAGCTGTAACAACCGTTAGCCTAGCCAGTACCTATTCGAAATACAGTACAGTATACAACATCGTTTATAAAAATACACGTGCATGCTGAGTTTCTTTAATATAATTGTGACAAGTTTACTTAAAAAAAAACTAACAAGATTAAAAAATAATAATCTCCTTTATTTTGCACAAACAAATTTAGTTACTCCCATGAAAAAAAAAAAAATTCAAAATACAAAAAAAATATATTAAAAATCTATAATAAATATATGTATATTTTTTTTTATATTCTTAGCTATGTTTTTTATGTCTTTTAAGATATATTTTGAATGTATCTAAAATATATTTGAAATGTATAAAATATATATGCAAATCGGCCAAAAGTTAGTTATTAAAAATATGTATATTTACGATAAATATTTTATATATATTTATTATAGATTTTTAATATATTTTTTATGTATTTTGAATTTTTTTTTTCATGGGAGTAACTAAATTTATTTGTGCAAAATAAAGGAGATTATTATTTTATAATCTTGTTAGTTTTTTTTGAAGTAAACTTGTCACAAATATATTAAAGAAACTCAGCATGCACGTGTATTTTTATAAACGATGTTGTATACTGTACTGTATTTCGAATAGGTACTGGCTAGGCTAACGGTTGTTACAGCTGCTAAGAAATAGTAGGTATGTACGTAGTAAGACCCAGACCTGCCTAGCCCCTTCCCCACTTCTCTATGAAATACCTTTTGATGGGCTAAAATTTTTCGTAGGTCACTCAGGTATATAAGTTATCTAAAAATAGTTATAAATAGGCATCTACGCATATAATTTAAATAAGATTCGACTACTTTCTTCAAATATTGTAGATGTCTTATTGAATATTAATTTTATTAACTTATTTGTTTGTTAATTATAGTAGTATATTTTGATTTGCAATTTTTTTTTTATCAATGTAACATGTAATCTTACGTTTTTCGAGTAATTAAAGTGTAAATTTTAATAAATAGCTCAAAATTGTATATAATAATTGAAAAAAAAATTTCGAATACGAGTTTTTTTCGATTTTTTGCATTTTCTGAGAAGATTTACTATGGTAACATTTATATTTTTTTTCACCATCGGAAAGTAGAGATTTCAACGAACAGAAAATATACCAATTTTTTGAAAAAAGCTGATATTTTGACGGGTGATTTTTCGATTGAAAATTAGGGTGCTATTTCGATATTAATTCAAAATAAGGTGAAAAAATAAATATTTCTTATCAAATAAATTACAGCGTATTTGGGACATAAAAAGGTAAGTTTTCACCAAATTTCGTGAAAAATAAATTATTTTTTAAAAAGATAAAAATAAAAAACCAAAAACTTGGTTTTTTGAATTTTTCACATAAATTTTGAGGTTATGTGAAAAAAGTGTAAATACAAAAGTTTTAGATCTTTTTATTACCTACAACTTTGCCATTTGACTTTTTTCCACAGGACTTTTAGTTTTGCCGGAAATCGAGAAAAACCGTTTTTTACCCTTAAAAACTCACCCCCATCCCCTTCCCGACCTCAGATCGCCCGTAAATTATTTTTCCTTTCATTTTTATAATATTCTCCTCATTTTCTAATGGGTTTCATCCTACTATTATTTTTTTTGGTTTTAAAAATTATCGACCCTGGTCTATATGGTTTTAATTTCAACTTGATACCTCCACGCGTACTTGAGATAAAAGCTTTTGACAGACAGACGGATAACAAAATGATCTATATATGTTTTGCTTTTCAGTTTGAGGTACAGAACCCTAAACGTTTAAACATATAATAATATAGTACGGGAGCACCGTTAACAGTTAATAAATAAATATCTTGTATACTAAGAATCGCCTTTAGTTTCCGCTTCATTATTCTCACAACGTTATTGCTCTACGGGGACCTAATTGGACAAAGATAAATAGAAATACAGGTCTCAAGAGAACTATTCATTCGTGATCAAGTCAAATTGGCTGGATATGACCCTCTTCAAAAACTGGATTCGTGCCAGTAGCCAGTTCTAACAGCACCTAAATATTTGTTTTTTTTTTTACGTATTAAGCGCGGGTTACATTGTGTTGTGTTGCGTCTTGAGACGCATTTGATTGTCTATAAAAGCTATCCCTGTGGTTGTGGCGTGAGGGCCGTACCCTTACGCATGTGGCCGTCTCCTTTGCTAGAAATAGGTACTGCTTCGCATAGGGAGGCGATCGTCTGCCATTCCTCCTCGCTCCGGACCATGGCCTGTACCAGACAGGTCACCCATAACCGGGGCAGGGCACGGCACGAGAGGTCGTTTTAGCCAATCACCTCCTCGACAGCACGGCAGTGCTCTGCCCAAGCGGGGCACACCTCTACCGTATGCTCCCAGTGACACCCGGGACTTTCTTCCGTTCAAATCCAGTGCAGGAACCTCCTGAACTTTCCATGTCGGGTAAGGACCTGCGTCATGCGAAAGGTGCCTTGACGTCTTTCAGCCATTTCTCAAAGAGAGGACTTTCTGCCATAACGATAGCGTGCTCAATTTCGATTTAGTTCTGTTATCTGATTAGCGCAGCATATCTTTTTCTCCCAGACAAATCTCTGTTTAATGATTAGATCAAAGGAAAAAAATCACCTTTTTAACTACATTATTTCCACGCAAAAGATCTATTGTTTTTTTCGAGTTGCTTCCACTTTGCACGATCAAATTGGCGGTTATAGCTTGTTATTAAGTGACAAAATCGATTGTTTGGAATATGGGTGTGGTACCTACTCAAAACTTTTACAGAATTGTATGGAAGAGTTACCGTGGCCCCAGCACGCAAAGGGTATCAGAAAGAACATAGGTAGGTGTTAGTCAGCAAAAGTTTGACACACTTCGTGTTCCATTCAGATAAGGATGAAAAGTTATTTGTTGATTTCCCACCTAAAAATAATACACTCAAAATCTGATTAACATCCTACGCAGTTATAAAAATCATCAACCAAATGTTATAAAGCCATTTAAGTGATGATAATTATGTAGGTTGATACTTTGTATTGATTGATTTAGAACGAAATACAAAAATGGCCCTAATCAAACGCCCACGATAATGTGTTGCAATAAACCACAAAAGAATAAAAGGCTTTATTCTATTGCCGATCTAATAAAACCAATTTATTGTTACACCGAAAGGATACGAAGTAACACGAAATTGTGTGTGTGATCGTTGCTATCTATAAGTTAGGCTGAGGCTACATGGAGTAGCGATTTGCGTTGTAACTAGGATTTTATAAACCTCCTTTAAAAAATACTACTTCTCTTTTTTTTACCCTAAAATTAATAAGTAAAAATTTAATGCAATACGAATAGTATAAAAACTTGTGGTAATGTTTGACGGAGTTATTAGAATAGGCTACTTCTAGGTAAGCGCGCTTCATCTTCGACCGCATCGTCGCTTTCCATCAGGTGTGATAGAGGTTAAGAACGAACCCAACAACAATATAAAAGAGGGTTACCGTGGCTCTGATCAGTAAAAGTTTAAGACGCTCTCTCGCTCCACCATAGAGTGGAAATCATAATGTTGATAAAATAAATACCTATCATAATATAAAGGCGAAGATTAGCATGCATCTGTGTAAATATTTGTTACTACTACATAAATATCATGAATACTAATAATCGCCTTTAGTTTCCGCTGCATTATTCTTGCAACTTTAATGCTCCACGGAGACCTAATTGAACAAAGATAAATAGAAATACAGGTCAAGTTGTAGTAGACATAATTAGACATAATAGTTACTGACAAGTGTATCACCTCCTATAGTAGCACCCGTCAATCAGAACTTATCATGGCTCACTGGCATTCAAGCCACTTGCATATTTATATACCAGCTACAGGTATACGTATGTCATTCTTCATTCAATAACTATCTGAGCAAAACAGAAAATATTTGCGTTCAATTTCTGATAAAAAAAAAACGAAACAAACAACAAAGCGAACTTGAAAAAGAAATGAATCTAAATTTCTGTAAGCCTTTTTCTACACACGTGTCGCACGTACCAGTTAATATCACGCATCGTAAACACGTGCCATCTGAGATAAAATCAGAAAAAATGTAATAGAACTGGATGGTGATTATTTCAAAATAATTTTGTCTCAAATAAGTATGACTCCTATGACTATTTAAAGTGTAGACACCGTAGGCGCGGGCTTGCGGACAGTGAGCAATGGGTAGCTCGCTGTCCGGCCGTCCGGTAACTGTCCGGACCAAGCCCAAGTCGTCGACGGCGCGCACTGTAGCAGTAAAAAGTGTAGAAGTAGTTTCTAGAGTGTGGGTATCTTAATTAATGTCATAATGACATCTAGTTATTAAACAAGGTTCGCTAGTCTTTAAAATTTAAAGAATAAGTATACTATATATTTTAAAGCTCAAATGCTTGAAGCTTTCGGATCGTGTGGTTCTCGTGCTCTGTTAAAACTTCACGTGACCCAAGGAGAGATTTGTACCTCGGATAGAGGACAAATTGATAATTACACTAGACCGACGCACACGTGAACCACGCGTGATTTCTACGTAGCGGCGCCACGTCAAGTGACGTGGATCTGATAATAGCTCTGCAAGTCTACATTTTCTAAGACAACTACATAAAATGTATGAAGACCAACGCGCCCAGATCAGCGTACGTGGCCCATAATGGCAATGTTACCTGTCTTTTAGGCATTCCACATTTTAGGTTGCTTTTAGTTATTTTAGTTACTTTTGGTTTTTATTTTATTTTAGATTTAGTGTATTACATTAAAACCTGTCGAATATCCTAGCCTAGATACAATAGAAAGACAAGTACATTGTTAATTTAAGAGTGAAAGTAACTTATTTAGACCCGAAAAGAAGTTTGGCGCATAGGCCGATTCATAATAATATTATTATATTATTATGAATCGCCCTATGATATTAGTTGTCTTTCTTTTGATTTAGGCGGTTAATACAAATTTAGTAAAGTATAAACAAAACTCTACATTTCGAATAACAAATGAAGATCGGATCGTTACTTATTTTGTTTATTTTTTTTCTGTGACCGGCCGGTTATCCAGCCATTATTTTTCCTGTTCATTATTGAAAAAATCGTAATTTTATTTTTTTCCCAAATCTATTTTATTTTGTAGAAATATAGTAGTTCGGTCAATTTAGACATACGAGGTTACACTAACTCGCACCCAGCTGAAAATTCATAGGATTGTTCAAAACACCATCATAAATAAAATCTAAAAGTCCTCATCGATCCGACACCTGAAAAAAAAATAGTCGGGAGTCAAAGGTCACAAAATGAGTTTTTTTCGTAATTTTCAGCAAAACGATAAGTTTTATTATAAAATTAGTACAGACAAAAATTTTAGATCAGATAATTATCTAGAAAATTGTCTAAGTACATTTTTTCCTAAGAGCCACCATTTTTGAGATATGATGATTCAAAAAGTTGAAAGAGATAATCGTCATAATATGCATACGTTTTAACGCAACCTTCGAGGTAGTGTACTTAGCATGTTTTTAGGCTTCCATACCTCAAAAAGAAAAAACCGGCCAAGTGCGAGTTGGACTCGCTCATGAAGGGTTCCGTAGCAGCGAATAACACAATATAAAAGTTCTTGTAGTTCGTTGTAACTTTGATTGATGTTTTAATAATAGTGTATTTTTTTAGATTTATGACGTATTAAAAAAAAACTACTTAGGTACTAGATCTCGTTCAAACCAATTTTCGTTGGCGGTTTGTAAGGTAATGTACATCATATTTTTTTTTTAGTTTTATCATTCCCTTATCTTAGAAGTTACAGGGGGGGGGGGTACACACATTTTACCACTTTGGAAGCGTCTCTCGCGCAAACTATTCTGTTTAGAAAAAAATGATATTAGAAACCTCAATATTATTTTTGAAGACCTATCTATAGATACCCCACACGTATGGGTTAGATGAAAAAAAATTTTTGAGTTTCAGTTCTATGTGCCGCTTGAGCGCAGCCCCAGCCCGGTTGAGTTTGGGAGCCAGACGTCGGAAATGCTCCTCGAAATTCCACCGGCTGTCGAGGACGAGTCCCAGGTACTTCATCGTCGACCCGACACCGATGTGAACTCCTCCTACCGTTAGTTGGGAACTCAATGGCGGCGCGTTCCGAGGGCGGCGACCGTGGAAACACATAGCCTCGGATTTGTGAAGCGCCACCTCGATTCCCAACTCCTGGATCCTATCAACAACCATCGCAACCCCGCGTGTCGCTAGAGCGACCGCCGCCTGGTACGACTCTCCCTGCGCTAGAACCAGCGTGTCGTCTGCGTAGCAAACCACGCTGACCTTGTCAGGGAAGTCGCCGCGCAGCTCGTAGTCGTACCCGATGTTCCACAAGGGTGGCCCTAGTACCAACCCCTGCGGAACACCGCACGACATCTCTCGACGTTTCCAGTCTCCCTGGTGACCGAGGTAGACTATAAATTTCTCCGACAGATAGGCCTCGACCACTCGACAGAGGTATTCGGGCACCCGGTACAAATGATATGTCTGGTGGGCAACTGCCCGATAGATGATTTTGGGCTGTTCTGTATGTTCAAAACGCGCGGAGAACTTTAATTGATGCAGGATTAGATCTTATGTGATGCCATAGACGTCGCTACAGTATGAAATTAGCAAATTGTTCCAAGGGATCAAACTTCTGATTAAAAGGATCCTATAAGCTATTTCAGGACATTGTCTAGCCGCGTGTCTAAACTTTCTCCTTTATAATATTAGTATGAAAATGTTTATAAATTATAGATACGTATAGGATACTTTTAAAAAACTGATATTTCAATTGAGTTCAGGGAAAAATAGAAGTGATCTACTTGTTGAATGAAAAGACGGCCCCTATTTTAAACTTTGGAAAATAAGTGCTTCTAGAGTGTAGTATATTTTTTTTTAGGTGGGAAGTCATCTAATGACATCGGTCGCCCTTTCGTGTCAGATTTTTACTGAATAAAATCCACTCCTGTTCCTTCTTTGCCTTCGTTACAAGGCCCTGGAGTTCTCTTTCGCCTCACCCAATTGGCTTCGACCCTGCTGGGCTCCTAGTGTTGCTGACATCTGCTAGAGGCGCGTGGAACACTACGCGCCGTCGTCGCTCGGGAGAGTGTAGTGTTATGACTATAAATGGTGTAAGGGACAGCCCTCCACAAACTTTAAGGGTTTGCTCAGTAAACGAAACTGAACAACCCACCATAAAAAATTTTTTCAGGAAACGAAAAAAAAAATTCAGCCTCTCCATCTCCATACAAACTGTCCAATCAAGTTAATAATTTTGTATGGTGAGGCGGATACACACTATATAGGTAGTCATATTATACACCTTGTATAATATGACTACCTATATAATTATGACTTTTTTAATTGCAAGAGTAACGTGTATTAGATTTCAAATACCACAAGCAGAATTGTGGAAATGTGGTCTTCATTATGTTTTTCTTCCCAATTATTCAACTGACATAAAAACAGGAACTTACATTTACCTCCATTATTCTCCATCTATTTCATTCAACACACTTGTTTCATTCGTATGAACAGCTAGTACTCTGGCTGTAAGTGTATTGCAACTAAAAAGTGTGAAATAAAAAACTTTTTATAAAAAAATATAACCGACTTTACTAAAAAAACACTAAAACGATCAAAATAATTTTAATTTCGGAAGTCGGTGTTAAATAAGGAACAAACAATAACGAAAAACACAGATTTCCGAAATTAAAATTATTTTGATCATTTTATTGTTATTTTTAGTGAAGTCGGTTATATTTTTTTTTATAAAAAGTTTTTTATATTGAAACGTTTTAGATTACAACTTTAAAAAAATTAACACAGACTAAATTGATGATGTTAATTACTATCCAGTATAACTACAAAAAAAAAATAAACACAATAAATTATGTATACTAACATTATAATAAATCAATTCAAAAACTTTAGGACCGATTTTAAAAATTATTTTACCAGTAGAATGCTATTTTATCACAAGTGACATAGACACGTCATATTTACTGCTTTCACACAGGCAAGGCTGCTGGAGGCACACACACAGGCAGAACCTAGTTGTAAATCATTTCATTCTATTGCCACCAATGAAGTATCGACTTTGCATTGTGTATTTTAGAATGATTTTTAAGAAACCATTCGTAGTAAAAAAGCATGTGTGGAAATTATTTATGAATTTGAAGCCATGTATCGAGTTTCTTATTCTAAAACTTAAATTAAATTTTATACTACAAAAACTACTAATTTCTTAAATTTGATATTTAGTTAATTTGCTAGCAGTACACCGCAGACTACCAATTTTTTATTTTTTACAGTGCATCCTAAGGTTATCTGGTTGAATCGCCACTGTACCCATAGATTTAAGTTTAAAACATTTACTATTTTGGCATACAATAATGTTTATTCTATTTTATTATATTCTGGTAATTAAGTATTAAATTGCAAATATTTGGATTTGTTGATAATTAAAGACATTGCACACTTGCACAGATGAACACTAAGGGTGAGTTGCACCATTTAAATATAACGATAACAAAGCCGTTAACAGTGGTCAAATCATCGAATTGACCAACAGGCGACCGTTTCACGGCTGGTTATAGTTTGGTTATCGTTATAGTTAAAAAGTGCAACTCACCTTAAAGAAGTTGATTTGCATATTTTTATATAGAAACCGCTAAAATATTTATCTAAAACCAAATTAATTCATAATGATCGACTCAACTTCTCAAAAAATCAAATCCTAAAATATAACTAAAGATTCACTTCACTGATAAATCAAATAAAATTCTATTTTTATACTTCCTAGAACATAATTAAAGCCTCCAATTAAATTCCTATCAAACTCAACATCTATTTTGGTCGGTAGTATAGGAGTCATTAAGCAAGACAATAGCTGATTGCACACCATTTTGTCTGGCTGGGTTATGGAGCTAATTTGTTCTTACTTTGGAGCTATCAAGGCTATAGAGCAGTTCTAATTGACCTCTGTTTTTGTAAGGCAAGTTGTTGTAGATAGGTGTATAAAACCGATATAACTTCTGTGGGTATTTCTAATATATCGTGCGGTTTTGATTACGCATGCGGGATTGTTCCGCACGCGTAGCCCTCGCAAATGTCCATTTCATATAAGTATTTATTGTAATGCGTAAAATACGCACGCGGTACGCGTTTTTTTGCATTTTAAAAATTTTCTGCATGTGGAACAAACCCTCATGCATGATGAAATCCGCACGATATTAAAAACACCCTGTGAAATAAATACTATATATGAGCCAAATTACTAAGGCTGTGCGCGCACTGGTGACTTCTGTCTTGGCGACAATTCTGTTTTTTGTCACTCTTCATACATTTTTCTGTCACTGTCGCGTCGTAACGTGCGCGCACCTCCACCTCCCTCCTCCTCCAGACTTGATAAGAGTGACGAAAAAGTCCCGGAGACAAAAGTCACCTGTGTGCGCACGTATTTACTGGAAAATTACTTCAATAGTAGCAAGCGGGGTGGGTGTATGAGATCCTAGGGCACGTAATCCAATTCGATTAGTCACTTGTAATCCATGGCTGGGTAAGGTTGGGTAGGTATCAATCTAATCCTACCCACGGTTGAGCGTCCTCCCTTTTCCACATCTATCCGTCTCCGGCCATTGTGGGTCAGTGCCTCAGATAAAAGTCAAATTCTTATCTCCACTAATTGTGTCTCAGTCTACTGCGATATCCCAACGCATTAATGGAACCCGATAAGTGGCTTTTTTAGCTTACTGCTCATGTGACATGCGGCAGATTTGTCAGGAAATACAAAGTACGAGTTATTTGATTTTCTGCTACAGTTTTGCAACAGCAGCTCTGTATTCGTAATATTTGACAGTAAAATAAACCTGACTGATTTGTTACTTCACTATCTTCCATAATTTGTGCTTCTTGCCCAATAGCGCAACTCAGAAATTAAATACAAATAAGTGTTCCATGTCTGGGTTATTGTGTGTGTGAGTTTACAAGTTTGTGAACGTACCCACGATATAGTAGTATAGTCTGTCTAAAAGTCAAACAACTTGGGTATTTTGTAAAATACGAGTATTTAATAATTTATAAAATGCTTATATTCGATACTTTTTATAAGGTTCTTCTATTAGTAAACAATGATCACATTTTGCACATTTCTATTTCTTATGCATTTGTATTAAGTAACCTTGAATTCATTGCTCAAAATTTGTACAACTTTTATGTAGAAATAAATTATTATTATTAATATTTATTATCAAGACCTCTTAATTAACCTTGATTATTGAACTAGTGTTGACTACATCAGATTTCATTGTCCCTAAATAATGACCCAAGTCGTTTGACTTTCTAGACATACTCTTATTTCTAGTGTGAGGCAACGTATATTTATAAAGCAAGCCATCCAGTCTAGTGACTTAGTTTTTTTTTTTTGAAAATATAATGATCCTGTGTCATAGACTTTGTCCTGTGTTATCTCTCAAACGATTGTATGGAGGTTTTCATTACAAAACCGTTTATACTCATAGTTTACTAGCACAGCTTGTAAATCGGAGGTAGAATAAATGGCAGGATTTAGTAAGTCCTACATGAAAAACACAACGAGCAGAGTAATTTTGGGTACATAATCACATAATAAGTTATGATTCACTGTGTTAGAGAAAAAATTAAGTACATAGCTAAATTCTACACAAATAACGCAAAATACAGTTCAAATTACGGGGCGTATATTACTTATGGTGCAGAATGGCCTTGCTTGTAAGTGTTGATTGTATTATTGGTTCGTACCTTCAATAACAGCATAATTGTGCCCGTAACATAACAGTTCGTGGACATGGTTACGATAAGGCCCTTCTGACAATTTTTTTCTTTTTTTTAAGCTATTGCATAGCTTCTATCGCGGGCCTTGAGCGTGGAGACCGAATCCAGAAATTCCGCGAAAATAACCTAACACCCGGACTCATTTGTTTTTTGAGCGTGGTGACCGATAAGAAAACAAATGAGTGAACAATCAATCAAAATTCAATTCAATGTGTGAAAGTGTAACTTCAATTAATATCAAAGAAAAAAAAAACAAAGGAAAAAAAATACTGCATAAATAAAATAAATAAATAATTATAATTGCATAAGTTGATAAAAATGCTATGCAACAGCTTTACCGCGGCAGTCCCCGAGTGCCACACGTCTTTTTTTTTTAAATGGGAACATCATCCAATGACTTCTCTTGCTCTTGGACGGAACGAGAGGGTGTATCAGATTTTTACTGACAAAAAACCAACTCATGTTCTTTCGTTACCTTTCATACCAGGACCGAGTCTTCCTTTCACGGCTTCGACCCTGCTGGGCCCCTACGATTTACTAACATCTCCTTGAGGCGCGCGTGGAACGATATGCGCCGTCGATGACTTGAGCTCGGTCCGGACGGTTTACTATACGATCGGACGGCGAGCTATCCAATGGTCGCCGTCCGCAAACCCACGCCAACGGTAGCCATCTCTGATATGGTCTGCCATTAAAAATCTGCCACCGTTACAAGCAGCAGCTGGTGTCTTATATATCGGTTGAATCTGTTACTTCATAACAAAACTTACTGAGCCATTGGATATTTTTACTACATATCTGATTTATTATTTCGAGAAACCAAAGGATGTGCTTGTATTGTATTACACATACGACTATATTTACCAAAACAAATCTCTTTATAACCATTTATCAAGTTTTGAAAAGGGTCTGGCTGTATTTTCAATATGTCGCCAGTCTGTGTTGTATCCAAAGATTAATCTTAATAATCTTACAACTATTCCACATTTAGGTCTCCCACTAACAAAAGTAGCTACATTATATTACTATGATATACTATATAAACGTAAAATAACTGTACAAAAATCATCACTATTATAATATTATGAACGAGTTGAATTGTTGAACAATTTTCTGCACTTTCAGTAACCTGTAATCCTGGTTCGCGATTTTTAATCGACTTAATGAGGCAATGACGTCAGAATACTAATAATTAAAAAATATATTAAATTAATTATGAGTATAGAAATAAATAATTTTGTTATACATAAAGCTTTTCCAGTTTGGCTATGATGGGGCGAAAATCAATAAACACTTAAATCTTGCAGTTTTCAAAAAAGGGGTAAAAGAACACTATCTTTCTATTTCGTCATAGTTGCTTATTAGTATGTATTTATAATTATATAATATTAGTCAGTATGTATCTTTTTGCGATGTTTCTTCTTCTATATTTATGTTTATATTTATGATAGTATATATTTTAAGTATATTCTTATAATAATTGTTTTGTTTGTTCCTTTTTCCTTTCAATTTTACACACAGTGTCTACATCTCTTTTCTTTTCCAATTCTCCTTTTGCAGGTATGCTGGAAGAGATTTCTTTAGAAATAAGAATCACCTATGTACCTATTTTTTCTGTTATCGTCTTCTTTTCTTTTATAAGTTAAGTGTGTACATGAACTGTTAAATAAAATAAATAAATAAAGGAAGATTTAAAAATGCACTGTATTCTGTAAACTCTTACCACAGTACAGCATCAAATGATTTTTAGGATTGGCACGATCAATGTCTCACGTCATTATAGTCTTGCTCAGTTTGGACGTGATATTCGTCTATGTAAACCATTTTAAAACTCGATTGCAATAGTATAGGTAGGAAAAACTTCTGGCTATCTTCTTTTTCAAAACCATTGCCGTGCGCTAGGAATTACTTGTAGCGTGGGTGCATTCACAAACACGTAAACTCACATACACAAGACACCCAGACCCGGAATATCTATCTGTAAAATGCGTTCCAAATGAGAATAGGATTGCCCGCCATGTTGTGACGTCACGATTTACTGTCAAATCGAGGAAAGAAATTTTTAAATATTATTATTTACGAAAAAAATAATTTATTTATGAACTGTGAACGAAAAAAGTTTAATCAGAATCCAGTTCTTCAATTTTACTCATCTCTAAGTTCTTCAATTTTGCCAAAAATTTTTCGATTTGACAGTACGACGAGACGTCAAAACATAAGAATCGGTCCTATTCTCATTTGGAACGCGTAGTACGTCATATAAATATTTGTACCGTGCGGAAACTAAACTTGTGTCACACAACACAGCAGTCAATTGCTCAAATACAATGCCAACTGTGCCGACAAAATTAGTTTTTATTTATGTATGCTCGCTGTGTTACTACCGTGTCCATTGTTAATATTCAATTTTAATTTTATTATTACATTCAGATTAGTACAAGAGTATTTGTATACCCATATTTTACAAATTTAATTTTTAGTAGGCAGGGCAGAACATAGTGTCTGCCGCATGCCCGACAAACTATGAGCCAAAGTGGCACAAAGTTGGTGCCTTGAAACAGTGCGACAGGGCGTGACCCTGTCGTACTGTTTCAAGGCACCAACTTTGTGCAGACCACAAAGGAGATGGCGCGATGAATTAGACAGATTCCGTCAGAACCGGCAATAGGAAGCGTGGGCCCGCGATGGACGGAAAAAGTGGAAGGAGGCCTTTGCCCACGAGTACGACAGAACAGGCTAACAATATATAAATATTAAACTAAATTATTTTTTTTTGGAATACTGTCGCTCGATTTCAATGAAATCGTTTAAAAAGTATTATGTACCATTATCTAGTTGTCGATTCAAATAAATATAATTATAACTTAATTTAATAACCTTACAATAAAAATAGCTTTCATGACGCCTGAGTTCTCAATTTTCAGAATATTCAATTTTCAGACATGGAAATATTTTGAATGAATTATTCATTTCTAAGTCCTTCAAATTCATTGTACGAGAGTAAACAGTGCCTTGGTTTTTCTCTTTTATTTCTTTTTCTGTGCAGTCCAGCAAAATGAAATACATAAACGTTTTCTAGAAAACAATTAATATCATTGTTATGTTTGTTTTCTTTGTTTTAGCAAGGGCCTTTTGAAATTTAAATGCCATTTGCCCCACTATTTCAACATCTAACTAGCTAACTGACAGTCATTTGTTTAGTGAATATAAGTAAGCTTTTAAATCCTTAAAATTAGATTAAGTAACGGGATATTCTTAGCAATACCACATTTACCTGCTTGTTTTTGTTATACGGTTTATATTCCATTCATACTTTCTTCATCAGTTTCATGAACTTAGACTTTGATAGTTTTTCATTCTAAATGTTTCTAAAAGTAATCCTTAATGGTGCCAGCGCTGAGGTCCCTCAGTTATAGTCTTACAAGCCAAATTAAATTCTAAAGAGGAATACTTTAAGTTCAAATAAGTATAGTAAGGTCTGGGATTAATGAACGCGGTGTTGCTATCTATCAAAATTATCAGTTTTGGAAGATTTAGATAGAAGTTTCAACTTTAATAGATGATGTAAGTGTTAATTTGTGACGGCAAAAGAAGATAAATTGGTACTCAAGATTTTTAAACATGCTGAAACTATATTTTTGTTTATTTTAATAGAAGGGCCGAATGTTTTGCTTTTGAATATTAATGTAAACCGAAATAAAGTTTTAAGTTAAAATTTCAATGACTAAAAAAAGCTTTTACTTAAAAAATAAAAATGCTACTATACGAATAAATTATAGGATTAAGTCAAATCAGCTTTATTTTTCACAATTAAATAACATACGTGAGATATGAAACTGTGGGCTTTTTTTTATAGATTAGACAAAAATCTACAAATTGGACAAATCCACATGTATGGTAATGTTGAAAGAAGGCAAAGAATTGGTAAATAATAATAATGGTTTTTTTCGTTGAGGCTCAGAATGTCAACTTCCCAAAATGTCTCCTGGTACCAAAATGTCAACTTCCCATAATGTCCCTTTCCCAAAATGTCTCTTTCCCAAAATGTCTTTTTCCCAAAATGTCCCTTTCCCAAAATGCCGCTTTCCCAAAATGTCCCCCATTCTTAGAATTAAGCGTTATAACCCAACTAAAAAATAAAAAACAATAATTATAATCGTCCTCGCTTGTGATTGGATGTAAAGAAATGTAACTACCAACATCATAACTGTAAATATTCAAAAAAAACTAAATTGAATAAATCAAGAGCTGGTCGTAACGTGACTAGAATGAGTGCCATTCTTCCTTTGGTGCCGGCAAATCATATACCAGGCGCATGGAATTATATTTTGGAAACGGCGCCAAATACATCAGAGATGAGGCGTTTTCGCAGTTATTTCGAGTCTACCTGGTATCCCAGAAAATCACCGTTAATATTAAGCTGCGCTGGCCAACGCCATAGAACCACCAATGCTCTAGAAGGATGGCACCGACGTGTAAATAGCCTTATACCAAAGAATCCAAATTTGTATTTTTTTTTTATATAAGATAAAAAAAAGAAAGCAAATACTGGGATGGCCGTATACAGGATTCACTATTTAAGCAGACCAACCGCAGAAGAAGGCTCAGAGATATTGAGTTCGATAGAAAATATGCAAGATATTTAAAACAATTACAAGGAAATCATCTCACAATTAAACAATTTTTAAAGAAATTGATATTTTTGAGACTTGCTTTATTTAATTGAATTTCTTTCTAAATTTGATAATAGTTTAACGATTAATTATATTATCAGTCTGTATCTGACTATTGAAATCCTATTGAATTACTGTGTACTTGAACGTATTAGTTCTAATTAAAGTTATTTTTTATTGTTTTTTATAATATGTTGATAATATATAACTATATTTCATTTCAAATTCCTTTTCTAATAAAAAATTGACGAAAGAGTTGATACCACGAAGTAATTAAAATAAAAAATTTGATTATTATATTGTTTTTTATTTTTTAGTTGGGTTATAACGCTTAATTCTAAGAATGGGGGACATTTTGGGAAAGCGGCATTTTGGGAAAGGGACATTTTGGGAAAAAGACATTTTGGGAAAGAGACATTTTGGGAAAGGGACATTTTGGGAAAGGGACATTATGGGAAGTTGACATTTTGGTACCAGGAGACATTTTGGGAAGTTGACATTCTGAGCCTCAACGGTTTTTTTTTCGGGCGGTTTATTGAGTCCAAAGCTAAAGTAGCTGCTAGGAAACTCGGCGTTCTTGCAAAGGTCCGGCGGTACTTCACACCGAAACGGCTTTTAATGTTATACAAAGTACAGGTCCGATCGTGTGTGGAGTACAGAATGCATTTTGGAGTGTTTCCGCCATCTCATTTCTACTATTGGAAAATTCTATGTCCGGCGAGTGTCCACCCTTGCGTTTTTGAAACCTCTACGGTCCGGACTAAACATTTCGCTACGTCGTTTAGACCGCGTACATCGAAGAACTGGAACGATTTACCCGCTGCGGTTTTCCCTTCCGATAGTAATTTAGGTATTTTCAAGGCTAGAGTGAGTAGGCTGTCAATACACAACAATAAATACTTAATAATAATAATAATACCTGAGCAACTGTGTCACAAAATAGATAGGAACAGAAGTCATCTACATACAAAGCGCGCTCGAGCAACGCACACATAGACACCGCTCACGGACACGATATCTCGGTCACGTCTCGGATCACTCGTCGAACAGTTCCGGCTCAAACGTTGATTAGTGTGCGTCCACCGTGCATACTCGGAATAAATTGCGTCCGGGTTCACATCTTGAACACCGATTTTATTGAATGTACAATTATCAAGACTCGTATCCGTAAACAGTATACTAGTGAAATCTTGATATAATAAAATCATTTAAAAATCAACATTCACTAAGGGATTTCCTATATTTTAACATAATGCGGAGAGCGAAACGATATCATAAAATTTTATCATAAGAATAGGTATAGCCGTTAAAGCAAGCCGGGAATCCAGTAATCTGTACTGGGCCTCAAATCTGCTATTACAATAATGTCAGAATGGTATATCATTGATGTCATAATTGTCGATTTTGACAAGTTTGGTAATCTACTATAATGGCGTCAGTATGACTTTCCAATGGTCAACCACTGACACTCCATTGAAAGAAGTGGCATAGAATAGTAATCTCGTACATATTGATAAATGAATATTTGACGTATGTGGCAATCTGCTAAAACTTGAAAGTTTATTTGATCAGTGTTCTACCAGTTTTTTTATTATTAATGATAGGCTTGCGTTTGACCACTATCTCACCTGATGGTAAGCGATGATGTGGTCGACGATGAAGCACGCTTGCCTAGAAGAAACCTATTCACTCTCGACTTAAAGACTCCTAAGTTGTAGCTATCAGGAAACACAGATTCCGGCAGGGAATTCCACTCCTTGGCTGTACGCACAATAAATGTGTTCGCAAAACGTTTTGTGCGTATGGGTGGGATGTCTACCATGTACCGGTGGCGCAACGCTGTACGTCGTATGGTCCGATGATGGAACGGACTTGGCGGAATTAGATTGTGCAATTCCAGTGCACACTCCCCGAAATGTAAACGATAGAAAACCGACAGACTAGCAACTCGGCGGCGATGCTCAAGGCTTTGGAGCTTCGACTCTACAAGTGCATCATTGCCGATGATTCTCTTGGCTCGCCTCTCAATCGACTCCAGCGCATCAAGTTGGTATTTGGCAGATCCATCCCAAAGATGAGAACAGTACTCCATACACGATCGAACTTGGGCTTGATAAAGATTGAGCAGCTGTTCCGGCGTGAAGTACCGTCTCACCTTTGCCAAGATCCCCAATTTTTTGGCAGCCAGTTGAGCCTTTGCATCGATGTATGAGTAGAACGTTATTGTGCAGTTATTGATTTTAATATGCTCGATATTATCATTCTACCACAACTCTATTACGATACCACTGACCGATCAATGATCGATCATTATGAATTAGCAGATTACGAAATTTTAGAAAAATGACAATGTGATCGTGTTGTAATGACGAATTTATAAAAATAGCAGACTTGGGCTCCTGTTCTGTAATTTTAAAATATAGTAATGAATCTTTATTCATCCATCATCTATATATATATATTTTAAACGGAGAAACTGATTGACTAACATATCAACGTACAGCTCAAAATACTGGGACTAGGAACTTGAAATTTTGCACAAGTTTCTAAGAGAGTGGGTCCAAAGTTTTTTTGGTGAAACCTTCTTTCACACGGGCAAAGCTGAAGCTAGTTATGTATGTGATATGTGCCATGACCGAAATTGCTCAATGCTCAAAAGAATAATATGGTCCACAACGGGTAATACCTATCTCTTGAAAAGCCGCATCGCTAATTTTATGTCATATCACATAAAAAAAGATTATGCCATGTGACCAACGCAAAATTTATAAAGTAAAAGTTTGCATGACTTTTTTAAGGTGGATAATCATCCAATGACTTTTCGTTCTAAGGTCCTCCTTAGAGCGAAAAGTCATTGGATGATTTCCTGCGAGAGAGCATGTCAACGCCTATGTTCCTTTTTTTTTTAATTTACGTGGCTACGCCGCTTCTGCGTAGTGATAGCGTGGTCACTACGTAACGTACCACGTAACATCTGTGTATTGTCTAAGCAACACCTTAGAAACCCTTTATTCTATTTAGTTCTTGGGTTCATTCAGGTCTTATAGAAAGGAGAATATCTTCCATACTACTAAATTTACTTACGACGCGATTCGCAACGTTTTGGTGTGGTTTTGGTTAAATTGATTCATAAATCATAACTAACCATTATTATCATATGGCGTATGTTTATATTTGCTACTAGAATGTGCGGAACATCATTCATTATGATTGCTCTTACATCATAGGTTCTCATACCTTTTAATTGTTTTTGTTTGGTGAGCAAGTTCAACCATTAGTTATTTTTTTCAAGAACACTATTAACATTATTAACGGTTAGTTGAAAATACTGACCTTCCGATAAAAATAAAAGGCGATACACAAACAATTGTCCCGATTTGAAAGATAAATTCTTGATGGTCAATGATTTTTTTTATTATTATTTTTACTTACGGTCCCGAAATTAGACACATTTAGGTACGAAGGGGGTATTTCCTTCGTGGTCCCCGCTTGGATGTACATATACAAGTCGAGATACCTGAGCTATATAAAATCTAACTAATTTCAGATTTTCCCTAAGGACAATGTAGGCTATAGATTCATAGCTACCTAAGGTACCCGCTGCCTGTCTGAAAAATAAGTTAATTCGTTGTGGCCCCTTGATAGAGTTTTTTACCGGCCCTAACTTGACTTATTCCGCTCCGACCAGCGTGTAATGACCGGCGATACTACTCCACTAGTCATGTTGCATCAAATTAATATCTACCGCCACAAAAGTAGGATTCACTAGACCTCGCAAGGACAACGATGTCAATTTTACTCGATGGATGCGATAGTAGTTTGCTACCATATATGAGATACCTATTATAATGGGTCTAGATCGCAAACAAACATTTACATACAAAAATATTCTATGAATTTACATGAATTTGTAAATCAAAGTTAACCTATCAGCATGCCAATATTAATAATAACAAATCTGTTATTTTCAGGCATCTTGGCCCATATATACATTCCTTACAGACCAACATATAATAATAGAGTAACTACAAGTTATTGTTAGTAAATAAGACAAAGGACTATGTTAGTAACACTTCACATTGGACTAAATTCACTTCGTGCTGTTCTTTGGCACCTGTCCACGGAAGCGACGGAAAAATACGCGCTGCGGCCAAAAGTCTTCCTTCAACATGAGGGGCAAAAAAGTGTTCGGGACTTGCACCAACAACGCCTTGAAAATGACGGTATGGTGCAACTCTAGAAGCTATACCCTCAGTGCGTACTTTGTCTTTTGGCGCACGTACTCCATGATGTCTTCATATTGTACCACGGTACCTACTTAGTCGTGAAAAATGTCTAAAAAATATTAGTAACGTGTTTGTTGTGATTACAACAAACACTTAGACTCACCTGTGAGTATAATACATACCTAATTGGAAAGGATAACAAAAAGTGTATGAATGATGATTGAAACAATAGTAAAAACTGCATGCTATTAACCTCTTAGTAATTTAATTTACTCTAGAAATGGAATAAAAAACCACACAATGTTTCGAGACTGCAACGTGGCCATAATTATACGAGGCTTATTTACTATTTTTATGCATCAGTTCTATGGCCTCGTCCTTCCTTTTGGCAACTGTGTTGAAGGTTTGAGGAATTAGGAGGTTTTATTGTATTGTGTTGTAAATTTATAAAATAACTTCTCCTGCTCTGGATGGAGAAAAAGAGCGTGTCAGACTTTTACGAACTCATAGGTACCCACCTGTGTTTTTGCGTTCCTGGGTCAGGGTAACTCTTTCGAACATTCCCACAGTCCAACATAAACTTAAACAGGAATGTTTTTTCTTCAGTATTTTTTTTAGTAATAATGCCAGACGATTCTGAACTACTTTACTATTTATACTGATACCAATATGAATGGCAAAAGTCAAAATAAAATATTTTTTAATATAACGCATGATCGTTGAAAACTCACGAACAGTTACTGAGAAAACTCACGTTCAGAACGTGAACTGTGTGTATCTAATGTCCACCAGGCAAAGGCATACTTACATTCCATTTTTAAATCCGTTCAAATGACAGCCAAATTCAGGAACATCCTCAAAACATTCTTATTTTTAATATTAGTAAGAAATAGGACAGGGAGATTAGTGGTGACCAAGTGGTAACTGTCCCGATTTACGAGTTGTAGGTCGTGGGTCCAAACCCAGCCAGGCGCATTACTTTGTGTAATTAATTTCATCACCACTGCTCTCAAAACGGTGAAGGAAAATATCGTGAGGAAACCAACATGTCCTAGAACCAAAAATTTGCAGACATGTGACATCCACCAATCCATACTGAGTCCGCGTGGTGGATTACGGCCCATTTTGTTGGGACTCAGGCCTCCTCTCTAAACATTATAAGGCCGAATATGCTATGCTATGCTAAAAAGTAGGATGATTCAAATTAAGGTAGTACCTAGGTTTTTTGAAGTAAATACCGGTTTTTCGGATCACGTGCTCATACCACGTGATACCTTTTTGGTATTATTGTAACAGTGTGATATGGATAGTGAAAGACTAACAACTTTAACTTTTCATTTTCATTACCAAGGTATACCTACCGAGTCATTCTGGGAATTATACTGTGACTTTAATTCCGTGTAATAACCTACACGGAAGTGATTTTCTTACAGTTTTTGAGTAGTTTTAATTAAGAGGCTAATTGTATGTGATTGTTATTGTAGTTTCCATCATCATTAGCAAACTTTTTTGTTTTTTTTTCTTACTAGGTATTAACGTTTCTCGTGATGGTCCAGTAGTTATGGTACTCGCTTCTCATGTGCTAGCAGATCCAAAACCGAGAAACAAGCAAAGTGATTTATTCAATTCATATGTACTTTCCAGGTTCATATAGGACAATACTGACTCTCATGTCTCGAAGACACATGCCGCACCAGCACCAGCCGTATTGGAGCATAATTTACAGACCAATTTTCCATAACACGTGGATGGGCACACCAAAATTTTGGCGGTAGTCGGGTGAAAGAAGAAACACCCGGATGTCACCATTGTGTAGACTTGGTTGGAGAACCTCCGTGTCCTCGTCGGGATGATTGGTGGCAATGACCTCTCGTTTCGGGCCCTGGTACAGGCCATGGTCCAAAGCAAATAACGGGCGGTCGCCTCCGTCTGCGATGCAGTAATACTAGCGAAAGAGGCAGCCACACGCGTGAAGGAATAGACTTCCTTACGCCCCATTCACCAAGATCTCGACGCCGGATTCCAACCACCGTACTAGGTACGCGTGGGCTTGCGTACGGCGAGTAATGGGTAGCTTGCCGTTCGACCGTCTGGTAACCCTCTGAAGCGAGCCTGAGTAACCAACGGCGCGTAGTGTTTTACACGCGCCTCAAAGAGATGTCAGCAAACCGTATGGACCTAGCAAGGTCGGAGCCTACTGGGACCATGGGTTTGCTTTCGAAAGGGAAAACCCGGAGTCCAGGTAAAGTAGGAACATAAGAGTGGGTTTTAGTCAGTAAAAGCCTGACACGCCCTCACGCCCCGCCCTGAAGCGTACAAAGTGAAAATGATTTCCCACCTAAAAAAGGAAAAGTAAAAGCGAACACGTATTAATGTCACGTGTTGTCTTTTTGATCTTCGTCCATGACTTTGATGTAGATGCTTGCACACAAAAAACTTTTTAATTTACAAGGCAGTCATCTATTGAGTAATTAGGGGAATAATCCTGTCGGAATTTCCGGAATTTTCGTATCATATCAAAATTATTAGATTTTTTCGTTATCACAGAAAATATGAAGTTAACGAGTTGTGGTTGTGATAAAGAGAGATAAATATAAAAAATAAATAAAAACTATCGATTCATTTTATGAACTTGGGTTGACTATGTGCACAACTGCACTATAAATCTCTGTCTACCCTTCCAGGGTTAACAGACGTGATTGTCATCACGTCTGAGAAAGTATATAAATAGGTAGGTGACGACACATTTATCTATTTTTGCCTACGAATTTGAATAAAAGTCCCATACCAGAATCAGAAGGTCACAAACAAAGATAAATTGCTGAGGGACGGCATTCGATGACAACACACTGCGAAATTGAGATAAATATTTCGCTTTGGAGCTTAAACTGGGCTAAAAAACTTATCACGTATTCCCTTAGCATATTTTTGTCATAGAATAATGTAGATGGATTGGAAAAGAAGACAATGAGTTTATGCGGCGCAAGTCATTCGAGTGACGATTATGCGACTGTGCTGCAAAAAAAAATATACCACAGAGTAAAGAATCGCGCGTTGCCGTCAACAGTGTTTACAGACGGTTAGAATAAACATTTTTTTAATAGTTTTTTTTTTTTAATTTATCCTTTGTTGCTTCACACTTGGATATAATATGGGTGCGTTTACAAACATGTAAACTCAAATAAAGATCCGAGACAACTACCAGTAGTTGAAATTAATATAAAAAATATTTCTGCGAGGAAATCGTCTATTGACTAAACTGTGCCAGTGAATTGTCTAATTCACTGGCACAGTTTAGTCAATACCGCCGTGGTATCCCGGTGAAATATAACCTTTAGTCTTAAAGGCTATATTTCACCGGGATACCACGGCGGCGCGAACAGTTGCGTCGCGCCGCCATGGTATCCCGGTGAAATAATGTAACCCTAAAGATAAGTATCGAATGGTTATTAGCATGAAACCTCTATTCTTAGGAGGGCACTTAACCTTCGGTATGCCTGGTGGCAAAAAGTTACACGGTATGATTGGTGGGTTTAATAGACCCGGATTTTTAACTTATTATATAATTTCTCAAATATTTATTGATAAACAAGTTATTAAAATGTACTTATATTTTTACAATAGGTGTTTGTTAGAAAATAAAATAAAAAATATTTCAAATCAATCACTGTTAATAATTATTTTTCCAGTTAAACTAAGGTAGTGTTTTTAACAAAGTTTTTAAACTTCGTTACTCTTACAACACACTTTACTTATTATAAACTAAAAAGATCTCAATCAGACTATATAGACATATAAGGCACTTCTATGTTATTATATTTATAATATAAAACTAGAGAATATTCAGTCTTTATAACTTTTATCAACATTTTTCAGGGCTCTGGTTCGAAAGCAAATTTCACATTGGAAAATTGCATGATTTAGACATAAGTGACTTTTATAGGTCTCACAAAAATATTACGTTTAGCGATCTTTCTTGACTGGGTATACGTAGTATTTACGTTTTACACCAGGAGTTCATTTTTTAACAATGGCGAGTCATCTTGAGTACCCAAATGACTACCTATTTGCTTGCAAAGATCTTTAGATAAGCGATTGTCGTATTATCTTGACCGCTAATGTTGTTCTATCAGAGCCAGGCCCAAGTCTTTTACGCAACTTCTTCGACTATGCTTGTATAATTTTATCATTGAAGCCAGCCGTATTAAGCATCCAGAAGAACAGTGTCAATGGCCACCTTCTCGAGTTTCGTGTGACATAGTAAGATTGAATAAACTTGTCAACGGTGTCTACTCTACCCTTGGTTTTATTTTATTTTTGTTTTGTTTTGATTTTGCTTCTTATTTGTTTATAGATCTATTTCCATGTCATGGTGAAGTGATGAAAGCATAAACATATTTTTCTGCCTTTGAATCAGATGCCTCGCTTTCCTAACTCACGTGAACGGACTCCTCTCCACTTGAGTTGAAAATAACATCATCTTAAGTTCTTAAGTTTATTCTTTCTATTCTCTTTCAGTCGCGTCGAGTAATAAATTCCTAATATCATTATCGCACAGATAGCTCCCCATTTTGAAACTAATATCATGTAACAAAATAAATATTTATACATAAAAATAACTTCAATTTCCAAAAACACAGACCACAAATACTTATATAGAAACGTCACGTCGTATATGCCTGGTCGGGTCCGTGAGACCCGCGCAAACTATACCCACGGGAGTACTCCCTGAGCTGAGGTAGCGGGCGGAGGGCGTCTAGCAATTCATAATGGCCAGCTACTACGTGTGGTTAGGCGTGGAATTTGAATTTGAAGGAAATACAACGCTTTATGTGCACAGGTGGGTCTGAGGGACCCTACCAGGCATACCGAAGGTTAAAGCCAATGTCCAGACGGGAGTATTGATGTAATTGTAGTGTAGTAGTATGTAGAAATTATTATTATACTTTGTATCTCTCCCAACGATGATTAGCTTACATGCAGCAGTAACGCGACATAATGCTGTCTGCCTCTCTCAATAATCGGCAAATTGTCTCGTCCTATGCGTCTTGCAAATATTGTTTTTTTTTTTTTGTGTTATCAGAAATTATCAAATAGGTAACTTTTGCTACCTGAAAAATTCACCCATGTTTCTCGAGTTGTTATTTGTGTTCTAGGGTCGCGTTTCCTCTTTCGAACAATTCCACCTCCCCAGGGCCCCAAGTCTGCTATTTTTATAAATGCGTCATTCCAACACGATCCCATTGTCATTTTGCTAAAAGATTGTAATCTGCTAATTCATAATGATCGATCATTGATCGGTTACTGGTCTTGTAATAGAATTGTGGTAGAATGATAATTTCGAGCATATTAAAACCAATAACTGCACAATAACGTTCTAATGGTAAAACACTGATCAAATAAACTGTCAAAGTTTTAGCAGATTACCGCAAACGTCAAATATTCATTTGTCAATATGTACGAGATTACCATTCTATGTCACTTCTTTCAATGGAGTGTCAGTGGTTGATCATTGGAAAGTCACAATGACGCCACTATATTAGTAGATTACCAAACTTGTCAAAATCGACAATTATGACATCAATGATAGACCATTCTGACACTATTGTAATAGCAGACTTGAGGCCCTGAAGTCTTGCATTCGCGCTCATAATGTACCTATTAGCTACAGTATTACTCAATATATTGGTACCCTGACGTCTATTTTAAACTTATAACAATGTCCAGCTATAAATTATAATCTATTGTAAGAACATTCAAACATCTTTGAATGTTATTTCAATCGACTGTCGAAAGAAGGGTTATTCTAATTTATATATAATTGAAAATTTCGAATTGAACACTTTACATTTTAATTTGAATGGTATACAAATTGAAATTAGAATTGTAAAGGTATTCAAATTCATCAATAGTAGGTATTATTTATATTTCTTTTAGTTTTTTTTATTTTATTTTGAAAACGTTTGCCAATCTATATTTTAAAAGCGATCCAATAACTATGTCTACTCAATCCTAAATTGGAAAATGTGTAAAGAACTGAAAATGTCAACTGTCTAGCCTACGTACGTAAGCGACGTAAAAAGTGGGCGTTTGTTTAGATACTACAAATTTCCCAAGGGAATCCTGATAAAATTTAACTGCTGACGGAATCGCTGTGCCAGCCATATTTTAAAGTAAATTGTGAAGTGACTTTTACGATTAACCTAAAACGGCAGAAAAAGGCGGATAACGAGACTAGTTCTCTTGATTATAATTAGTTTTGTAGTTGTATCAGTATCCTCTTTTTGGAAATTTGGCTCAATACTCCTTTATACACTATCCTTGTTTTTACGGCGTATGCAGTAACTACACAATGTTTACTACGATCTTTACATACTCCTTTAGATACTTAAATGCTCATACAATTGGTCGGACAAAAGCATCAGCGGGCGCTCATGTACTTTACACCTTTGTTTTTGAGGATGAGAAAGATCAAATAACTCCTCCTTTTTTACTTTAATTGACAAAAACCCACCCGTGTTTTTCAGTTACCCTTTGCGTTCCAGAGCCGCGGTAACTCTCTAAGAATCCCACACGACAAGTACCTCTCTCATTCGATATATTTTATTGCCATGAACATACTTGTAATCAAAGAATTGCCAAACTTAAGTGGCAATGGGCAGGGCGCATTGCTCGCAGAACAGATTGCCGTTGTAACCGAAAGTTTCTGAAATGGCAACCGCGTACCGGGAGACGCAGCGTTGGAATGCCTTTTACAAAGTGAATCGATGACCTGGTGAAGGTAGCGGGAAACCGATGAATGTGAGATGCACAGGATCGTTCATGTAGCTACACTAGGGGGAGACCTATGTCCAACAGTGGACGTATACCGGCTGAAATGATGATAATGATGATACTTGTAATCATGATAACAGTATGATAAAAATTCTGAACTTTGATTGAACACCTCGAAATAAAACACTAGAAAAACTTATAACATATACGACAAATCTTTAACAGACGTAAATCTTTAATCGAAGAAATGCAACGAAGGATATTTTGATGCTTGTTTTAAGCGGGTCGTGATGGTTGAATTTTATGAGTTGCTTTTATCGTCTACATCCTCACTTTTAAGATGTGAAAGTGTGGTAAACAACAAACACTTAAGGGAAAACAGGGGCAGTCAATAATAGTTTGAAAGAGGAAAAGGAAGATGGAAAGTGACTGGCGAAGTAATTATTTTGGGGAATGCGGAACGGACAAGTTTTGTACGTAGGTACTATTAGAAGCTTGTTATGAAGAAAGACGACCATAATTCATAACAAATTATGTTTTTCAAGGTCAGTTACTTTTATATTGTTAATCTCTTTTATGTTTTCAGTCTACAAAAAATAAATTAGGATTAATTTGACGAACGAAACTTAATAAAACCAAAACACTAATATTGATTAGCATTGTCTTTAATTACAGTCGTCTAGAATGAACTACTGACTAGGGTGAACTGTTTTATTAGTTGATATAAACTAGTGCTTGACTGCGATTCCACTTGATGGGAAGCAGTGATGCAATCGTTGATGTTCAGGTGCACTAGTTTATTAAGGGCTTTGAAGACCCCCAAAATTTAATCGGATGCGAAAACCGCAGCTGTACGTACTAGTATAAACGACGAGGTGAAATGTTTAGTCCGGGCCGTAGAGGTTTCAACAATTAGGGCGCATTCAGATGACACGCGCCGATCACGCACAGCACCCGCGCACTCGTTGTGCCCGCCTTAAACCCGCACATGTGCTGCATCCGCCTCGCACACGCCTCGCGCCCACTTATACTACTAGTCACTGGACTACTTCGTTCACTGGACTACTTCGTTCACTAGGCATTTAGCCATAGCGCGCAAGGCGAACGCGGGGAGGGTGCAGAGCGCGGGCAGGGCGAGCGCAGGGTTGGTGCGAGGCGGGCGCGGGGCTTGCGCTTGGCGTGCGCGTGTAGACCTCGTTAAATCCAATCTGAGATCTATTGATGGATTATGAGACTCAAATTCTAATTTAATTAATTTCAATGCGAGTTGGATGCGGGTGGCGTGGGTTGAGCGTGCGCGTGTCGTGTGAACGCGCCCTTAAGATTGGATACTCGCCGAACGTCGGGTTGTCCGATGGTAGAAATGAAAGTGCGGAATTAAGTCATGGAATTTTCGCACACACTCTCCAAAATGCAACCGAAAGGTTCGTTGGTTTGTCATTTAATCCTAATAAATGACGAATAAATTACAGCAACTGTAATTTTCATATTACAGTGCAACTGTTACTTAAAATGTTTATGGAACTTTTGACTGGATTACTTCGTTGGGAATCCACAATTTTTATTTTTTATTTTTTTATTCCCAACAATATCCTTACAGACTAGTCCAAATCGATGTTGAGGTTTCTTATTACTAAACTTGACCTTGCTTTGAATTACTCTGTGACAACTATACACAACAGTGTGTTGATGATTATAACACATGGAGAAGTTATCGCACAAAGCCATTTATAATAATGATGAGAAAACTCAGAAGTGCAGAAGGGCCTATTTTAACTTCCAAAATTAAGTTTGTTTCATAGTTCTATATATTATGGAATTCTTTTATTTGCGAATCAAACTAGGTCGGTTTAAAAAAAAAACAACAACAAAGTGAGATACTAACTACTGATGTTCACATAGAAAATTCTCACATACCTCTGACCGGAATACCTGCATAATAATCGGCTTATGGAACATTTTATCATAACTCTCTCATTATCGTTACAGTCATGTTTTTACTTTATTCCACTTAATAAAAACTAGTTTATATACGAAGAACGGCAATGCACTTAGCAGAAGGGGTCAATGACTGTTGCGAGCCTGTATCAACATGACCTTGCTATTTTTAAAACTGCAAACCATTAAAATTGTTAAATTATTTCGTATGTTAATGATATCCGGAAAAAGTGCCCGATTCAAGCGATTGGACCTTCGTTCTTTTTGCTAGTTGATTGTTATAGAGACCTTGCTCAGCAAAACTAATAGAACGACATGGAAGTCTGCTTTATGTGAAAGGATACTTTTTTTTTTTGTGGTGATAACTTTATAAGGCGCTCGAACTATAGAGTCGTGTGTCCGAGTCCGACGAGTGTGTGTGTGTGGGTTTTTGTTTATTTGTGTGTATGGTTGGCTGTTTGCATTACTAAAACTACCCCGACAATCACCATCAGAACTTGAACAGAGCCTTGTTACCTTTTAAAAGCTTCTATTTCTCAATTTTAAATCAATTTGACCTTGATATTCGTAACTATTATGAGTATTTTCAACAATTCGACAACGGTTAAGTTATTTATCAAAGTTCCTAAACGGAATGCTTAGTTGCCAATTGTAAAGTTCAGAAGACCTTTCTGAAACTATCCACAAAGTATTTGTCTTAACCTATTTCTAAACAACGAGATGTATTTTCTCCTTCATTGAAAGTCAATACAAAAAATCAGTAACCAGTAAATAACAATTTTGGAGAATCCCAGTTAGAAATTATGAAGTTTAATGAATTGACCGTTAATACTACTTTCAGCAAAACAGTTTTGTTGTAATGAACTTCCAAATTACTTTTAGGAACATGTAATCATGTAGCATTAGCAATATTTTTTTCGTGCTTTAATTTTACTAACGCACTTATCAGATGAAAGTTAATTTGTCTTTTAAAAAATCTATTTAATCGAATATTTTCTAGACATAGTTAAAGTTACGATTACGTTTTTGTATACAAATCTAATTTTTAAGCAAGTGCTCTTGCAAAATTTCAGTTGCAGTTTTTGTGATACAAACATTCGTCAGTTTCAAAATTATTTAATTTTTTTGCCACTTGGCTTGTTTTTACTCACCAATTTTAAAAATATGTTTTGATAGGTACAAGTTTTCCGTTTTGCTTTATAAAATTGTATGACACCCACCCGCCTCCAAATAGGACCAAGATATTGCTTACATATTTTGAATATTCACAATTATAAGTACCACAGACCAGACGGTAGTATTGTTTCAAACCTGTAAAGTATAAGAGATAAGAAACCCGAAGGTTAACGTAGTGAAGTCTAGTAGTAGTATCCCCAAAATAGATCCCGATATAGAACATTAATTTTGACCTACGATAAAGAGGGGAAAGCGCCAGTGGGGTGGCGAGACTAAATATGGGTTCATTCTAAATGTGGTCTGGATAACAGATAATAATCATTTAGCGACTTCGCTATCCAGCCATAAAACACCTCTCCTAAAAAATAGTCGACCGAACGGGTCGTGCAATTCCTCGGCTATATTCAAGCTAAGTCAAATCGAGAATTCATTTAAAAGTTTTTTTTGTTTATTTTAAAATTTATGTACACATACATATACAGAAGAAGATATCATATTTTTAAAAAAATGTACAAAAGTATTGCTTATTTCACATAAAACTTTCTTCCAGCAGACCTACGAAAGGAAAGATTAGAATAGATGTAAACAGTTCAGTTATGTAGTATCCCATAAAAATAGTCCCTTTGCTAATTTAACAAATCTATTTGGACAATTGTAGTGTTTAATAAAAGATTTGGTAAAAATAAGGGGTTGCGGTTTATTAATTTAGACACGATCTAAATAACAATGAATTCTGATCAAAACACACCGAATTTTAAAAGAGATCAAATGAGTAGGTAGGTACTTAAAATCATGCTCAGCCATGTTATTATTTCATCTGAATTGACTTTCGGATTAGAAAGAAGCATCCCTTGATAAAAATAACGGTAAGAATTATCTACTAGAAGCTTGATTTATTTAAAATTCACTTATAATTTTATGGTATATACCGGGTAAAATGGGACGAATAGAAACAAAACAATTTATTGATGAATTGTTATTCTATGCTTTGTTAGAGGCCGATAATATGGTATCAAAATGAAAAACCAAACCAAAGTTTCGTTTAGTTCTATGTGAATAATATAAACAAAACTGGTTTTTATTCACCCCGTTTTACGGTACGTCATTTTTTAAATTAACATACATTATTATATCTTTTTTTAAATGGGAATAAATCATCAAACAACTTCTGTCGGTCTGTATAGAGAGCGAAAAAGACTTACTGACTAAAACCCACCTATGTTCCTTCAGTTGCAATTTGTATTCAAGAGCCACGGTAACTCTATTGGAATACCCGTACTCTACATAAAAAATAAACCTACGTTCATTAATGATACATATTCGTACCCTTTGATATAAACTTTCTAAATTATATTATTTTAACAATAATTTTCCCGTTAAATTCACATGGTTCAAAGTTTATAACTGAATCGTTTTGGGATAGGAACACACATTGTTGTTAATTTGCGGAGTCATAGTTACTTAATTGCTTTGAAATGTCCCTCGAGTAAAAACCCCTAGCAAAAGCCGATTTCACTTTGTTTGGTTCTAATACAATTGGTTTGTTGAACTCACTTTTGTGGGTATGGTTGGACGTAAAATATTTGTTTTGACTTTTCTAAATGGTTCTAACTTTCCAAATAGCAGCAATCTTATCTCGTCGATATTCTCACACCCAGGCGTTTTTCCCACCTGAATCCGATGCAGAAACATCCCAAATTCACCATGTACAGTGTAAACTTGTGGGGAAGGCTGAATTTGTGTTTCCTGATGGCTACAACCCGGGAATCTTTGTGTCAAGAGTGAATAGGTTATTTCTAGGGAAGCGCACTCCATCGTCAACTACATCGTCGCTTTCCATCAGGTGAGATAGCGGTCAAGCGCGAACCTAGCAACAATAAAAATAAAGGTGAGCACACTGTGCTGCCTCTTCAGCCACTCCTCAAAGAGAGGATTTGTTGTAAAACTGTACTCAATTCCTATTGTTTGGAAGCGAGTTATTTTTTGTATGATTAAGGAACTTGAATAATTTTATCATAATCGTGAAATGATATGCGCAAGCATTTCACGATTATAACCATTTTCCATGCCCACCCATATCAAATGGACTCAGGAAATAAATCCTGTCGTCTTCATGCATGCTAACAGAGTGATAGTGACTTTCTGATAAATGTTATATAATGTGCTTGATTCTATGAATAGAAACGAGCACATAACAGTTCATGCACAACGAATTAAGGAATCGTTTCCCATCGAAAAAAAAAAAAAAAAAAAAGGCATCAAGGAATGATTATGCTTTATGTCATTAGAGGTATGCAGGTAATAAATGCTTTCAATAATAATAATAATTAGTGAGAATAATATAAATATAGCAGTCAATTATATAAATATAATTGACTGCTGCACCACGTGTTGTGGGTTCGACTTCCGCACGGAACAAATATTTGTATGGCTGACAGACAGGTATTATGGGTCTGGGTGTCTTGTGTGTATGAATTTACGTGTTTATGAAGGCACCCATGATACAATAGTAATTCCTAATGAGTGGCAACATTTTTTCTTTTAAAGAAAGAAACAATAAAAAGAAAACACTACAATATAATTTAATAGGTCCACGAACTAGAGATCGAATGCAATGACTATGGGAGGTCTTAAATTGATTAACAATATTAATAGTTGATTGAAGTTTGATGGCAATAAACAGAGGGCGAGTAATCATCTCTGAATTGCTTATTTATATAAGCAATTTAGAGATGTCAAAATTTTGAAAAATCTTAATAACTTATCCAATTATTTTTGCTTTTACAGATGTAAGTGAATTTATTATTATTTGACAATCGAAAATGCAATAATAGTTTCCATACGTCATTTTATTTTACAAAAAATTTAGAGGAAAAATAATAGGTGGTAAATACATTTTTTTGGGAATATTACTTTAATAAAAATACAGACAGATAGAGCGTCGGAAACTAAACTGTACTATTAAGTAATTTCAGCTAAAAAATCCTTTCACGATCTTTACGCCCCAAAGTAGCGAAATGCGGAATATTAAAATCATCAACAAGAAGGTTTATCTTTTGTCCAATTTTCTTATAAAATGCTTGTAACATTGGGATTTGAAAATGCTCTTCCAAGTCTTTATCGCATTCACCCAGAATAGATTTATTTGGTGTTCCAATTTCAGCGTTTGTTTCTTTCAAATTGAGATTTTTTTTACTTACTTTATCACTAGAAAATTGTTCATTATTGAACGTTTTCTGATTGGTAAACAAAGTAAAAAAAGTCTTTTGAGTACAAATTTATAAAAATTATAACAAAAACAAATACAAAAACTTTTTAAAAATTAGCTTTGACAATATTTTTTTTTGCATTTGTAGTATTTATGAAGAGAAAAGAGACATTCCTTTTTTTATATAAAAACTTGAGCAGGAAAAATAGTACATTGTTACACTAGGGGTGAAAGTAACTCATTTCGTCCCGAGAAGGAGTTGGCGGGCGAGCGAAGCGAGGTCGCTAATTCGAGGGGTTAAATGGGTTACTTTAACCCCGAGGTAAACACTGTGCTTTTCATTACGAATACGAGGAAACTAAAAATAAAATAAAAAGTTTGTAAAACCTGAGTCGTCGCGTCGTACCTATGATTTTAAGTAGGTATCTTTCTTCTGATTTAAGCGGTAAAAGGTATTCCACTACTGCTTTAGCCTCTTATGAAATTAGGCGTTAAATCACTATTTTAATCTGATAAACATAACGTGTTAATACAAATCTCTGTTGTACGGAAATGTAAACAAAACTCGAAAAAACCAACGACTGATTGCCACTTTCCCGCCATTTTGTTTTTTTTCTTTTTCTGCGGCCGGCCAGCTATTCAGCCTCATTAATGAAAAATTAGAAATTAATAAAAATCTTTTAAAAATAAAGTATTTTAAAGAAATAGTTGAACAAATAAATCACTTAAAATATAACATTATTTAATTAATACTTGTCTTTAAGTTATTTCAATTTTATATCGCTCTGTGATTGACTGGCTGTATGGAAAATTGGAACATGGTTCAATAGAAATGTGAAGATAGAACTAGTTTTTTTTTTAATAATATGACAGCTGTCAGTTGTAAAGTAAAACTCCCTAGGGATGAAAAGTATCACTTTCAGCCCGCTCCTCAGGCAACTTCAGACCTACTTTCAGAGTATGAGTAATGAAAAAGTATTTTTTACACCACCTGCTCGATAATGTCGTTTTATACGTCATACAAACCTCACTTAAAGCAAGTCATTCTATCCCTAGGGAGATAATGCAGTATGGCCGATCCCTAGGGAATAATGAGATTTGAATTTGGAACATTAAAAATCGTCAACATTGTGAATTAAAATGTAGGCGCATCGAACAAGTTGACTTGAAATTCAAACCAAAGAGTATGTAATCACTATGATTCAAACTGGCCACTAACAAAAAAAAAAGAAAATAGAATAAAACGTGCGTACTGACGGGAGCGTTATAGAAAATTGAAACTATAGAATCTTGGAGTAGTGAATTTTGTTTGTTTGATGAACTTGTAAATACTCGTATAAAGTCTGTCTAATAAGTCAACCGACTTAGGAATTTTGTATAATATTTAATCATTTAAAAATACTTATATTCGATACTTTTCATAAGGTTCTTCTGTTAGTAAACAATGATCTCTATCTCTTAATTAACCTTGATTATTGAACCCGTGTTGACTACATCAGATTTAATTTAATCCTGATAATTACCCAAGTCGTTTAACTTATTAGACAAACTCTAATACTTATATTTCTCTAGTATATGATTTGGTCGACCAAATTGTCTTTTAATTATCTCACAGATGGTGTAAAAAGTAGAGTATGCAACACGGGGATAAAGCTGTCTTTGTCTTGGGCGGCTTAAATTCCTCACTTCACTCAGGTTTCTTTATTAACTCCCTCGCGATGCTCGGGAGTTAATTTTATAAATCCCTCACTATCGTTCGGGATTAATATCAGCAACCTTCGTTTCGTTCGGAATTCAACATGCCGCCCGCGACTTAAAGACACTGCTTTATCCCCTAGTCACATAAACTACTATTAAATTGTTTTGTTCTTTTAAAATCCAGTGGATAATTTTAATGAATTGAACAAGAAAACATTTATTTTCTAGACAAAAGACAATATAAGCAGATTAGTCTGAGAAATAAAAAAATACCGTAGAAAGAGTAAAAAGTATAATATATCATGTAAGTTATGCAGCAATTTCACGAGCCATCGGAAGACATTGACTTTTTCCGTAGCGTGACAGATTTGTCATTAATCACTGAAAAGGGAACGCCGTCGTAAATAGTTTTATTACATTATAATTTTTCTTCTTTTTCTTTTAGTTTGCCATTATTTGTATTTTTAGCTAGTGTGAAGATACACAATACAGTCATTCTAGTCTTTGCACGCGAGCCGCGTGCATAACCTTAGAAGTCATCGAAAATCACGGGCTTGATACAAAAAGCATTGATTTTGAACGCGGATCGAATTTTTAGGAGGTTCTCTAGTGCCCTGATTGCTGGTAGCTTAGATTCGGTTTTCTATACTATTGGGCTACAACACGTTTTTTTAAATATCTTACACGTGGTTTTCCATCTGTTTTTCTAAGAAAGATTTAAAACTGTACTATTTTCCCCAGAGTCCTATGTTCTATTTTTTAGGAGTAGTATCTCGCAAGTTAACCTGTGAGGTTATCGTTTATTCAACCGGACTTATCAGCGGTTTCTTTAATATAAATTAAAGGCAGCCTGGACAAAACCAACGGTTGTGGTCAAACTGTTTTATAATTAAATATGCTTCAGATCGCTTTAATTTCGCAGCGTAGAATTTGTGTGGTTTTCTCGAAGTTTATATAGATATATATTCCGATATAGATGCCTTTTCAATAATGTTACTCACAATATTGATTTAGGTACGGCTACAATTATATAAAATGTACACACAATTGTTTATTGTTCATCTGTTGAACTGAAAAAATAACAGGTAATATCTACTTATACCTACACAAATACTTCAGATGAAAGCCAATCCTTCTACCCGCATTAACTACAACCATGTATTTATAGTCGTTGACCTGTTAAGGTTGCCAGTGTAATGCAACCTTCGAAAAATTCTCACGTAGACTACTTGATGGAATTATGGCTAGACAACATGTAGAATAGAATAAAACATACATCATCTGTCTATATAAAAATGGATCCCTATTTCCTTGGTCACGCCATCATGCGTGAACGGCTGGACCGATTTCGCTTACATTCCTGATGCTGTAAGCTTCAACTGTTGCATGAACATATTGATGCTTCGCACGTGTTCCAGTGAATAATTCTTGATTCTTGCAATTTTCTCACTATCTATTTTTAACCGACTTCGAAAAGGAGGAGGTTCTATGTTCGGCTGAATGTATGTTTTTATAGAAACAGGAATCAGTAACAAAATAATACTTACTACACTAAGCCAAAACATTAACAGTATATAAGTAGGATTTTATTTTCTATTACTAACTGTTAATAGTACTAACTGTTAATAAATTAATAATGTAACTTGTTTATTATTATATACACGAATTGACGAGCTCTTCTTAACGTTATAACTCTTGACTTGTCCCAAAATCTTAAAAAATAATTTGATATCTAAAGGAATTAACAAGGTCAAACATCAGTTATTTGGGTCCACTTCTTAATCGAAATTGAGATTTGTGTTTACGATTTCCAACTTGACCTCGATTTAAATATTTTGTCCTCATAGTACTCGGTTTTCCAATAGGGACTTCAAACTTTGACAGTTGATAGCGGCCATATTGTTAAAACTACATCTGTCAAAATGGCTGCCTAAAAAGATTAATTTTTCAAACCACCAGGTCGTGTATAGCGTTCAACCATACGTGCAGTGCAAATGGTAAAATTGTTTCATCAAAATGGGTGCTCTGTTCGGTCGACGACGTTCCGCTCAAATCACCCATTTTTAGTCGCCATAGTCGTTCTATCTCGGTAGAACGATTATGGCGACCATAAAACGACTGGACTATTCGCAGAATGGTGAATAATTTTGAGTCTACTGGTTCAGTAAACGATCAAATAACACTTGCGTCGACGAAACGCAATATCTGCCAATCTTTCTTGGAGAAAGACGTTGGCCAGGCTATCACGGTCAACGTTGAGCGCTATAGGTCGATGACTATAAACCTTTTTGGACCAGAATTGGATGATATGTGTGGTGTTCACTAAAATCACTAGTTAGGGATTTAGGTTTATAGTAAATGAAACAACCAAATTGTCAGTAAGCAGACAAACCCAAGGAGTGACGTCTAGTCGAGAGACTGGTAGTATAGCAACTAACTTCACGTCGACCCTTGACTTGTCCTACATTTAATGTGTATACCACATCTCTTCCTTTTTATAAAATGATTTACATTTCAAGCATAGTTACAATATTTAGCACTTAGATTATAATTTACAAAAATCGCTTGTTTGGTTTTTGAAGTACAATATTTTATATTACATTATTTAGCACACTTAGATTATAATTTACATTTGGTTTTTGAAGTACAAATATATATTTAGGATTCTTAATGTGTATCCCACATGTCTTCCTTTTTATAAAATTATTTAGATTTTAAGTGATATTATAATATTTAGCATTTAGATGGTAATTCGGTTTTGGAATGCAATTACAGCATTTAAGATTTTGAAATGAATTGCGTTTAACACATTTGAGAGGTTTTAAAACAACAATATCCTCTTTTTCATATAGATGTACAAAATGAAAACATTTCAATTGCATTTTCTTTTACTCGTAATTTTTTTTTAACTAGATGAGGTCTGTTTTTCCTAGCTGACTGCTCTGAGAAGAAACACAGAAACAAACTCAGAGGTCAAAGTCTCTTTCAAAATCCACTGTAATATGTAATGGTGTAATCATATATAAGAACTGTGTATCTACACAGTTTTGTAGTGTCTGAAATGATCTTTTGAATAAAGAACCACATAGATTTGAGTACATTTAGCATTTGTATTAGACTTACAAATATACTTTGGCCTTTAATAATGTAGTATTGTTATTTAATTTTTAAGAAAGCATTAGCTTCCTACTTTCTGTTTTAAATTGATTTAAATTGAAGGTGATGCTTCATACTCGGTGGTCTTATGGTGGTCCAACAAGGGTAGATAACATAAATCGATTAATTTTCTTGTAGGCTTCTCTAATATCTCGACTTGGATATTTCTAAGGTCTGATGTCCGTCTATTTTTTGACTGCTTTGACTGTTTTTTTTTTTTTATTCCAGATTCGGAATCCAGTAGGCACCTATTAAAACGTTATTATTTCTCGTTTAATACTGTATATACCTTGATTACAGAATTGACTACCGTTATCAGATGTTCTTTTTTTATCTTTTTGCCCCACATTAGGAGTTACACTTGTATTGTGCGTTTACAGAAATGTAAATTCCCATGCACAAGACTTTCAGACTCAGAACAATATCTGTAAACCATTTAAGATTTGCGCCTTCGAAATACAATATACCTATTTTACTCTATTCCTATTTTGTTCTATCTAGAAGTTTTACGATTCCACTAGAGAGTTATAGGAATCAGCAATTGGTTTCTTTTTTTTTATGTTATTTGGTTTCGATTTTTGTTCTTAGGTCTTTGTTCCTGTGGCTAAGGAATCAGTATATGACCTATGCTTTATTACATGCGCGGTTGTTGGATTTCGAACTATGTGAGTACTAGGTACATCAATTAGTATTAGTGGCTGGTCTTTGACTTGGATGTGCTCTGGCAGTTAGAATGTCATGCTCATATATTTTGCTGATGATGACTCGGTTTCCTTCAGAAGAGTTGAGCTGAATGGTGGTACATGAGTCATTCATAAACTAATGCCATAGTCGGGACTGGTCATCTCGCAATTAGGCTTGTCATTTTGTAATTACCATGATTTCTTTTCGTTATTTGTATTTTTATTTTTATTACGGATACTTTAAATGTATGCATTATCGATATAAGTAATTATTTATTGATTCAAGTGTCCGTAGAGTTTCTTGTTTGTTCAAAATGCAAATTTGTATTGAATTCAAATCAATTCATGAATTAAATTAGATACACGAACTTATACTTCGTTTTAGTCTGACAGTTTAATTTTTTTTACATCTGTCAGATTCTGTCTCCAAAGTTAACAGAACTATCGTTAGTTCTAGTTGGGTACGAATGTACGATCTCTTGTCATTATAGCCAAGGGATATTTTTTTAAACCCATTTATTTACTTTTAGGGTTGAAAGTTGGAGTTTACTTATTCAATGAAATTGATCCAGAAAACGTTGAATTTCATCAACATTTCCATGTGAAAGTCAGACTGACTTATTTTTAACTAGTTTGAAACCTGATGGCACTGAAGTTTCAATTGATATAAAATATTTCATTTTTGTTTATTACCTTTATAGTTGTTTAAATACTTACGGGTTTCTGGAAATTATTTAACAACGCATCACAAATTAACTTAAAAGTGCTGCGAGTGTTTATTTCTAATTCTTCCAGTCTTTTTTTTATGTTATATCACTATGTTGTAAGTAAAGTCAACAATTCCTTCGCTATGGCACTATATCTTTTTCAACTTTTTTTTATATTTTTGTTGAATGTATAGCATTTACTGATTGACTTCTTAACTATTTATGAACTTTGATTTGAAACATGTAAATAGCGTTCCTTCGCTATGGCATTATAGATATCTTGTTCAACTTTTGTTTTTTTTTTTTTTTTTTTTTATTGTTGGCATTTACTGATTGACTTCTTAACTATTCATGAACTTTGATTTAAAACATGTACATAGCGTTTTAAGTAATACTACGCTAGTACTTATTATATTTATCTAGGTCTCACGTATTTACAGATAAATACGTATACCATCATCAGCATTGATATTTTAGTATAATATAATTGATCATCAGGCTTACCCGGGATCACCAGAGGTACCCAAAAAGATGAAATATTGTTTTATTTACAAGCCAGGTCCTATACAGTTTGTCTAGCTTGTCTTTTTGCTATTATTTTTTTAAGCTATTAGAAATCAAATAGCCGTTGGACTTTTTCTTTTTTTTTTTTTTAACAATAATGATCTTCAAGTTGGCAATTGAATTCAGATCAAAGCCTTTTTTTAAATTTTATAATGGATTTCTTAAAACATTTTTGTGATTATAGGCTTTGCTAGTAATACTTTAGAGTTACTTTTTTTTATCTGTATATCAAATAACCCTTGCACTTTATTATTGTATAGCACGTGACCATCAATTTCAATTGTTCAATTTTCATCGACGCAACGTGGCAAATTAGATAAGTAGGTGTGAACCTACCTACCATATAAGTGCTAGATGTTTCGTTTATTACTTTGTTTTTTAATATTTTTACTTTATTGTTATCATTTGACGAGAGGCAGACTTATTTTTTTCTTTTATTGACTCTCGTTTCGCATTATTTCTGCAAATAATACTCAAAACACCTATTTATGCCATTTGCATTAATTATAGGGCATTAACTGAATTTTCATCAATTGCTCGAACTTATAATCATTTTTGTGATTGCCACAATTTACATGACATGCATGAAAGCAACCAAATTCATTGTTGTTATTTGACAAGAGGTTGGTACGAGTCTCTTTATGCCATTTGCGTTAATTATAGGGCATAACTGAATTTTCATTAATTGCTCGAAATATAAGTAATCACTTTTGTGATTACCAATTTTCATGACATGCATGATAGCAAACAACTCATTGTTATTATTTGACACGAGGTTTGTGCCTTTTTTCCTTATTTGTCCTTGTTTTGCAGTGTTTCTGGAAATATAATTTGAAAACACGTTAGCAATAGATTTACAGGAAAGGTACTTTTATCACGTTTGTGATTTTAGTTGCCACATTGGCAACAGTTTTTGTTCAGTGTCAACTCCATTATGGCAGGTACTTATTGCACTTTGACTCTGGCTATCGTGGATTAAGTAGCTCAATGGCGGGATTGCTGTTTTTAAAGGGTTATGATTTTTCATTGTGATAATCTTCCATATTCTTTAGGGAATTGAATCCAGAACTAAATCTACAATTCAAATCATATTTGAAATAGATTCAAGAATTGTACCCACAATTCAAATAAGTTATTTTTTTTTTTCATCTTATTCTTGTTTTCAACTAAAATGCAAGAATAATATAGGTACACAACACATAGTTAATTTATTTATAACCCTGAATTGATTGTAGCCAGCTAAGATAAGAACTCTATGGGCACTGTTCCTATAACATTTAAATAAACAAACTTTAGCTAGCAAGTCGCACAAGGGTCCATTAATAGGTACCTGCGCCGGAGTGCCGCGCCATGCTACTCAGCAAAACGGCCACTTGAAATAGAGATTGAAGAACCAACCACATCGGGGCGTTATAACGCGTGTGACAAATTCTTTGTTTGATGGATAAAGCCAGTGCAAAATGTATTTTATTTAATTAGCCTTATGGATTTTATGACACTTATTTAGTTTTAACTATACAGTGATACCTAGCCAGGCATCATATTGCTTCGAAGTATCGAAGTGGTAATTGACGTTAAAACTGGTACTTGACGATATTCACGTTGGCACATTTCATTTTTGGATCTAATAATATCTTTCGATAAGATTGGCATCTATAAGTAAACGTGTTTATCGCTGGAAATTTTGATCGAATATTTTTATTTTGTTTCGATCATTTAACGAACACTCGTTGGTACTGATCATTTAACGAACTCTCGTTGGCACTTTTATTTTGATATTATGTAGCCACAAACGAATTTGGTCAACAAACATTGTATTTGCACTAGCTTCTGACGTTTTATAAGTGCCCATGTAGGCCTATGTGAAATAAAAAACTTTTGACTTTGATTTTGACTTTGATTTGGAATTTTTATTTATTTTCGAAATGTAGGGACATTTTGTATGCCCTAATCACATTCCGATATAGTATACGGTACCGTTTATGTATTAAATGAAGAAGTGATTTCATCGATTTATATTGCGTATCTCTCAGCTAATCACTGACGCAGATCGCTAATACATAGCTAAATAACGACCGAAATATGGACATTTCTATGAAACTGTAACATTTACTAAATTTCAATTTAATGTAGAAAACGGTCACTTATTTTTATTTTTTCTTTCAAAACACTTTGTGCTGTAAAATAATACTTTTCTTGCTGACCAATTTATGAAATATTTACAGAATTTCACTTAGGTAACGGTCACTATTTTTTTTAAACACTGTGCTGTAAAAATTAATTTTGTTGCTGACCAATATCCGTAAGTACTACTTACGGATATTGGTCAGCAACAAAATTAATTATTTGAGTTAAGATCACTTTACTTACTGCGCTTTTACTCGTCGCCAATGTGGTGTTCACTAAAATCACTAGTTAGGGATTTAGGTTTATAGTAAATGAAACAACCAAATTGTCAGTAAGCAGACAAACCCAAGGAGTGACGTCTAGTCGAGAGACTGGTAGTATAGCAACTAACTTCACGTCGACCCTTGACTTGTCCTACATTTAATGTGTATACCACAATATGTATACCAATAATATACAGTTTCAAAAAGACGGTGTCACGTGCCACTCAGCTCAGCTCGCTCTACCCACAGCGGGACCATGGGTCGTGCGAAAGTGAACCCCGGGGCCCTGGAACGAAGGCAAAGAACAGGAGCGGGCTTTAGTCAGTAATAGACTGTCACTAAAAGGGCGGGAGATGTCAGTACATAATTTCCCACTTTAAAAAAAAACATGGTGAGAGGAGTGATTCGATGATTAACCACATAAAATGAGTGCTCGGCCACAGTGGCAGCGCGGTGCAGGTAGCGGCGCGGGGGCGGCATCGCGCGTGGTACGCGTGGCCACAAAGCAGCGGCAGCGCGGTGCGGGCGTGGGTGATAGAGCCTGTCCGAAGTAGGCTTGTTGAAAAAATTTCGATATTTTTGCTTCGATATATTATCCAATATTTTCAGTCGATATATTTTGAAGCGATTTACCTTTACAAAATATTAAATATCGGAAATCGTATCGTATCGTCGTTGTTTTTTCAAATTTTCATTTATCAACAGAATATTCATTTAAAGGAATTCAAACCCATAAAACATAGGAACGAACGGAATAAACTGTATTGTCTATACTGTACTCTTGTTTTTACTTTCGTTTTATTGCCTGAAAAAATTGATTGGTCTTCAAAATTTTAGTATATTGTTCTTTAGTTAGTTTTATTAAGATTACATGTTGCGTCGAGTATCCCAAGTAATATAGGACTGGGGCAGGAGGTAGAAGTTTTATACAGATTCTTATAAATTAAACTAATGTAAATTTTGTATAGAAAATATACTATGTATTACCTATTTAATAACCTAGACTGAACTAAATGAATTATTATTTTAAGACCGAAAATCTCGGAAAGTTTGACCTATATATCTATTTATTTATTTATTTATGTACACACAAACTGTTAAAATCGATAAGAACAAATAAGGATAAAAGAGTACAAAGGACCTGCTTCTTTCTTACGAAATTTCTTCCAGCAGACCTGCGACAGGACAGTTGGAGGAGATATGTAGACAAAGTGTGTAAATTAGAAAATATATATATATATATAATTAAATAGACCATATTATCTAAATTAAATCTCATAATACCTACATATATATTAATAACAGTAAATAAATGTACACATAAATAGATACAACACATAAATTATAAAAATACATATATTTATAATAAATATCTTTCCGAGATGGTCGATATCTTTTCCTCGATAAATCCAATTAATAAAAAAAACGTATCGATATTTATAAAAATTAATATTTTTATAAATATCGATACATTGATATTTTTCATCACTGCCGACATCCCTAGCCCGCACGAATTGTCAATTGCCGCTTGCCGCCCGCGCTCTCGCTTTGGCCACTTGTATGAACTCAATAAGGCGTGAGATCGCCGCGCGCGTTCCGCCTCAAGCTGTCCGCGCCGCTTCCCGCGCCCGCGTGTCCACTGTGAACACTCAAAGGAAATTCTTTTGTTTGAGACTGCCGCGCCGCGCCCGCGCCGCACCCGCGCTTCCACTGTGGCCGAGCACTGAAAAGGGACTAGTTAACCGAACATAGTCAAAAAGTAAGAAAACCCGCTTTCTGTTTTTTTTAATTTAGAAATCAGGACGTGGAACACATAATATGAAGTTCTCTAGGATAAAGTCTTTGTGAGAAATGACGGAGATCAAAGACCAAATACGACGAGTGCAAGTTGGACTCGTGTACAAAGGGTACAGTATCATGCGTAGCAAAAAAATTGTTGTATAGAAGTCTCATTTATACATTTATTTTATTTTGTTGTTAGCATTTGTTATTATAGCGGCAAAAGAAATGCATCATTCGAGAAAATTTCATGTGTGTTTCATGTTTCATGAGATACAGCCTGGTGACAGACGGGTAGACAGACAGATAGATAGAAGGACAGCGGAGTCTTAGTAATAGGTTTCTTGTTTCACCCTTTGGGTACGAAACCCTAAAAACCAAAGAACAATTAACAGCTTACGTGATTGATTGGAACTTTGAAAGACTTCTGTAACCCGTCTTCGTCAGTCAGTGCTTTAAATCCTGGCCAAGTTCTTTGACTGGTTAAAAAAATAAAGAGTTGAATAAAACGATTGACGGCTTGATAAGGTAAATTAATGTTTCCACATTTTCAAAGAGCATTTGAAAACGTGGTAGCTACAGTTGACTAGAATGAATGAATACGTACCTAATGTATGTGTAATGTATTTTTTTTTTCTATTTAACTTGTATAAAATTTCATAATGGCATAATAATTTATACCGCAGCATAACGCAGTATATATATAAAAAAAACGAATTATTTTTTTATTTTATTTTTTGTTCCAACTACGAATATAATTATGTCAATGTCATTTACCTACATGATGATATTTTTTTAATAGGTGATATTTTATTTTTTATTTGGATTCCCGATCAGATTTAGATTAATATTCAAGTAACTCTAATCTCTAAATCCATTTAAAAGATGAATAAGAATATGACACGGATAAATACGACTAATGGTTTCAAACCAGTTTCATCTAGTTAAATTAATGAAAGAATGTACGCGCAAAAGATTTATTTCCAATTTGTAAAATAAATATTATTTATTTAAATTAATGTTAGTACACTTGTCCAATAAATTTTCCAATGAGACGACTTTAATTGGATTATGGTGATAAAATAGCTTTCTTTTGAAAGAATTTTTAAAATCGATCTAGTATTTTTTGTATTCATTCAACTAAAGTGCATTAACAATATCAGAATTCATTCTATCCTGATAAATTTATACTGTAACAAAGTGTTTCAGCCTATATCAGAGATGCTTTTAGTAGTTTGAGAGGTATGTTTATTCGTCAAATCCTCAGTTAGATTCAGTTGATTTGGCAAATCTGATTTAGGTACTACATACAATACAACAGTCGCATTGGGCAAAAAGAGAGGGATGTCATTGTGTTGAGCTCTATATTGGAAATTCTTCTTCAAAGGTAAGTACCTATTCAATTCTCTCTACTGAACGATGTAAGTTCTTTATATTATTTTTATATCCATATTTGCTTCTGCTGGCGGCAAGACATGATCTGCCCGTGTACCAAGTTTCATCGAAATTCGTTCAGCTGTTCGAATATAGTGAAGTAACAAACGCACGCTCAAAACTATCGCCTTTATAATATTATTGTGATTTCGGTATATTGAGATTAGTTTGAATTTATATTCTAGAGTGTTTATTATACCATTTTCTTTTCAAAAGTCTATGATCTACGTTAAAATATATTTTGAAAAGTCGGTTTAAAAATCAGCTCATTGATTACAGGATTATTTTTTCAGACATGCCTTTTGCAGCAATACTGAAAACCTTTTTAAGGTATTCAGAACAGAAAGTAATGTCTCGCAAACCTCAATCGAAAAAGGAGGATTTTCCGACCAGATGTGTGTAATATCTGATCCAGGCAATAGTTAATTTTGTGCTGTTGTATCGACGTCTCGCACGTATAAACTGCAATTTTACTGAAGAGCATTTCAAAGATACTTTTTTGCGATATTAACCCCATTTTTTAATGAATGTTTATGAACAGTATGACAGTATAGTTTCTATAACAGTAAGACTTTTTGGATTTGAATAGATTACAAACAAACTTTTAAAATGAAAATCATTTTTTCATAGCAAGCTTTTATAGCTCGGATATACCTATATAATGAATACTCGTCAAGACGAATCATACGAGCCCAAACTCGACGGGGTTGTGTAGTTTAACTACCAAGCTCCTATAGCCACCTTCCGGTTCTATTATCAGATCAGCTCCATGTCATGATAATTTTGCATTGTCATCTGATTTACACATGCATGCAAAATTTCAGCTCAATCGGTAACCGGGAAGTGGATCAACTTTAACTTGCAAGATTTGATGACAGACAAACATCGGGACAGGTGAAACTAAATAAAAGCTTGTAATAATTAGACACTTTTGAGTGAAAAACACAAAATCGTCATTTTGAAGGTTACAACAACTTACGTCGGAGGCGTCGGTATGTTCTAATCGCACGGAGAATAGAGTTTTCCTCTTACAGAACAATACAATATTTTATAATTTTTAGTTCCTATGTCACATCATAGATATCGCTAAACCCTATCATCTGAATTTAATCACTGAAATCAAATTTGTTTAACCGTATCTTGAAATGTGGCTGTTTAGGTAATTATTATAGACAGGCAAATACCATCTTCTATGTAGATATACCACAATATGCGGGTGACCTAGAAACTGGCACTGATTTTGCATTCCCTCTCAATACATATCTGTGTTTGAATCTGTAGTCTGAAACGATTAAATGAACTTGATAGTTGTACCTTAATTGAAATGCCCTTGGTTTGGATATTATCTTTGCATAATGGCGGGAGGTAAAAAACCTTTATCGTTACGTTAAACTTAAAGCAAATCATAATTAAAGCATATACATAGCATATTTAATTTTCAAGTGTGAGCGTTCATGAAAAGGCAAAACAATCACGTAATTAATACTGTAATACTTACTAACTTTGCAATAGGTGTGGAGTTTTAAAATCATAATGTTGATGAAATTTGTATATTTTCGTCTTACTAAATTCATAGCTCTCTGCGTAGTTAAAGTTTGCTGAACCTTAATAGGCACTTCATTGTAGATCTTTAAATACTTTTTTACACGCTTGTCTGGACGAAACTTATTCACTTTCTGGGCACACCATAATCATGGTGGTAAGTTTGAGAAGTGACTGAAGAGATGCTCTGGCGTTCTCACCTTCTGCAGAACGCAGATCTTCACTGGACATGATGAATTCGGAAAGTTCTGGGACCGGATTCAGGCAGAAGAAACGCTCGAGCTTGCAAACGACAAGCAATGGGTAGGACGCAGAGCTGAAGCCTGCTGAGGCTGTGAGGAATTTTTATAAAGGAAACCAACGGTCACAGAACGCAATGGCGACTGACACAAGTGTGGTCAGTAAAAGTCTGACACTCTCTCGCTCCACCTTAGAGCAAGAGAAGTCTTTGGATACTTTTGGCTTAAAGACCCTTATGTCGTAGGTATCAGGAAATACAGACTTGCGAGTTCCACGCCTTATACTGATTTATAGCTGTAGGTAAATCAGTATGATTAACCTACAGCTATATCACTTAGGAATAAAGCCGCATTCTATTGGTGAAACAATTTTAGCAATCGGACCAGTACTTCCAGAGATTACCTCCTACAAACAAAAAAACAAACTTTATTATGTAGACGAATAAATCATCTTGTATGCTAATTTAACTATATTTAGATACGGGTCAAATACTTAGTGTTACCAGAATATAGTGTAATTTATCATGTTGGAGACTAATTGTTAAGAGCGGACAAACACATTCAATTCGATTAAGGAAGGTCGTCGACCTGGGTTGGTCTTCATTACACTTGAACTTGAAACTCTTAATATAAGAGACTTTACACCAACATTTTTTTTGTAATTAATGTAGGAATACATCGCTTTTATAGGTATCATATTAATTAAATGGCTCACTTGGGCTTTAGAACGCTTTTTTTATGTCCATCTAAGCTTTTAAAATTAAGTACTTAATTAAAGGAACAAAAAGCCTTATTCACTCGAGTGTTTTATAACATAATTACGAGTAATCTGGAATTATACACAGCAACCCGTAAAAGAAATTATTATGTGGTTCGCTCTCAAAATATATTTCACGTGTACCAATGATCCTACAGCGGATACCTCTCTATATAACATTCATTACCTACTGTTTTTCCCTGGATTTGTTTGGTTTTCAGATATCTATTTCCCTTTGTTTCTTGATTTGGAGATACCGAAAAGCAGCAAGAAACTTTATACGAGTATATTTGCACTTTCAAGAACCAAAAAATGGAATTGACGCTGCTATAAACGAGGGAGAAAGATACTTTGGACTGCTTCAAACAAGACATTGGTAAAGCCAGGGATATATAATATAATGTAATATAATATAATATAATATAATATAATATAATATAATATAATATAATATAATATAATATAATATAATATAATATAATATAATATAATATAATATAATATAATATAATATAATATAATATAATATAATATAATATAATATAATATAATATAATATAATATAATATAATATAATATAATATAATATAATATAATATAATATAATATAATATAATATAATATAATATAATATAATATAATATAATATAATATAATATAATATAATATAATATAATATGTTTATTCAGAATAACATTTGGTAAAATGGTTACATAAAATCTTAAGAGTAATTACAAAGGTAAATGCTATGTTATGTGCCTGTACTAGGATAAACCTGTATCACAGGAGGTAGAAGCTCTTACATTATAGTTTTTTAGGACAATACTATTGATAACAATATTTAAAAAGTCTATAAGTAGTGAAAAATATGATTAAATTATTTATAATGTTATATACTTAGTTTACTTAAACACTAAAGGTCACAATATATTATTTTATATTCTAAAACTGTTTCTTGCACTTTATTCTCTAGTTACACACATATGATTTTGCGTCAGCAGAATTAGTAATTGGGTTAAAGTCGAGGTTGCGTTAATTCTAAAGAGTTATATATGTACTGGTAAAACGTTTCGTATAAATCTAGCATGTGACTGAGTGTCACTGTTCACTAAAAATAACGGCTTGTTTATAAATTTTGATTGTATAAACCCTTGAAGCTTGAGCTCAGTTTTTTTTTTAATCCTTTATAAACTAGTACTTGACTGCGATTCCGCCTGATGGTAAGCAGTGGTAAATCGTTGATGGTGAGGCACACTAGTTTATTAAGAGCCTATTCGGTCTAGCCTTGAAGACACCCAAATTATAATCAGACGGGAAGACCGCAGCAGGCAAACTGTTCCAGTCCTTTGATGTACGCGGTATAAATGACGAGGGGAAACGCTTAGTCACGTTTCAACAACGTAAGGGTGGATACTTGCTGTGCGTCGGTTTCCCCGATGGTAGAAATGAGATGACGGAATTAAGTCATGCAATTCCTGCGCACACTCTCCAAAATGCAATCTGTAAAACACCGAAAGGCTGGCTACCCTACGCCTGTGCTCAAGGCTTTGAAGATCGGACTTATCTGGATCACCAATCAGCCTCTCACGCCTTTCCACCGAGTCCAAAGCTGCCAGGTGGCACTTTGCAGCACCAGCCCATATGTGGCTGCAATACTCCACACACGATCGGACCTGTGCTTTGTATAACATTAAAAGCTGTCCCGGTGTGAAGTACCGCCGGACTTTTGCAAGAACGCCTAATTTCCTAGCAGCTACTTTGGCTTTGGACTCAATGAACCGCCCAAAATTGAGGTCGGAGGAACAGTACAGTATAGTACAGTCGGACGATCAGTGCACACGAGCACTAGTATTATGACCCACAGCATGTGTAGTCGTTACTAGAGTTGGAAATTCCGTTTTTAGTGGTTAGTACCTTTAGTGTGGAGTAAATGCGTTGTGTTCAAGATAGCGTAAAGCCTCACTTAGCAAACGGGACAATGTCAATGGGACCTGACGACTTGTCAGCCGCGTTTTATGACGTAAAGATACGAGTACCTACATTTAATAAATATAATAATAAAAATATTAAGTCATTTCTGAAATCCAAGGTTAAATGATTTCTGGCTATTTTTACTTTCAGCTAATTTTGGTTTGTGTATATTTTGGAATACCTGCATAACTGAAAAATTGCAGAAACATTTACAACGTCGCATATCCTGCGCTTGTAGGCTTCCATAATTTATTTTATACATATTGACAAAAATAATGAAATTTAATTAAATCCCGTAGTATCAGCCGGAAATCGTTATGAGATGCTCTCTGGCTACTACGTTTGGCTGAGAGGTACTTTTTAGTGGTGATACAATAAGTAAAAAGTGTAAAATAAAAAAACTTTTTACAAAAAAAATACAACCAACTTCAATGTTAAAAAAACACTGAAAAGTTCAAAATAACTTTAATTTCGGAAGTCGGTATTACCATTAATGGATTACTTTTAACTGTGATATTTTCAGTTTGATTTGGAATTATAAGTTCATATAAACTTCAAGTTATACTTTTCTTAAAATAACTTCTTATTGCTTTTATTTTATATATTTATTTGGGAAAACAAAACGGTGATACATTACAATTTTACAGTAAATAGTACAATTCAATAGATGAGAATAAATGCACAACCAATAACATTTTTGACTATAAAAGAGTAAACTGTACGTAAAATTAAAATTCAGTATGTGCGTTTATATTTTAAATTGGAAACTAAAATTATGTTAAAATTAAATTCATGTTAAACAAACACTAAAATAAAATAAAATCGATATTAAATCACTATCAAATCCAAATTAAATTAAATTAAATTAAACTGAAACTGCTTTCTTTGGATATTTTATTTTCTGTACTAGCACAGTATTTATAAACATTTTTGTATGAAGTCTAAGGAAATGCTCTTCAACCTATTATTACTTAGACATTTTTATACTCCATTCTTTACCAGAATCATGCTATGTCTAGACAAATGAAACAATGTAACTAGACAATTTATGCCATTAGCGCCACAGACAATACTTCTAATTCAAGTAAAATCGTTGTTGATATACACATCGCGTGACACTGTTGAACAATTGTGGTCGACTGAGTAATCATTTCACAGTATTGCTAAAGAGTTATTGTCATAGTATTTTTTATAGTACCTAAGTGCATACCTACCTACCGTATATCTAATACCCAGCCTTGTCTGAATAACCATTTATTTTCACGTTACTATTTTAGGTGGGAAAATCATCCAATGACATCTCCCGCTCTAGGGCAGAGCGAAAAGGTGCATCAGACTTTTACTGACCAAAAACTCACTCCTGTTTGTTCTTTGCCTTTCATACCAGAGCCGTGTTGTCCTTTCAAAACCGAACCCTTATTGTTACTCATAGAAGTTTCGTTTTAGTATGAAAAATATTTCCGTTGGCCTCCTTAATTTTTTTTTATTTACAAAAAGAAATACTACCGATTTAAACTTTAATAAAGTGAGTGTCAAATAATGAAGAAAAATAAAATTGTTGTTATTTATTTTATTATTATTAAATGATATTTAGCATTTTGAACTTGTTTTTGCAATGCGTACTATTTTTTGTGATGTGTTTTTTATTTTCCCCTTTTTATTTGTGGGTTCTCTTAACTAAAACTAAACAGTTGAACAAATTTTTTGGGTAAGATACCTTTTTTCAGATGGCATATTATCAAAAATTACTTTTCCGGCTCTACGATGAGGCAAGAGGCAGTATCTGACTTTTTCTAATTTTAACCAACCTGTGTCTTTCAGTAGCCTTTTGCATTCTCAATCCAGGGGAAGTTTTCAAATCTTCCTTATGCTCTAGTAGGCATCGGCCCTAATGGGCCCATTCAGTTTTGCTGACATCTCTTTGAAGCACTTGTGAAACATTACATGCCCAAGAGTTTTTATTTATTTTACATAATGTGTTTATATTTTTTACACCTTCAACGGATTTAGTATTTTTTCCTAGGAGTATGTGTCCTTGGAATAATTAAATATTTATTAAGATATTCTTTCCAAAATTAACTCTGTAACTAAAATTAGAAAGTAATTTAATTGTTACTTTCAAATAGGTCGGTATTTGAAAGTAACAATTTCATCATCATCATCATCATTTCAGCCGAAAGAACTGTTGGGCATAGGCTTCCACCAAGTGTCAGTAGTCGGAAAGTTATTGAAAAATATAGTTTAAAAAAACTAAAAAACACGCTTTCATAGCATATCAAACTAAAAAGTGTCAAATAATTTTCAATATACGTAGGGGTATTCGATTTATGAAAAATATGGCACAAAGCGCTCCACACTTTTTTCACAATAACATTAATATTTTTCGCTCATTATTATTATTTTCTACCTATATTGAAAATTATTTTAGGTCAGTGGATACGAAACGGGGCATAGAGGAAAAAGACTTGGAAAAAATTCACTTAAAAAACAACGCCTAATCAAACTTTCAGGATCGGGTGGTTGTGGGATAGTGGGTTTAGAAACATCAGGGGACACTTCATGTGATCTTGACCTCAAGGGCAATGACCTTGACCCCTAGGTCAACTGTCTTTGCTTTTGGGTGTCCCAGGCGATTCCCAACATTTTATACATTTGACCTTGAAGAAAGGTCATTGCCTTTGAGGTCAAGGTCATAGAATAAAGGATTATTGTATTGTCATCAGTCTTTGAGGGGTGTTCAAAGTTTAAAGAAAATATGATCGCCCAAAGTTGGTCAAAATCTAGCTCAAAGGCGTTGATTACAAACGTACAGGTGAAGCGAATAAAAGCGTGTTAAAAACTAACAGCACTTCAACTTTCCGCTTTATCTCAAGTTTGAAAATGCAGGAAGCAAAGAGTAAACCAATTTATAACATAGTTCTAAGAATACACAAAACAAACCTAGTAAAACGATATCGTATTGACACACAGGAAGCATTTTCTATATACCGAAGGAACTATTTTATCTCTATAGAAAACAGATTACTCAGTCTTTCATGCAAAACGCTTTTCTGCACTCATATGAGTTTAAAATTGAAAGGTTTATTCAGCGGAAAAAATATTTATTCAATGTTCCCTATAAGTTGTATACAGGAGGAAGTCTAGAGAGGACGACATCTGATTAATAATTTTCGCGTAGTTTAACCAAATGATATGCAAATTTAAAGCGAAGAAACTCCATTTATCATTTTCGTTTTACTGAAACTCAGGATGGTGATGTCATAAAAAGCGTTTTTATAAATTTTAGGATAGAAACTGTCTGGATGTTAGTAAAAAAAATGTTAAGGACTAAAAACGTCTTATTAGTAAAAAGGTTGAACATGCTCTGGTAGAGAAAATCCTGCTAGGGTTGCGAGAATGTTCAAAAGAGTTACCGTGGCCTTGAAACGCAAAAGGCAATCGAAGGAATACAGTTCGGTTTTAATTAGTAAAAGCGAGAGCAGTGGTGACCCATTGATAAAGGTCTCGACTTACGAGTTGTAGGTCGCAGGTTCAAACCTAACCAGGCGCTTTATTTTGTGTAGATATACTCGTATTTCATCACCACTGCCCTCGAAACGATGAAAAAAAAAGCACTGTGAGAAAACCGGCATGTCCTAGAATAAAAACATCGAATTCTATCCACCAATTCGCACTGGGCCAGCGTGGTGAATTACGGCCCATTCCCTCTCCTAGACTGGAAGCCTGAGCCCCAGCAGTGGGAACATTGTAAGGCTGATTATGCTATGCTATGTAGTAAACTTCAACCATTATCTCTCGCTGCACCCAGAACTGGAAAATTTATTCAATGATTAAAAAGTGAGTGGCTAGGATGATTTTTTCCACCATAAGCTAAAAATGCACAAAAATACTGACTGCCTATTTACTCAAATTGGCTTTCAAGTCTCGAGTGTCTTCCTTATCATATTATTCTTTTTCGTCATCAATATAAACTCTTAATTAAAAGGAAAACTCTCTGAAGGCGTAATTGGATACAAGTGTATAATTCATTGTTTGCTCAATAAATTACATCCAGCATTTTTTTTCTCGTTCAAAATAATGTAGGTAATTTATTTACTTTGTTTAGGTACATGCTTGATAAATGAAACAAAGAGCGAAGATTTATTACAAAATATTATACAATGCTACTAGATCCAAGTATGTCTCGAAATGGATACCTAATAATATTGACGAAAGATCGCGATGCCTTTCTGTTGTTCAATAAAGTACCTAATACGCTCGAACTGTATAAGTCTTAGTGAAGTTTGGTAAACATCTTACCTATGCGCACGAAACTTCTGGGAAACTCACTTATTGTGCGTAGAGCTTAGGTGTAGAATTCTTTGTAAGAGTTTGTACTTCCTGATAGCTACAACTTAGGGGCATTTAAGTCAAGAGTGAATAGGTTACTTCTAGTCAACAAGTCAGAACAAAGGCGGAAAGTCGAAAAGCACTCCAAGGTCTTATCTTAGTTATTCGCCTGAATCAGATGCAAGAACCTTCCGAACTTACCATGTCTGGTAAGGACCAGCATCATGTGGAAAGTCAGCACACTGTGACGGCTCTCCAGCCACTCCTAAAAGAGGGAACTTCCCGCCATGATTGTGGCGTATCCAAGTACCTATTATTTTAGTTAATGACTGTTTATAGACAGTTGATTTACATTCTTATGTTCAGAGAGGAAAATAATAAGTTCAAATTAAAACTGTGTTAACTATATGATACCTATACAGACAAGTTTATGGATGCAAAAAAAAAAACAATATCAAATGCGTGTACCTGTGTTCTTATTCCTACTATTAAACTGTACTACTCTGTAATTTTCATCTGAGTGCTACGCGAAATTAACATAATTTGGAACGAATATTTAGTTGTTCGTGAGGACAAAAAACAAATGAAGGTCGGCATTCCGCACTTTGTCCGTGCGTTCAAAAGACTGCCTATTTACATAGAAAATAAGGCATTAAGAAAAAAAAAAACTTGCTAAACGCAACATAACTTGCTAACAAGATACAACACTGTAAGAATTTGTGTACCTTGATGACCTGGGTTGACTTGGCAATCGCATGTATATCACAAGTTATACGTATTATATTAAATTAGGTAGTTTGGTCGGATTGCCAAGTCAATCTAGGTTATCAAGGTACTTTAAGTAACTATCCGGACCAAGCCCAAGTCGTCGACGACGCGCACAGTTCCCGCGCGCCTCAAAGAGTTGTCAGCAACAGCAGGGACCCAGCCGGGTCGAAGCCTACTGGGGCCAGGGTTATCCGAAAGGGCGCTCGAGCCCCGGCTAGAAGGAACGGGGTGGGTCTTTTAGTCAGTAAGAGTCTGACACTATCTCCCGCTCCGCCCAAGAGTGGGGGATGTCATTGGAAAAAAAAGGTACCTTAAGTAAGGACTGAATAAATTAACCGACTTGGTGTTACATAGATCTCACAAGTTTTTACGGTAGAAGAACTGAGTAGCAAGTTTTGTTTTTTTTTAACTAGTTATGTTTTTGATAGCATTGTGATATTGACTAGCTGCCCCAGTGTGTTGGTCATTGCATCGCTCCTATTGATAGTAGTGTCATGTTATATAACTTCCTTTTTAAATGGGTTATTTGATACTAAAAGATTTTATTCAATTTGAACCAGAGATTAGCGGTTTCCACCCACCAACCAAACCAATTCTTCAGCTTTTTAATTTTTATTTATATAATTCTTTACGATTTGTGACGACATTCCTCCTAAACGGCTTGTTTGATTTGGATATTACTTTGTGTGCATGGGATTTTGGATGGTTTGAAAATACAATTTAACCTGGTAGGTGTCGTTGCAATTTTATTTCTGACGATAAGATTGCATTTGTACAGGATAATTAACTTTCGGATAGGACTATTCTTCTCTGTATCACCCAAAGATACACTGGTAGATAATTCCTAAGGCGTTAAACTTTGTGATTTACGCATCTGGCCGTAAGTCTGACCTGACGTATTTTAAGTCAAGTCCGCCATGGTACATAAAGTATATATAAATAAATAGATAACATCTATCGGGCTCGCTAGTATTAATATATAGGTTTGGTTGTTAATTCGAAACCAGGATTATGACTACTTTGTGTCAAATATTCCAAGACCAAAATTGTAAAATAACCCTGAGGAGGCCTGGGTCGTAGCAGTGGGAATAGTATATGATCATTATATTTACATATTCATAAACAAAGTAATCAAAACTTTATACATCAAATCCTGTTAACTCTGGTTTATTTATCTATAGGAGAATCTGTTAGACAATATCTAAAACGCATAGCTAACTGTATAGGTACATCATCATTATAGCCAGCTATAACATGGTATATTTCCATACTGCGATAAAAGTTTTGTTTGACACATTTCGTATTTGATATTTACATGAAAGTTCAATCAGGAATTGAACGCTGCATATACTTGAGAACCTATTCGATAACGAACGGAAAAAAATACCTACTGTCACTGTTATTTTGCGATAGCGAAACAACATTGTAACAGTTCAATGAATACCAATATTAGAAAATATTTCAGCGTCGTTCAGTGGTTTGTACCATTTCTCGTTATGCTATTCTTTTATGTCACATGTGCGACAGTTTTGCATATAGATAGATACATAGAAATCTCTCGAGATTAGATGGTTGATGGAGCCGAAATGTTCTGGAGTGGCGACCACGTAACAGAAAATGCAGTGTTGAAAGGCTTCCCACAAGTTGGATCGATGACCTGGTGAGGGTGACCTTCACGGCGACCCTTTTGGGAGGCCTATCTCCAACAGTGGACGTTTTTCAGCTGTATTATATATCAAATCATCGTTAACTGTGGTCATTACCCTTCGAGCGTCGATTGTACATACGTCTGTAACGTAAAATTGTTAAAGCTGTCTTTATTTTATTTTTTCACTGTTCAATTGGCTTAATGTGCTTACTATTCTCCATTTGTTTAGGTACTTAACTAAATATAAATAATCTTGACATGTCTTTTTTCTAAAAATTGTCTTAAAATTTTATCTAAAAATGTTTACATTAGTTATTTTCCTAAACCAGTGTTAGGTAATTAATTAAATTTAAATAATCTTTGTATGTATATTTTTTTTTTTTTAATTATTTCAGTTTTCTTTACGTTTACTTAAGTACCTAAACAAATGGAGTATAGACTCTATGGTACGGAGGGTTCTCAGCATGTGAAAAATGGCCACCAATTCACGCACCGACGCGTTACTTAACCTTACAGATCGCAGTAGAGTTATTATTATTAGATACTTTTTTATTTTTTTATGTGATACTAGCTTTTGCCCGCGGCTTCGCCCACGCCAAAAATATAGCTTATGTCACTCAAGAATAAAGCAGCTTTCTATAGGAGCAAAATTTTTTGCAATCAGACCAGTAATTTCAGAGATTACCTCCTACAAACAAAAAAAACAAACTACCTCTTTATTATATTAGTGTAAGGTAAACTGATGGTAAACAGTGATGCAATCGTTGATGGTGAGGCGCACTAGTTTATTAAGAGCCTATTCACTCTAGCCTATACTCAGGTATATACTCAAGTATGTACACAGGTATATAACTGAGTGTAATGTTACACTTACCTGAACGGCGCGGCGGAGCTTCAATCGTTACCGAAGTTCAAAGGGCTTAAGTCTGGTAGACAAACCAGCGTAATAATTGGATACAAGTTATCCGAGCCTATTATTCAATCACCCACGCATGTGCTCCTAACTTTGACGTCATAAGACTTAATGGGTGGCTAAAAGATGAGATCTAGTTTATGGATTTAGGTTCTTTTGTTTACTAAATTATGATCTACTGTGATCAAAATATAGGCTGGGTGTTCTGCATAGCTTAGTGTTTGTGTGATTAACCTTATTCCTGAATTTTTTATTCCGACATATATTAATAAACATTCAGAATCGATCTGCTTTCCTATTAAGAAAAGACTGAAGAAAAAACTGAAAAAAAAAGACTAAAGAAAAGACAAGACATTTTCAGTAAATTTATTTGGGATTATTATGGGGGTTAACATGCAAGCAGTGGACAAAAGCTAGCCTAAAACAAATATTGTTCAACACAATAAAGCTTATCACTTTCATACAGCTGATATTTATCTCCGAAACGTAGAGTATTATTGTGACACATAAAGGAATATTGTCGACGACCCGTGATATTGGCCGGCTGAATAAAAATGTTTGGGATTCCTCTCTGCCCTTCTGACCCACAATATAACTGAACTCATGCATATGTACTCATTTTCGACCAGTAGACTTTTGTCTTTAGAACACAACCACTGTCTTGAGCTATTCACTATCTTCATCATTTCTATAGCTACCTGAAGTTTTGATACTTGTGAAATCAAATATGAGCACACTAAAACTTAAAAAAAAAACACACAGACTATGAGGGGTTCTGGTAATCTGTGTGACAGGATTTCCTAGTGCAGATGCCAGTCTCCCATTAGGGAATACTTGTGTCTGCTTAAGTAAGATTAGTTTGTAAGGCACCTTTGTGGAAGTAAAATATGTTATGTTACTAATATTATTATCATACAGGCGAAAGTATGTCTGCGAGTATGTTAGAATATTATCCTAAAGGAACGTCAACCTGGGATAAAAAGTAAGCTACGTGCTATTGCAGGATATGATCTACTCATGTGGTAGTTACCTTCAACCTAATTTTAATCAAATACGTTCAGCCAATTAAAAAAAAACACATAATCACATACAAACTTTTGCTTTTTTATATTATTGTGATGTAATATTTCAATTCGTCTTTTTCACTGTAAGTAGATATTTCATAGCATAAAAATGGCAACCATAAATAGCAAACTGGAAAACGATTGAGGACAGTTTGATGGATTTTTCCAACTTGCCCGTTATAGGGATAATGGAAAACGTACAAATATGAAACGACAATCTGACAATTACCTATGAAAACTCCATTATCGAATATGCTGATTTACGATCTGTTCACGACTACTATCTTAGCGGCGAGAGGCGTGGTGAGCGGGGCGACATCAATAAGCAGGCGCTATGAGCAGGATCTCGTGGCGTGCTTCAATCATTTTCATTCTATTTTTCTTACCGCACGCCACCCTGCGCTTAGCTACCGCTCACAGCCGTCAAGGTCGTAAACTTGCCATAACTGTCGCACATGACTGTCATTTATGTCGTTGTGTGCAGGCGTGCAAGGTTGTGCGTGTAGCCGTGGTGAGCACCCCAGACTCTGTACTCCACTTCTACAATAATTTAACCAGATTAATCTAATAAGATAGATATATGATTGGATCATGCACGCCTCACAGATGTATTCCTATTATGACAATTATAATAATAATAATAATAAATAATAATAAAATCGTTTATTTATAGCATAGGGCACATTTACAATAAAGTATTTTAAATATTAGAAAGAACACAGTTGCTAATTTGCCTGAACTAGGATGAACCTGTGTTTCAGGCTAGAGAGTGCTAAGCAAATACAAAAAAATAAATTAACACTAAATATGACTATTTTAATAACTTAACTAAATTTAGAGATACAGCGTGTTTTATTTACAAACAGTAAGTAGGTCTTCTGTCTCTATATAAGATATGCTTAGGAAATATTGGAGAATCGTCTTTTTACATTTATACTTATTTAATTTGTAGATACTTAATTTTCTATTTAATTTGTTGTACAGAAATGGGCCTAAAAAAGAAAAAAATCTTTTTACAAATACATATTTTGAGGATGCATTAGAATGGCAAACAATATCATTCCGTCTCTTATTAGTGATTTCAGCGTTGTAGGAAAGCATGGTGTGCTGTTTTAGTACTAAGTGCATTATGAAAAGCTGGCGAACAGAAAGCACGTTACAGGATTTGTATAGCTGATCTGTAGGATAGAGAAAGGGAAGGAAATTGGCTACTTTTAAAATTGCTCTCTGAGCTCTTTCAAGAGGCAGTAGGTGAGTTTTAAGTGCTCCACCCCAGGAAGTGATACAGTATTGGATTACAGATTGTCCTAGGGCTAAATAAATTTGTGTCACCAATTTTGGATCTGCGATAGCTCGCAATTTTTTAAAGACATAGATTAATTTGCGCACTCTTTTAACTAGACTTTCAATGTGTGGTCTAAATGAGAGCGTTTCATCTATTATGACCCCGAGATATTTGATGTCGTGTGTTTTTAAGATACAGGGACAATCACACATGCTGGATGATTGGGATCCACATTTATGGGCATACAGATGAGAGTTATCAGTGTTAAATTGAGGACTGCGCATGCAAAAGTGAATATATTTTGTCTTGTCAGCGTTCAATGTTAGTAAATTGCTTTGAAGCCAATTAGTCACAGTGTTGAAACCCAATTGAGCGTATTCATATAATTCGCTGCTAGTTTTTGCGGTAAATATTAAGGCCATGTCGTCGGCATATGAGACAATTTTGCCATGTTTAATATTTAGGTTACATAAATCGTTGATATAGATCAAAAATAGGGTAGGGGCCAGGATACTTCCTTGGGGAACACCATATCCAGAACTTATTTGCTCATCACTCGTAATACTGTCTATTTTGACACATTGATGTCGATCATCTAAGTAGTCAGCAAAAAGTTTTAGCGGTGTTCCTCTTATTCCTATAGCCTCTAGTTTGCTTAATAACAAAGGAACCGATACCGTGTCAAACGCCTTCGCTAGATCAAGAAATACCCCCAGGGTCTGTTGTCCTTTAACGAGTTCTTCAGAGACGTAATCTGTCAGGCTGTGCACTGCATCAGCTGTAGATAATTTGGCTCTAAAACCAAATTGTGCAGAGGATAAGAGCTTATTTTTTTCTAAATAGTTCATTAGTCTACTGTTTAATATTTTTTCCAGTATTTTTGAAATTGAGGAAAGTATCGATATTGGCCTATAGTTATTTACTAAATCTTTGTTTCCGGATTTAAAAACAGGGATTACAACTGCTTTTTTCAGAAATCTAGGGAAAACTCCCTCAGAAAAACAGATACGAAGTATATGCGTCAAAGGCGGAACAAGGATATGCTTACAAAGTTTTAGGATCTTATTACTAATATTATCCCAACCTACTGCAGAATCATCTTTTAGTCCACAAATGATTCGAGTAACTTCGTCTTCGTCAGTATCCAGTAAGCCAAAAGAATTTAGGGCATTCCTGTTTCTTAAATCAAGCGGAGGTCCTCGGACACAGTCTTGTGTTGGAATCTGTTCGGCAAGAGTTTTCCCAACATTTACAAAAAAGTTGTTAACGTGGTTAGCTGATGAATGAGGTGAGGGATTAATAAGCAGTAAACTCGAATTAGATTCACGCTTTTTTGCCATATAAGTGACATTTTTAATGTGTTTCCAAAGCTGCTTACTGTTGTTTCCTGCTTTAGTTAATTCATTTTTATCGTAGTTATTTTTCAAGTTCTTTAGGAGGTTATTGCAAAAATTTCTGTATCTTTTATAGGTAGTTTGTATGATAGGATTGTCAGGGTATTTTTTAGCTCTCTGATGAAGTTTATCCCTCTGTCTTATACATCGAATCAAGCCCGGAGTAACCCAAGGTTTAATGTTATACAGTTTCTTGTTTACGGAAGAAATAGTCGTGTTACGTAATATTGCAAATTGAACATGTTTTATTAAGTACGATAAAGCAAAATTAGCGTCAGCAGTATTGTAAACTGGGTTAAAGTCAAGATTGCGTAAATCATATTCGAGTTTATTTGTGTTAAGTTGCGTTTTGGTCCGAGGACGATTTTGCTTAGGCAGCGTTAGGTTTAGGTGCAGTAGGACAGCGTGATGGTCTGTAATTGTCGAGTTAGCAACAAGTGTAATGTAAGATAAGCTGGATTTAATCATCATATGATCAAGACAGGAACCGCTTTGATGAGTAGGCAAAGAGTGAGCGGGAAGAAAGCCATGGAATGAGCAGATATTTAGATAGTCTTGGGTCCCTGCATCGCAGTTATCAGAGTTTATGTTTATATTAATATCACCCGTTAGTATAACATTCTTATAGGTACACATTGATTGAAAAATTTGGTTTATGGACGCGTGAAAAGTTTCTAAGTTTCTAACAGAAGGTGATCTATACAAAGCAATTATTGCTGTAGTTGTACCAACTTTGATGATCAGGCAATTACTCATACATTCCTTTAGAGGAACTTCTTCGACCGTGACGTCTATAGTTTCCTTGGAATAAACAACCACACCGTCATTTTGGTTGTTGTTTATTGTGGTATAAAATAAGTTATACCCAGGTATTTCTGGGAGGTTGGCCTGACGATCACACAACCAGCACTCAGTTAGTACCAATATATCACACTCAAAGTTTAGTCTATGTAGAAGAACGTTAAAGCTATCTATATTTTTATAAATACTGCGAATATTTTGGGTTAGTATGGTTAATGACTTTTGAGTGTCGGAAAAATATTGTCTACACTCCTCAACCTTACATTGCTTTGAAACCGTTACAAATGTGTTGTCTATATCTGTTATTAAATTACTATCCATAAAATAAGAAAAATATAAACAATAAATTAAGTCTAAAATATACAAATATATATGTGACGCTCTTAGGCGCCTTCATAGTCGATAGAATTAATGTACTTGTTTTCGGCAGATTTTTTAGCGGGACACTCTGGATCTCCCGTCTTGTGGCTGGCAGGCTTTTTGAAACGCAAACATGTTGCGCACTTTGGCGTGTCGGCTTTTTTGTGCAGTCTTGGGTTGTGTGCCCTTCTACACCGCAATGACCACATGTAGGGGCAGCGACTTTACACGTCTTGGCCGCATGACCGTACTGCTGGCACTTGTAACATCTCGTTACCAGAGTGAAGTCTCGAACCGGACAAGACGTCCAATTGACAAATAGTCTATCCTGCGTGATGAGTGCCTTCCGAATTGAAGCTGGAACTTCTATTATATAATTACAGTTCTCTGCATCTTTCCTGCCAGATTTATGGCTAAGTTTGATTGAGGTCAAAAATGCATCTCTGGTCATAGTCGGCGATTTGTCGGCCAAGTTTTGGTCACAAATACACTTGAAAACCTCATTTTCAGCCATTGATGCAGGGACTCCTATAACTATAATGCGTGGTTTGCGCTTTTGGGGGTCGTCGATGGTGAGCCCTGAAGAAGCTTGTTGGACTGTTTGCTTAAGCTTGTCTAGATCCTCTTTTGTCTCGGTGCTGATAATAAGTCCTCCTTTTTCTATTTTACGTACGCCTCGGACTTTTAGCTTCATATCACCTGGGCAAACGATTTTCAGGACAATGTTCTTGGTTTCGTCACTGGTCTTCGTGTTGTCACGGGGATAAATCGCCACAGAGCTAAAAGTGTTGGGACGAACAAAACTGTTTGATCCTTTCTTTACCATATCTGCAAAAGATGAAGTAGCGGTTTCCTGCTTTCCACACGATTCTTTAATCGTCCGGTTCATTTCTAAAACACAATCCCTTAGGTTTCGGTCTTCTGTTAAAGTTTTCAGGGAGTTATGGGTCTTCACGGCATTGTGCTTTAATGATTGGTATTGGACAGCCAGTTGAGAGACTCCATAACCAACTTTACGGCATAGATTGCTTATTTTTAGTTTCTGATCCGAGTTAAGTTTTCCATCAGAAGAAATGGCACATACCTCGTTCAAGTGCTGCTCAATAGAACTCAACCAGTTCTGAATCTCAGGAGTCGTTACTACTTCCATTCTCTCATTTTCCTGGGCTCGTTCATGTGTAGGTTGGGGCTGCGTCGGTGTAGGTGTTGGAGGAGGGCTGCGTCGCGTTATCCCGCTCCGATTGAAGGGGCTGCTATCCATATTTTAGATTATAATAATCCAATTAGTTCATGTTGAACTTGTCAGCACTTACAAAGTGTGTCTGTATAACACGCCAGTACACTAAACTAGGTCACTAATTATGCAAATGTTAATTTAATAAAATATTTAATACATTGATGAGCACGTCTGAAAGCGTTGAGTGCGTCGAAATCAATTATGAAACGCTTGTACGTAACTATATTATCCTATATAGCCATATCCCTTGAGATATAATTTGATACAGATAATATCAAAACTTTGACTATCATACTACGATATCACTTTTTCTCTCGTTTTTCTGAGACGAGAGAAAAAGTGAATATCTTAGTGCTTTTCAATGTTTTTTTTTTTAAATTATGTAAACATAGAAATGTAGTGCAGTGTAATTCGTCTTAAACTATTGTAATTTATAATGATGGTGATGAATTAAAATAGTAGACATTTAAGTCAAGAGGTCTACTACCGGACATATGCCTCCCACAAGTTTAGTGTCGTTACAACGACCAATCCTGGACCATAAGAGACTAAATTATCTATGTGGATGATTTACTAGGGAGGGAAGTCCTTAGCTTCTTTTAATATTTTCATTATGGATTGTTCTCTAACTTCCGTTACTTTTACACTACGCTGTTTTACGCAAAGGCGGCAAGCCACAATTTGGTTTTGGAATACTTATAAATTAGTAAGTGTAGTACTGAGAGAGGGAGAGGCTAAAGAAAAGATAGATGGATTGTGCGAAGAGTGTTAGGAAAGAAAAAGGAGAAAGTGAGAGCTTAAAAGAAAAAACGTATAGTGCCGACCCCTATTAACACGAGACAAGAGCAGGAAGATAATGATGATGATGAAGAAGATAAAGTATAAGTATTTTTTTAAATATACGTAGACTATAAAAGAATAATTGAAATAATATTTCTCGACTATTGCGGGTCACATTTTGTAAAACTTGATGTTTATGTCCATAAAGAAATAACAAATTATAATAAGTTTTGCATGTTTTGTAACTCAAAATATGACAACATATTCAGTTTAAAATGAAATAATAAGAGTTTTGCCCTGTCATTACGACTCCTGACATTCCTATTTGTTGTGTAAAACGATCTGACCAAAAATGAATATACGAGGCCCGAGCTGGTGTTTTGAAAGTGTTATCTACCTCAATAAATTTCGTTCGCAATTTGAAAAGAAAGTTGAAAAATGAAGATAGTAATAAAAGAATGGTTATCAGACACAATATTTATGACGATGTTCAAGTAGTTATTATGAATATATAGGTTACTAGAAATAAAAATGTAACGTATTGTTGAAACTAAAATTATGTAAAACACACTCAGTTTCCGTTTAGTTGAGAAACTATATAAATCTATCATTACAAATATTTTGAAACGCATTTATTTTCAAGGTGCCAGAATCTCCTGCATAAAATACCAGTAGGTAACATATCAATGATTCTTGAAAAACATTGTATTTTTAGAAATAGTCGTCTCTTTTTTACATTCTGGCGATAATCATTTATTCGAATATCGTAATTAGAGAAACAATCGACAGAAAATGAGAAAGCGCGCCGGCGTTCACTTTGGGTTTAATGAATTTATATCAAATACTCAGGTTTGATAACAATTGAATTATTAAAAGAATCAAACTACAAAGTAAATTTAATCTAAAGATAAGGCCGTTTTTACTCCGTTTAGGTACATATTTTAACACTCACAAGGAAATCAAAACCTATAGGGTACTTCCCATTGACCTAAATCCAGAAATTAGGTAAGAATTAAGGCCCAAATACAGTCTTAATATACCTAATTATACTTTTTTCCTTCTTCGAAGCTGGATTAAGGATTGTACTATTTACAATTAGTCAATTTATACAAAACCCTCGTTTGACTTCAAATGTACGAGAGAGCGCCATATCGGATGCGTCGTGTCGCGCCGCCAACAAGGGTTTTTTGAACAAACTCGACAAAAATCTGTTGTCGGTACATACCATTGTATATTTCACTAAAACACACCTTTTGTTACAACACATGAATAATTAATTAGAATTTTTTTGCGTTCATTTACGACGAAACAGATTTTTCAAAAAGTTTCAAGGTTTTTACACTATAGTTAGGTTTGAAGAAAAATGTCGAAGTAAATCGGCCATCGGGTACAGAAAATAAACGACTTGATAACATTTCAACGGGTCATGAAATATGAATGCGTGATACAGATACAAGCAAAACATTTTTCAGGATAATTTAGTAACATAGTTGTTCAATGAAAGTTTACTCAATAACGAAGTCTATACCAGCTGGAAAAACAATACGATGATATAGCGAGTGCGAATGACGAGTATAAATGTTCACTGAAACATGTAAAGGGCCGTGCTTCAGGCAGTCTTTTGCGAATAGTCGCCGTGAAGCGTCGTGGGCACGACTATACACGTCATCGCACCGGTGTATTAAGTAATCGTAGTTTTGTTTTGAACTAAATCGTAATCAAAATTATACTTAGTTAGTGTAATTTGGTGATCAATATATTGAATCAAGATCGATATTTCGATATTGACAATTTAATAAAGTTTTTTGTTGGATATTTTTCTCAAAGTTTGGAAACTATTGCGTAAGTATTTTGTTGATGCTTTCAAAGTTTTTGAAGTAAATTTAAAGTATTTAAACTTGATTTTATTGTGTTGTTGTTTTTAACTGATTTGTTTTTCCTTGAAAAATTGTTTTTTTTTTTTTTTATGGAAACTCCTATTAGAATTTGAACAATTAATCCAAAGTGAAACTCTATAATAAACTTTTTTTTATTACTTATTAGAAGATTGACTTTCGGGAAGTCAATCTTAAACTCAAAGGGTTTATTATAAACTAGCTTTTGTTAGTGGCTTCGCCCGCGTGAAAGTAGGTCTCTTCATACAAACTTTAGACCCCCGTTTCATCCCCTTAGAAGTTGAATTTTGAAAAATCCATTTTCGGTACTCGCCTACGTCATAAAAGGAAGCCAGGTGAAAAATTTCACGCTCCTAGTCCCAGTAGTTTTGACTGTGTGTTGATATGTCTGACAGTCAGTTTTTCCTGAAACCATTTACAGGCACTTTTGAATTGTCAAAGTCGGTCAGTCAAAGGTGAAGTTATTTGCTTGTTTCAAAGCGTAGATTTATATGGAGAAGAACGTGCAAGAAACTCCATGGACACTCTTTTAATTCTAAACACTATTAGAAGTGCTACCAAGCTTTAATTAAATGCAAGTAAACATGTTTTCTCATTAACAAAGATTAAACCCATTACCATTCTTAAATGTTTATTTATTTGATGCGTTGGGAAACTTTTAGAGACTTTATTAGAATTTATTTTGGGATAAGAGCAGAGGGATGATGGGGATGAATTTGTTTATAGATTTTTTTTTTTTTTTTTTTTTTAATTTTTTTGATATTAATAAAAAATTACTCCTTGTTTTAAATACTGACAAAAAAGTATTACACAAACTCTATTCTGGTTTTTTTCTGTTATAAAAACCATGAAATATGAGCCAAGAATCTATAATTAGTAAGAAATAGTTGTATAACTACTTTGAGCCGAGAACCGGCATTCTATAAACCATTCTGCTTAGACTTTCTCCACCTCTCCACCTGAGTTGGGGTCGGCTTCCAGTAAAACATGACGCAGTTGAATATCAGTATTTTACGTCTACTGACTCTAATGATTGTCTACCTGGCCTCGTAAGACGCCCGCGCCCTTGGCAAGAATGGTGGCAGAATTTCTGACTTTTTTTTTTTGGTGGGGAAAATCATCCAATGACAACCCCCGCTCTTGGGCGGAGCAGGAAATAGTGTCAGACTCTTACTGACTAAGCGCGCCGTCGACGACTTGGGCATGGTCTGGACAGTTACCGGACGGTCGGACAGCGAGCTACCCACTGCTCATTGTGCGTAAGCCCGCGCCTAGGATGGCTGGAAATCGGGATCGAATCTGCTGGAATCTCGGCGGCGGCGAGAGCGCCGTTGCCTGATGCGTTCGGCCTCCTCCTTAGCGAGCATTACTGCTTCGCAGAAGTCGGCGACCGCCTGCCACTCCTCGACTTCTGGTCATCCGTAACGACAGTCAAAGATCTATAAATGACAGCTGGGACCAGCGGTTTAACGTACTTTACGAGGCATGAAGTGACCTCGATACGTTAAGATGGTAACCCATCCACAGACCAAACTCGGCAATAGTAGCTTAACTTTAAAGATTGACGCGTGAGGCAATTATTATTTACGAATTTGCTTAGGATGATTTCCGGCGGGATCTCATGGTGAAATGGCGTCAACGACTATCGCAACCCAGTGCTGGGCACGCCACAATCATGGCGGTAAGTCCCCTCTTTGAGGCGTGGCTGGAAAGACCTCACGGCGTCCTTACCTTTCGCATGACGTAGGTCCTCACCGCACACGGTTCGTTCGGGAGTTTCCTGCACCGGATTCGTGCGGAAGTGACGCCCGGGTGTCGCCACTGTGCGGAATGCCCGGAGGACAGGGTGGAGCACACAGTCGAGGTGTGCCCTGCTTGGGCGGAGCATCGCCGTGCCCTCGTGGGGGCGATCGGCAGCGGAGACCTCTCGCGCCGGGCCTTGGGTGAGGCCATGGTCCGGAGCGAGGAGGAGTGGCAGGCGGTCGCCGACTTCTGCGAAGCAGTAATGCTCGCAAAGGAGGAGGCCGAACGCATCAGGCAACGGCGTTATCGCCGCCGCCGCCATTTTCTCCCACCATAAAAAAAAATCTACTACACCAAGCGCGCCGTTGTCTTTTGTTTTATTTAAAAAAACTGATTTTTTTTCTGGTTGGAAATTATGTTATGACTTCTTCCGCTCTAGAACGAAGCGAAATAGCGTGTCGGACTTTTACTTTTTAAAACCACATCTTTATTATGTTACGACATGTTTACGTTGGAAATTAATGAATTTGGTTGTGACATATCGTATACAAAACGAGTTTTTCATAATATGTTTAGAAATTATAAACACAACGAAGTTATGGGGGGTCGAAAACAGGCTGAACGATGGTACGGCCGTGCCACTTTTTTGCTCGCCTTGGCGGGGGCACTACCGAGCCCCCTAATTATCTACTAAAGACGCAAAATATTACAATCACACGGAGTTAGCAATTTTCCGTTGACATATACACTTTCTGTAGCTCTACCCAAGAGGAGGAGTAAGTCATTTGATGATTTCCCACTAAAAAAGAGGCAGCTAAGGGTCCTTGACACTGAAGTGTACCTACCGGCCTATTTTGACCAAAATTTACTGTGTAGGCTGCTTCATCAGCAGTTTTCCGTCCTTATACACCTATTCAAAAAGGCTGGCATGGTTGAAATATGAATTTAGCTGTTTTAACCTATTGTTTAGATGAAACTGTATTCTAAGAGCTGAGATATAATGGAAGGTTCTGTATGATGTGACTTATTAATTTTTATTTTAAGAGGCTCTTTTTTTACATTTGACAGAAGTAGACATATAAAATCCAAGATACAATACAAAGAACGTTAATAATTACATAACAATTTATAGAATTATCATCCTTATTATACAAGTTTAACGTTTTATATTCGTAAACACAACAACATTATCTTTGACAGGTACTTCAACTTTACATTCAAGCTTCATGAATGTTACCAACGTATAAAATACTTCTAACAATATTCGTGAAAAATGAAAGTTCATAATTTAATTACGTCACAAATAATGATGAATCTAACACACGCATGCCATTCGCAACTGGCTCGCGAGCGGCGCATTCACCAGATCTGGACGCATCATTAAAAAACTTCATTTGGCTGGCAGCCTAGCAAGTTCGCAAGTTAATAAGAGCCATATTTATTTATTTATTTAACCAGAACGACAAATGCCAATTACACTGATTACAATAGGTACAAATTATGTAAAACACATTAAAGAAAATATAACAATAATATAACTAAACCTCTCATTCAGTCTTCTCGCAAATCGCCAGGCATTCAGTCAAAATCTCCTTCCATTCATCAGCAAATAGATCTAGTCTAGGACTGGATTCAAGGAGAGCGTTGAGTGCAATTAACATTCGTGGAATAGGTGGCATGCGTCATGCAACCGTACGGCAACGTGGCATTATGAATAATTTATGCCGTCTTGCCCTGCAATAGTTATTAGGGACAAAAATTTTACACAGCTCCCCATGCAAACTAGGCGAATCAATTGTTCCGTGTATGATCTTGGTGGCAGTTACAAGCTGATCAAAGGCTCGTTTAACCTGGAGCAAACTAAAACCCAAACAACCTAACAGAAACTTGGTTGGATACAAATATGGACATTAACCAAACCTACGTTTGTAGAAATACCTTTTTTTATGGTGAAAAAAAATCATCTAATGACATCCCCCGCTCTTGGGCGGAGCGGGAGATAGTGTCAGACTCTTACTGACTAAAAGACCCACCCCGTTCCTTCTAGCCTTCATACCGGGGCTCGAGCGCCTTTTCGGATAACCCTGGCCCCAGTAGTCTTCGACCCGGTTGGGTCCCTGCTGTTGCTGACAACTCCTTGAGGCGCGCGGGAACAGTGCGCGCCGTCGACGACATACCTTACGAGTTTGTAGAAATACTTTAAAAATGCTTTTTTAGCAGGTAGGTACGCGATCTCTTTAGATGTCACCGTATTATTATAGAACCTGGTATCTACTTGCCATCAACCTTGGCAAAGTTTCAATTTTACCGCAATTGTTGTCAACAGTGGTGATCAATTAATATACTGTAGACGCTACTGTTGGCGCAATGATTGAACGATTAGCTGTTACCGCATCACAACAGCTAATCGTTCAAACGTAGCTGTTGCAAAGATTTCCGCACAGAACAAATACTTCTATGACTTACTGTCTCCGCACACGGGCCACAAAAAGAACGCCGCTTCAAGCTTAGATAGTTGTTCCAGGTTTGAGTGTCTTGTGTATGCGAGTTTTGTGCAAACGTAGTCATGATAATTTCAAGTGTTGGAAAATTATTATTGTTTTTTGTTAGGAAATGATAATTGATATTATTTAATTTGCAAATAGGTTTTAGAAAACACTTTTACACGTTTTTTTTTCGTCAATTTAAAATAGACGAGGCTGGTGTGTAAGAAAAGGAAAGAAAAATAACACCAGCTTTCCTTACGGCAAAAAAAAAACAAAACGAAAAAACGAAACGAAAGATTAATTTAGCTATACCTAAACGGTTGGTTGTGAATCAATCTCTAAATAGGCTAGTAGATGGTTTCAAGTTGGTATATAAACTTAGTTTATTAAGAACATGCATCATCAATTTTTCTCCTAACTGTTCTCAAGCGGACTCTATTTTTTTTAAATATAAGACGGGAAAACATAATGATTTGTTATTATTAGATGATCTGTTTGGAAAATATTGTTACTTTTTCATAATAATATTTTTTAGACATGTTAAACAACAGAACGACATTTCATTGTTGAAACTGTTAAATAATGGGCTATTACGCTCTGAATTGTAAATTCCACTTGTTGATGCCAAAAAAAAATGAGGTAACAGTAATAACATATATTATAACGAGACCATTTCGCATGGGTTATAATCCAGAGTCATGCAATGTTAGTTACATAATTGCTCTGTTGTTAATTTAAAACATGAATTCATTGTTTGTTCATTGAAAACGGATCTTATTTTTCATTTAAGATAGACTTTGTAAATACGTATATGTTTAGAGGTATGCGGAACAGAGTGTAAAGGCCCAAAGATATTATATATCTTCGATGAAAGGGGAGAATCCTCCGATCAGACGGATGTTATGTCTGGTTTGGGCAACTGCCCGATAGATGATTTCGGGCTGTTGTATATGTTGCAATCACGCGAAGAACTCTTAACTAAGCGATGCGAGATTTTGTAATTTAGTTCATATGTGGCACCATAGATGTCGCTACATAGTCATAGTCACCGACAATAAACATAATTTAATGGGTGAGTTATTGCACCTAAATTTTTTCCGATTGTAGTATAATTGGAATAATTATTCTTGTACAAAAATGGACAGGCGGTTTAATTTAGTTTATTTTGTATCAAAGGAACCCAGCAGCTCATAAATAAAAATCTCGGATAACTTAGCTACTCTTACCAATAGGTGTTTATAGTAGCAACAAAGCATCGAATATCAGGCGTCGATTTTCCGTTCGCTATGGAATTGCCTATTTGTGGCGTGTGGATGACTACATCCTTAAACTGCCCATTTATTTTACATGATGTCATGTTTTTTTAATAATTCTTACTAAAACAACCCTTCTTAGAAAATAATAATAATATAACGTAATAATATTCCAGAACTATCACACAATGCCATCTAGTCCCACGCTAAGCATAGCCGGTGTAATAAGTACTAGACAACTGATAAAAATATTTATAAATTTCTAAATACATACATGTTACAGATAAATAATTACACACAGACACAAAACAAATGCTCGTGCTCATCACACAAACATTTGTTCTGAGTGGGAACCGAAACCACGACCTGAGGCATAGCAATCCGCGCCACTAACCACTAAGTCAAGAGACCAGTAATGATATATTTTTTTATGTGGCGTGTCATCCAATGATAATATAAATATTATTATATGAGACATTGACATAGTGACTCTCAAAGCTACTGAAGTCAGATTATTTTCTCGTTATCATTAATAGCGCCAAATATTTGCACTGAGTTAAAATCTAATTTGTCGAAGTTGACTTAGATAATTAATTTATCACTTTAATTTATTAATCCTCTAACAAACATAACTTAATGCAACTTATACCTATTTTAGTGTTATAATTTTTAGAGACAAATTCAAATTATTTTCTAATCTTAGCGAGTAGCTTCACATAAAATTCGTTAACCACAATGCATATCACGCATGTAACCAAACGAATATTCTTATTTCAAAATTTTCATCGTAAGTTTTTTTAGAACCAGCTCTGCAGCATTTAAAATAATCACATTTTTATATAAATATACGACCTTCGGTAAGTTTCAGAATTATTAATACCTACTTGATTTCATATTTGTAAGGTTTCATTCAAAAGAAATGTTTTGAACGTTCTTTAATAGTTTTCTTAATAACTCCTACTTAAATGTTTACTTTTAGTTATTTTTGTCTCAGTATATTGCAGTTTCCAAGAATAGTAGTTAATTTTTAAAATCGAAAATTTATTTTCTTGAAATGTGAAAGTTCAAGTTTGTTTATTTTGATTTTTTTAACATTGCTGGTTTTATCGTAGTATAACCTTGCAATTGTAAGTGTTCTCATCGTTTTTGAGATATTTACATTAAAGAATGGTATACCCGTCTTATGGAAAAAAATAATTTATTTTGTTTTGTTCAAAAATTACAACTTTTGATGTTTTAAACAAATTAGAATTTTTTCTACAGGATGGTAAAAATAGTAATATTTATATATAAAAAATTTCATACTAGATAATATGAGAATCTTTGTGAAATGGTTCGAAAGACGTCATGACGTCCTCACCTTCCGCATGAAGACGCAGGTCCTCACCATACATGGTATGTTCGGGAGGTTCCTACACAGGATTCGGGCGGAAGAAACACCTGGGTGTCACTATTGTGTGGAATACCCGGAGGACACGGTGAAGCATACGGTAGAGGTGTGCCCCATTTGGGCAGAACACCGCCATATTATCGTGGTTCCGATTGGTGTCAACGACCTCTCGCCCTGTTAGAGTCCATGGTCCGGAGCAAGAAGGATTGGCAGAAGAGCGCGTCCTTGTGCGAAGTCGTAATGCTAGCAAAGGAGGCGGCCGCACGCACGAGAGGACGGCCCGTGCGTCCCAGCCACCGGGTCACTGACTCTAATTTCAGCTACGACGACGCCAGATGGTGAGCAATGGGTAGCTCGCCGTCCGGCCGTCTGGTAACCGTCCAAACCGAGCCCGAGTCGTAGACGGCGCGTAGTCTTCTACACACGCTTTAAGGAGACTTCAGCAAAACCGTAAGGGCCCAAGTCAGAGCACGCCCTCCCACTTTTTTTTATGGTGGGAAAAAATCATTCAATGACAACCCCCGCTCTTGGGCGGGGCGGGAGATAGTGTCAGACTCCTACTGACTAAAAGACCTACCCAGTTCCTTCTAGCCTTCATACGCCCAACAAGGGAAGAAGTCATTGGATGATTTCCCAGCTAAAAAGAAAGTACGTATTAAGAAACTATTTTTTTTTTTGAAGTTGGGTATCCAGGAATATGCCACTACTATAATCCGCGATTTTTAATACTTCAGGAAAAACAAATATTTCTTTTTAACTTTTGGGAAAAAAAAAACTGAAATTATTTTATTAAAGCTAAGGTTTATTCTCAGTTTTTAAACATTACTTGTAAGACCAGAAATATTGTTTTTAATTTTAAAAGGCACTGGCAAACTAGGTTTCATTGTAATATTTATTTTAAGAAATATTTAAAAACTAAAATTGTCATGTGAATTAAGGCCCAAGCGCCCGAAAAGTGCCATAAAACAGTGACATTCTGAAGCCTACTCCTCGGTAACGGCCTGGTTAATAGGTATGAAAAAAAATGTTTATTATAGATTCATGAACAACATTATCAACATTTGATTTTTTTTTACTATTAATACTTTTGTCTAAAAAAAAACATTTGGCAATTTCGCAACTTTTCGCAACTTTTCCCTACTCCTTCGAAACGGCTTGGATCTTTAGAAACATTTTTACACATAAAAATGGGTGGTTAAATATTCTTCAAAGTGAACATTTCATATGTAAATCAATGAATATTTTGCAAAGAAAATGGATTTAAAGGTCAGCCGCGCGCTTTCCGGGCGCTGTTGGCCGCAAATAAATGCATAGATTTGCGTACTCCCGCCTAGGCGGGTGCGAGAGGTGCGTCCACATAATTTTGGCCAGATGGCTGAAAGGACTATAAGCCATCTAATTTATTTATCTAATTTATTGTTCATTAATCCAAATTAAGGAAAAATAAAAATATAAATCAAAAATCGCTTAGTTTTGAAGTCTTTAGGAACCAGTGATATCCATTAAATAGCACTCGAACGATATCCTACAACTATCTCGTAAATTATTACTAATCTAGCCATAAATTTGTCCTATGAGGGTGATAGTGAATAGAGGCTTTGTCACGAAAATTTATAGACCTGAAAGTGGCTTAATACATAGAATATTAGTAGTTACACATGTCTGTAGCACAGTGTATATCTGTTTTATGTTTCAGGCAAAATTACATTAGTGCAGCGTAATTAAAACAAAATGTGAAATGGTATTTTTAATGCATGCTGCATTAAAAATACTATTTCGCATTTTATGAGGAAAAGTAGAGAGGAAAAAGTATGGTTCATTCATGAGAGCTCCTCAAAACTTATATATATTAAAGTTCTCTGTGAAGCAACTCGTCATAATAAATGAATACACGAAGATATTATAAAAGTTTTATGTTTTTATGCATGTCTATTAGCGATAAACTAAGCATAGTTATGCTTAACGAGTTTTGTAAATAAGGCTTTTTTCTTAAATATAATTTATCATTTGAAAATAGAATAGCACATTTTGTAACTTAATTTTTAGATGTCAATCATCTATCAATTATTTTTCTGACGATCGTTTATAGATGACAGAAACAGAATTATGTTTTAAATAGCCATGGCTGGGCCCCTGCTGTTGCTGACAACTCCTTGAGGTGCGCGGGAACAGCGTGCGCCGTCGACGACTTGGGCTTGGTCCGGACAGTTACCGGACGGTCGGACAGCGAGCTACCCATTGCTTACTGTCCGCAAGCCCGCGCCTACGGTGGCTGGAAATCGGGATCGGAATCCCGGCGGTGGCGAGAGCGCCGTTGCCTGATGCGGTCGGATTTGTAGTTCATATGTGCCTTAGACAGAAAAAATACAAATATTTTTCAAGGGATTCTTTAATTCATTTTGTTCAGTTACTATTCAAAATTCAGATTGAATTTGCGTTGCAAACTTGTACAATCGATTAAAGGTACATTTGTCAGTTAATTGTTACGAATGAATAGCTTTCCATTTGTTAGTCGGTTGGAAAGTTTCTTCAATAGAAGAGTTCAAGATCTGTTGGACTTTTTTGTTAGTAATTGCAATTGAAACATGATTTTATACTAATTCAATTACTGAGAGTTGTCTAATTGACACCACTATTATAAAGTGGTTAAGTTTGTTTTATGCTTTTTTGTTGGTAGGAAGTAATCTTTGAAAGTACTGGTCGGATTGTTGATATTTTTTCACCGATAGAAAGCTGCTTTATTCCAGAGTGACATAGGCTATATTTTATGTAGGTACGTGGGCTAGGCTGCGGGTAAAATCTAGGGTATTATAAAGAGTTAAATTATGTTATTTTTTGTTTTTGTTTGTAGGAGGTAATCTCTGAAAGTACAGTACCCCTAGCCAAGTTGCTAATCTGCAATAGTTAAGGCTTTTAGAAAGCTTCAAATGTACGGGAATAGCGTCGTCTTATGGCTCAGTCACGTGGTCAGAACAAAAGAATTGGCGGCAAGGTCAACTCGAAGCGTTCGGCGCAAGCGAAACGGTTGTAACTTGGCTAGGGGGGCTGGTCCGATGGATAAATTTTTTTCATCGATAGAAAGCTGCTTTATTCTTGAGTGACATAAGCTATATATGAGCCGCGGGCAAAAGCTAGTTTTGCATATTTTCTTATTTTATTTTATTATAATCGGAAAACAAACACAAACAACAAATTATGCAACTAGAAACTAATTACATGTTTTCGAATTTGAAAAGTATGCTTTCCAGGCACCGTAGGCGTGGACTTGCGGACGACGAGCAATGGGTTGCCGTCCGAAAGAGAATCCCGGGGTCCCGGGACGCAAAGCAATAAGAATGATTGAAGTAGGTTTTAGCCAGTAAAAGTCTGACACACCCTCTCGCTCCATCTATCAGAGCGAGAAAAGTCATTGGATGATTTCACACATAAAATAAAAAAAAGATCATTTGAAAGAATTCAAACATGATGGGGATATCTTGTTGCTCTCAGTAATTCCTGTGGTCACTCCGACTTCAGCATCAAACCAGCTTCATGATACTATATTAATACATGCTATATCAAAATACATTTATAAGATTTACACTGAACAAACAGTACAAAAAACATACAGCCGAATATATGACCTCCATTTTGAAGTTGGTTAAAAACGCTTAAATGCCTATCGTATCTAAATATCCTTCCCAAAAAGAAAAGCTTTCATTTTTATTTACGCTTCACCCTGCTTATAAGACTACAGCTAATCCTTAACAGAGGCGTAGCGTGGAGTAATTTATAAGTGGGCAAAGGCGCATTAACGAGGCCTTTTTACCCGACTATGGCAAAGCCAAAAGAATGTTATGATTTTGACAGACTATGTCTATCTGTATCAGTCTATGTTCATCTGTTCTCTCATAGCTAGACAAATGAGGTATCCCTAGAACCACCTTAATTGTCCTTTGAACATAGGGTATGTGACGTGTCATAAAATACAATAAGGCGCCTTCAAGCGGCGGTTTAACACCAAAATAATTGAAATAATAAAAAGTACTACTACTAAACTAAAACCCTCCTAGAGTAACCTTGTTTATTTCAGCATTTCAGGATGCTGAAAATCTTGTTTCATACTTTTTCAGCATCGTTTTTTTTGGTCGTAGTTTGGATTTAACTTTTTATTCTTTCATCAATTCGACAACGTGACAGTGACTATCGCAGTGTTCAACCACACCATCGTTTACCATCAGGTAAAATAGTGGTCAAACGCTAACCTATCAATTATAAAAACACTCGTTCTTAAAGAGCGTTCAAGCGAGCCACCGTGACGCCCCTTTAGGTGCGATGGGCCCTTTGAGCCCACGCCTAACTACGTCACTGATTCTTAGATTAGAGACCAAAAGACTGTTTATCATAACACCCTCTTCTGGACCTCATAAAAATTCAAACTTTTCCTGAAATCTTCAGGTTCCCGTCGTCGTTATCAGTTATTTCTATTTCAGTGAACTTTGATGAATAAAGGGTACATTTTTTATTTATGTGCAAGTATAATACGTGTCGGTCGTTAGTAGAAGCTTTTCAGAAAATTCCATATCAGACGTAGGTACCTTTTTATTTGTAGGTGGGAAAATCATCTAATGAAATTTCGCTCTTGAGCGGAGCGAAAGAGTGTGTCAGACTTTTACCGACTAAAAACCCACTCCTGTTCCTTCGTTGCCTTTCATACCAGAGCCGAGTCCACTGGCTTCGACCCTGCTAGGCCCTTACGGTTTGCTGACAGCTCCTCGAAGCTCGTGGAACAGTACGCGCCGTTGACGACTTGGACTTGGTCCGGGCGGTTAACGGACGGTCAGACGGCGAGCTACCCATTGCTTGCCGTCCACAAGCGCGCGCCTACGGTGGCCGGAAATGGAGATCGGGATTAAAAGTAGGTACCTAGGTGTGTGGTTTGGGTTTGAGGTCAAAATTCATTTATGTTAAGTGGAGCCTATACAAATGTGATAGAACAAAGAAATCCGAAGACATGTGACATAAATCCGCGATCCACACTGGGCCCGGGTGGATTACGGCTCATTCCCTCATCTAAAATTTAGGCCCGAGTCTCGGCATTGGGTACTTTGAAGGCTGATTATGTTAATTGTAATAATATATGATTATGTAATAGCATGTATAGAGGTTTTACTGAAAATCGGACCGAAAACCGCAAAGCAATGAAACTAATTGTTTTATAATGTTTTGTTTTTATTTCCGGTAACTGTGAGTTTTATTTTGGGTACAAACTTCGGGTGTTTTAAACAACTTTTAAACGTTAGCATTACCTGCAAATTGAAATCGATTTGAAATTCGAATGATTTACTTTTTTGCACTAGTGTGGAAAAGTACGCGCGCTCGCTTCCGCTAAAATTTTTTTACATTCATCGTATCAGGCTGAGTGCGTGTCGACCCCCATAAATGTCTTTGTAAGTGTTTTGAAGAACTTCGTTTGATACACGTGGTTTATCACTGCAACCATCGGCTCCATATCACCCTCGTCATTACCAACTCAAGCACAATGAAAAACTTTCTCAACTTGTATCAAAATGTAATATTCCAGCCAGCGTGCTGTAAGATAAACTGCAAAAACCGTCTTTGAAAATACCTACAAAGTATTTAAATTACAACTTAGTTCCTTGATTTCGAGTAGGCGTTTTTATTTTACGTGTTTCATTAAGCTAGCCGAGTAAATGTATATGTAGTTCATTTTGCCCTTAAGAGGCGAGCCCAATTTAATAGGCTTACCGAGTATAAATAGGCTTAACAAGTTAAACATTTGTTATAGGTAGGTACAGAAGCGAACTCTGGGACGTTACAAGGTCTACGGAATAAGAACAAGGAGAGAAAGGAAATGCCACTTCAATTTATAACATTTTAGAGCTTATTCTGCATTTTAACCTTTCAGATATCGTCAATTTGAGATACAATAGTAAGACAATAGATGTGCGAACCGCGTTGGCTTGGGTCAAATAAGTTCGAGTTGTATTTAATAATAATAATATAATAATAATATTCCACAACTTTCAAACAACGCCATCTAGTTCTAAACTAAGCAGAGCTTATATTATGAGTAACTACTAGACAACTGATGAACACATAATTATTACATATTATAGATAAATTACACCCAGATACAAAACAAATGATCGTGCTCATCACACAAACATTTGTCTTGGGTGAGAATAATACCCACGACCTCCGGCATAGCAGTCAGGAACACTAACCACTAGACCAACAGGTCAGTAATTTATTTGTTATGCACCTAATAAGCCAATGAGAAGATACTGTATAGGTACATACATATTCACAATGTTTTGCTACCTTTTTCACTTCCTTGTTGGTTTAGCGCTACCAAGAAATAAAATATGTATGTAAAAAAATCTGGGTTCTTCCATTAGGAATTTCCGATATCTTTCCGGTCGTATCGAATCACCGCCACATAGTACCCTGAGATTGAGGAAGGAGATTTGAGAGCGTGCGAATATCGGAGTGTTTGTGACCATAGGTATGCTATAATATCTCTAATGTTGTTGGCTACTCACCGCTGAGATTGAGCGCTATGATCGGAATCAAAAGTGTGTATTAATTTTAGTGTCGCCGCCCATAGGCTACATGCTACAGCTACAATCGCCACAACTAGAAACTAGAAGTGGCCACAAAGGAAGCTGAAACGTGCGACAGCCACTTGTGGCCGGTAGATGCTACATTTTTAACCTGTACGCAAAGTATCATAATGGACTCTGACGAAAAAGGTTTAAATGCGCGAATGGTGTGAGCCAGCTTTTGGTATCGCTGTTCATTGGCCAGTTCGGGCCACAAAAATCGAGCAGCGGCGATTTATAGCGTGTGGCGGCCACCGGCGTCAACCCTGTGCGGCGAATCCATATAAAATGTATGAAACCTACAGAAAATATGCCGGTGGCAGCGTTTTGTGGTTATGGCCAGTGGTCCATTTGAGGTGACCCTTAATGTTGTGTGTTTTATAATAACCGAGAAATAAAAAAGGTTGGAAAGGTATCCAGTATGCAAACAAATTGTGCGCTTAGAATGTTTCATTAATTTTATAATAATTTTCAGTACAATAACAAGTTATTGTAGCCGTTGATTCGTTGCAAATTGCAGCCCCTGGGTATGTTAATTGTGACCAAAAATAATTACAAGGTAAAATGATAAAAGATCAAGGTACTAAACGATGTAGAATTATACTTTGTTTTTGTGTAATCTCAACCGATGGAAAGGGACGATGTGGTTGACGATGGAGCGCGCTCACTTAGTTACTTGAGGTCAAACATCTTCAATTGAATGACCCAAAGGGTAAACTCAGATGAGTGGTTACTTTGTTAACTACGTTGGTTGATATAAAACAACTTACTGACAATTCTTCAAGCATGTACCTATCCGTGATCTAATAGTATCAGTAGACGTCAAAGTCACGGTCACCGTAAGCGCGGGCTTGCGGACAGCAAGCCATGGGTAGCTCACCGTCCAACCGTCTGGTACCAAGCACGAATTGACGGAGCGTAGTGTTCCACACGCGCCTCAAAGAGATGCCAGTAAGGATGACGGGGCTGGTTAGGGCTGAAGCCAGGAGCCAAGAGTGCGAATTTTCCGAAAGAAATACCGTGGTCTTAGTAATAGGATAACTGAAGGAATACTGTGGGAAGAAGTCACTTGTTGCACAAAAATATCCGGTGTATAGTGTATACGAAACATCAAAATTTGTCTTTTGCATACACATACATAAACCGCTACATTTTGATCGTTTTAATCCCGTGGAGGGTCGATCAAAGAACAAAGATCGAATACAAAGATCCGGTACAGTCGGCGTCGCGTACAAACTACCTACAGGTCACTGGACTCGCTCAGCTGACGTTTTCTTAAAGAAATTAATTTCGTACATGCGTAAATTAATACGAGTTTTGAAAAAAGGTACTTTATTTTTTAATTTTATCTATACAAATCGATAGTGTTTCATGTACCGGATCGACCCTCCACGGGATTAAAACGATCAAAATTTAAGGGTGTATAGTAATAGACACACTTTGTGGTATTCATTTAAATATGTGTTATCGAGTAATTTACAAAAAAAATATATATAACACTTATCGATTTGGACTTTTATGTCACTCATTATCTCGCTATGCCATAATTTTTTGTTTTTTGTTTGTGTTTCAAGCAAGTACACGTGTCATTTGACAGAATTTTCCCAAAGCCCAAAGGGAGAAATTTATAGAGTTGCATGCAACAACGAAGCAAAAACTTTTGCGCACCGGCTTCAGATTGCAATTAGTTTGAGCTAGATTGCTCTTTTATTTTTAGTTTTCATTCCCCTCCGCGGTTGCTTGACGAGATTTTTTCTACATTCGACTTCCAAAAAGAGTTTCGTGGGACTTAAAGCACGAAAAAGTTTGTTAACAGTATTTAAAATGAATTGAAATGAAATTTATTTATTTGCTAGAATATAAACATGTTGAAATATTTTTTTAGCCTCACTATATTTTTTTTTTTTTTTTCGATGGGAAAAATCATCTTATGACAACCCCCGCTCTTGGGCGGAGCGGGAGATAGTGTCAGACTCTTACTGACTAAACAACCCATCCCGTTGCTTCAAGCCTTCATACCGGGGCTCGAGCGCCCTTTCGGATAACCCTGGCCCCAGTAGGCTTCGACCCGGCTGGGCCCCTGCTGTTGCTGACAACTCCTTGAGGCGCACGGGAACAGCGCGCGCCGTCGACGACTTGGGCTTGGTCCGGACAGTTACCGGACGGCCGGACAGCGAGCTACCCATTGCTCACTGTCCGCAAGCCCGCGCCTACGGTGGCCGGAAATCGGGATCGGAATCCCGGCGGCGGCGAGAGCGCCGTTGCCTGATGCGGTCGGCCTCCTCCTTAGCGAGCATTACTGCTTCGCAGAAGTCGGCGACCGCCTGCCACTCCTCATCGCTCCGGACCATGGCCTCGACCAAGGCCCGGCGCGAGAGGTCTCCGCTGCCGATCACCCCCACGAGGGCACGGCGATGCTCCGCCCAAGCAGGGCACACCGCGATTGTGTGCTCCATCGTGTCCTCCGGGCGTTCCGCACAGTGGCGACACCCGGGCGTCACTTCCGCTTTTATTCGGAACAGGAACCTCCCGAACTTGCCATTTCCGGTGAGGACCTGTGTCATGCGGAAGGTAAAGACGCCGTGAGGTCTTTCCAGCCACGCCTCAAATAGGGGACTTATCGCCATAATTGTGGCGTGCCCATGGCGGGGTTGCGATAGTCGCTGAAGCCTCACTATATTCAACTTATCAGTCGTGCAAATATTTTTAGAACATGCATAATAATCTAATAATGACATTTTTTTATCTACCTGAAAGGGTAAACAATTTAATTCCCGCTAGACGGCAGAGTTGGAGGATTGGTTGAGCGACTGTCTACTGCGCTGTATGTCGCGGATTTGATTTCCGCATGGAACAAAAATATTTTTGTAGCCTACAGAATGGGTGTTCCGATTCTGGGTATCTTGTGTATGTGGGTTTACATGTTTGTGAATACACCCACGATACAGAAGTAATTCTTAGTGTAGGGTAACGTATTAAAAAACTATCTCGATAGTATTCAATATAATATAAATATAATCAATTAAACAGATGTGACAAAAATAAAATAAAGATAGTTTGTTTCTCAATCTCCATTGGAATCAGTGAAATATTTTTTAAATGAGACTGTGACATTATGAAAAATGAAAATCACATATTATTTTTCAAGTATTATGAAACCTTCCAGTATGTTACAACAGCTCTACTGAATGAAAATATCCGAGATCCTTTTCAGAGCAAATAGGTTAATACATTTATGCCGTTATGGATGTCCCCTGAAAGAGTGGACCCACCCAATTCAATAGTCCTACGATCCTTTATTTCAAAGGGTAAAATGAAAACCTACATATATCGCCTTGAATTATTAGCAATACTGCTTTACATTCATTTATAAGAAGATTTAGGTACACTTAATGATTTGAAATCAGATAAATTAATGATGACGAAACTAATATAATATAATTATATAGTTAAATACATTTCTTTTTCATTTTTTCAACGTTATGATACAGGTTTATTCACAAATGTTTACATACAAATTATTATTTTTTTAATAATATTTAAGCAACTTAAATATTATTAAAACGTCAGCTGAGCGAGTTCAATGACCTTTAGGTAATAGTCGGCGTTGCGTACAAACTACCTACAGGTCATTGAACTCGCTCAGCAGACGTTTTCTAAAAAAAAAAAAATTTGAAATACGTAAATTAATACGAGTTTTGAAAAAAAGGTACTTTATTTTTTAATTTTATCTTTACAAATCAATAGTGTTTCATGTACCGGATCGACCCTCCACGGGATTAAAATTATTAAAATTTAGCGGTGTTTAAAGGCTTACTTTTACCAGTGACAGCCCACGTGAAAGTACGGTTCTCCTTATAAACTTAGCGACTCTGTTTTATTTCCAAAGAAGAAAAGTTCTTGCTATTTATTCTTTGATACATCATAAAAAAAACCTTTGTCAAAAGTTTCAGCTTTCTAGAACCAAGAGTTTGGGCTGGGTGTTGATGAGTCAGTGACTGAGACAGGACTTAGACATTTATACATTTAGATATTATGTAGGTATTTATAATTATTAAGTACCATGTTCTTAATAATACTTTGTTTTTGTACACCTGCCATGCCATCTCTCCATTACCCTTTGTTGACTGGTAGAGAATGCTTGTGGTCAATTACATCCGCCTAAGCATTTTGTCCAAATGTTGTGCGTCAGGTTTTAATAAATAAAATATGTCAAAATTATAGCAATTTGACGTCAACGTTATACGAGTATCAAAGAGTAAACTTTATTGTATACCAAATTCAAGTAAAAACCACAATATGATATACATGATCTTTCATCGGGGGCACACATCGCATAGTTAGAGCGACACAAGCCATCGTCGCCTTTAACCCGACCTTTCCGGTAATTAATTATTTGACTATACTTACCTATTTATTATTAGCTAGGTTTACTTCCATTAATACTGATAATATCACAATAGCAGCAGATATATATTTTATGAGACCACCCACAAATCCAATAAGATATCCTCCCTATTCAGATAGAATACTCGAGTAAAGAAATATACCTCACAATGAATTCTATGCTGATACAAGCTAAGCCCACAACTGAAAGAAATATCGTATCATGAACCAGTAAGTATTCACGAACACGAATCTGCTTCTTGAACTAATTATTAAATGGTCGTTGTTCATATGGCTGTCAACAGAAGGTAAAATAGTAGATACTTTTTGATACAAGTGGAGAAAATTTGTCATAGTGACAGAGACGGAATTTGCACGAGCTGTAGGCGAGGGTGTTATGTAGCCGAGTGCTGCAGTGACAAACCACGTGTATCAAAGGACAAAGAAATAAATAAACGGGAGTTAACGCGTGACTTGTGGGGGTTGCTATCACCCACCCACCATAAATTACAATTATGTCGGAGACGAACTCGCGCTCTTTTCCGCACTTGTGCGATGAACTTTAAATTGTGTGGCCAAAAGCGGTAGGGAAAAAGCGGCTTTTTGAGTAAGGAACAAATCAGACCGGAATGACAGCGGCTTGCTAGCCTAGAACTACCGACCAGACGCGCGCGGCACCGCATCACTATATACTTTAAAGTATGTAGACTTTTCTAATTATTTCACACTGAAAGTGCTCGCCGCATCGTTGCCATTCCGGTGTGACTCGGCCCTAATTGTATCTATTGAAAACAAATAAGTAGGTACCTTCAACTTTCAAAATTAGAATAATCGATGTACGAGTAAAATGGGAAACGGAAAACGAATCTTGACGTCACTGATGATGTATTTTCTACATATGTATGAACATTTCAGATGCATGTATGCGAATCCTTTGACATGGAATAATAAGGGCCCATATTGTATTCTCTCTTTTTTTGAGGTTCAATATCATACCTCACCATATAAATAGTATAAGTTTTGTTGGTTTTATAGAGTTATAAAAATACTAGCTTTTTGCATGAAAGTGGGGGAAATATTCCAAGGAGACATACTTACTCCCAGGATAATGGTATCCTATGTATTAAAATCCATTAAGCCGTTTGATCATGACTACTCCTTCACGCCAACATACGCACTATACATACCATTTTTGCCTTTATAATATTAGTGTGATACTCACTTGACCTTTTCTGCATCTACTGATACTGATAAAGTCTTCAAGATCATTAAGATATTAAAACTGGTGGTTTTAATATTAATATTATGTTTCGAAACAACGGTGAGAGCAGTAGTGACCGAGTAGTAATAGCCCCGACTTACGAGTTGTAAGTCGCGGGTTTAAACCCAGCCAAGCGCATTACTTAGGGAACACCAAATTAACATAGAAGTTATATTTAATTATTTACTAGACAAATCAAAAGTTAAATGTACCAAGATAACTGTTATTTCCACAAGAAAATATTCAACATTTTCATAATTTAACGAAAACAGACGATAATTAATTTAGATGGAATTGATTATAAAGAGGAGTAAATACTGAAATTCATATACAAACAAGTTTAAAATATAAGAGGTTTACATAGAAACAATTTGATTCAATATTAAATGTATGAAATTCTTCATAATCACGACGTAGGAAGATCATAATTTCTTTTCAGCTGTGTATCTAGTATGAAGAGATTTATCATGAAGAACGTATTATACTCGTAACAGATTGGTCCAATAAATCATAATTCACGTTGCAGAAGAAAAATAACCAATATTATTTTAGCAAACTTCCCAATTTACGTAATTGGGTAAACCATCAGTTAAGCCAATAATCCAATATTTTATTTAAACGATCCTGTTTTAATATTTATTTTTAGTATAGAAACCGATGGCTAGGTTTAGCAGCGATTAGAGACGAAATGACATACGTATACAATCTTTATACATATAAAAATAAATCCTTATTTCCCTCGGTCACGCCATCTTTGCCGCTTTCATTCAACCTTTTTTTAAAGTTTTCTAATACAGAAGGTTCTTACGGAAAGGAAAATTGGAGAAAATTGCGTTGAAAATTAGGTAATTTTAGTACTATTTAACCTTAGTGCGTTTGGCAGTTTATAGTTTAGACAGGAATTATACTATCCGATAGTGTCACCAGTGAGTATTAAATTCGTAGAAATATTATAATTATAAAACAGCTAATTTAAGAAAATTATTAAATTTTAATAAATAAGTGTGCAGAATAATAGGTGTTTATCGAATAGATCGCTTTGTAAAGACAGAATGCATCCAGATAGGTTTTTTTTTTTAAGAGTGGAAATCATCAAATGACTTCTTGCGCTCTGGGTGGAGCGGGATAGCGTGTGAAACTTTTTTTATTAATTTTTATTTTTATTTTAGGAAACTTAACAGTTTATTTATTAAGTAACATGAGTTAAGAAGGTCCACCTCACTATCAATGAACAGCCTAATGCAGTTTGTGGAAGTTACTAGCATGTAAAATAAGGTCTACACATGCTGCACAGTGATAGTGAAACGATGACAATTATCACTTAAACTAATACCAGAGTTTCATGGCATTTATAAAACTATGTTAACTAGAAAGGATTATAAAAAGGTGTAAGAAAAGATTATAAAAAGATTGAAAGGGTAAAAAAATACCATTAAAACAAATACACAATAGTGTAAGATCCGGCTGCAGTCGCTGACTAAAGCCACACCTGTTTCCTTTAGTTGACCTTTACGTTCTAGGACTACGGGTTTCCTTTTCAGAAATTCCTCGCTGTCCCAGCTAGCAGGTATCGGCTCTACTGAGCCCCTACCGTTTGCTGACATCTCTTTGAGGAGCGCGTGGATCACTACGCGCTGTTGACGACTGGGCTTGGTCCGGTTAAAATTATCTTACGGCCGGATGGTGAGCTAAAAGAGATTGTCACTCACTGGACGTCTAAGGGAAGACGATGCCGTCGAAATCAACCGCGGCAAAGATGGTGTGACAATCTGATCAAATTTTAAATAAATAAATATTCACGGGGTGAGACTGACTTAAAAATTCATTATGCATATTTTTGAAATATACAGAGTAACTTAAAAATATTTTAAAGTGTGTCCAGTTGCAATTTTATTTTAAGTCACCAGTTACAAAACTAAACAAATGTTACTGACCCAGTTTGACAAACTTTATTGCGTATCCAGACATTTATTTGAAAAGTGTTTGTATTGCAACGTGGATTTGTATAATGTCGAAGAGGATGTATGCTCGTATGAATGCCTTACATAATTGTTTGTATATAAACAGTGTACTAATATCATTCTTTTATTGGAAATAATGCTATTTAAATAAACAAGAAAAAAGGAACATTTGCCCATCAATCACCGTCTCAAACCGCTTTCCCTAATTTCTTCAAGCTTTTCTTTTCCTGATCCATCTCGAGTAAGCTCTAGACGTCATTAAGCTGATTTTGGTGACATTGTCCATTTCAAAGCACTTAACGGCTTATTTTTTTTAAAGATTATATTTCAATTATACTTCAAATTATAATTAAAAAAAATGGGTTTAATACTAAAATTTATTAATAAAATTAATTATAATTTTCTTATATCTACGTAAATAAATACACTTGTACTGTTTTAATTAACTATGTCGTAAAATCGAAATTCACGATAAATGACGTTATATATAGCATAATCCGCCTATTAATGTTCCCACTGCTGGGACTCAAGCCATGCCAGCCATGAATGTCACATATCTTCGAATTTTTTATTCTAGGACATGCCGGTTTCCTTACAATGTTATCCTTCACCGTTTTGAGAGCAGTAGTAATGAAATAAATTACACAAAGTAATGCGCCTGGCAGGGTTTGAACCCGCGACCTACAACTCTAAAGCGCATCTCTTGACAGTTCCAATAAGTTAAAACACGGCTAAGTTGCATCAATTTATTAAGTAGTTTCTGTACCTACCTTTTTTCTATAATCTTTGAAGTGGGTTAAAAAGAAAAAATAAATAAAACCCACTTATTGGAGTACTTATGTGTCCTATGTAAACGCGTGTACCTTCCCAATTATCATATACGAGTATGTATTTGGTAGTCTATTGTGAGGACATTTTCCTAAAATAAACCCCTCTTTCCAAACATAAAATATACCTCTCAAGGGCCCTAAATTGAAGAAAGGTTTCTACGTGCTTCAACATTTAGATTTGTTTTAGACACATTTATTATATAAATGTACAGTAGACTATGAATTGTTTATTCCTTTTCATGTGAATGTTGACAAAAATCAGATCTTAGGTATTTTTTTCTAACTCAAACAGGTGACTGAGGGGATTTTATACACAATTTTTTTAAATGTAATTATCTGCCCTTGAGCAGTGCGGAGGAGTGTGTCAGACTTTTATTGAGTAAAATCCACTCCGGTTCCTTCTTTGCCTTCGTTTCGGGATCCTGGGATTCGCTTTTGCGCTACCCATTAAATATGACTGTGCTAGGAACGTATTAAGCACAGAAAAATACAATGACACTATCTACGATATCGACTGGACCGTCAACAACTTATGATACCCGTATTATCTGCGTATCTTACTCGTTTCTATTTTCTGGGTTGTACCTAGAGTTGGGCAAAAAAGTGAATATTTTTGTATATAACGTTATTCCCTATCCCGCGAAGTCCTTTGACGAGCTTAGAGCAGTACATTAAAGCTGGATTATGCTTTTAATGTCTTTGATAACGATTACTTAATCGTAATCGCAATATACAGTAAAAGAGTTTTTACTGTTCTTTTTGATAAGTTCTCGTTTTTAAGATACGAGTATTTCCAAATTCGAAGTATTATAAGGGATAATAAGTTTCGGTGTGTCATTTATTTCCCAGTAATTGTAAGTCCTCTAGTAAATTATATACGTCGTAAAAGTACAAAGTATTAAAGTTGTGGGAGTAAGGACATCAAAATGTGTGGCAGAAATAAAAGTCGATGAACAAAGTTTTTGAGGTCCATCAAACTATCATTATAGTGTTTCAGTACTTCAGGTAAACGAGGGTTTAACTGAACTTAGCAATATATCTTATGAAAATCAAACCTTAAACTATTATGTATTGTTTTTTTACAAGCTTTTATTTAGTTTCACCTGTCCCGACGTTTGTCTGTAATCAAATCTTGCAATTTAAATTTGATCCATTTCCCGGATACAGATTGAGCTGAAATGCATGCATATGTAAATCAGATGACAATGCAAAATTATTGTGACATGGAGTTGATCTGATGATGGAACCGGAAGGTGGCTATAAGAACTTGGTAGTTAAACGACACAACCCCATCGATTTTGGGCTGGTATGATTCGTCTTGACGAGTAAGGTATTATACCATGCTATAAAAGCTTGTTATGAAATAAATATTTTCATTAAAAACTTGTTTTTAAGTAAAATCAATGGTTTCAAAGAAAATTTGTTAAACAAGATTATCATTTAGTTTTAGTTTTGATTGTTTCAAAGGAACTTGAAGGATTGTTACTGCACTGTTTGTGAAGTGTTTTGCCTTCTCAGCTAAAGATAGCAGATTTTCCCGCTACTTTTACGAGCCATGACGATGTAAATGCAGCGTGTGGTGTGTTATGTTAGGGACTTATTTCGTCTTTATCTGTTTCCATGAACTTTTGAATAAAAACACCGGTATATGGTAGACATTTCACCCATACGCACAAAGCGTAACAACTTTATCGTTTTCAGATTTTTGTTTCTGCAATATCAAACTGTGCTTAACTTTGATGACATTTTCTGTCATTTCTGATCTGGTCTTAATTATTTGGCAATTACTGCCAACTTTTTCTTCTTCTTCCTGCCTTTAAATCACTATTTAACTTATCGTGTTTTAATACAAATCTCTGCTGCACGGAAATGTAAACAAAACTCTAAAAAACCAACGACTGATTGTCACTTTCCCGCCATTTTGTTTTTTTTTTCTGTGGCCGGCCAGCCATTCGGCCTCAATAATAAATAATTAGAAATTAACTCTTTGAATGTCGTAATTAGAGACACAATAGAAAGACAATTACCTTATGTCGGACTGTGTAACATAAGACATTCGAAAGGTTAATTGTAATCCACCCCCCAATGCAACATAGCAATACACACAGGCCGCAAATGCCCGGCGACTCCAGTGGTTGTGTTGACGTGGACGGGCGTGGGCGCAGCCCAGCACCCCTAGCCAAGTTGCTAATCTGCAATAGTTAACGCTTGTAGAAAGCTTCAAATGTACGGGAATGACGTCGTCTTAACGCTCAGTCACGTGGTCAGAACAAAAGAATTGGCGGCAAGGTCAACTCGAAGCGTTCGGCGCAAGCGAAATGGTTGTAACTTGGCTAGGGGGGCTGGGGTCAGGGGTGCTAAGAATCTCCGGGCGGGAACGTTTAACCGTCGACGACTGGACCTGGCAACCTATAACGTACGTACACTCCGGTCCGACGAGAAGATCATCGAACTGGAGAAAGAGTTGAGCGGGTTACGATGGAGTATTGTGGGATTATCTGAATCTCATTGTCTTTCTATTGTGTCTCTAATTACGGTATTCGAAAGGTTAATTGCATGTACAGAAACTAATAAATACTTAGAATAGACTATAACACTTTTTATATGTTACATGTATTGTGGTAACATAATAAAGACAAAACATTATCACGTTTCACAACGTGTATCGCGGTGGCAAGTAGTGGAGTTCTGACCACATAGCCAGATGTAGATGATACTGTTTCAGAACTTTGTTATAGACTCGGTAGACTTCACAATCTCAAATCCACAAATTTTAATATAGCTTGACGTCCCTATGCCACTGCAGGAATCCGGTAGATCATAATCAGATATCAGCGTCAGGTATATTTGAACTGAAACCGCACTTTGGTTTTTCAAATCAAATTAAATTTTTATTTTTAGCACCCGTTTTGCTGTGTTCCTAACACAATATTTAACGAGTGTTACTTTCCATTTATTGTTTTGTTTAGGTGATTAGTTTTCTATAGTACGTAATGTGCAATTATTTTTCTGTGTGTTGTGTGTGTCATTAAATAAATGGTTTATCTTTAGGTCTAAATAGAATAATTATAATATTTAAGAAAATGGATAATTATTTACTTAAAGATTATATTCTGTTTACATTTACGTAGTTATTTTAGAAACAGTGTAGTCAGCCAAAAAAAGTACTAAGTATACTTTTTTAGATGGCAATACTGTTTTCTCATACTTATAATAGAAATATAGTAATCTTTTGATCAGAGTAACCATGGTTCTTTTTACTTTTCTTTTTAGGATACGGCTAATTGGAAATTTGGAAAGTGATCTATCTAGGGCTACTTGAAATATATTGACCATTAAAGCCTAACCATAAGTACCTAAATTCTAAGATTCTCCTCTAAAACCAAGATTTACCAAGTCGTATTGGTAAAAATTTGACCTGTTCTGTGATAGTTGCCTATTTTGGTCTGTTACTACTCGTAGCACTCTATGAACAGGTGGTGGCTCTTTGGTAGGGGTTGTGACATCCACCAAATCGCATTGGGCCCGCGTGGTAGATTTCGGCCCTTTCCTTCTAATTGAGCCTGAGTCTCAGCAGTAGGATCATCATAAGGTTGATTATACTTTGCTACTAGCACTTTCTTAGTAAATCTTAAGATTTCTCTCTGACACGTAAAAGTTAATAAAACCAAAATAAGTAATTTCGTTTCTTAGAAAAAATATTTAGTTTTTCACTTTACTATCAACTTATCATGAGCTTGCTATAAACATGTAGGCTGTAGCTTCACGTACACTTTGTGTCATAGAAAATAACCTACGCACACAGATTCAATATGATATCCATTTTAGTGAAATAGAACTACTAAATTGAGTTCCAAAAGCAAACTTCAGTATAATGAATTTGATTATAAATTAATTGAATATATCCATTCATGTATTAGAATAGATCCACTCATGAATTCTGAACTCTATATAAACATCAGATTGTGCAATAGCTGGAAACGTACGTATGCCAAATAAATGCGGTTACTGGGTTTTACTTGAACGTTTAATATGATATGAAGTCATGTTATCAGTCAATTTACATATCTAAATCGATCAGACATTTGAAATATTGGCTGTAATACGTTAAAATACTGAATGTTTGTGCGTAAAACTGTCTAAATGATTTATTTTGTTAGTAATGGATAGTTCAATATGTTGTGATTGTTCATGACATATTGAACTATCCATTACTAACAAAATATATCATTTAAAGTGAAACTACGAAGTTTCACTTTAAATGATAGACCCGATTTACAAGTTGTAGGTCGCGAGTTCAAACCCAACCAGGTACATTGCTTGGTGTAATTTATTTTATCACCACTGTTTTCAAAACGGTGAAGAAAAACATCGTGAGGAAACGATGTTCGAGCACCAAAAATACTACCCAAAATCTTCCCGTTCGATTATAATTTGGGTGTATTCAAGGCTAGAGCGAATAGGCTCTTAATAAACTAGTGCACCTCACCATCAAAGATTGCATCGCTACTTACCATCAGGTGGGATCGCAGTCAAGCACTAGTTTACCTCAATTAAAAAAAAAAAACAAAATTAGAAGACATGTGACATTCACCAACCCGCACTAGGTCCATGTGGTGTATTACGACCCATTCCCTCTCCTAGAGAGGAGGCCTGAGTCCCAGCAGTGGGAACATTAAAAGGCTGATTATGCTATGCAATGCTTATGCTATTTGGTCTTGTATTTTTATTGAATATATTTTTACCTTGGTATATTAGGATAAAACACTCATGGGTATCTATGTTTACATGTTGCTTTTTCCTTTTGTTATCTCTGATCTCGACAGGATTTTTTTTAGCAATCACTAGGTATTTAGTTAGTGGTTCCTGCAACCAGGCTCAAAAAAATAGGACGCTCATTTAGATGCCAAAGTATACATTTTTATAATAAGCTTCCCAGTCCTATTCAAGAACTTAGCATTAATAAATTCAAAACAATTGTAAAGCGTAAACTTTGCCAAAAGGCTTTTTATACTGTAAAAGAGTATCTCGAGGATAAAACGGCTTGGGATTGACCTGCTCCAATACCTACTCACTATAATTGTTATCATTTGAATGTTTTTTTGTTTTAACTGCCTTTTTTTTATTGACGATTGTTGTTGTTTTACAATTATGATATTGTATATATATATATATATTTTACTATTTTTTTACAATTATGACATGTTTATTTTTACTATTTGACTGAATTTTTATTTATATACTTTTTTTTTTTTTTTTACAATTTGCAATATTTACACTTTTGTAAATTTTATTATTGTGAATGTGAGAACTATGTGGATTACTCTTTCCTTTTCTTTTATTTTCACATGATGTCTGGCAGTTTTGAGTATTTGATGTGGCCTACCCAAATGTCCTTTCTTTGGCATTGTTCGTCAAGTCGTTGAGCTCCTTAGTAGTCCTGAGTTGAGCTACACGCATACTGACAAATGCTTGCACTGACTGGACAGGTCCACTTAGAACTGTGTGGTTCTTTCTTCAAAAGACCATCTCAGGCTCAATCTGCACGGTTCTCATATGATTTGACCATTACATGTTTTGCTGTATGGACTTTAAAAGAGACTTTGACCCCTGAGTTTGTTTCGGTGTTTCTTCTCAGGGTAGTCAGTTAGGAAACACCGGCCTCATCTAGCATTAATTGACAAAAAAAAAAAAATTGACGTGTAAAAGTGTTTTTATAAAACCTACTTGCAAAATAAAGATCATTTATCATTTATCATTTATCGTATACATGCATTTTCGTTAACAGATATCGTATCAGACTCAATATTTTTTTTTGTAAATGTTATTAATATGCAAAAAAAAAATATTAAGCATGGTCATGTGTAGTTATCTGCTATATTGTTTCATATATTGTTTTACTTATAATATACGTCTACCGTCAACCACTAAATGGCATGGTTAGTCTAGTGTGCTATTATAACATAGAATAGCTGTGCTGAAATGCATTAACTAAGGCAGGTTGAGATAAAGCCTTTTCATACACCTATTCTGAGTATAACAAGGCAGTATTTAAAAAAATAACGTGTAGTTATGCAGATGCATACATTACATTATTGTCTACATTTCTTCTAAACTCTCTTTTCGCAGGTCTGCTGCAAGAAATTTTCTATTTGAAATAAGCAGCACCTTTGTATAAATTTTGATAATTAGATATCTTCTTCTGTAACATGTGTATATATTAATTATAAAATAAATAAATAAATAGATCAGGTGGAAAGTCAAATGCGAGTCTATTAATAATATTAAAAAACGTAAACAAAGCGTTAATTTCAATTATCTCCTAATACAAAATTTAACTCAGCTACTCGCATATCTACAGAAATGAGTAGTTTGTAGACAAACGCGTAAAATGCCTTGTCTGCACAAGCTCTTATATTTGCAAATCGGTATTGTAACAAATACGATCGGAAAACATGACGTCATCGGATCATTAAATCACCTGAAGTATAAATCTGTACCCATAGGCGAAAAGCTGAAAGCGACAAAACAAGGAAAGTTGTTAAATAAATATCGTCTCTAAAAGAAATGTTGCGTTTGATTTCCATGGATTCCATTCGATCAAGTTTGATTCTTTCATTAGTCGTAAACAATAGAATATTATGGTGTAGTCATTAGAATTGAATTTTGATATAAATAAAGACAAGTACCTACGCGCCTAGTATCCGGCCACTGTGTGGTGGCCGCAGTGTGTAAACGCGCCCTTAACTTTCTAACTTCTGGCGTATAGCAGGTAAATTAAAACCGTAAGTTACTGCGTCGTACAGGATTTTTTTTAAATGTAAATTGCTTCAAAGGAAGTTAGAATACATGCTCTCTGACACAGATAAATTTAATCTATTTTAATATACCGGGCCAACCATGCTATTTATACTTCGTCATAACACTCGTAGATACTAAAATAAAATTCACTGTAATTCGAATGTACATTACGAACAAAAAAAAAAACATTATACGGAGGAAAAATGCTAACATAACTACAAAGTTAACCAGTTTCACGATGCACTTCAAATGGATATGGGTAATTTAAATAATACTCACGCTGCATATCTGTTAGCACGAATAGTTTTGTACAGGGAATATAATCCAGAAGCGTACTTTGCATTTAAACAGCAAGATTTTGCTAAAAAGAGAAATTTGTTATGCCGTGTTCAGCAAGAAGTTTTATTTTTAATTTTAGTAAACGACGCTTGTTGAAATATAATGATTAAAATTTGAATACACTGCTTTTGTCTCCACGCTTGTTTGCTTTAGAAGTTCCATGGATACTGTCCAAAAATTTTATGAAACTAGCAATATTTTACCAGTCTTTAAAGAATGTATGAACGTACTTAAAGTGTAAGATAAAATCGATGTCATAAATACTAATTACCTTTAGCTAACGTTATTAATGGTGAAGGAAAACATCATGAGGCAACCAGCATGTCCTAGAACCAAACATTCAAAGACAGGTGATATCCACCACCTGCACTAGGTCCGCGTGTTGTATTACGGTCTCTTTCCTCATCTAAAGAAGAAACATGGAAGTCTGATTTCCAGCGGTAGGGACATTGTACCTATGATATTGTGTACGTATTTATGTAGGTACATCTTTGTCAGCCTGCATTTATATCACCGCTGAGTATTTTACAATTCAAAGTATGTAGACCACCTTGTTATTTTTTTTTATCTAGATCATTATTAACAGTAATAGTTTTAATTATCTAAGTAAATACTTACTAACAGTTTTTTCTAATGGTTCTTATCATATCAGCTTTACATGTACCTATAAGTTTATTCTAATGTATTTTTTTTAGTTCACATTGTGCCACACTGCTTAAACTTTTATACAACATTTTTAATTTATTAGTATATGCAAAACCTGAATATAGTTTGTTCAGAAACAGAATCGATTTCATATACACCGTTAAATTTTAATCGTTTTAATCCCGTGGAGGGTCGATCCGGTACATAAAACACTATCGATTTGTAAAGATAAAATTAAAAAATAAAGTACCTTTTTTTCAAAACTCGTATTAATTTACGCATGTACGAAATTAATTTCTTTAAGAAAACATAAGCTGAGCGAGTTCAATGACCTATAAGTAGTAGTCGGCGTTGCGTCCAAACTACCTACAGGTACAGCTACACTACATCTTAGAAATGATCAGTTCATGATATGGAAAAGTAAAATTGGCCAGATCTTTTCAAACGTTAAAGTTTGATGATATTTTAATCCTCGTTTGGCTTTATTTAGAACTGTTATTATACTTTTTACGTTTTTTTTTTTTTTCTCTTTTTAATAAGTAGGAACAATTATATTATACTTTTGTTACAATAAATTATAAGCAAAAGTTATAAGCGATACGATTTCTAGATAAAAATCAAAACCGTGCTTGATTTAACAGCTACGTACCCCATATTCATTATTATGTAAAATTGAGCATTGCCATCATAAAAGATCCCCTTAAATATTATCCGAATCGTTAAAACACTTCAGAAAAAAATTTAATGCTTATCTGCTGTTAAATACAAAATTATAGCTACAGCTACATAATTATTGTAGGGATGCCTGATTTATCTTACCAACCCGTTTATATCAACTCGTAAACATCTAATGAACATTTTCAAAGGAAATTACCATAAATAACGCAAAGATGGATAGCTGATAGCAGTTATTATCTGACCGGATATTGCTTTTGTAAGATAATAAGTTTTAGTATTATTGTTCAAAAAAAAAGTACAAAATAACTTTAATTTCGGATGTCGGTGTTAATTAACGAAGAGACAAAACTATCTATTATAGAAACACCGACTTCCGAAAATAAAGTTATTTTGTACTTTTCAGTGCTTTTTTAACATTAAAGTCGGTTTAATTTTTTTTTTTTTAAGTTTTTTTATTTTTCATGTTTAGTTATGGTACCACCACTAAAAAATAGATATCCCTGAGCCAAACTTAAATACCTTACAGCCAGAGTGCATCTCACAATGATTCTAATAATCCAAAACACGGTTAGATTACATTAATTTACCTTCTGGCTTCATCATCAGATTAGTTAGATACATCCCCTCCCCTTTTTCTTTCAGTCAGTCATCGACTACACGTATAAACAAAGCTATTATACTTGTAACGACAGTTCTGCTGTGATCCCATGAAGAGTTCTGTTCCATATCTTCGAAGTTAATGATCTGATCATAACAATATTTCTTTGGGACCAACTTGGAAGCATAACCTTTCAATAAAAAAAATAACCGAGATATCTGTAAACATACATACAAAAAAAAAACACACTCAGCTGAACATAGAACCTCCTCCTTTTTGAAGTCATTTTTTTGGTTAGAGGCTTGAAAATCGTTAAATATTTTTTACACTCTGAGTGGAGCAAAAAAGAGGGGATCATGTGGAATACATCACGCCATCGACTTGGGTCTAGTCCCTAACGCTTCTCAGAAAAAAGTGTCTTATTCTAATGCATCAGCCTTCCATGGCCTAGAACAGAGCCGGGCTCGACGGGTCACCGCCGCCAATCGACTCTACGAGGACCTCCACCATAATATGCTCCTTATTTATTTATTTTATTCTTTATGCACAAAAGACCCGGATAATCCACATAATTGTGACACCTGGGAGTATCTTTCCAGTGAATTGGAATTACCGATAGTCATACTGAGGATGACCTGCATTTAGTTAATGGTCAGAATGCTGCGGCATCTATCTTACCACTCCTCAAAGAGGAGAGTTATCGCCTTGATTGTAGCAGGCCCAGCGTGCAGCGCTGGGTTACTACAGTGTCTGTTTCCATACCACCATGAGATCCCGCCGAAGCTATGTCTGCCGTAGCGCAATTTGTCACTACTGAGATGTTACACCCCGGCAATGCACCTTCACACACCACGTACGTGTCTGCTAGGATTGTTGCCTCCAGATACCGATGATAGTAAACTGGCAAAGAGTCACCGCCTTCCCAATGAAAACAATGAACACCGGGTTTTTACAAAACAGAGGTGGGCATTTTTACTAAGCTTTATTGTTCTGAAGCATATAAGTATGCTTTTATATTCCTAATAGGCTTTAATTGTATCCATTTAGGCTTCAATTGGCTTGCCATATAAATGCCTAATAACCGTGAATGGGCACTTTTTTATGGCTCAAAGCTAATTTGTGTAAATATATGTCAATTATATTGGCGTCACTTAATTTGGTAAATGTGTGTCGATTAACTGAAACGTTTTAATTAATAGCGCCATTAAAATGTGCAGGAACAGCAATTTTCATACATCACGATACGTTAAACGAATGAGTGTCATAAACAGTGTAACTAAATGAATAAACGTTAGTATTTTAGTTTTTTTAGGGTTCCGTACCTCAAAAGTAAAAACCGGAACCCATATAGGATCACTTTGTTGTCCGTCCGTCTGTCTGTCTGTCTGTCTGTCAAGACCCTGTATCTTGAGGACGCGTGGAGGTATCGAGTTGAAATTATACTCAAACCATATTCTCAAGTCTGCGGTCCCTTCAAGCTGTGAAAAAATCAAACTTTTAAGTTAGCGAATAAAAAAGATACGGCCTTTTATGACACAAAAAACGTATTTTTGATACTGTCAAAGATCGAAATTCATACATATAATTCTGAAATTTGGCACAAAGTAAGGTCTTATAGCACAAGTATAGGAAAAAATCTGAAAACAGTAAATTTGTTGTGACGTCACAAAAAAAAATTTGCAATTTGGAAAAACCTTCAAGACTCCATTCGGGAATTGTAGTTTGCACGGAACCCTCAGTGCGCGAGTCCGACTCGCACTTACCCTGGTTTTTTTTTTAGTATTTTAGTTATGAATATAATTCAATACATTTTGTTTTTAAATCTCATGTATAAACAGGTTACAGCAGCCCCGGAAGGGATAACTGAAGAAACATGACTTTTGTTTAGATATGACATCACCCAATTTTTTCTCCCACTCTAGGGCGGAGTGGGATGTTAAATTTTTACTGACTAAAGCTTCCCAATGATCCTTATTCGCCATTTGCTTTCTAGGACCACGGGTTTCCCTTTCGGAAGTAAACCCACAGCTCCAATAGGCTTCGGCCCTGCTGGGCCCCTACGGTTTGTTGACATATATTTGAGGTGCCCGAGGAACACTACTCAAAAGTTAATAATGGTACCATTATAGGATCACTTTAATGTCTGTCTGTCTTTCTGTTAAGACCTTTTATTTCGGGAACGCGTACAGGATTGCGGGAATAGAAATCTACAAGTGATTACATAAGAAAGTTTGTATGGAACCCTCAATGTACGAATGCGATTCACACTTGCCTTGTTCTTTTGTTATTGATCGAACTCGAAAATAAATACAATAGTCACTGTAAATGCTTTGAGTTTGAGTTTCATGGTTAATTAAATCAAAATGGGAGTTTAAGTATTAAAATTCCTTTTTTGTGTGTTTTTTTAGACATTGTATCAAACAAACAAACATAATAATTATGTGTAATTATTCAATTATTTATTATTACCTATCCAAAATATTATGCACTGGACGTCTAAAAGAAGACGATGCCGCCAAGGTCGATCGTAGCAAAGGTAATATGACGATCAGTACCTCTACCATGAGTTTAAAGTAATAGTATTTGTCGATACTATCGAGTATGTAAACCGATATCGATAATCGATACCGACTACGTAAATATTTTGTATGGCAAATTTTACAGCGCCTCTAGCGGTCACTTACAGAACCAAAATTTGCCATACAAAATATTTACGTAGTCGGTACCTATCGAGTATCAGGCTTGAAGGAACGGGGTGGGTTTTTTAGCCAGTAAGAGTCTGACACTATCTCCCGCTCCGCCCAAGAGCGAGGGTTGTCATTGGATGATTTCCCAACCAAAAAAAAAAAGTATCGACAAATACTATTGCTTCAAACTCATGGTAGAGGTATTGATCACGTTCGCAGGGCAAACTAGGGCAGAGATCGCCATATACAGAAAGGTTTGGAAGTACAAAAACGGAAGGGTTTTGCCCAGCAGTAGGACATAAAATTTGTTATTAAAAATATATCCAATAGTAATACTACTACCAAACTTTTTCCTAACTCCACGAATTCCTGATATTTAGATTTTGTTAAGGAAAAACGCACGTAACACACAAAGATTTTTCCCTGAACAGTGGATATGTTTACAAACATTTAAACTCACATGCACAAATAACCAGACCCATTGATAATGTACTACGCACTAGATCACGCGTGCCGAAAACTCACTTCAGTCGACTCAGGTATAATGTAGTCCGTACACCTTGAACATTACACTATGTTGAACAAAACGCGTAAGAACCACAAAATTCATGGCGCTTAAGACATTTTGTAAAATATCCTCTAAAAGCTATCTTAGTGCAGTGCCTATTTATTATTACATACTATTATACCCTACTATACCCTACTCTACCCTACGGAGAGTAGGGTAGAGTAGGGTATAGTAGGGTATCCTACTCTACCCTACTCTACCCTACTCTACACTACTCTACACTACTCTACACTACTCTACCCTACTCTACCCTACTATACCCTACTATACCCTACCAAACTTCACATAAACCATCTACTAAATAGTCCGAACAAAGCCTAAACATTTGGTTTGGATAGGTGAGCCTGTTCTTAAGCTATAAAATTACAACGAAAAGTGGCATTGATTTATATATAAATAGATTTATTTACAATTTACTTGTACAACGTTACAGTCTAAACTAATGCGTTGTACAGAAACTAAGTTTTAATAGTTCTGTTAGACGACATAATGCCAATGTAGAGCTGCAGCGAACTTTTGTTTTAAGATTTCAGTATTTTGACAAATAGTTTCCACGAACGTGCTTGCCACTAGAATATAGGTTAATGCCCTGACCCGATATAACCATCTGTAAGCCACTAAAATATTTGTTCTTGAGAGAACTAACACGCGTCACGCTCAGCTACTGCGCTAACCGTGTCTTCAAATTAAATTGGAACAGTTTCGATACTCGGTTAGAAGTTACTACAGTGGTCCGACATTTAGTTTCCGTACTTTTGGTATCCAAATCAGAACTTTGTTATCACTTCAAACACAGCGTCCAAAACTTGATCCAAAACTTTCGCATATCCATCAGTATCTTTATGTAGATATTATTGCTACCCTAAACGACTGCTGAGTGTGAGATCCGGGTTCAATTGCTGGGTTAGGGAAAAGTGCTATTGGGTTTTCCTATTAGGAATTACTCTGTAGCAAATTTCGGGTGTGACATCCTCATACGTCTAAAACACATAAAGTCATTCGAAACAGATCCTTCAGTTATCTCTCTCTGGTGTTCTATTGGACTGTATGATTATAGATCAGAGATTAAAATAAATAATAAAAGCATTTATTTTGGACCAAAACTATTGTACATTTTATAAACTCACCTAAGTGCATAACCGTTGAAATGCACCTGTGTTTGCGCATACGCTTGTGCAATATAATGTAAGTCAGTAAGTAATAAATAAGATCATAATTATTAGTTTTAATCTTTGTCATATTAATGCAATAATATATAATTAACTGTGAATATTAAATAAATAATAATTATTATTATATCTCCTACATATTTGACTGAGATTGGTCCTTGTGATAGGAATTCGTTCAGGAAAACATCCTTAACTTAAACAAAAATCATTTAATTCTTATAAAAAAGGTGCTAAACCTTAAATATACTCGTACTCAGAAATATACTTCACAATTCTAAAATATTCTCTACTTGGTGCCTAGTGCGAGTTTGTTTTACTTTAACGCGATTGATTCGTTTATGAAGTTGGGCTCTCTGATTGGCCTGCTCCAAGTTCCTAACCAATCAGAGTGCCAAATGCGATAAACGTTTCGATCGTCTTAACGTAAAAACAACTCGCACTCAAAGCACTAGCGCAGATCGTGCATGCGTGCAAGGACTGTTGCCTCCAAATCCCATGGTGGCAGGCCAGCAAGAAACCGTGCGGTATCCTCGCACCATTTAGATGGCCATGACCCCCTGGTATGCGTTCAGCTTGGCCGCCAGTCTCTTTCACAGTAGTCCGTTCTGGGTTTAATTAAGTTTCTGATTTAATTTATTTCTGATTTACCAAACTACATAAAGAAAACAACCTTTCATAAATATAATCTTACTAAAATCAGAGTTCTAAGCTTTTCAATGATGCTTCACTGAAAGGACGATGATAAGATATTTAATGTAAAATCGAAGTCTACAAATTATGTACCTGATTCTACTTGATTAATCTCCAGGCTGATCAATTAATCTTATTCAAGCTGAAGTTTGTTAAGTTCAAGCCCAACTAAAGCAGAAAGTTTGTTATCTCTACTGTGTAACTTAATATTCTATTTGGTTGACGATGGACGTGTATACCAACTCCGCCTTTAAGGAATAAATTAAAGATTAAAAACTTTTTACATCAACATAGTACAGATTTAAAAATAAAATGAACAAAAAAAAAACAATAACAAATTATCTACTATACCAGTTTGTTTGTAACCTTCAATTTCAAATGATTTCCTATTCCAATATTTAAAAGTTTTATGTATAAAAACGAATAAAAACTCAAAGATATAAAAAAAAATATTCATTGAAAAAAAAAGTATAATTACACTATTAACTACGTACGTTTGAAACCTTTAATTTTCAAATGATTTCCTATTCCTATACTTAAAAGTTTTAAGAAAAAAAGCGAATTAAAACTCAAAGATATTAAAATTTTTGGTTGACGATCGAAAAGTATAAATAGCCTAGGAATAAATTAAGAATTAAAAACTTTAGGTATAGATTTAAAAAAAAAAAGAACAAAAAATAACAATAACATTTTATCTTCTAAATCAGTTTGTTTGAAACCTTAAATTTTCAAATGATTTCCTATTCCAATATTTAAAAGTTTTATGAATAAAAGCGAATAAAAACTCAAAGATATAAAAAATATTCATTGAAAAAAAAAAAAGTATAATTACACTATTGTCTACGTAACCAGTTTATTTGTTTGTTAGTTAAAATATCCTTGATAGAATGATTGACATACTCTGTGTTTGAAAAAAACTAGTAAATGACCGTGTGTAGTGTCTTTATGCCGTGTTTTTGTTTTTCAATAGTGTCCGTCAAACGCTTGCACTTTTTGCACCAAAACAGTCGGAGAATTTTAACTTTTGAAGTTTTGAACCACAGATTGATAACCTTCGTCAGTTGGCAATATTATTAGCCATTGCATACACACTTCAATTTAATTTATTGTTTGATAAAATTTAAGAGCATCAAACATCAATTCCGGCAATAAAAAATTGAATTTGAGAACTTGACTTTACTGATATTTTTAATTTAATAAAAAATCGAGTTCCATACAAAAAGAAACTTCTTGAAATTAGTACCAAATGAAATTGTACATACTATTTTAGATGTTTGACATGGATGACGTCGCAGACATCGGCTAGTAGAATTATATAATCTCGTAAAAAGAATTTGTTTTTTTAAAGACCAACGTAAAACTAAATTCATATTTTTGTGTATATTTAAAACTTTACTGAAGATTAACCAAAAACCGCATATAGAAAAGTGGTTTGAATGCGGCTTAAAAGATCTGTTTATTACAAATTTTTCGTTAACTTCAAAGCCACGAATATCCAATTAATGACTTCTGTATAATTTGGAACTGAAGACAATTAAACGTAATTGATTTGCAGATGGATGAATTTGTAAAAGTTTCATATTATAGGAACTATTTTATTTAGGAATTATTATTATTCCTTATGCCTTGAAAAATCATCAACATCAACATCGCCGTAACGAAATATGTCAAAACTATAATTGAAACTAATTAATTTGTAAATTTTTGAAGGCATTTTATGGAAAATTTAAATATTTATCAAAATATATAACTGTAACTGATCTATACTTATAATAAAACTGTAGAGAGGTCAATTCTGTACATTGAATATATATTCAAAATTAATATTAGAGGATGACTGGTGATCGATACTGATACCAAAAATGCAATCAGTAAATTTTTTGTCTGTCTGTCTGTCTGTCTGTCCGTCTGTCTGTCTGTATGTGTACGCATGGGTCAAAAACTACTGAAGGGATTTTAACCAAACTTGGTACAATTGTGGTCCATACTCCTGGGCAGGTTATAGGCTATATAACATAATGCTAAAATACATAGGAGCTGAGAAGTGACGATAAATTTGAAACAAGTCGGATGAAAATGCGCTTTCGAGCTTCTATCCTCGCATACGTAGATCATACACCAAAAGTATGTATTACAAAGATGATGGTCTCTAATAGATCTACAAAAAAGTCCTTCATAGTATATATCTATATTTTATAAATTAGCCATAATAACGTGTTTAATCGTTAGGCATTTCTTCAAAGTGTATTAAATCTTCTATACATATACATTAAATTAAATCTTATATAATAAAATCGTAGGAAAGTCAAAACTGTACATGGAATATTTTTTTAAAAGAATACTACAATTGATATCGAAGCCAAAAATATAGTTTTTTGAATTTTTGTCGGTTTGTCTGTATGTATGTCCAGGCTAAACTCAAAAAGTACTGCATGGATTTACTTCAAATTTTGCATGAATATTACTAAGAGGTCGGGTCAACATATAGGCTACATATTATCACGCTATCACCTACGGGGGCGGAACTGTGAATCTTTATTTTTCTTACGCATTCTGTGACAGCGTGTAATCTGACGACGCATATTTAAATGTTGTTTTTGAGTAAGCCATGCTATTATCTAGCTTTACACAATAAAAACTACGCCATTTAAGTAACTTGGGCAGAGAAACATTGAATGTTGGTAGTATAAAGACAATTTTGAAGCAGCGCCATCTATGAGACTTCATAAAAATCAAATCAAGTTATATGTTAACAGTTTTTGGAAATTATTAATTTAAATTTGATCATGTTGGCGAGGTTAGTAGTTAGTTATTCTTAAAATTCATAGATGGTAATGTGCATTTTCTTCATATTATAGTTCGTTTTGACAAATTCAAGTTCCAACAAAACCCTCAAAATCTTGAGCAGAGTTGAGGAAGACAATTTAAAAAATGCGGTGTTAAGTATTATTACATGGTGGCATTTTTCAGGCTCTGTGAAGTCGAACAGTTTGCGAGATCCCTTACGTATGACGAGGTGCCTTCATATTACACGTATGACAAGCAAAGGGGTGTATTTAACCGATGTCGACGACGAGGTGTTGTGGAAGGTTTTCCGGGAATTTTCGGGACACCACATTGGATAGGGTTTATACCGTGCACCCGAATAGTGGCGAATGCTATTTTATGCGGTTGTTACTTCACACTGTCCCAGGCCCAACGTCTTTCGCCTTTCTGAGGACATTTGATGGCGTGGCGTATCCCACTTACCGCGCAGCCTTTTGCCTAATTGGGATGACACCCTCGCGGAGGCAAGCGTCGGTGACAGTCCCAGCCACATCATCTGTTTGCCGTCATCTTGGTGTTTTGTGGAGTCGGTAGCTTTGTGGGGGAAGTATCGCCATCATCTGTCTGAAGATTTTCTACGAGCTTTGAGGCGTGCTACTGGAGACGAAGTCGAAGTAACTGATGAACGCGTGCTGAACACCTGTCTCAGTTCACTTCAAGATGTGGTCATTTCTATCGGCGGCAATCCACTGATCGAATATGGGTTAGGTACCAGCTCTCCAATCATCACCACATCAAGACCGTGAAAATTGGGAGTATAACGCTGAGACAAAGTACGATCCGGGCAAAATGACCACCATACGAAATTACCATGTCGCTTTGTTCTCTTCAGAGCAAAAACAAATTTGTGACACCGTCATTGAAAGCGTTGGGCAAAACCAGGTTAAAATGTTTTTCTTGGATGCTCTCCTGGTGGAACACGTAACACCGATAAGGGACACGTGCTCAAGGATTGCTCTATGATCGTATGGGATGAGTGTACGATGGCCAATAGGAAGGCAGTTGAGGTCGTGGACAGAACCCTGCAGGACATCCGCAGGAACGAACATTTGATGGATGGTGTCACAGTTCTGTTCATTGGCGATTTCCGGCAAACACTTCCCGTGGTGACATGGGGATCGAGAGCTGACGAGGTGAATGCTTCGTTGAAACGATCTTCGTTGTGGTCACGAGTTCGTACGCTGTGCTTGACCATTAATATGAGAGCTCAGTTCGGCGGCAATGCACGTGTCAAGATGTCCTTCTAAGTCTTGGCGAAGGCACTCTACCAGAAGAGAGAGGTGGACAGGTGGTGCTTCCAGAGTCTCTCGGTAGAGTGGTATCCAGCTTAGAAAAACTCATTCACTGTGTGTACGGGGACATCAGTCGTATACCGCACCAGCAGAATTCTTGGGTGTGTGAGCGGGCCATTTTGACGCCCAAAAATAATCAGGCTGCAGCAATTAACGAATGCATTCTCTCGGCAATTGAGGGGAATGAAGTGGTCTACACCTCGATAAACACTGTTGTCGAGCACGATGACGCCACACATTATCCCGTGGAATTTCTGAACTCCCTGTCAGCAAGTGGACTTCCGGCGCATACCATCAAGCTGAAGGTCGGTGTCCCGATTATGCTTCGAAGTTGTGACGGGACCCGCCTTAAAGTCTCTCGCTCCACACAGATACACCATTGAGACGGAAATTCTTACGGGTTGTGGCGTCAGCGAGGCAGTATTTATACCACGCATTCCCCTCATACCTCATAACTTCCCGTTCCAGTTCAAGCGCGTACAGTTCCCCGTGAGTGTTTGCTTCGCGATGACCATCAATTAGTCGCAGGGGCAGACACTGAGGGCAGCGGGTGTCAACCTCAGGACGAGTTGCTTCTCACACGGGCAACTGTACGTCGCTTGCTCCCGCATCACCAGTCCTGACTCTCTTTACATTTTGGCTCCTGGCCGTGTAACTACCAACGTAGTTTATAGGGAAGTGTAGTAAGGTATGATACCTTTGTACGTATTTTTACTCTTTTGTGTCCTGGAATGTATTCCTGCATTATTTTCTCTATTTCCTTCAGTCACATCTTATGACTGAACTCAGCAGGATTCCCATATAACTCTCTTCACTTGCTTCGTTTGCAAAAAAAACTTATATTTTAATGCTATTTTAATTTTTTTTTTACTTATAATGATATAGCAACACTGGCATCTTAGGTATTTTTAGTGCTGTAGAAGCTTCACGCAGATGACGTCGCGGGCAGCAGCTAGTCTATAATAAAATTACTCACACACACTATTACAAAACTATAAAGTTGTTAAACCCAACCACGGCTAGTTAGAAAATTACGGTACAGTGTTTCGCACGAAGGGTTTCTAATTCGGAAAAATTAATAGGATTACTAACTGAGAACTTTGTTTACATGGACTGAGTGTATTATTCGGGTATGTATGTACGAAGTAAAATAAATGAGGACATTCAGATATGTGTCCGTTTTACGAAGACCACAGAAAGTTTTAGACGAACATTTCTACTAAAAAGACCTACCGGATACCGTATGGTATGCCGAATGTTTACAGTTAAAATAAAACTAAATAATAACGCATTACATATTGTTTCAGGGATTATTGAACTCAGAAGATTTGGTGAACTGGAATACGTGATTGCTTCCCTATGGTGTTTGGCTTCATTCCATAATAACGTAAGTAAAACAATTTATTTTTATTTTTGATATTTATGTTCGCACTTAACCGCTATCTCACCTGATAGAAAGCGATGATGCGTTCGACGATGGAACGCGCTTACCTAGAAGAAACCCATTCACTCTCGACTTAAAGATTCCCGGGTTGTAGCTATCAGGAAACACAGACTCCGGCAAGGAATTCCACTCCTCCTGCACCCACAATAGATGTGTTCCCAAAATGTTTTGTGCATGTAGGTGGGATTGTTGATAATATAATTTCATACAAAACTAACTTCTGCCAGCAGCTTCGCTCACGCCAAAATAGGTTTCTCCATATAAACTTTGATCCCCGTTTCCTCCATTTAGGGGGAAAAAAAATTTGGGAAATCCTTTCTTAGTGAAAGGATTTTCCAAAATTCTCCCCCTTGCTTGTCTACGTCATAAAAGGAAACCTTGTGCAAAATGTCATGTTCCTAGTCCCAGTACTTTCAGCTGTGCGTTGATATATCAGTCAGTCAGTTTCTCCTTTTTTAAATATCATCATCATCATCATCATCATCATATCAGCCGAAAGACGTCCACTGCTGGACATAGGCCTCCCCCAAGCTCGCCACAACGATCGGTCCTGTCCTTTATATATATAAGTAATAATATATGTTTAAACAGATAGATAATAATAATTGTATTTTAATACAATAAAATGCGCTTACCTAGGTAGGTACTGTATGTCGTCTGCACTTACCTATTTTAGAAGTAAATATTAAGGTAAAAATATATTATTTTGAAAGCATGAGCTATACTAGTCAAACTATAGCCAGACGATGCCAATGTATTGCCTTTCAATCCTGATCACGATTCGGCACATTTCAACACAAAGTTCAGAGACCTCAATCGATTCATCATAACGTGTCATTGATAAATTAAACCGTTAAATGGTTAAACATTAATCAATCAACAAGGTGATTAAAAGTATTGATTGGACAATTTAGTCAATAAAAAGAGAAAATGTTAGTCTAAAATCAAACTAGAAAATGTAAGTCTGAAACCTAATTCATTCATAAGACTACAGGTTGTCCTCTAATTAAATATTGTTACAGTAATTGAGAACAGTTTGTAGTAATTAGAAAGGAGGACGCTATTGCACAAGACAGGTATCCTTCAGACCTAAACCCTTTGACACCTTTTGACACAATCACTATCGGAATATCCGTTATTATAATTATACAACTAGCTTACAAGGCGAACTTCGTACCACTTAAGGGCTTGATCATATTAGCGGATTACAAGCGTCCTCAACGCGAAGCGGGTGTGCAACAAATACGTCGCGGGCACGCAATGAACACGCCGCGCATGCCTAGCGAATTTGTTGCCGACGAGCAACGAGAATCGGCAATGAGATGTGGGTCTCCGGCGTCTTCGAAGTAATAAAGCCAACAGCAGTGTCTCCTCTTCGGAATCCATTTTGTTACTGAGTGTATTGTACGTCGTTAACTTGCAAACACGCGTTGAAAAGTTGCGAATTTGTCACGCGGTCGCGATGTGTTCGTTGTGCAGCCGTGGCGTGTTTGCGACGCATTCGCTGCGCGCCCACCTCGCCCCGTAATTGCTCGCATACCGCTAGTTTGATAAGGCCCTAATAGTCAATGAATGAAGTATATTTTTCGATACAGTCAACCCATTGCCATGAAACAAAGACTAAATAATATATGAAGTTATACACAACTGTAATGCACAAAAGTTATCTACATCGATTTCGTGCATTTTATGTGATGCGCGTACTACTAAAAACTTCTACAGATTTATTACATGTATAGATATAGATTTTCTTCAATAGATGATTTCGTAGTGTATATGTTCATATCGCGCGGAGAATTCTAATTGCTCGATGCAGCATTTCGTAATTTATTCCTATGTGACGCCATACATGTCCCTACATGAGAGACCGGCTGGCGAAATTAACTGATAATGGTAGATGACACACAAGCAAAGAGAATTAAACCACATAAGCCACTAACTCACCTGAAGTTATCCAAATGACTTGCAATAATTCACGAGCGCAAGGTTTTGGTTTTGCCAAAGATTCGGCAGGTGTGATGCCGAAACTAAAACTATTTTTTTTTTTTTGCCAAAACCGAAGCTGGGACCAAAACTTTATTCATTTTCTTGTTACTTTAGCACTTTTGTATAATTGAATAGAAAACGTTTTAATGATTGTTTTATAATTTTAAGAAAACTTTTGATACTCGTACCAACCATTCCTAATTAATACAAAAAAAAATGTACAAACAGCCGAACATATATATAGCACGAAGAATCGCTAAACTGAAGTGGCAATGGGCAGGGCACATTGCTTGCAGAACAGATGGACGTTGGGGCCGAAAGGTTCTGGAATGGCGACCACGGACCGGAAGACTTAGCGTTGGAAGGCCTCCTATTAGATGGACCGATGACCTGGTAAGAGTTTCGCGAATCCGATGGAAGCGAGACGCACAGGACCATTTTTTGCGGCGACACGTGGGAGAGGCCTATGCCCAACAGTGGACGTCTTCCGGCTGAAATTATGATGATGATGAACATAGAAGCTGCTTTTTTTGTAGTCGGTTAAAAATTAAGATGTTTACCTCAGCCCTCGATATACATAATATTTACAAATATGTACATGATCTCAATCAAATGCCATTGTTGTCGCTAAATGTCACAACAATTAAAATAAAAGAAAAAAATTTAGGGTTCATCAGTTTCAGACCTTGTTTTTCCTACAGGTGAGGAATTAGGACTAATGAAAATTATTCAAATCCTGGAGTACCACTGTGGACACGGTTTCGAAACTTAAGTAATTGAATAGGGTTAGGGGAAAATGTTTAGTTTGACCAGCTTTTAAATACTAAAGGTTACACGTGCTTACAATAAATCTACTGTTTCCTGTTTCGTTACTATAACCAAATACCTGAATTATTTTTTTTCAATTTTTATAGAAATTACATCCAAAACAAAAATCGGATCCATCATAATATAGGAGTGGGTTTTAGTCAGTAAAAATCTGACGCGCCCTTTTTTTTTGGTGGGGGAAATCATCCAATGACAACTCCCGCTCTTGGGCGGAGCGGGAGATAGTGTCAGACTCTTACTGACTAAAAAACCTATCCCGTTCCTTCAAGCCTTTATACCGGGGCTCGAGTTCCCTTTCGGATAACCCTGGCCCCAGTAGTCTTCGACCCGGCTGGGCCCCTGCTGTTGCTGACAAATCCTTGAGGCGCGCGGGAATAGTGCGCGCCGTCGTCGACTTGGGCTTGGTCTGTACAGTTACCGGACGGTCGGACAGCGAGCTACCCATTGCTCACTGTCCGCAAGCCCGCGCCTACGGTGGCTGGAAATCGGGATCGGAATCCCGGCGGTGGCGAGAGCGCTGTTGCCTGATGCGGTCGGCCTCCTCCTTAGCGAGCATTACTGCCCCGCAGAAGTCGGTGACGGCCTGCCACTCCTCCTCGCTCCGGACCATAGCCTCAACCAAGGCCCGGATCTGACGCGCTCTCAAGCTCAAGGGTGGGAGAAGTTATTGGGAGATATCCCACATCAAAAAAATACATATTGCACTTGGGTATAATGAATCTGTCGAAGCCTAAACGCCTAGTTCTGTCAGTAAAGAGCATACAAGAATCTTTATACCCTACGGATAAATGATTCTTGATTACATGTCGCAACTTGACACTTGTCAGACCATTGACAATCATGGCTCAATTTACTGATTCAAAATACTGACATAGTATTTGTTAACTAGCCACTACATAGCACTAATAATACCCGTATCCCTCTTGCATACATGGCAACTAAACAACCCAGTAAATAAAAAACATGTATGCAATATTTTAAATTCCTTAATTACACACTGTTTAGTCCAGGTAAACAAATATTTAAAAAGAAATATCTTCATCAACAACGAAGTTTTAAAGCTCCTAAACTGCTATTATGAAAGAGAAGGCTGACATGGTCTTTGGTCTTTGACATCAAAAGCCTGTGTCATGGCATATTGTGCCCGTATTGCCGCTATAGGAAACGACGTCTTGGCGAGAGAGACAGATATGCTTGTTTATAATTGTTATATCTCGTTTACTTTCCAACCAAATAAATTATATTTGTTTTCAAAATTACTAGTGTTCTAGTTTTGTAAATTTATTGATAAACTGGTTAGTTACCTAGTAAAAAATTCTTGCAAATGCCCTATTGACGCGAAGTTTTATTACTCTTTATGACATACTAGCTTTTGACGGCGCGGCATCGCTCCTGCTCTTCCCTGCTCCAGCCTACTGTACTCTACTCTACCCTACTTTACCCCACTCTACACTACTCTACCCTACTCTACCCTACTCTACCCTACTCTACCCTACTCTACCCTACTCTACCCTACTCTACCCTACTCTACCTTACTCTACCCTACACAACCCTACGCTACCCTATTCTACTCTACCTTACTCTACTCTACCCTACACTACCCTAATTTTATTTTTTTTTCCATAAGAACCTTCTCCTCACAATAACAAACACAACAAAAAAAAAATTAGCGAAATCGGTCCAGCCGTTCACGCGTGATGGCGTGACCAAGGAAATAGGGATTCATTTTTATTTTATTTTAAACATTTATAAATTAAGACTTAAAATAAAAATATTTGTTTCAAAATGGAACGTTTTAACGTTCCATTTTGAAACAAATATTTTTTAAGTCGTCTCGTCGTTTAATCTGTTCTGTCACAGGATAAAAAATGAAAGCAAGATTCTGAAAAATGCCATTTATCTGAAAAATGCCATTTATCTGTTCGCTGGACGTGTAAAACTGTTTTAAATTTTCTCTACAAGATATTAATGGCATTAACATTATGATTTAGTTCAAAGGACTTTGTAGGTATAATATGTTTTTCTTACAAGCCACATCATTTTGCACTTCCTTCATATGAAAAGCTAAATGGAACTTTTATTTTATAAAACTTATGGCCAAATGTGGAGATAGAAATAGGTCAATAAATCTCTACCTAAGAAGTAGCCGTGTTATAAATGGGCAGACAGGAGACTTCTGACTTACAATGGAAATAAATAAGAAATAGGTAATACGTAGTATTTCTTTGTAGAGAGGCTAAATAGCATATCCATCAGTAAGACAATTTAAAAGAGGTATTCCATGAAGCACACCCAAACGAAGCACACCCAGACGAAGCACACCTAAAGTATTCCACTTGGCACACCCGTAGGTGGGCTTCAAATAAAAATTTAAAACAATTAATTTCCTATTCCACGAAGCACACCTACGAATATCACTCGCATAGTGCGGAGACTAAGAAATAAAAATGTCGATAGAAGAAAATATTTATTATTTAAAAGACTGACTTAAATTTCTAACATCATTCAGTTTCATTATAATAATGTGATACAATACTTGTAATTTTCATAATGTTCATATATAAATCCCTTAGATAAGACGTATGCATGATGCGCTTAAAAAGAAAATCTAGCGACTTAGGTTTAGATAACAATAGCATACATAGAAAACATGTTGCCTTATGTACGGTTTTGCCACATTTACCGCTGGAAGACTTGGATGAGACCTGGCTCTACATCATGAGCGAATATCCTCAAGGAGAAAGTATTTCTAGATTTAACAATTACATTGTAATTCAGTGGCTTGAATATAAGTTATGGCACGACAAATGGTCGTGTTATAACGTAAAAAATAAAACTAATAATTATACAGAGTCTCATTACTCTGAAATAAATAAATTTTTCAATAAAAACAGCCATAAATCTGGCAAAACTTTTAGATTGCTTCCAAAAAAAATGCAATAATTATGTCGAAATAAGAGTAAAACTGGGTTATTCAAATCATCAAAAACATGCTGAAATAACAAATAATATAATCGAGAAAACACAATAAAAGGTTACAAAAATGTCTTAATTTCAGTTTGACATTGTCTAGAGAAATTAAGATACTTACTGATTAATAATAATTTATTTAATTGATAAGTTTAGATACTAAATTGCCCATTTCTTCAAAATTATTTAAGAATCAGTCTGTGATTGTACATAAAACTAGAGTATTTTTATTATTAGTTAAAAGGTGTACGTGGAATAAGAAAACATCAACATAGATCTCTATGTAAAACAATATTTACAATGTTTTTGATATTTGTCAAAGTTTTTATTGCAATTATGAAACAATCTGTGCTTTTTATGTTAAAGTAAAGTATTTTTATTATTCACTAAACAGGTAGCTATAAGAAAACTTCAACAAAGATCTCTATGGAAATTTACAATGTTTTTTATATTTGTCCAAGTTTTTAGCGCATAATTATAAAACCATCTGTGATTTTATTAAGAGCACAAAAAAGGACAATAATAGAAAAATAGTTAAAAAAAAAATAATTTTTTTAGAAAGATAATTATGAAACAATCTGTGATTTTAAATAGTAAGATTACAAAAATTACAAATATTGTGTCACATTATTATAATGAAACTGAATGATGTTAGAAATTTAAGTTAGTCTTTAAAATAATAAATATTTTCTTCTATCTTAAATACGTTTTTTTTGTTTGTAGGAGGTAATCTCTGAGAGTACTGGTGTTATTGCTAAAATTTTCTCAACGATAAAAAGACGCTTTATTCCTGAGTGACATAGACTATATTTTATGTTCGCGGGCGAAGCTGCGAGCAAAAGCTAGCAGATCATAAGTTACCGAAACTATTGGGCATAGAAATGTGGAATTTTGCATAAAGAATTCTTTTATGTTATAGGTGAGCCCTAAGAGAGTATTTTCTTCCCAAGGGGATCAAATGGGGACCCAAAGTTTGTAGGAAAAACCTATTTTAACGCAAGTGAAGCCGCTTGCAGAAACCAGTTGTATAATAATGAAACTGTAACCATTTACAAGAATAATAATTTTAAAATCCATTTGAATAAAATATTCTTTTAGAGAAAAAAGTGAAACGCGTCAGTTTCAAGTGATTTGTAGTGCTTTTTTACTTGTAAACTGTATCTTTAGGCTGGAGACAATGTACTCATTTTATGACAAGCAGACGATGGTATCTAAAAAAAAACACTTTATGTAGGTATACCAACGCGATTAGATCAATAAACCAATCTAATCATATATAATAAGATTGGCATGCATAATCAGCCTTTTAATGTTCCCGTTCCCACTGTTGGGACTCAGGCCTCATGTCTAGGAGAGGGAATGGGCCGTAATCCACTACGCGGGCCCAGTGCAGGTTGATGAATGTCACAATATGTCTTCGAATTTTTGGTTCTAGGACCGATTTCCTCACGATGTTTTTCTTCACGGTTTTAAGAGCAGTGCTGATGAAATAAATTATACAAAGTAATGCGCCTAGCTGGGTTTTAATCCTTGACCTACAACTTGTAAGTCGGGGCCGTTATTACGGCCACCACTACTGATTGACATGCGTTGTGTTTATATTAACACTAGCCAGCTGTCAGTGGCTTTGTTCTCTCCACAGTTGTTTTTTTTATTGTGATTAGGTTCGCGTTACCTGACGAAGTAACATACAAACACACATACCCTTTCAAACTTTCACTTTTATCATAATTATTATAAGTGTGATAGAACAATAAACGTTCCTACATAAAACGCTTGTTTGTGCATCGCTGCTTGTAGGTGCTCACCCATTATGGTAGGTTTGTATATATGAAAAAATCCTTCGCAATTTCTTTTTAATACTTTACATCTTCCAAAAAAAAAAAACGAATTACTGTGTGATACGAATTGCTTTGGACATTATCCAACACAATTTGAGTGGGCGTCAAAACTAATACTAGTTTTACACAAGTCAAATAAAAAAAATCATAACTAAGAATAACATTTTTTTCTCAAACAACAATTGTTATTTTTGAAAACGGCCTTGTTTATTCAACAACATCTATTAAATCTTCACCAGTTGTCAGTCTAAGCCTACGCCTAAGTTCAAAGCCTAAGTTGGGTGTTGTCAACGGGACAGTTTCATCTAGAATTTATGAGATGGCTTTCTTAGAACAGACTACCTGACTACACAAACCTCTGTCCACCAGAATTCTGTCTAAGGAGACGTAGAGAGAGCAGAAATCTTAAGCTTTATTAATCTATTCTATTCTGGACCAAGCACTTTGGATATTGGTCATGATTTCTGTAGAGACATTAAATTGATTTATTATTACCAAACGGTGTCAGTTTAGTTGAGACTTTCCAAATATTGAACAGTTGGGTGAAAATCAAATAGTAGCCCGCAGGATAAAGGAGCGTCGATTGTAATTAGGTACTCTAGTTTTACTAATGAATCGAAGAATATTTTATCTACTATCAAATTCTCCTCAAGTACCACTAATTACTGTAAGTCTCTTGAGAAAGCGAGGTGTATTTAAAGTTATATCGGAATAAACTTTCTGAACTTTCTTATCAATATGGATTTTGCAACTTTTGAATATATTCTTAATAACCTAAGAAGCCTAGAAAATATGCTAAGTCAACTCAAAGGGCTCATTCATACCCAAAATGGATGAATACCAGAATGATAGCCGCTGGCTATCATTCTGGTATTCATCGCCCATTAGTAATATGGACACAAAAGGCAGGAGGATGGCAATAAAAAAATTTCATACAGATTAATGACATTGAATATCATACTGAGGATTTGTAATGTAATTCACCACAAAGTGATTCTCGAATCATCAACTTTTAGTCTAATAACAATTATAGTAAAATTTTGCAGCTTTATTTATACCAGGATTGTGTATGCCGCAGTAAATGTGAAAACTTCTAAATGTTCACCTGTTTGACTTTATAAGTTTAGTAATTGTCTGAAATCCGATCAGAACTTTCAACTTGTCCACTATACACAGTATAGTATTCCATTCTAGTGTAACTAACGGATGGTTACTTTTGAATGGAATACTATACTTTGTTTGGTTGGGTAGACTATACAAGTAATATACACAGTACCTATATGTCTGTGTGGCAGACTATTGAGAGGATATTGGTTATTGAAATAAGTCATTTGTGATTAAGCTTCAACTAAAAGGCACATATGCTGGTTGTGATATTCACAAGGTGTGTCATGTATAGAAACGTATTTGGCGACGTAGGCACTGGAATATGTCACCAAATATACGCCTGGGGGTTAAAGTCATCAAGACGTCGGATTACAGGTATCTACTTAATATAGATGAAGTTAAAAAACAAGTATGATGTATAAAAAAAACAATGATAATTACAATAGTACAACTAGTATTTTTGGTTTCTAATACCTTCGCAACTCATGACATGGTAGATCATTCTAGGTGGTTGGTCTATGGTCACCGTTTGTGAAGGTTACAACAATACTCATACAATTACTCTGCAGTCTCCGGTACCGTTATTTATGTAGACAACTTCTTAAAGTCATTCCTTACTCTATCCATTCGAGTATTATATCAAAAATTTTGTTTTAAAATGTAACTTATATGTACATAAAATAAATAAAAGGAATAATAATTATACAGTTTTGATTGAATTGAACAAAGTTATCAAACTGAAATCCTCGCAGAGCTTTCGTTTCAACATGAAATAGTTTTTTTTTCTTTATTATGATTCATAAAACACAGCAGGCCTGACGATTGCCTTCTAGATCTTCCATTTAGTTCGCTAGCGTAACGTGGGGTTGCAAATTTATCTCGTTACCAGCCGCCATTTTATCCACTAGCTATTAATTAAAATCACTTGAAGTTAATAATTTCAATCAAATGTATAGAACACGTAACATTCTCCTAAAGTTATTGCAATTTCTATACTTATTTTAAAAGCATACTGTAACTTAGCCTCAGAGTTAAGAGTTTTATCATTTCAATTTGAACTTCTGTTTAAAATTCTATTTTCTTTTACATTGAATAGTGTCACTACTAACGTCTGTGTTCGCCTTGAGCGATACACTCTGTTCACTGAACTCAAAGCAAGTTCGATTCCACAAAGATTTATCTCTGTCCTGTTTTTGAATTGTGTGATTCAGAAAATTTAAACACTATTTCTTTATTTAATTATGTTCTAAAACCACCTTATGAAAGTTTAGGAAGTATCTGCACCGGATTCGTGCGGAAGTGACGCCTGGGTATCGCCACTGTGTCGAGCGCCTGGAAGACACGGTGGAGCATATGGTGGATGGGCCTCGCTTGGGCATAGCATCGCCGTTTCCTTGTGCGGGCGGAGGATGTCATTTGGATGATTTTTACCCATCGAAAAAAAACCCATCTTATGAAAATACCAAATAAAAGTTATTGGTGGGATTTTTTTCGATAGAATTTCAGAGGTTGGCTTTTACTATTCACAAATGGATATATTATGATGCAAAACTTGTGTAGTTTGGTATCTTAAGTGTCTACACAGTTGAGCCATATATTCCACATATTATCCAGCTTTATCGAATAATTGAACGAATATTGAATTGAGTAAAATGGAGCTGTGAATTTTAGCGCAGTATTTACTATCTCTCAAAGTTTATTGAGAAGACTGTCCCGATATGCAGTCAAATACTGAAAAACATTGAAATGTCAACATCTGCGTTTGAATGGAAAACAGAGTGACTGTCTTTTTATGAAAACTTGAAATCGGTTAAATGCTCAAACTGGAAAAGTCAGTAACCCAATTCAGAAAACCCAGAGTTCCATAAGTTTCCTTTTTTCTAAGGGCTACGGTAACCGCATCGAACAATCCGCAGCTCTGGCAGATATTGGCCTTAACTGGCCTCGTCAATTTTGCTGACATTTAGCAAAATTGACGAGCTTTGAAGCTCGCGTAAAACACAAAGTGCCATCGACCCGAGCTTGGTCCTTACTGGGTGACTGAACGGCAAGCTACTCATTGCTCACCGTCCGCTAGCCCGCTACGGTCATTGGCGGCCGGAAATCGTATAGCGACTCTCCGACACTCAGAACGCTTCCATCAGAGATCGGGACGTGAGGCTTGTATATCAATATTTTTTTAACAGATGACCATTTACTATTATTATATTGTTATACATTTGTGATTAAAGGAGGAAAATAATAAAAAAAATCTTTATTGTGATGGAGAATCATTAAATACAGCCATTTATTACATGCATAAGGTAATGAAAAGGCTTTCAGTCTGTAATGCCACTTTATTCATAATACATTTTAAATATCTTTAGTAATGTTTCTTCATCTTTATCTTTATTTGTATTTGTTGTAAAAAACTGTGTTTTAAATGGTAAAAGTTATAACTTGTTTAGTTGTAGTATAAGCGTGAAGATGATTTTGTGCTATTCATCTTCATCATTATTTAGCTGAAAGACGTCCACTATTGGACATAGACCTCCCCCAAGCGTCGCCACAACGACCGATACCGTGCGTCTCATATCCATCGGATTCCCGCGTTTGCCGTTTCGAGAATATATGAATGCGTTCTTTTCAATATAATTCGCTGTCCGAACGGCCTCACTCGGTAATGCCTAAACAAATTTCATTGTATCAGTCATTGAAATCTGTTTAGGTAATACCGAATTTCTAATTAGTTAGAGAAACAAATTATGAATAACTGTTAAATCCATAATTTAATCTTTTGATGTCCAAAACATTAAATAGAAGACATTATGTATAAAAGTGTCGAAAAAGATCGGAAAATATTTTGCAAAGGTTTTTATCATAAAACTTTACTAAATAAACAGTTCCCAGAATATCCTTTGAAAAATCACAGCGTTTTAATGATGTTAAGTAATTTATTATTTTCAACCAAAGAATTCAAAGGTCTCTTCTAAAAATGTTTTGGAAGTTTTCGAATCCGCTAATTGATATTACGTTTTAATAATTTATTCGAATTTAATTAATTATAATATTTATGAAAAACTACTTTTCTTCTGACGTAGTCAGGTAAAAAGAGATATACGTTGATCATAAATGATTCACTAAATCTATTCAATATTCAATAAGCATGTTTTGTCACTAAAGAAGGCGACAGTTAACCGTGGAATAAAACACATTAACCGTTTCCTAATGTCTCTGCGTAGAACCGGAAAACAAACAATGAACTGCTTTTCATTACTAGATCACGTAAAGGATCACGATACATGTCGATTCAAGACAGCTTTATGTCTTTATTTCCGTTTTTGAAATTAAGAATGTCAATGTAGGAGGGTCGATGGCCGTTATTCCACGGTTATCGGGCGCCTACTATAGTAGTAGTTGCATGATGCTTCTTTTCCGTGCCTTGTAACGTAATGTGTAACGTACAGAGTTACACAAAGGAGTGAGTGTTACATGAGGAGGAGGTAAGGAGGAGGAGTAAAGAGGAAGAGTGAGAGTGAGAAGTGTAAGTGTATAGTAAGAGGAGAGGAAGAGTGCTAAGCGAGTGCATGAAAGAGTGTAGTGAGTAAGAGCCTCCAGGGAGTAGCCCTGGCAAGGCACGTGTGGTGAGTAAGTGAGAGGCTGAGTGTAGGAGTGAGGAGTGTGGGAGGAAGGTATGGAGGGAGAAATAATATATATAGATATGAATCCTTGTGAGGTTATATTACAAATAAAGGGATATAAAAACAATAGAAATATAAAAAGATATAAATATTCAGCTCAAACGGAGTCACGGCAGAGCGCAGCAGCTGGTGTAGGCGCAGCCCTCAGCCGTACGTGGGACGGCGAAGGCTGCGCAGCCGCAGGCAGCAGCAGATAGTGGTAGGCGACACAGCCCTCCAGAGCAAGGGCCCGGCAGTGGTAGAGAGGAGGCCCTCAGAGGCCAGGTCCAATTGTAGTACAGCCCTCTGCCGTCAGGGCCGGCAGAGGCAGAGAGGAGGTCTTCATGGTTCAAGGAGCTCAACCAAGAATCTCACACCAGGGAGCTAAGCCAAGGAGCTGAGCCAAGAAACTGTCACCAAGGATCTGACACATGTAACTGCACCAAGAAACTGTCCACAAGGAGCTGACACCAGGAGCTGAACGAAACTGCTCCAGAAACTCACCAACATGGTTTTTTATCAATTTTGACGGCTATGCTGGCTGTCAATTCATAATTTAAAATTTGAAAACAGGTTTCAGCCAGCATTGCTGTTTCACAAGAAAGATATAAATTACAATTTAATTTTAAAGAATGATTCGCAGATAGGAGAACATAAAATTTGTTAGCAAATTATATGTTTACAAAATAAATAATATTATGAGTAAAAGAATAAAACCTAAGACTATAAAAATACTCTTTGTTGATACCTAATCAAAACCATAGAAGAAAATAGTAGTGACATGACAGATGACAGTGATCAAAGAAAATAAACAAACTAAATATATAAGAAATATTATAAAGAGATGTGATTATTGTGAAGTAAAGTAAACGTAAGTATTAATAACATTACAGCCTTAGAACTCACATTGGTTCTAGCTGCCATTTCATGGTGTTTGATGGTCGGCACGGATAGTCAACACGATAGTTTGACGACAAAACAAGTAAATATCGAGTAACAAATAGGCTAGCCATGTCTTAATGTTCTGTATTTCAAAGCTTTCGCCTGAAATATATGATGATCGAGTTTTTAAACAGTGCAATGAAAATGTAATTCACCATCCATCTCAGCATTCATAATCTTTCTCTACATTGAAATATTGATAGGCGTGTGAAATGATTGATTACGTGCAAAGACATTCAATATATACTACCAATAGACAGGACATAGCGAACAAAAGTCCAAACCGATACTTGTTACTTGGTAGTAACAAGTCGCTCAGTTTAGTATGACACCCCTAAACGTCAAGTCGTGTTTGTATCCGCTTTAGGCACTAAAAGAAAATCATTTTCTGAGAAAATGTGCTGAGTTGCGCATTATGCTATTGTAAATCTTGTTATGGTAAAATTATAGGACCTAACTTCGGTTTATTTTCGTAAAGATTACAGTAATTAATTAAAATTCAACAATTTCCATGAATAGTTCTAGAACATTTGCTGATTTTATGATAGCGCCATCTATTGCTGAAAAGTTTAACCTTACCTAGCACATACCAGTAGCGTAGCGTGGGTTTTCGCCGCTTGTGGTCGACCAGAAATACTCCGCCCTTTGTTGTTTATTATGTTTAAGAACACCAGTATTAAGAACGACTGCAGGTATCCCGTCGGTGCCACTAGCTTTATTCTTACGTACGTCTTTCTGATGGATACGAATATCCGACATACTCGCCACGTACCCATCAGGAGAAACAGAGGGCGGTGCGTCACCGGAATTCAGACGCGAAGATTCCGCACTAAGAGAGGCAATTAAGTTTGCTTTCTCCCCAGCGGTGTGAGCCAGGGACCCGTCGGGTTTCAGCAGTGGCGGAGGTGAGGGACGGCAGAAGTTCGATTCACTCAAGTTTGCCGGGGACCAAAACGCTTTACTACCAACGGGGTTTGTTCCCTATTCGGCCAATGTCGTCAAACTGAGACCTCCACAACACCTTAAGAGTCACGTCACTTGCCTTGCGCATACGAGTGTTGGCCCAAGGTCGGTATGCGCGTGTTTAATCGCGTCAGCGTCAACACACTCAGTGCCAAGTCATGGTTGAGCTTGGTCCGACATTGTTACGTCAGAGAATGAACTTGGATTAATAAAAAGCAATATACCTGCTGCAGCACGCAGGGTAGACTTAACATCGACATCAAAATTTGCTTGGCACGTACGTAACATTGCGCTCGCAATTTCGAGTATCAAAGTTTTTTCTTTTAATAAATTGGCGCTTTCTGCCTCCTCCTTTCGTATGCCGCCTAGGGCCATGGCCCCCACCGCCCTCCCCTCCCTAAGCTACGCCACTGGCACACACTGAAACTTCTACCACGAGCTCTTAACGTGATCTATTTTACGACCTAAACCGAACTGTTAGATCCTTTTTCGTTCGTACTACTGACATTTTAACATATCATAGTAAAGCTCCTGGCCACCTACCGAGCAATAGTTAAATTTATACAAATTTTGACAAATTTAATTCGCGTGATTGCTATTCAAAGCTAGATGGCGTCACTGAGAGATAGGATGACAGTTTTTCTAAGACATTTCTCCTGATAGCCGCTCTATTGTATCTCTTTAAATCTCTTTGATTACGTGTCTGGCGGCTGACTAAAAGCTTTCAAGTATGCATTCAAAATCTAATGTTTTGAGGCATTTCCCTTTTCATAATATTTATCAGTATTATTCAAAAAGTTTGTGGCGTTTTGCATTTTTCGTAGTAGAAGATAATACAGAAAAAATTAATTTTTTTTTGGCGGATGTAAAAATTAAAGGTTACATTACATTAGATATGTGGCTGGTTTTTTTTGGTAGAGAGAAATGTCTTAACCTGTCTGCAAAATAAATTATTTCCGTTGCTATGTTAGCATTTTATTTTCCGAGAGAAAATAAAGTTCTTATTTACTCGTAAGTTATGTTTGTATATAATGCTGGTAACTGCAATTTCCGTAGCAATAATTCTTAAAATTTAATAATCGTCAAATCCAAACTGTAATGAAAAAATAAGGATAAAACCAAAGTTATGGTGAACATCCAGGTAGCACCCACTTCTATCAAAATCGGAAACTCTACACTTGAAATTGTTAACGACTTTCGTTTATCTGTGACAGACAGTCCAGTTCAGTAGGTCTAACTTCAAGAAAGACGGCAATCATCAAATCCGAGTCGGCTGGGCGGCGTTTGGAAAGCTACGTCTTCTCGTCTAATATACCACAGTGTCTCAAGACGAAAGTCTAGACCAGTGCGTGTTGCCAGTGATGACATATGGCTCCGAAATATAAATTCAGTACGAATGCTTAAATTCGGTGTATCTACCTCATCAGAAGACTTAAAGTCACCCAAAGGGCAATGGGAGGGTCTGTGCTCGGAGTTTCCTAGCAAGAACACATAAAAAATTAAGATTTCCGCAGAAGGTTACTGACATAGCCCGATTTGCCAAACTTAAATGGCAGTGGGCAGAATAGATGATCGATGGGGACGAAAGGTTCTGGGTGGCGATTACGTACTGGAAGACGCAATGTCGGAAAACCTCCTGGTTTTTAGTTAGTTGTACTTAATTAGTTCAGGCTTTTTATTATCTTTTTCATCCCCCATCTCGGAAAGAGTATTTTTGCTCTTCGATAATTATCTGAGAGCAAAAGCCGTTTTAGGGTTCCGTAGCCAAATGGCAAAAAACGAAACCCTTATAGATTCGTCATGTATGTCTGTCTGTCTGTCCGTCCGTATGTCACAGCCACTTTTTTTACGAAACTATAAGAGCTATACTGTTGAAACTTAGTAAGTAGATGTATTCTGTTAACCGCTTTAAAATTTTTACACAAAAATAGAAAAACAGCAATAAATTTTGGGGGTTCCCATACTTAGAACTGAAACACAAAATTGGTAAAATGTGTGTCCCCCCCCTGTAACTTCTAAAATAAGAGAATGATAAAACTAAAAAAAATAAATGATGTACATTACCATGTAAACTACCAACGAAAATTGGTTTGAACGAGATCTAGTAAGTAGTTTTTTTTTAATACGTCATAAATCTAAAAAAGACGTGTGGCACTCGGGGACTGCCGCGGTGAAGCTATTACATAGCATTTTTATCAACTTATGCAATTATAATTATTTATTTATTTTATTTATGCAGTATTTATTTATTTATTTATTTTACAATTTATGTACACACAAAAATAACAGAAACAGATAATACATAAGAGACGTTAGTACAAAGGTACTGCTTATTTCCAAAGAAATTTCTTCCAGCAGACCTGCGAAAGGAGAAATCAAAAAGAAATGTAGACCATAGTGTGTAGGAAGCAAAAGAAGAATGTGTGAAGTCTTAAACCAAAGTCATATATAATTATATATACCTAAAAATAATATATACCTACAGCTATAAATATATACCATACATATTACATACAATATATAAATAAATATCACAATTGAGAGGAAAGATAGTGCTCTTTTACTCGATTTTTAAAAAGTATTTTAGTTCAGTATTTTTTTTTTCCTTTGTTTTTTTTCTTTGATATAAATTGAAGTTACACTTTCACACATTGAATTGAATTTTGATTGATTGTTCACTCATTTGTTTTCTTATCGGTCACCACGCTCAAAAAACAAATGAGTGGGGGGTGTTAGGTTATTTTCGTTACGGAATTTTTGGATTCGGTCTCCACGCTCAAGGCCCGCAATAGAAGCTATGCAATAGCTTAAAAATACACTATTATTAAAACATCTATCAAAGTTACAACGAACTACAAGAACTTTTATATTATGTTACTTGCTGCTACGGAACCCTCCATGGGCGAGTCCGACTCGCACTTGGCCGGTTTTTTTTATTATTTATAGAGATAAAGTAAATTGAATTTAAAACATCGCGTGCACTAAGTTTATGAATTCAAAACATGATTAGACCTATATACTTTTACCTCCATGGTACCAAGTTTATTATACATTTTTTTTTAATTTGTTAAATACTCAGACTCAGAACTTCCTTGGTGTACTGTTTTTTTTGCATTTAGTCATTTCCTCGCAGAGGTGGAATGAAAAGTTACGTGTTGTATTCGACTGCAAAGATTTTTTACCTCGTGCTCTTTTGATTCTCTCGCTAACGCTCAGGATTCTAATTTTTGAAACACTCGCTGCGCTCGTGATTCAATTTTAGAATCTTTCGCTTGCTCGGTCATCAAAATTGAGCACGCGGTTAAAACGCAACTTTGCACTCTTGTATAACAAATAACTATTTTTTTACTTTATTTTACGTAACTTGAAATCATCGAAACGGTAAATATAATTATGAACACTTTAACAAATTACTATAATTATTCAGTTCCTTTACCAAAATGGTATCCTGTCACACATGCTTAAAAGCTTTACTCAAATCTATTTCTAATAACGTCAACATGTTTACCAGATTCAATAGTTTCCACTTCTAAGAATTTGATAAAAGTCACCAAATCGAACAAGTAGACCTAACGCCCACAAATACTACCCGCGTATAAATGCCGTACACATTAAAAAAAAAAATTTGTTACAAATATCAGAAGGTAGGTATATATTTTGGTTTAGTATCAACAGCGATCACAGGTTTTCTTTATTTTTATTTTTATTTTTTTTTATTTATATTGGTGAGCATTTATTTTGAATTCGCTCATTTTTAGGGTTCCGTAGCCAAATGGCAAAAAACGGAACCCTTATAGATTCGTCATGTCTGTCTGTCTGTCTGTCTGTCTGTCTCTGTCTGTCTGTCTGTCCGTCTGTCCGTCCGTATGTCACAGCCACTTTTTTCCGAAACTATAAGAGCTATACTGTTGAAACTTTGTAAGTAGATGTATTCTGTGAACCGCATTAAGATTTTCACACAAAAATAGAAAAAAAGCAATAAATTTTGGGGGTCCCCATACTTAGAACTGAAACTCAAAAAAATTTTTTTCATCAAACCCATACATACGTGTGGGGTATCTATGGATAGGTCTTCAAAAATGATATTGAGGTTTCTAATATCATTATTTTCTAAACTAATGAATATTTGCAATGAATAGTTTGCGCGAGAGACACTTCCAAAGTGGTAAAATGTGTGTCCCCCCCCCCTCTAACTTCTAAAATAAGAGAATGATAAAACTAAAAAAAAAATATGATGTATATTACTATAAAAACTGCCAACGAAAATTGGTTTGAACGAAATCTAGTAAGTAGTTTTTTTTTAATGCGTCATAAATCGAAAAAAATACAGTATTATTAAAACATCGATCAAAGTTACAACACATTACAAGAACTTTTGTATTATGTTACTTGCTGCTACGGAACCCTTCATGGGCGAGTCCGATTTGCACTTGGCCGGTTTTTGATACCTATTGTCAATGATAAGATTTATGATAAAATTTTAACACTTGTCAGGTAGGCACGCCAGAATTATGGCGGTAAGTCCCCTCTTTGAGAAGTGGCTGGAAAGACCACATGGCGTCCTGACCTTCCGCATAACGCAGGTTCTCACCGGACGTGCCATGGTAAGTTCGGGAGGTACATGCACTGTATTCGTGCGGAGGTGACGCGCGGGTGTCACCACTGTGTGGACCGCCCGGAGGACACGTAGGAGCACATGGTAGAAGTGTGCCCCGTTTGGGCAGAGCATCGCCATGTCCTTGTGGGGGCGATCGGCGGCGGTGATTTCTCGCACCGTGCCTTGGTACAGACTATGGTCCGGAGCGAGGATGAGTGGCAGACGGTCGCCGAAGCAGTAATGCTAGCAAAAGAGGTGGTCAACCACATGAGGCAACGGCGCTTACGCCGCGAAGCCGAAGAGCAATGGGTGGCCCACTGTCCGTCCGACTGTCCGGTAACCGTCCGCACCGAACCCAAGTCGTCGACGGCGCGTACTGTTCCTGCGCGCTTCAAGGAGTTGTCAGCAACCGTAGGAGCCCAGCATGGTCGAAGCATACTGGGGCCAAGGGTTTGCTTCTGAAAGAAAAGCTCGGCCCAAGGGCGGGGGTGTCACCTGGATGATTTTATCCACTAAAAAAGAAACCTTTGTCGAGTTATAAGTAATTTACTTTATCTTTGGAACAGAAACAGTTATAGAAAAGTTCACTAACGATTCGTACGAATCGTAACTCGGTCATCAAAATTGAGCACGTGGTTAAAAAACAACTTTACACTCTTGTATAACAAATAACTATAGCGACATGGAAAATTTTATTATATCTTTGGAACAGAAACACTTATAGAGAAATTCACCGAAAACTTATACGCGTCAACTGAAATATCTTGATAGTTGGCGAAAATCGTCAATTTTCGTCCTGGATGTATATAATTATGTACAATTACTCCCATTACCTACTCGCTCTCATTACCTCACGCTCTCTTTACCCAATAATTGCTCTAATGTGTTCAACTTTGTGAAAACCTATTCTCATAATAGATAAAGAACAATAAATCATATCTTCATAAGTTTTCTTTGCTAACTCTAATCTGTTATTTATTTCGAATCATGCGTATGAGTGCTGGATAAAAGGTTATTCTGAGGTCTTACACTACTATTATTCTTGATTTATTGTGATAGTATCATGACATTTCAAAATAATCATACTTCTGGTGTGAGTAAAAAAAAGAGCTGTTCTTCCTGTATGCCTCTGTCTCTCTCTCACGGAAATTAAATACCGGGGCCCTTGAAATAGAGTTGTTAAAATTTTAATATATTTTGACAGTACCAATCTTATTTACCCGCCCTTTGTAAACATGTTAACTCTTCTGTAAACTAATAAAAAAAAGACTTGAGATCTCTGATAATAACATAACCACAAAAGCATTACATTTACGAATATCTTAATGTTATCGGAGCATCGAGCTTCGGTGAATGGTTAATCGTATAATACAGTGCTTATTTTATTCATTATTTCAGCCGATAGATGTCCACTGTTGGACATATGCCTCCCCCAAGTGTCGCCATAATGAACGATCCTGTGCGTCTCGCATCCATCGGATTCCCGCAACCTTCATCAGGTCATCGGTCCACCTTGTAGGAGGCCTTCCAACGCTGCGTTTTCCGGTACGCGGTCGCCACTCCAGAACCTTTCGGCTTATTTTATACACACTTCTTTAAGTTTATTATAATTGTTACAGGTTTTAGTTTTTAATTTAGTTTCTTTATTACTTTTTTTGTCTTCTTTTGTTCCATGAGTGTTTGTGGCCTCACAATGCCCTATACCAGAGCTGCGTTATTTTACATTTTTGTTTTAGATATCGCAGCATGTGCTGAGATAGGAACCTTTTTGACTTTGTACAAATAGTTTTTTTTATAATTTCTCTTTTCAATGTTTATTTTTTATACATTAGTTAACAGTTTTTTATTTTATTTGTCCTATGCGAGTCACATTTAAATGTTTTTCTTTCTTTATTTTAAAAAGTTCAAAAGTTCAACCTCTATCTTAAATGGTTTTCTTATAACATGACCTATAAGCCAATATTCCGATTCGGTTGAACCTCGTCAAATATGTAATTCGTGAGCAAAAACACTGTTATTCAATTCTGCGGTCGGTACGAGTATCTTTCGCCCACTTGAAGTCTAAAAATAGAACAATGGAACGTTCCCTTTGAGGGTATTATTTGAAATTGTCATGAAAGGCTATATGTACATAAACTAGCTATGAGTTTAAATCAAATAGTTGACTAGCAAGCCCGGAGCTAGTAGGTTTTAATAAATTAGGAAACACATTCCCTTGACGTAGAAATGTAATTTGGACAGGATATAACCAGCACATTACATGAGTGTTATATTTGACTAGAACCAAGACTTACATTATACATCCTATTTTATAGTCGCTAAAATATCATGATATGCTTAAGTTTTTGCCATCATTAAATTGAGTCGAGTAGGTATTAAATGAGTGATATCAAAGTAATGATGATGATGATGATTGTGAAATGTTTGTATTTTTTTTTTTGCAAACGTGTTGTTTCATCGATACCTAACGTTTAGATTACAAGATGAGGTTTGTATTTCTTATCTCTCATTTGCGATATTTAATGTTGTTACGAAAGCAAGTTATTAGGTAAACACTGTTTCAAAGTAAGTAAATTACCAAAATTTTACATTTAATAACGTCACCACGTCTATTTTAGTAGGCATGATAAATTCTAAACTACCGTTGTTGTCTGTATAGATTTATGTCAAACGCTATTATTTTGGTCTATATTCAAGTAACGTAGTCTGATTTCTCTTGGGAGGGCTATACAACTAAGTTTTAACAGTCTGTTTGTATTGACAGGATTAAAGCCTGTGTTTAGACTGGTTTGAATTTATTTTACGATAAAACTTTTAAGTACTAATTTAATTTAGGAATAGACAAGTTTAGCATTTTAGCTAAACATTGACATCTAGACGGATATCTCTCTTAAGCTGTAGTCAAGTATAACACGTTTCTGTGACCATATTTAATTTTAACCGTACCCTAGCTGCTTTTTACACTATTTTCTGAAAAGGAAAACCGTGATCCTAAAATGTAAAGGCAACTGAAGGGTACAGGGGTACTTTTAGTAAGTAAAAATCTGACACACTCTCTTGCTCCACCCAGACCGGGAGAAATCATTGGATAATTTCCCACCTTAAAAAACCTAGTATTTTTAGCTAGCTACTTAGTAGTAGTAGTTAGCCTATTATGTCTCACTGCTAGACGATGGCCATCCTCTACCTTTCCCAAAAATAAAACTGACCGGAAAACCTGAAAATAAAACCCAGTACCCATGGATTTAGATTTATTTTTCAGGGTCGCCTCTGGTCGTTTTGGGCAGTGAGATTGTTCAATAGACTCACCGCGGACTCGGTACGTGAAAGGGTGGGTTTTAGTCCGTAAAAACCTGTCCCTCCTGTCCCTCTGTCACCAACCGCAGCGGAAGAAGTTATTTGATGATTTCCTAACCTCAAAAAAGGAAAACCAAAGTTACCTTTTTATTATTATCCTCACTTAATACCAGCTTTAATTTTCTCATTATTTTTTTAAAGCCTTTAATCTCAAAGAACATGTCAGCCCCATCATAACCTAACCTAAGTTTACAATAACAACTTAACGTTAATCAGCACAAAGTAGATTAAAATGTTTATTGTCAAGGTTGAGCTGCCGACACATTGATCTTAGCAGCATCAAAATACGCACGGGCTTGCGGACGACGAGCAATGGGTAGCTCGCTGTCCGACCATCAGGAACGAGCCTAAGTCATCGACGGCGCGCACTGTTCCCGCGCACCTCAAGGAGTTGTCAGCAACAGCAGGGGCCCATCTGGGTTGTAGCCTACTGGGCTGAGCGCCATTCCTTCTTGCCTTTCATACCGGGGCTGAGCTCCCGGGGTGAAAGTCCGCTGCTGCGACAGGTCACGGCATGGCGGACAGAGCTCCGGCGGGATCTCATGGTGAAATGGCGTCAACGACTATCGCAACCCAGTGCTGGGCACGCCACAATCATGGCGGTAAGTCCCCTCTTTGAGGCGTGGCTGGAAAGACCTCACGGCGTCCTTACCTTCCGCATGATGCAGGTACTCACCGGACATGGTTCGTTCGGGAGTTTCCTGCACTCGATTCATGCGGAAGTGACGCCCGGGTGTCGCCACTGTGCGGAACGCCCGGAGGTCAGGGTGGAGCACACAGTCGAGGTGTGCCCTGCTTGGGCGGAGCATCGCCGTGCCCTCGTGGGGACGATCGGCGGCGGAGACCTCTCGCGCCGGGCCTTGGTTGAGGCCATGGTCCGGAGCGAGGAGGAGTGGCAGGCGGTCAACGACTTCTGCGAAGCAGTAATGCTCGCAAAGGAGGAGGCCGAACGCATCAGGCAACGGCGTTATCGCCGCCGCCGCCGCCGCCGCCGCCGGGATTCTGATCCCGATTTCCGGCCAACGTAGGCGCGGGCTTGCGGACGGAGAGCAATGGGTAGCTCACTGTCCGGACCAAGCCCAAGTCGTCGACGGCGCGCACTGTTCCCGCGCACCTCAAGAAGTTGTCAGCACTACTGGGGCCAGGGTTATCCGAAAGGGCGCTCGAGCCCCGGTATGAAGGCTAGAAGGAACGGGATGGGTCTTTTAGTCAGTAAGAGTCTAACACTATCTCCCGCTCAGCCCGAGGGCGGGGGATTTCAATGCATGTTTTTTCCCACCAAAAAAAAAAAAAAGGGGGCTGAGCTCCAAAAGGTAGCTCAGCCCCGGTATGAAAGGCAAGAAGGAACAGGGTGGGTTTTTTTAGTCAGTAAGAGTCTGACACTATCTTCCGTTTCGCCCAAGGACGGAGGATATCATTTGGATGATATTTACCTACTAAAAAAAACAGCATCGAAATACTCGTACCAGATTGCCCAAAGCCTATAACGGCCACTTATTGATACAATAAACAATAGTTCTTTACTGTTATGATCATACCTTTCTGACCAAATGGTGGGATAGCTGACAACTAAGTAGATTATTGTGAAATGTTGCGCAAAATAGATTATTATAGGTTACCAAAAAAATTGGTATTACATTTTATATGGCCTGACCGTATAACGAAAGTACCTAGCCAAAAGTTGAATGGGTATGCGTGGGTTTCAATAAAGAATACAAAACACAATGGCGTACAATATTCATGATGTGACACCCACTGTCTACGGAAACCTACGAGAAATTAGATTCAGAGCTAGTGTACGAGTAGAATAGAATATAATAGAATAGAATAAACTTTATTGTACACCAAAATAGTAACAATTTCACAGAAACTTAAACCTATGGGTCCAATGGCAGCAATATGAGTAGCAAAAATATAAGAGTTCGAATCAATAACCGCTTATTCAAATAAGACTAAGAATCAGCACTTTTTAACGTAAAAATTACAGAAAACTGTATTCATAACATTTGCCCGTCATCACTTATCTACCAGGCTTTTTGCCTTTTTTTTTTGAAGTCGGAAATCATCAACATTTTTTCCCGTTCTGGGTGGATGGGAGCGTAATTTTTTTTTACAGAACCAAACCCTAATTGTATTCTAAGACGACCCAGTTGGCGCATTGGTTGAGTGATTGACAGCTGCGCAGCTTCGTGTCGCGGTTTTGTTTCCGGCACGAAACAAGTATTTATTTGGCCTACAGATAGATAGATGGGTGTCTTGTGAATGTGAGTTAACATATTTGTAAAAGCATCCACGATACTAGACGTTATTCCTAGTGTGTAACCACTTTAAAAAAAAAAAATAGGAAGAAAGTTACCCTTTGAGTTCCAGGGCAGCGCTAACTTTTTCGAATAAACTAGAGCATTGGTATTATCTACTCAAGCTCACACAAACGCGTTATTGACGTAATCAAGATTTATCAATATAGGTAATTTTGTATTCTAAAATAAATCTTGATTATTTTAGAAATCAGACATCAGAAACTTTATTTCAAAAGACCAATAGCAGGCACTTTTGAATTGTCAAAATTTTGGTCTGACAAGAAACAAGCTGAAGCTATGTTGTTAGGACAAAATAATTACCTGTTTAAAAAATAATTGAAATCGATTCTGCACATACTATTTTAAGGATGTGCGTTTATTATGTCATATATGATGCAAAGTAATACCTAAAAGCATTATTGTTCCACAACTGGGTAAAAGCCTCCCTCATTTCTCCCTTCAAGCATTTACTTTGCCTAAATCAACATCGGTCTTTCAAAGTAGGAAGGTACTAATAAAAGGTTACATTTTAAAGGAGTAACTTCGTACATGTGAGTTGGATGCCTTTCTTCTCAATCATTGTTACAGTAAAATTGTTGATATCTTTGTGTTTTCTGCTAATTATGTTTATGCATGTGTAGGTAGTATGTGTAAACCCTTGTGTTACAAGGGTTACACGTGCGTGTCTTTTTATTGTAGGAAGTCATCAATTAACTCCTCCCACTTTAAGTGAAGCGAGAGGGAGTGTCCAATTTTTACTGACAAAAACCCACCTGTATTTCTTCAGGTACTCTTTGCATCCCAATGGTAATTCTCTTGAAGAATCGCAGCACATGCCTAATAAAGATTTGGGGCCATGGGTTCGCTTCTGTAAGGAAATCCCGGCCCTGGTCTGAGAGGCAAAAAGGAACAGGAGTAGGTTTCAGTCTGTCAAAGTTTGACACACTCTTTCGCTCCACCCAAGAGCGCGAGATGTCATTAGATGATTTTTCCATCAAAAAAAAATGCCTAATAAAGGTTTAACAATCAAATCAGTTTTATTTACTAGGAAATATTCTTAAATAAGAAGAGGTAAAAAAATCCATTCGAAGCAGACACAAAAATACAATTCACATTACATAATTTTATTTCTCATAAAAACATAAAAGCCACCTTGTTTCCTTCATTACGTATCACAAAAAAGCCACATTATTTTTATTTATTACTTTTCTAAGCCTAAGTGGTGCGCAATAAAAATGTTCGGTTAGGTTCTTTACTCTGAATTGGCCCTTGATTTATATACCCTAGACTATTGTGCGTCTACAAGGTCTAGACATACAGAGATTCCTATAGAATATTGTCTGAGCAACACAGCAGTGCAAAAAACTACCGGTGTATATTTCAAGTACCTAAGTCAAATTCAAATTCAAAATCATTAATTTATTTCAAATAGACCATTTACAGGCACTTTTGAATAGTTAAATGTCGGTCAGTCCAAAAAAAAGTGAAGCTAAATTACACGTTCCAAAGCGTAGATCTTTATGGAGAAGAGCGCGCAAGAAACTCCATGGACACTCTTTTAAATCATATTATGTGTTACATAAAATGCTTGGTTACATATTTTATGTTGCTTCTATTATATGAGCACAATATAGATAGTAAAATAAAGAAATAATTAAAAGATACAAACTGAATTAAGCCACTGGCAGCTAAGAGATGACCAGTCTCAACTGACGCCACCCGTTTACGAGCATGACGAGTGCATCAGCCCCACTCAACTCAAACATTTTTAAGGGAACTGAATGACCCAATAACACGTGCCACCAACAGCGAGACATTTGAGTGAGCATGACAAACTCTCAACTGCCATGCTCGTACAGTAAAAAAAAAGTTGTAACTTAAAATTAAATTATTGTTATGAAAATTACATAAAAAACGCTTTATCAAACCAGTCTAGTCCCTTAATAAAAAAATACCTCTGTTTCTAGACAACGTGATAACGTATTTGTTACGTTTGATAAATCTTAAAATGTTTTGGGTTTGATCATGTTTCGGGAAGCGCAACCGGGGGTTTTCTTAATTACAAATACGATATATCGGTTGCCTAAATAAAATAAAAAAAATTAAAAAGTCAAAAAAATACAACATACAAGCCTAGCAAATTTTATCAAGATTCTAAATAATGACAATGTTTTTCAAAAACTTTTAAGGGTTTAAAAAGAAAGTGTATTTCCTGGAATAAGTTTTATAAAATATTCGAGTAAATCGCGGAATTACCGAATGCTAACAGAGTTTTCAGGCGTTATCTCTCTTTTTTCGCGTTGCCTTTTCATCGTGGAAAAGCAGCCTCTTAAGTACAAAATGTATGGTAATGACATTTTTCTGAAGAGAAGTCACATGGCAGGTAAAATCATTGCATGACGCAGGTACTCACCGGACATGGTTCGTTCGGGAGTTTCCTGCACGGGATTCATGCGGAGGTGACGCCCGGGTGTCGCCACTGTGCGGAACGCCCGAAGGACACGGTGGAGCACACAGTCGAGGTGTGCCCTGCTTGGGCGGAGCATCGCCGTGCCCTCGTGGGGGCGATCGGCGGCGGAGACCTCTCGCGCCGGGCCTTGGTTGAGGCCATGGTCCGGAGCGAGGAGGAGTGGCAGGCGGTCACCGACTTCTGCGAAGCAGTAATGCTCGCAAAGGAGGAGGCCGAACGCATCAGGCAACGGCGTTATCGCCGCCGCCGTCGCCGGGATTCTGATCCCGATTTCCGGCCAACGTAGACGCGGGCTTGCGGACAGTGAGCAATGGGTAGCTCACTGTCCGGCCGTCCGGTAACTGTCCGGACCAAGCCCAAGTCGTCGACGGCGCGCACTGTTCCCGCGCGCCTCAAGGAGTTGTCAGCAACAGCAGGGACCCAGCCGGGTCGAAGCCTACTGGGGCCAGGGTTATCCGAAAGGGCGCTCGAGCCCCGGTATGAAGGCTAGAAGGAACGGGGTGGGTCTTTTAGTCAGTAAGAGTCTGACACTATCTCCCGCTCCGCCCAAGGGCGGGGGATGTCAATGCATGATTTTTTCCCACCATAAAAAAAAAAAAAAAAAAAAAGGTAAAATCATTGCCATAAATGATAAATGATCTTTATTTTGCAAATATGTTTAAAAAAAAAAACTCTTTTACTCGTCAATTTGGTTTTCAGTTTTTGGTCAGTTTAAACGAGATGAGGCCGGTGTTTCCTAGCAGACTACTCTGAGAAGAAACACTGAAACAAACTCAGGGGTCAAAGTCTCTTTTAAAGTCCATACAGTAAAGAACATGTAATGATCAAATCATATGAGAACCAAGCAGATTAGTGTCTCAGATGGTCTTTAGAGGAAAGAATCACACAAATTTGAGTGGACCTGTCCAGTCAGTGCAAGCATTGGTCAGTATTCGTGTAGCTCAAACTTAGGACTACTAAGGAGCTCAACGACTTGACAAACAATAAGAAAGGACATTTGGGTAGGCCGCATCAAATACTCAAAACTGCCAGAAATCATGTTAAAATACAGAAAAGGAAAAGTAATCTACATAGTCACACACATAGAAAAGGAAAAGTAATCCACATATCTACATTTTGTACTCGTATGTAGGTTAGCGTTTGGCAGGAACGCTATTAAAAATAATTGGTCTAAGCTTGCAGCTAATATTATAAAGACTCTCGATTTGATACTGGCACAAGTAATCAAAGAAATAAATAACCTAAATAATTAAATAAATCAACCAGAAGCTCATCGTGAGACAGTTTAGACATGAGACAGTTTAGACATGAGACAGTTTAGACACGCAATGTCTAGACAAACTTTGTTTGAGTAAAATATCCTTGATCTAATTAATAAATTAACCCTTGTGGATGGCAACTTTGTGTTATCACAAAATAAAGCAAAAAAGCGGTTTGAAATTCAGGTAATGTTATAAACTATTTAGTTGTGTATGATGTTACTCTTTGACGCTCAAAAGGGTTAACGGATTTAGATAAAATTGAGAACACGGGTAGACTACATCTTATAATAGATCATAAGTTACTGGTTATTGCGGGAGTATGTTCCTTTCCAATAATTTTCAACTTATATGCGGTTGAAGATGCTGGCAGGAACTAATAGTTGAGTATCGACTTAAAAATTAGGCAACGAGTATAACTCAATTTTTATTTTTTTTACACCTCCTGCTCATACAAACCTCACTTAAAGCAAGTCATTATATGCCTAGGGAGATAATGTGGTATGGCCGATCCCTAGGGAATAATGAGATTTGAATTTGGAGCATCAAGAATCGTCAACATTGTGAATTAAAATGTAGGCGCATCGAAAAAGTTGACTCGAAATTCAAACCAAAGAATAGGTAATCACTATGATTCAAACTGGCCACTAACAAAAAAAAGAAAATAGAATAAAACGTGCGTACTGACGACACGGGAGCATTATAGAAAATTGAAACTATAGAATCTTGGAGTAGTGAATTTTGTTTGTTTGACGAACTTGAAAAATACTTATATTTCTCTAATCTATGATTTGGTCGACCAAATTGTCTTTTAATTATCTCACATATGGTGTAAAAAGTAGAGTATGCAACACGGGGATAAAGCTGTCTTTGTCTTGGGCGGCTTAAATTCGTCACTTCACTCAGGTTTCTTTATTAACTCCCTCGCAATGCTCGGGAGTTAATTTTATAAATTCCTCACTATCGTTCGGGATTAAAATCAGCAACCTTCGTTTCGTTCGGAATTCAACATGCCGCCCGTGACTTAAAGACACTGCTTTATCCCCTAGTCACATAAACTACTATTATTTTTAGTCGTTCTCAGAGTAGTCAGCTAGGAAACACCAGCCTCATATAGTTTAAACTGACTGAAAACAAAATTGACGTGTAAAAGTGTTTCTTTTCTTAGACTTATTTGCAAAATAAATATCATTCATCATTTATAGTCTGTGTTGTATTGTGAGTTAAGAGTTGGTGAGTTTTTGTTAGAGGAGAGTTGTTTATTTATTATGAATTTAATTTAGTTTCATTAATATACATCCTACTACGAGTACTTATCTCCTTTGTTGTTTGTACATAGAAAAATGTTTATGAATTTCATCAGCTTGTACATATTATCTCAAATCAGTCGTATGATTAGATATTGTTAATATTTCCAGTTGATATTTAAAAGTAAAATCCTCGATTTCAATTAACTTGGGCCGCTAATCTCTGATTACTCGTAATGCCCAAGATCGGAAGAAAAAAAAGGGATTGATGAAAACCGATTCTAAGTGGGAACCGGTATACCAATTTAATTTATCAAAGACCGCTTTGACTGCTTTACTTTGGGTTTTGAAGGAACAACGTTTGACTTTGATTGCAAATAGAACATTTGTTTACTTTTTTTTAATTTTATTTATTTGTTTTACTCAATAAAAGACTATCCATTACATTAATTAAATAAATTATTATACTAAGGTAAAGGGTCTATCTTGGTAATATTAGTAATATGGTGATATTTTTGTTAAACACGACACCACTCAGTTTCCTATGCATAATATGTTACTAGTATGAAGATATTTATCCTCCTCACACTCGTAACAACTTGCTAGCGCTATCTCGTGAATGTGCTTGCTTGGAACGATGGTATTCTGATTTTAATAAATATCTCATATATGTATATCAATACTATATCATCCTACCGTACACAACATAATTCACACACTCATCTCACAGTACTCCAAACGTATACGTTATGTATAGGTACTTGCACGTTTTACACTACACGTATGTCGGGCTAGTCAGATAAGAAAGTCCATCAATTTGTACTCAATCGTTTTTCGCTTTGCGCTACATCGCAACCATATTAGGTTGCCATGGGTTTTACTTACACTGAGAAATATTTACTCACAATGCAGTGAAAAAGACGAATTGAAATATCACATCATACCAATATTATAAAGGCAAAAGTATACACGTGTGAGTATATAAAAGGTGTAAGAGACAGCCCCCCACAAACTTTAAGGGCTTGCGCAGTAGGCAAAACTGAACAACCTTACACAAAAATTTTTTTCAGGAAACGAAAACAAAATCAGCCTCACCATACAAAATGATAAACTTGATAGGACAATTTGTATGGCGAGGACGATTTTTTTTTCCGTTACCTGAAAAAAATTTTTGTGGAAGTTTGTTCAGTTTCGTCTACTGAGCAAGCCCTTAAAGTTTGTGGAGGGCTGTCCCTTACACCTTGTATGTGTGTATATATGTATGTTTGCTACTTCTTTACGCTCAACATGTTAGTAAAATTGTCACTTGGGTAGACAATATCCTGGTATAGCATGCCTAATTCTTTTTATTTGAGGATTGTTATTAGTATATTATTTGATATTGTATTTTTATGATATGTAATTAATTTAAATACTCAAAGCATAAATTATAATAAATCAGTGGCGTAGTCTGGAACAGTTTTTTTTTATATAGCCGGTATAGTTTTTTTTTTTTATGAGTCAAGGAATGATCTACGACTTAATGGGGTCTCCGGAAAAGATTTCTACAGTGATCCTGCGCCGACATATATTATAGTTATTTTTACTATATCTTTACAAAAGTAACACTAAATGAACTAAATCTGCTGTCTAATGCAAGAAAATAATAACTGGATGGAAAGGCTGGGTAACCCCGACTTAAATCAATTGTTTTCAACGTTCATCATAATTACGTTCATGTTAGTATCTTTGGGGATTCCGCGTTGAGTTGATTTAAGGTTAATCATGTTATGTTCAAAAGCGAAGAAGTACCAAAATATTTTTTTGATAAGAATTACTCACATCGGTATACTTATGAATTTAGATATTGAAATATTGTAAAAATGTCTAGTAGAAGTATGTATATCAATTTAAAACCACACGCATTTACTAGCTTTTGTCCTATAATTCGCCCGCGTCAATCTCGCACTACATGCCACTTTAAGATGCTCCCTTTAAAAATATACGTTTTTTAACTTTTATAAAGTAGGTACCTTAAAAGTGCAATATTGTACAATTTTTTTTTTACTAATAGTTCTGTTTTTTTGAGATAGTAGCACTTTTTTATTTCTCGGTAACACATTTTGTAAATCATGACATCAAAATGTGAAATCATAAGTCACCTAGTTTTTGTATGGTGGACGTACGTAATTTTTCCCGCCAAAACGCTCCTGTATTTACTCCTTTATTTATCTCTAAATCATTTGATAGGAATAGTTTTGAAAAACAAATAATGAAAAACTTTTTTATTTACTTGGGTTATTATATATGCTAACTTTCAAGCATGTATGCCCAAAGAATGCAATATTACATACAATTAAATTTCCCTCTTTTCACACACAAGCTGAATTTTCAGAAAATCTTTCTTAGTGCTTGCCTACATTTTATATAAAATTCTTGTGCTAAACACGCTTCTAGTCCCAGTAATTTCAGCTGTGCGTTGATATGTCAGTCAGTCAGTTTCTCCTTTTATACAATCAACCAATCGATCGATGATAGAATGGATCTGTTCACATCGATTAAATGGTAAGTAGCGACATCTATGACGCCATATAGGAACTAAAATTCTAAATTCTGCATAGCAGTATTAGAGTACTCGTAATGAATATAATTTATTTTCGAAACTACAAAAATATTTACCGTTACCATCTTTGTTTTCTTTCAGTTCGCATTAGCGATTACTCACATGAAAATTTATCTCTAGAGTAGAAAACAGATAAATAGTTATTTACGTAAGATCAGTTACCACAAATTAACTTAACATTCCTGTTTGTGCGATTAACAATATATAGCAAACACTTATTAAGAAAACGTACTAAATTAGGAAGATGCATCGCCTGTTATTTCAACACAAGATTAATGTTTAATTACAGCAAAATGACATTGAAATATGGCAACGATTTTATAATTCTGAGCATTAATTTTACTGCAGGTAGGTAATCAGAATTTGTGTTTGGTAAATTAATTTTAAAAGTAGCGAGCATTTATTTTTGACTGGATCATTGGAAATGCGTGAGGTTGATTTGTTAGTCATCCCAAAAGCTATTTTTGAAGTTCATGTGCAATAAATAATTAAAAAAAAAACTGGTTGCGCTAAGAGATTTTCTTATTGTTTTGTATTGTTTCATCCAGAATAACTTTTTTTTATCATACTAAAATTCATACTGCTAAACATAAATAATTTATTGTTTAGCTGCTATTATTATGCAGGTCATCCAACGATTGCACGAATTTGGAGTTTAATTAAGTTTTAATTGCTGTAACAGGAAGGTTTGTTATAATTGATACAAATTGGTGGGTTGCGGTCAAATACAATTACATCGTTTAAGGTGTGGAAACGTATTTCAGTATTTAACTTCAATGATAAAAGTATACAAAGATTATATTCATGTATTAGACTATTTAACATTGTGTATGGTGATATATTTATATATTAGATTTAAAAAATTATGCTGGTTTATATGATGCACTGGATTTTACCCTCAAATATGTTTCCTCTTCTCTTTAACTCAAAGGTTTGCTGGTAGGCCTACTAGGGCCAGGGTTATCCGAAAGGGAGCTCGAGCCCCGGTATGAAGGCTAGAAGGAATGGGGTGGGTCTTTTAGTCAGTAAGAGTCTGACACTATCTCCCGCTCCGCCCAAGAGCAGGGGTTGGCATTGGATGATTTTTTTCCACCATAAAAAAAAGGTTTGCTGGTAGAAAACTTATTGTTGAGTTAAGCTCACCTTTATTCATAAATTGTTAATTGACTGTATGCCATATTATTATGATTCAGTGAACTACAAAGTTTTAAATATTTCATTAAACCCCAAGCGAACGCGGCGTTCGCGCACCTATTGTCTTTCTATTGTGTCTGTGATTTCCACGATTGAAAGGATATACTATTATTTTGAGGAAACCAAATTCACTTATAAAGGTTAATCACATACATCAGCTACTCTCAATAATTTTGTTAGTTTTGCTCACAAACGGCTCTCAGCAAGAGTCAATGGATAACCAGTGGCATTAATGGCACTCTAGATCGGCGTAATGCCAAGAAATTCGATCCCTATTCCTATTTCACCTTTAATGAGCCGGAATAATCACGCCACAGCTTTTTGCTGTTTCTGGGGGTAGAAAAAACTGTTCAAAATGATGGCCGCTGCTGCGAGTTTGTTTTTAGGGCAGATAAGCAAAAAAAAACAACAAACTGTAAATTACCTACAATTATTAAACTTAGGCGTCTTTGCTAATTTGCACTTTTCATAAACAATGTACCTATAAGAGTATTTTTTAATATCAAATCATTCATTTTTAATTTCAAACATCTTGCAAAATACCCGCTTGAATTTTAATACGTAACATCAAAGTTGAGCTTAAAATTCAATATGTGTCAGCCAATTTGTGTAGACTACACAGATAAAAAAATCTTGGTAGTCAGCTGTAACAATAACTTTTTTGTACTATGTCACATTTATCGCAAATGACGTGAATATTTCACACCAATTTATTTCGCTTCACACAGGGTGCTTTAAGCTGTCAGTGAAAGATTGCCTCACAGCGCTGATAAAATGAATTTAAAATAATCCTTAGGGCAGATAAGCAAAAAAAAACAACAAACTGTAAATTACCTACAATTATTAAACTTAGGCGTCTTTGCTAATTTGCACTTTTCATAAACAATGTACCTATAAGAGTATTTTTTAATATCAAATCATTCATTTTTAATTTCAAACATCTTGCAAAATACCCGCTTGAATTTTAATACGTAACATCAAAGTTGAGCTTAAAATTCAATATGTGTCAGCCAATTTGTGTAGACTACACAGATAAAAAAATCTTGGTAGTCAGCTGTAACAATAACTTTTTTGTACTATGTCACATTTATCGCAAATGACGTGAATATTTCACACCAATTTATTTCGCTTCACACAGGGTGCTTTAAGCTGTCAGTGAAAGATTGCCTCACAGCGCTGATAAAATGAATTTAAAATAATCCAATTTGTTAATCTTTTTGTTAGTTTTCTATAGTTTAATGAAATTTAAATAACAATACTTATATATGTGCATAAGAACATCGATACTAACTGCCCAAGAGAAGAGTCAGATTTCCACCATACCGCCCTCACGTTTCCTTGTCTCGGTCCATATAATTATCACGCATTGCTTGGAGGGGCGATTCGTACAATGGTGGTATTTTGGGAGGTACCGGTTTTGGATTTGGTGGTAAGATTTCTGGCGTGTTTTCCCGCTTAATCAGAAACAGAAACCTTCTATAGTCACTCTTCAAAGAGAGGTCGTACCACGGAAATTGTACCGTGCTCAGCGCTGGATTGTGACACTCGCTTTCTCCATACTACCATGAGATCCCGCTGGTACACTATTTGCAGTACCGCAAACTGACTGCCGTTGCACCTCCACGCGCCATTTCTGCGAGTGTGTAAGAACTGTTACCTACAAATCCCACGGTGGCAGGCTAGCAAGGAGACTTGCATTTCGCGGGAGACCGTGTGGTATTCTTGCACTATTCGAATAGTCTTCTGGGACGCAGTCAGCAAGCGGGTTGGTCGTTTTCGCAACGACTACGCCCACACCGATGCCCCGTAAAGGGTCAAAGACTGCATGGTTCCCGAGTTAGATTAGACAGAATCCGTTTGAGAGTAGTTCTATCCTGCTTCAGCCTGGGTGCCAGACATTGGAAGTACTGGAACTGTTGGAAGAAATGGCGCCTAGTGGCTCTTGATGTATTTAGATATCGGCTAAAAATTCTTCACATAGGCTATTACGGAATCGTCCTGCACCCAAGAAAAGTCTTTAAGCAATAAATAAAAAAAATTAGTGGTAAATACTAATGCAAGGTTGGTAGGTCTGTAAACATTGATGAAATTAAACATTTTGGATTTTCTAATCTAATCATTAATTTATTTATAATAATAGCAATACACGCCCTAATAAATAAATAAATACTTGTGCAGTATTTATTTTTTACAGGCAATGAAGAAATTACCGGGTTTATACCGTAATATTTTTTTTTTGCACGATCTGAGTTTTCAAAAACTTGTTTACATACTAAAATCACCTTATAGGCTTAATATGTTGTGATTTATCTTCAGTCATGATGATGATTACCGACTAGTATATTTATATACATGCCTTATTTGATAGATTGTTTGTCATTTGGTATCCTGTTTCCTTATTCCCTAATCTTTTATTTGGGCTTGATTGATGGAGCTATATGTCTATGCTAGTACTAAAAAATAATGACGAGTTTGATTTACTGTGAGATATAAAATATTAGTAGTTTTCCTTTCTAAATGTTTGAAGGTAGGTTTACCTTCACTAAAGTTGATTTTCTCAAAGCGGTAGTAGCATTTAAGTCACAGATTTCAATATCCTTTGTGCAATTGAGTTCACGAATATTGTACTAAATTAGATTTCCTGATTTTCCATTTCTCTCAGTATTCGTTTATTTTTGTAAACAACATGGTTGCTTTTTATTGTCTCCGTTTTATCCCTATGTATATTTCATTTATACATTTCTTTTAGATAAAAAGCGTCAAAAAAGTTCATTACAAGATTTGATTTGCATTTATATTTGGCCATTGCATTTTATTATTCGTTGAAGTGTCCAATGAACTTTTTACTTGAGTATAATATAAGCAATTATTTTGAATATACGATTGAGTATACGACCTATTTTTTTTTAAATTTTACTTTGAGTTTTTTTTGTGCTGTAAAAGAGGTACAGCTAAAAATAATTTAATGGAATTGATGATTTTGATTCCAAATTGATTAAAAAATACAAAAACCAAGCCTTAATATTTATAAAGTTATAAAATACACAACTATAATTACATTTGTCTTAAACAAGAAAAAAAAACATTTTTATTTACATAAAACAATCATTTGGCGTCGAACAACTTTTTTCCTAAACATTAACATCATACACTTATTAAAAACTAGCTGCTGCCCGCGACGTCGTCTGCGTGAAGCTTCTACAGCACTAAAAATACCTAAGATGCCAGTGTCGCTATATCATTATAAGTAAAAAAAAAATTAAAATAGCATTAAAATATAAGTTTTTTTTGCAAACGAAGCAAGTGAAGAGAGTTATATGGGAATCCTGCTGAGTTCAGTCATAAGATGTGACTGAAGGAAATAGAGAAAATAATGCAGGAATACATTCCAGGACACAAAAGAGTAAAAATACGTACAAAGGTATCATACCTTACTACACTTCCCTATAAACTACGTTGGTAGTTACACGGCCAGGAGCCAAAATGTAAAGAGAGTCAGGACTGGTGATGCGGGAGCAAGCGACGTACAGTTGCCCGTGTGAGAAGCAACTCGTCCTGAGGTTGACACCCGCTGCCCTCAGTGTCTGCCCCTGCGACTAATTGATGGTCATCGCGAAGCAAACACTCACGGGGAACTGTACGCGCTTGAACTGGAACGGGAAGTTATGAGGTATGAGGGGAATGCGTGGTATAAATACTGCCTCGCTGACGCCACAACCCGTAAGAATTTCCGTCTCAATGGTGTATCTGTGTGGAGCGAGAGACTTTAAGGCGGGTCCCGTCACAACTTCGAAGCATAATCGGGACACCGACCTTCAGCTTGATGGTATGCGCCGGAAGTCCACTTGCTGACAGGGAGTTCAGAAATTCCACGGGATAATGTGTGGCGTCATCGTGCTCGACAACAGTGTTTATCGAGGTGTAGACCACTTCATTCCCCTCAATTGCCGAGAGAATGCATTCGTTAATTGCTGCAGCCTGATTATTTTTGGCCGTCAAAATGGCCCGCTCACACACCCAAGAATTCTGCTGGTGCGGTATACGACTGATGTCCCCGTACACACAGTGAATGAGTTTTTCTAAGCTGGATACCACTCTACCGAGAGACTCTGGAAGCACCACCTGTCCACCTCTCTCTTCTGGTAGAGTGCCTTCGCCAAGACTTAGAAGGACATCTTGACACGTGCATTGCCGCCGAACTGAGCTCTCATATTAATGGTCAAGCACAGCGTACGAACTCGTGACCACAACGAAGATCGTTTCAACGAAGCATTCACCTCGTCAGCCCTCGATCCCCATGTCACCACGGGAAGTGTTTGCCGGAAATCGCCAATGAACAGAACTGTGACACCATCCATCAAATGTTCGTTCCTGCGGATGTCCTGCAGGGTTCTGTCCACGACCTCAACTGCCTTCCTATTGGCCATCGTACACTCATCCCATACGATCATAGAGCAATCCTTGAGCACGTGTCCCTTATCGGTGTTACGTGTTCCACCAGGAGAGCATCCAAGAAAAACATTTTAACCTGGTTTTGCCCAACGCTTTCAATGACGGTGTCACAAATTTGTTTTTGCTCTGAAGAGAACAAAGCGACATGGTAATTTCGTATGGTGGTCATTTTGCCCGGATCGTACTTTGTCTCAGCGTTATACTCCCAATTTTCACGGTCTTGATGTGGTGATGATTGGAGAGCTGGTACCTAACCCATATTCGATCAGTGGATTGCCGCCGATAGAAATGACCACATCTTGAAGTGAACTGAGACAGGTGTTCAGCACGCGTTCATCAGTTACTTCGACTTCGTCTCCAGTAGCACGCCTCAAAGCTCGTAGAAAATCTTCAGACAGATGATGGCGATACTTCCCCCACAAAGCTACCGACTCCACAAAACACCAAGATGACGGCAAACAGATGATGTGGCTGGGACTGTCACCGACGCTTGCCTCCGCGAGGGTGTCATCCCAATTAGGCAAAAGGCTGCGCGGTAAGTGGGATACGCCACGCCATCAAATGTCCTCAGAAAGGCGAAAGACGTTGGGCCTGGGACAGTGTGAAGTAACAACCGCATAAAATAGCATTCGCCACTATTCGGGTGCACGGTATAAACCCTATCCAATGTGGTGTCCCGAAAATTCCCGGAAAACCTTCCACAACACCTCGTCGTCGACATCGGTTAAATACACCCCTTTGCTTGTCATACGTGTAATATGAAGGCACCTCGTCATACGTAAGGGATCTCGCAAACTGGTCGACTTCACAGAGCCTGAAAAATGCCACCATGTAATAATACTTAACACCGCATTTTTTAAATTGTCTTCCTCAACTCTGCTCAAGATTTTGAGGGTTTTGTTGGAACTTGAATTTGTCAAAACGAACTATAATATGAAGAAAATGCACATTACCATCTATGAATTTTAAGAATAACTAACTACTAACCTCGCCAACTTGATCAAATTTAAATTAATAATTTCCAAAAACTGTTAACATATAACTTGATTTGATTTTTATGAAGTCTCATAGATGGCGCTGCTTCAAAATTGTCTTTATACTACCAACATTCAATGTTTCTCTGCCCAAGTTACTTAAATGGCGTAGTTTTTATTGTGTAAAGCTAGATAATAGCATGGCTTACTCAAAAACAACATTTAAATATGCGTCGTCAGATTACACGCTGTCACAGAATGCGTAAGAAAAATAAAGATTCACAGTTCCGCCCCCGTAGGTGATAGCGTGATAATATGTAGCCTATATGTTGACCCGACCTCATCCAAATCCATGCAGTACTTTTTGAGTTTAGCCTGGACATACATACAGACAAACCGACAAAAATTCAAAAAACTATATTTTTGGCTTCGATATCAATTGTAGTATTCTTTTAAAAAAATATTCCATGTACAGTTTTGACTTTCCTACGATTTTATTATATAAGATTTAATTTAATGTATATGTATAGAAGATTTAATACACTTTGAAGAAATGCCTAACGATTAAACACGTTATTATGGCTAATTTATAAAATATAGATATATACTATGAAGGACTTTTTTGTAGATCTATTAGAGACCATCATCTTTGTAATACATACTTTTGGTGTATGATCTACGTATGCGAGGATAGAAGCTCGAAAGCGCATTTTCATCCGACTTGTTTCAAATTTATCGTCACTTCTCAGCTCCTATGTATTTTAGCATTATGTTATATAGCCTATAACCTGCCCAGGAGTATGGACTACAATTGTACCGAGTTTGGTTAAAATCCCTTCAGTAGTTTTTGACCCATGCGTACACATACAGACAGACAGACGGACAGACAGACAGACAGACAGACAAAAAATTTACTGATTGCATTTTTGGTATCAGTATCGATCACCAGTCATCCTCTAATATTAATTTTGAATATATATTCAATGTACAGAATTGACCTCTCTACAGTTTTATTATAAGTATAGATTAAAGACCTAAACTCTTCAAGCAATTTTTTTTTTTACCATAATGAATCATCATGGTGTCTCAAACTCTCTTGGCGAACGCAAGAGAGTGATAGTAGCCATAAGGTACATTTTTCCTTCCACAGTCTTAGATCCTTTCAATGTTCTTGCCATTTAAAACCACAATTGAACTTATACTTACCCGAGGCCGATTTCGCGTTGAACTCAACTTGCCGTCGTTGACTCGGGCTCGGTCCTTACCCGTGGGCCGGACGGCGAGCAACCCGTTGCTCGTTGTCGCAAAGCCGCATGAATACGATGGCCGGGGATCACATAGGAGATATTTTTATACGTCGTGCTTTGGAAGTTTATTAATATTATATACAATTCTACTTGTTATAGATTCGATCTTACTTTGTCTTTCTCTGTGCTAAAGCCTAACATAATCAATATCAGTACCTATAGCTAGTATGCTGTACTGCGATGGTTCAACGAAAAAACAAAAGCCAATCAAAATCAAAGCTTTTTATGAGATTTCTACGAGATTGAAATGGATACTCAGACTCAATCTTTGACCCAATGTGATAAAAGATAACAAAACAGTATCTGAAGGTAACAAATTTTTTTTTCAAAGGACATTAGTTGAGCGATTGGCTGTGGAGCGTGATCATAATTGTTCTGAACTTGGTCGTCTTGTATTTGCGAGTTTACGTCTGTGTGCATCAAATCTCCCGCTCTATGGAAAAACGAGAGGTCATGTCGAACTTAAACTGACTAAAACTTGTTCTTCTGTTGCCTTTTGCGTTTCAGGGTATTTTTTTCAAAATATTGTCTCGGCCTTTTTTTTTTTTTTTATGGTGGGAAAAAATCATGCATTGACATCCCCCGCCCTTGGGCGGAGTGGGAGATAGTGTCAGACTCTTACTGACTAAAAGACCCACCCCGTTCCTTCTAGCCTTCATACCGGGGCTCGAGCGCCCTTTCGGATAACCCTGGCCCCAGTAGGCTTCGACCCGGCTGGGTCCCTGCTGTTGCTGACAACTCCTTGAGGCGCGCGGGAACAGTGCGCGCCGTCGACGACTTGGGCTTGGTCCGGACAGTTACCGGACGGCCGGACAGTGAGCTACCCATTGCTCACCGACCGCAAGCCCGCGTCTACGTTGGCCGGAAATCGGGATCGGAGTCTCGGCCTTAGCGGGCGTTGGTCCTACTTACCTTCAGTAAAACCGAACTTGAACTCGCATGAATTATTATCTTTGTTTTTAGTTTTTTATTATTATTATAATATTGTTTCTAAGTGTTGATAGTGTAACTACAATAAAATATAATATGAAACTATTACATTTTGACAATTGAGTAATGAAAATTTTTTTTTGTTTGTTTAGCCAGTTCCGTATTTTAAATTCCACCGATTAATTAATTAGGGTTCAAATATGGGTTTGAGTTAATCGCCTTAAAGAAGAAAACTTTGTACAACACGCTGTTTAATTTATAATGTTGTTTGTTTACAGCTGAAGGGATTTGTAAATTAAAAATTAGGTTTGTACGGACAAAGTTTGTGAAACGTTATTAGCATTCAAATCAACCCTTTGCACTTTATACTAGGCGAAATGTAATTAATTTAAATATTTATTAGGTTCCTTCCTAAAATAATTAATACAGTTAATCGAATTGACCCACACTGAGTTGCGAACGTGTTTCATAATTAAGGTACTAATAAAACGAATTGAACCCAAAACCCGTCAATTTAATATACGTACAACGACAACATTTCAACTCACAGTGGTGATTTTTTACGGTACCTAAATCTGCCATGAGCAAATATGGAGATAATGGTCATTCTTCATATAATTACTCTAAAAACAAATTCACAGCTGCGGCTATCATTGAGTAATCACCATATGACTTTGCCTGCTCTAGGGTAAAGTGAGAGAGCGAATCAGATTTTTACTGGCTAAAAGCCACCTCTTCCTTCAGTTTCTTTTTGCGTTTCAGGTTCTTAGTAACTCTTCAAAAATGTATACGTATCGATCTTGCAGGGCCCCCAGGTTTTGCTGGTATTGACATCGTGCCTTCCCTTTAAGAGAAGAGACCCCAGTCCTGCAGTGGGATAGTACATAGTTTTTGTCCATGGAAAAACCATTCGTGCACTAGCTTCTGACGTTTTATAAGTGCCCATGTAGGACTTTGACTTTGTAGGTAATTGTGTTGACAGCGGGAATGTTCAAAGAATTACTGTGAAAAGACAACTAAAGGAACACAAGTGGTTTTATTCAATAAAAACCTGTCACTCTCTCTCTCGCTCAACTTAAAGCGAGTGGAATTATGTTATGATTTACTAAACCAAAATAACAAAAAAGTATTTGTATTGAAAAAAAAAAACACTTTTTCTTTTTTTGAGGTGGTTTGTCTCCGAAAAAGATAAAGCTATGTCGACAATTTTAGCAATAAGGTTTTTTCGTAAATCAAATTGAACCCTTCGAAAGGTTTTACTAGTAAATATGCGACTGCGAAATTGCGTCCGCTCGTAATCCGTTTAGCTTCAGTGTCAAACGAATACAGGAAGAAAATTTTACAGCAATGTCAACTGTATGAAAAACCTTTTGTATTATGTTTTGGATGTAAACACAATTCATTAAACCCCAAGCGAACGCCGGCGTTCGCGCACCCATTGTCTTTCTATTGTGTCTGTAATTCTCACGATTGAAAGGTTAAATAAAAATATATATTTTTATGACATTTTTGGGATAACAACGGTAAATCAAGAGTGAATAGGTTTTTTTTTTTTTTTTTTCTATGGGAAAAATCATCTTATGACAACCCCCGCTCTTGGGCGGAGCGGGAGATAGTGTCAGACTCTTACTGACTAAAAAACGACTAAACTTCGACCCGGCTGGGCCCCTGCTGTTGCTGACAACTCCTTGAGGCGCGCCGCGGGAACAGCGCGCGCCGTAGACGACTTGGGCTTGGTCCGGACGGTTACCGGACGGCCGGATAGCGAGCTACCCATTGCTCACTGTCCGCAAGCCCGCGCCTACGGTGGCTGGAAATCGGGATCGGAATCCCGGCGGCGCACTATGGGACCAACCGGTACTTTCCATCTCAAAAATCGATAACTCTGTTGTTTTGTGATTTTTCTCCTTGAATTTTTTTTCATGTATTTATGAATACCTAGGCAATAAAAGAAATCAAACATCATAATTTAAAAAATTATATATTTTTCGTAAAAAAATGACAAAGATAAAGTTTCATAAAATTTCATACAAAAAATTATATTGTTATATTAAAATAGCAATAAAAGTTACACTTTTAGTTAAAATGAGTTTCAATCTTAATTATTATTATTAAACAAATATTTACGAGATAAAAAAAATTAGCGCATATCCTATTCATCACTTTCTATTTCCAACAATTCTTTAGCTTCGTCAAACAATTCTTTACATAATAGAAAACTTGGTTTATTTAAGCTAGATATATAAGGATCAGATGTATATAACAAAATATGCAGAACGTCTTCGTTTGTTGCTGATCTGGAACACTTCCTAGCGTGATGTAACCAATTTGTTAGTAGTACACCGCAGACTTCCCCCTGTATTATTTTAAGTTCTTATCCATCCTAAGGTTGTCTGGAAGAGATCGCTCTCAGCGATAAGACCGCCTTTGTGCCCGTTAATTTAAGTTTTTGTTTAAACTGTATTACTTTTTGGTGTACAATAAAGTTTATTCTATTCTATTCTATTCTAATCTTTTATTTCGGGCTTCCTGGGCATCTTCGGATAATTGTCCTATTGGCAAAACTGCATAATGCTCTATTATTTTAGCACCATGTATAAGTACTTTATGGACCGAAGATGGCATGTAGTACCATACTGCCAGTCTTCTGGGCACATTTCCGGATGACAGCGATGTGGAGGAGTACTTTGACGCCTGAGCGTACTTTGTCATTTTGTATTATATTTATGTACATAGTTAGGTTTTAGTATAAATAGTTTATTTAGTATTTAAGTTTTTTATGTACATATGTAATAAGTACCAGTTATATTTGCTTACATATAATTGCGCGGTTACCAATGTATACTGGCCGAATTTTTCTGCGTTTACTATGTCATCGGAATTCCCTAATCCCGATGACATATAATAATATAATCTCTTGATTAATTCTTCATCAATTCCAGTAATCTCTGCAGAACATTGATAATTTTGGAAAAATCTCCTTGCCGTATTTCCGTCATTACTATTACCGGAACCTTGACGTGGTTTATCAATGTGCAAACTAAGCACTTCTCGGAAACGTTTTTGGACATATTTTTGCTTGTCTTCTTTAAGTTGCTTGTTTTCTGGAGTGGTTGCAGACCACTTCTCAAGACCTAAATTGTAAGAAATATGGAGAATCGTTTCCATAAATCTTATCCATGCGTGTAGTGTCGACAATCCATATTTAAATGCATTTTCATTTTCAACTCTCGCTGTAACTTTTAAAAGATCATTCATTTGTCTGGGAGTTGCTCCACAAACAGCGCAGGTAGCACTGGATGATGTGTTCGTTAACACTTGAGCAACTTTCCCATCAATCATCGTCATAAACAATTCATGTTTAACTTCGATGACTTTGTAGTCTATTGACATACGAGTTGGAATCAACTGATTAATTTTGGCTTCAATTTCACTGACAACCGCTGTAGTTTTTTCGGGTGTTTCTTTTGCGAATTCTAATAAAATTGGTCTGCAATATCTAACAGACGACAATACAGACATCAAAATGTAATGATTAAATATAATATTTCGTAATTAAAAAGAAGAACGGTAATTTTCGGGTATTTTTTTATTTTCCCCCGATTGACATATTGCCTCGAAATCACCTTTGGCGCAAAAAACGCGCAAGTTTTTTTTTATTCCTCATATTACTGATTAGGTAAGGTATCTAATAGAGTGAATAACTTGACACCGGCAGCTTTCGGCAACAATGAAAACTCCAATTGAAATAAATAAAAACGAAAGTTTCTTTACATTACTAAAAAAATAAATAAAAAATAAAATAAAAATATTTTTTCACAAAAACCGAACGTAGTTGCAAAGTGTACACTCTAAGCTATCTAATGATATATAACACTAACATACTTCCTTGAAAAACTTCCGAATAATTTTGTGTTGAACTTCCTTAACGGTAATTTAATTGGCATGAAAATATTTATGCTCAACGTTTGAGGTTCATTTTATAAACTTAAACCTAAGTTATTTAATTATTTTTGTAAATCATTTGTAAGTTCCATCTTTTGACAGTATAAAACCATAAATAAATCTATAGATTTAGGACTTTCATCAAAACCATTTTTGAGATGGAAAATACTGTTTGGTCCCATAGTGCGGCGGCGAGAGCGCCGTTGCCTGATGCGGTCGGCCTCCTCCTTAGCGAGCATTACTGCTTCGCAGAAGTCGGCGACCGCCTGCCACTCCTCCTCGCTCCGGACCATGGCCTCGACCAAGGCCCGGCACGAGACGTCTCCGGCGCCGATCACCCCCATGAGGGCACGGCTATGCTCCGCCCAAGCAGGGCACACCGCGATTGTGTGCTCCACCGTGTCCTCCGGGCGTTCCGCACAGTGGCGACACCCGGGCGTCACTTCCGCTTTAATTCGGAACAGGAACCTCCCAAACTTGCCATTTCCGGTGAGGACCTGTGTCATGCGGAAGGTAAGGACGCCGTGAGGTCTTTCCAGCCACGCCTCAAAGAGGGGACTTATCGCCATAATTGTGGCGTGCCCATGACGGGGTTGCGATAGTCGCTGACGCCATTCCACCATGAGATCCCGCCGGAGCTCTGTCCGCCATGCCGTGACCTGTCGCGGCAGAGGACTTTCACCCCGGCGTTGCATCTCCACGCGCATGTCGTGCATGTGTGCAAGGACTGTTGCCTCCAGATCCCACGGTGGTAGGCCAGCCAGAAGGCTCGCCGCTTCGCGAAAAATCGTGCGGTATCCCCGCACCATCCGAATTGCCATGACCCTCTGGCAGGCGTTCAGAATGGCCGCCGGTCGCTTTTGCAGCGACGGCGCCCACACCGGCGCCCCGTAGAGGGCCATGGACCGAACGATCCCCGCGTAGAGCCTCCGGCAGGAGGCGTCTGGACCCCCAAGGTTGGGCAGGAGCCGCTTGAGAGCGGCCCCAGTCCGGTTGAGTTTGGGAGCCAGACGTCGGAAATGCTCCACGAAATTCCACCGGCTGTCGAGGACGAGTCCCAGGTACTTCATCGTCGACCCGACACCGATGTGAACACCTCCTACCGTTAGTTGGGAACTCAGAGGCGGCGCGTTCCGAGAGCGGCGACCGTGAAAACACATCGCCTCGGATTTGTGAAGCGCCACCTTGAGTCCCAACTCCTGGATCCTATCAACGACCATCGCAACCCTGTGTGTCGCTAGAGCGACCGCCGCCTGGTACGACTCTCCCTGCACTAGAACCAGCGTGTCGTCTGCGTAGCAGACCACGCTGACCCCGTCAGGGAGGTCGCCCCGCAGCACGTAATCGTACCCGATGTTCCACAAGGGTGGCCCTAGTACCGACCCCTGCGGAACACCGCACGACATCTCCCGACGTTTCCAGTCTCCCTGGTGACCGGGGTAGACAATATACCTGTCCGACAGGTAGGCCTCGACTACTCGACAGAGGTATTCGGGCACCCGGTGGTACCGGAGTGCCCTCCGGATCGTACTCCAGGGCAGGGAATTGAAAGCGTTGGCAATGTCCAAGGACACTGCCACGACACACCTACCCTGGGTCGTAAGGGGTCGCACGCGCATGATGGCGTCCACCGTCGAGCGCATCCTGCGAAAGCCGAACTGTCCGTCCGAAAGGTCCGGCCCCACCCGTGAAAGGCGCGCGACGAGGCGGCTCAAGAGTGAATAGGTTGCTTCTAGGCAAGCGTGCTCCATCGTCGGCCACATTATTGCTTACTATCTGGTGAGATACTGGTCAAAAGTGAGCCTATGCATAATAATAAAAAAAAAACAATCATACGAGTTTATGAACTTTTTTTGACTTATTATTAAATTGAGTGTATTGATCTGTTTTCATGATATTAAAACAACTGTTCTTCTCCACATTTGATCGAACAATACCTTTGTATTGTATACAAAAACTTACCTATTGGTTACACTTTTTTTTTTTTATAAATTCAGGTTTCAACACATAGTAAAATTTTATAAAAAGAAACTATCACCACTACATAAAATATTATAAAATTTAATTATTTGGAAAGAGAACAGAATGGAAGAAAAAAACGTGTTGCGCCGACCCCAAATAAAACGGGACTAGGGCAGATTTTTACATTTAGATACAGTTATGAAATTTTATTTCAGCAGCAATATTGTTCAACTATCTTATGGCACGTGACAAGGGGTTGTCCTCTTGTTCAGGTTTGTCCTAGATAAAGGTTCCAGTAGCGTGATGGAAAGAGAACAAATATCGTCAACATAAATGAAGCTATAAAACTAAAAAGTATGTATCCTAAAGCTTAACATGCGATTGCAAAGATTACCCTTTAAAAAAGCTTGCACAAACGTCCGAAGTGAATCATCAATATTCTGTTTGAACTCTACTCTATTTTTGGTTCAAATTGGAAGCAAGCCTTAAAGGGGTCACTCTCACCATGAACACTCTCTCATATATTTGATACGAGAAACATAGATAACTCTCTTGTTTTTAATTTGTTTTGTTGCATTCCATGACAAGCCAGCCTAAGAGATTTATGGCTTAATAGTTTTATTTTAATTTAAATCACTTTCGCAGGTGCACTGAAAGAGATTTCTTTAGAAATAAGCATCATCTTTGTACTATTCTCCTGATTCCTTCTACTTTTCTTTTATTATTGTGTGTAAATAAATAAATTTGCGAAACGTACGGCAATGGTTAAGGATGAAAATCAAACATGCAAACTTGATGTTTGAGTACGGTAATTCGGAAAAGAGTGGGTTTCGCATTTGGCTTTCGGTTTTGCGTTCATATTATGTTATTATAAGATAAACGTGTATGTTGATGTTTTATGTTTAATATTCTATGACGATGAGGGATGTTTAGAAAACCTTAATATAGCAACGAGAAAAGGTTCCCGGTTTTTGTTATCTTTGTATAATAATGTTGTTTATGAACCTAATACTAAACAACAGTAAGGCCTTATTAGCATAATTTTAGGAATCTCCATTCAACAGACAATATAATGGACCTAATCTATAAGCGAGACCAATTTTAAGCCTGAGGCAAGTACACTCTCCGTGAGGCTGCCGCTAACTGAGGCATTAAATGACCACTTCAGCAATAAATCGAGGCAGACGTCCGTTTATCAATTACTACGATTCTCAATAAAGGGGAAAAGAAAACCATTTATATACTGTAAAGTCATCTGTAGACAATGAGTAGGTGTTGTTTATGTAAATCAAAAGTACGCGCCGCAATCAATTAGATTTAGAGCAGTCGTGGTCTAGTGGCGAGTTCAAAACTAGTCAGGCGCATTGCTTTGTGTAATTTATTTTATTACCACTACTCTCGAAATGGTGAAGGAAAAAATCATGAGGAAACCAGTATGTTCTGGAATCAAAAATTCTAAGTCATGTGACATCTACTAACACACACTGGGCCCGTGTGGTGGATTATGGCCCATTCCTTCTCTCAGAGAGACCTGGGTTCAGCTGTGAAACCAAATATATTAACGTCTCACGTAAACCTACGGAACAATAAAAAAAAAACCTAATTATTTTCAAGGGTCCCGTAGTGACTTTAGATTAATGACAAGTAGTAATACGCTTAATTTCTTTGTTTCAGAATAACGAAGAATTTGCTGAAAACGTATGACGAAACATGGACAGCGCAGACAACACTACCACATTATATGACGATGATACGCTATACTCGGGCGAATTGGCTCTTCACAGTGAATTCAGTTCGGCTGAAACTATTCTTGCGAGTTATACCATATGGCCTGCAGAAAAATGTTTGGAAACATTTCTCTTTAATGGTTCACATGCTGATGAGTTCACAAATAACATTTTTGTATACAATGGCACTCGAGTCATGTGTTTAGATCACGCCCCAGTTTTGACTAAAAGCACTCTTATCAGAGCAAGCGTACTTTCTGCTATGGCTGTGTTATCGTTCTTTGGGAATATTGCAACGATTATAAGTATACAGAAAGGTAAAAGAAGTCGAGGAAGAGCGAGACCGTCTTGGACAGCGATATATAGTTTAATATTTCAGCTGAGTATAGCTGACTTGTTAGTGACTGTATTTTGCATCGCTGGTGAAGCAGCGTGGTCGTTTACGGTGCAGTGGTACGCGGGGAACATAGCGTGCAAATTGTTCAAGTTCCTGCAGATGTTCGCTTTGTACCTCAGTACTTTCATACTCGTGCTTATTGGGGTGGACAGATGGCTCGCTGTGAAGTATCCGATGCGAAGTATGGCGACTGCGACGAGGAGTGGACGGCTTGTAATTATCGCGTGGGTGCTGAGTCTCGTCTTAAGTGTGCCTCAGGTCAGTGATCACTAAGAGCTTTCACGAAGTCTCTTGCGATACTTTTTTGTTCCCAGATATAAATTATAGAGCAAAACTATACAAAAGACAGATACTGACTTAAATGTCAAGTAAGTAAGTAGCTGCTTAACTTTGCTTACACTTTGATACCCAGAGCAATTATAACTTAGAGCTGACACACATAATTTATTATTGCAGAACAGGCAACATAAAGTGACACGTAATTAGGAGTCAAAGTTTATTTTCATCTACAAACGTAAATATTTTAGTTGTGTGTATGTTGGTATTACACAAACTGATGGTATGAATGTATTTTCCCAAAAGTATTATGTTTTGTATCGAATCGGTAAAAGTATCATGGTTTAGTGAATAGAGTAGGTACGCAGAAGTTAAATCACGCTTTGTATTTACACAAAGTGACTTTTAGGTTGTTGGCAAATAATATAAAATAATGTAAATAACGATTATTTGATTACATTTCAGAAGAAGATCTGATGCTAAAAAAGGTCCATTCATTCTATAAGGGATAGCCAATGAGTTATAAGTTGTCAGAAAAGTATATCTGTGCCTAAAAGAACAACAAGTATCATAATAAATGCTCATTCTAAACGTTCAGAATCAATTTCAGCGATTATAAAAAATAATCAAGTTCCGGATGAATTCTAGTCAAGAACTAAGAACTAAAATAAAACCTATTTTGATAAATCTTTATTTTGTCACTATGGTGGTTGTGTGTGCGAGATTAAATACCAATACTCATTTGCTAGCAGTGCAGTACATTTAGTAGCCAAATCAACTAATTATAAATTTAATTAGATTAAAAAAAAAACTGTCAAGTGTATTTAAGTAAAATATCTGTGCTTGAATTCTGATTGTTATTTAATTTTCTAATTGGGGTTTATAGAGATTTCCATCATTCTAGGATTTGTTCCGTTTTAATACCAATCATCTAATACCACTGGTATTTGTTTGAACGCCATTTTATTACCTATTCTGAACGGAGACCACTCTTTAAATAATTTAATTTTATGTACGAACCCATACCAGTGACTTGAATTTAGTACAGTCAACTCAAGTCAAACCTAATTAAATTTTGGTTTCCTAATAATTTTATACGATCGTAATATACAAAGTTTCACTAACTAACCACTTTTTTTAGATATGTCTGAGGAAACTATAATCAACCCTCAACATCTTGGGAGAAAACAGAAACCTTGACTTACAAAAAAAAATGGTGGCTTGTTGTTATTTAGAGCAGATTTGCATTACACAATTTATTATTAAACTAGACATATGTTAAACAAATACGTTTTTTTGGATTTTATTTCAATTAAAGATCCTATACAAAGCATTTTGGCTGACTGTACTTTAGATCCTTGAATTTCTATTAGTATTAGTTGGCGCAATGGTATCCATTAGGAATAGACAATTAACACGGGGTCAAACAAATACCAGTGGGATTAGATGAGTGGTATTAAAACGGAACACGTTAAAAAAAAAATACTAGCTTTCTCTGCTGCAAGGTAATCTCAATCATTGTAATAGTAGTGTGTTCATTTGTGCTCTACTAATTTTTAATGGAATTCTATTTCAAGCATAATATCCCAAAGTTGATTGATAGAAGTCAAGTTCAGGAAGTATTACAAATCAGTTTTATTCTGCAACCGATCATCAACCTGAAAAAAACATATTCCGGCTATGACATTTTTAACAAGATATTTTTATTAAAAAGAATTAAATATTTCTTTACGAAAAACCACCACTGCTTGACAGTGGTGGTTTAATATACCTAATTGGTAACAACCCCAGATCAAGCATCATGAATTCAGCCACCCAGGCCAAAACTTTAGTTTCTGTTATTTATATAATTACCACCACTCTCTATGAGGCGAAGGTAATCATTCAAATCATCAAAGAAGATACATGTCTTCTTTTATGATTTCATTGTCGGAGCGTGGTTGATGTTTGGACCAGTCACTCTCATAAAGAGGTCTTTATGAGAGTGCTACTAGCTACTTACGCCCTTTAATATTGTACATGAAATTTTTAGAAATGTTAAGCTTCTGGTATATAGAACATAGATTTTTTTATAAATAATTGTCGCAACTAGCTGACGTTTACCGTCGTCGCAATCACAGAAAATTCCCTAAAAATACTTTGTTATATATTTATATAGCAGTGAAAAATAGGACATGTACAACCTAGTTAATATTGCAGCAGCTTGTACAAAGACAAATCAGAATCAGACTTGGAGAGCGCCTTTTAATAAATGTATTAGGCTCTAGAAAAAGTTTTCGTTTACAAAAATTTACCAATAAATCGATGACATTCAAATCAAATAGGAGGGATTGATATGTACTACCGAAAACGTGGTCAAGGCAAAATTGTTGGCGTTTTAGAATGTTAGGTCTCTGGTCAAGCGGCACTGAATTTACCACTTCAGTTAAAAACCCGAATACCGAAATAGATTGGTATTAGTCTGAACTATTGAACTAATTATAACTTGAAAACGACAAAACACGGACATACTATGGAGTACCAGTAAGAAGCCCCAAAATTTTCCAAGGTTAAAACAAAATAAAACCACATATTGCGATACGGACACAGTAGCGTAAATCAAACTAGTTGAACAATGACGCCAAAAATTCCAACAATGTTAACAACATTTGACAGGCCTGTTGGTCTAGTGGTTAGTGACCCTGACTGCTATGCCGGAGATCGTGGGTTCGATTCCCACCCAGGACAAATCTTTGTGTGATGAACATGATCATTTGTTCTTTGTCTGGGTGTAATTTATCAATAGTATGTATGTATTTAGAAATATATAAGTATGTTTATCAGCTGTCTGGTACTCATAACACAAGCTCTGCTTAGCTTGAGACTAGATCGCGTTGTGTGGTAGTTGTGGAATATTATGTGGAATATATTATTATTGTTGGATCAGAGTTGCTGTGAGCCCTTGTGCCATTCACGCAAATTTAATAATATATGAAGTAATATACATACATGCGGAATGTATACTATATATTAACATATTCTGAAGGAACTGAACAATTATGTCTTTGTTCTGCTTTTATAGAAGCTACTTAATGAGCATTAACGTCGTTATTGTTGTAAGAAGAGGCAGATGTCAAAGAAATTGTAATATTGCAAAAGCGAACAATCCGGGCAATTTATAAAATGGGTCCTTGCTAGTTCTTAGAAATATATTCAAAGAAACCGATGTGCTGACACTACTTTTACTATATCTCTCAGAAAGTATTTTGTAGGTTTGCAGTAACTTAAGAATTTTCTAAATTAGGAACCATTTTTATAACACAAATACGCGTAGTAAACATGAAATCAAAATACCTAACGGAATTCAACCCAAAGAAGCAAGCAATTCCTCATACGCTTTTATAGCAAGTTATCAAAGTTGGTTTGCAGAACTCAGCTAGGAAAAATATAACACCCACATCAAAGGTGACCTTATGAAGAAACCTACATTATGAAATGTGAAAAAATGGTAGGTTATCTTTTTTTTCATTGCTTTCTACAAAAAAATTGAACAATATCGAATAAAAAAGTCGATTTTATGTCAAACGTGTGACGTTGTGGCATAAAAAGCCATTTTATATCGCAAATTCGATAGCTACAGTTAATATTTTTGAGATTACTTTATCCATTTTTCTAAATACGTGATACTCTTAAAATCTCGAATCAAAGTTACGATAAAGTGTCGGTGAATACAGATGTAAAGCAATATTGCTCACCGTATAGTGTGTTAATTTACGGCCATTTAGGCCGTACGTTGACCAGACACAAACATGTAAAAATATTTTGAACATGAACAATTTATCGGTTTTTGCGTCAATAGGAAATATTCCACCCTTCTACTGTTATTATGTATAAATTATTTATAACATAAGTACATTTATGACCCAAATATGTCAATAAAAACCCAAATTATAATCGTCTAACCATAAACCATGGAAAATAAATGGCGCCCTGACCGAACTCATCATAATGAAAATCGATGTCCGGAATTTAATTTGATGAGCCAGGTCCGGTCGAAACGTTTTTTTTTTTTTTGTGCATATTCAAAGTGTTTGTTTATTCAGTTTCTTATAGTCTCAGACTGTACAACAAATTGTGATTCTGTTGGCTTGCTGTCCTTTATCATTTTCATTGACTAATGGATGTCATCATCATGGGTATTCGGCAGTCATTTTCTTACAACGGACAAACCGCTGCTGCTGCTGTCTATACGACTAATTGATTATCACATTAGGAATTTCATTTACGAGTAGATTTACTATTTAAGCCATCAACATGCTAAGAATGAATAATTATATCTTACGTTTAAAACGTTTGGAATCTTATCCCATGATGATAGATTCTGCAATTGTAATGCAATTTTAGTCTTTTATTTATTTTAACAATTCATGTACTTAAACACATAATAATAAAAGAAAAGAAGACGGAAACATGAAAATAGGTACATATATGATGCTTATTTCTAAAGAAATCCTTTTCTTTTAGATTTCTTTTTATTTTTTCAGCATACCAGCGAAAGTAGATTTGGAAAAATAAAGAGATGTAGACAACGTGTGTAAAAGTGAAAGGAAAATAGAAAAGTACAAAAAAGACAGTAATTAATGTAATATACAATATAAAGATACACTATTATAAATATATAAATACATATAGTAGAATAAATATCGCAATAATACATAATGAATAATATTATATTCATTATGAATATATGTATATTATTCAGATGAAGAATTAAATAAGATTTAAATACGTAACTTAAACAAATGAAAGCAGTTCCAGAAAATAAATAGCAATTTGTTCGGTATAACTGTAACTTAAATCTCAATAGTAACTTGGAAGTTAATTTCCGATGGTGGGTGTAGAACCGATTCCCGTTTAAGTAAAGACTGTTCTTTGATATTTACAAAACTTTAGATTAAAATATTAATCCGAGTTAAATCTAGTGTCGGCATAGTTTGAAACAAATCTAATAAAATCCTTTCATAGCCCTTTTTCATTACAAAAGTACATTAATTTATTTATTATGGACGTTCAACAAAGGATGTACATTGTACACATACATATGAAGGTCTAATACATTCAAGTTTTACATAGTGCACTCCGTCAATTACAGGAGGCCAAAACATGATTTGGAGCTTGAATAATTTAAAAGCAAAAGGTTAATTGGCAGCTCATTGAGCTTAATACTTTCAAAAAATATGATTTTATTTGCGCAAACCAAATAATAAAGATACAAGTTTTGAAGTCGCTTAATCTTATCAAGCTGTACTTTGGTTAAGTCTAAATAACTGACATTGGCACATAACATGAAACCATTCCCTCTCCTAGAGAGGAGGCCTGAATCCCAGCATTGGGAGCATTAAAAAAGGCTGATGATGATGTTGATGATAAAATCAATTCCAAAAATCAATCAAATAGCCGATTGTCATGCCAATGTAAACGACTATAAATAATGAAGAACTACAATATCTATTCTTTTGTTACAGGCAGTGGTGTTTAGAGTAGCTCAAGGGCCGTTCATGGAAGAGTTCCACCAGTGCGTGACGCATGGGTTCTACACGCAGCGCTGGCAGGAGCAGGCATATACCACACTCTCTCTGATCTTCATGTTCATACTGCCTCTAGTCATATTAGTGTCCACGTATGTGTCCACAGTTAGAACTATTGCTAGTAAGTACATCCGTACTAACTTTCATTTTTTTATTTAATTATATTATAAACTCCTTCTTAAATTAATTGTTTTTGAATTTCACATCTATCTTATAATTCTTTACTGTGCACAAAAACATACATAGTACACTGTGATACAGACAGTTCATATATAAAGGCGATCTTAACTTAGCAATAAGTTTTCTGTCAGTAAACCACTTTTATTCAATTCCCACAGCTGTGTACGATATCACTGTCAGATAGTTGCAAAGAAGTTATAATCCCAGGGAACCGTAACAGACAGCTTTTTAATAGAAAAAGAAACTGTTTAACTACCTTTATATATTGTAAATATCAACAGAGACATCATCATTATGAAAACTAATGTTTCTAATGTCTGTTTACTTCATCAAAGTAGTCGTTTAAATGTTGTTTCAATCACAAATTACTATGACAATACTAAGATTGGTCTAGGTGAAGTCTTCAAGAATTAAAGGTCTATGTATCAAAACTTCCAACAACTAAACAACACACTTCACTTCACTTCTTTACATAAAGTCTATTCTATTCTATTCTTCCTCCCTACTGTAACATCGACCAGTAGATTTGAAATGTATCTTAACCCAAAGATCTTTATAAGATATTTTTTTTTTACTCTCGCGATATATCTCAAAAGTGCGGGGTTTAACAAGAAATTCATATTTTAATATTGTTTTCTTTTTTTTGGTAAATATAACACCAAAAGATTTGAAATGTATCTTAATCGAAAGATTTTAGTAAAGTGAGAATTTTTTACCTCGCCAAGTTTGTCAAGAGTGCGGAATATAGGTTATGTTAGGTTAAAAAAATATAAATTTTATAAAAATTTTACACAATGCCCTTTGATCATCGTTCTTTAGACACAAAAATCCCTTATATTAATTAGAATTAAATTAAGTAACGGTAGCAAATCAAAATGAATTAAAAACCTTTTAAGCCGATAAATATTTTATTTAATCCAATTCAAATTCAGCGTGGGTAGATGACCAATTTTCTTATAACACGTTATTTACTGTTCCCGCTTTAAGAGTTATCACCTGTACAAACTTCAGAATCAAGTTTCGATAAAGATTAAGAAAATTAGGTGGGCGTAGAACTTTGTGTATTTTCTGGAGTGTTATTATTATAATATGTATTTACTTACTATCACTTGTTTAATTCCTTTTAATAATTAATCATTCTCATTACTTCATTCTTGTCCTAATGTCTTTTTAATCTCATCATTAACTTTTATAATTTTATTGTTTTTTTACTCCATAAGATTTTTTCACTTCTTTCCTCACACTCTCTAAATTTAAACTCACCTTTTAGGTGACTTTGGGTATCTATACGTACTTATTTTATAATTTTATTTTATTATATGGCAGTTTAAGTGTAGTAAATGATGATTATTATTTACTTATTGTTGAGTTTATAATTCTCGAAACTAAAGATATAAAAATCCAGCCATTTTTCATTTTATGTGACAAGCCTCTGATAGTGAAAATGGAAATAAGAAAATCCCACGTTTTACAAAGGCAATATGTGAGCTTAGGCAACTTACAGGTCATTTTTCTTAGCTACAATATGTTCTGATACCTAACACTTTTTCCTTCGCTGAAATTTACAAAAAAAGCATCTATATTACGCAATTAAAACTTATAATAATCGTAACTCTTGAGACTAGTGAATTAATAATTTATACGCCATGATTTTATTAAAACTTTTGCCCATTCTAATTTTCAGTTTCAATTTTAAAAGGGTCCATAAATGTAACATCGATGGTATTAAAATTGAACCAAATATACTTAATTCGACTTTAAAGCAATTATAAAGTGCTTTTAATGAATATTATTGCGAACTTCCTGCGGTAAAAGTGTTTCGAGTTCCGAATTTTGTTATAAACTTTGGTCAGCCATTAATAATAACTCTGGGTTGATAAATAAATTATCAGAATATCAACAAAACACAGTTTGATTTTGGTCAAAAATTTCCAAATAGACTCTCGATAAACTGAGTTTTTCCGCTTTTTTTTTTTGCTATTCAATCTACACTAATTTTATAAAGAGATAAAGTTTGTTTTTTTGTTCATAGGAGGTAATCTCAGAAAGTACTGGTTCGATTCCTAAAATTGTTTTACCAATAGAAAGCTATTTTATTTTTGAGTGACACAGGTAGGCTATATTTTATGTTTGCGAGGGAAGCCGCGGACAAAACTAGTATATTATAGTTAATTATCTATAATACTAGGTCTTTAATCACAAAATAAAAAATGTACCTGTAGTATAAAGTTTATTTGAACTTATAATTCCAAGTCAATCTAAAGATATAATACTTCAAAACAAACCAATTTCCTATTTACTTTAATACAAAAGCAACAACAATAACGAAGATATATTTATAAAACACAATTTTATCGAACATACATTCCTATTCATAAAATATGGGCATATTGACATGAATTAATAATTTCAAATGGGTTTAGATACATTTCGCTTCAGGCAAAACGGTCTTAAAACTTTTACTTTTGCTTTTATTTGATTGAAAATGATAAATGAAAGATAAAACTTTATTACAAAAATATGAGTGTATAGCTTTTATCAAACTTTTAATAATCGCAAATTTTATCCCACACATTGAATGATCGTATTCGCTAACCAATTCAACTCAGAGCTTTTGAATCGCAACATCTTGCGTTGTGAAACATTTTATGAAATTGAAAAGTATTTTAAAATAAAAATAGGGCTTTGCCTCCCTTTCCCCGAAATTCTAAAGTTATCGTATTACCTTTGATTAAAAAGTTTCATTGTAAATACATCTAATTTATTTTTCAGAGAGTGAAAAAGTTTTCAAGCCCGAGGTGCGGAGACAGGAAAAATACTTTACTCCTGATATGAATCGAAGAAGACTTATTGATAGAGCGAAAATGAAGTCCTTGAGGATGTCTGTGGTCATAGTGGCTGCTTTCCTCGTTTGGTGGACACCCTATTACGTTATGATGATAATATTTACATTCCTTAATCCTGACAAAGACGTAAGTACCTTCTTTGCTAAACTGAAAGATTTTTTATTTTGTCCGGAAGATTAGATAAGTAGGCCTGTCAGTTGTTAGAGTTGTCGACGGCGCACACTGTTCCCGCGCGCCTCAAGGAGTTGTCAGCAACAGCAGGGACCCAGCGGGTCGAAGCCTACTGGGGCCAGGGTTATCCGAAAGGGAGCTCGAGCCCCGGTATGAAGGCTAGAAGGAACAGGGTGGGTCTTTTAGTCAGTAAGAGTCTGACACTATTTCCCGCTCCGCCCAAGAGCGAGGGGTTGTCATTGGATGATTTTTTCCCACCATAAAAAAAAAGCTGTTAGAGTTGTGTTGCCGCATCTTTTTGAGAGTGCATGCTGACATGGGTTCTACAGTAAATGCCATTTTATGTACTTCAACACACACCGATTTTGATTAATAAGAAGAAATATCTTCTTTGTGGATTTCATTCAAAATTAATTATTGAAATGGTTTCTTGAAACTTCAACTTTTCTCAGATCACTTTGATTAAAAAAAAAAAATGTACCCACAATATTTTTTAGGTTTAGGTGTCAATGCTTTTCTAAAACGACATTACAACATTTGGTATCAGGCTTTCCACAAATTGTTAATAAAATTCATGTCAAATCGAGTTTCGAATATTGGAGTTTTTTATTTAACCTAAAATTTTATATTACCGAGTTCCGCATTTTTCCCATCAAAAATGACATACGTAATAAAAAGTCACATTAAATAAGATTAAAAGTGTACTTTCAACACGAGAAAATGACAATATTTTATCTTCTGTTAATAAGATAAGGCAACAGAGCAGAAAAACAAGATTCCTCTAACACATATTGCAAAACCAACGTCTTTCTAAATAGACATTCCAATTCCAGTTGGTAACGTATATTATATAGGTACAAATATTATTAAACTACTTATATACCATATTTCTTAGCATTTCTTACCTAATAATAGCGATTAATCTTGAAAAAAAAAAATATCATGATTCAACAAGCGAATATATAGAAGTTGTCATATTTACATACAATTTATCTATGTTTAATATTTTATTATAGAGTACTCACGCTATGAGCATTTTACCGTCTTTTACAGACGAAACATATTATTTTCATAACAATGCAAGGGTCTGGTGTTCCATTTTGCACCTACCTACATAGCAATATTTATACAATCGGTATGCAGTTGACAACGATAGGATAGGATTTCTACTTTCAGATCACGTGGGACAGCAATTTGCTCACTGTGCGGCTACTCACATATAAGTATAATTTATTTTAATAAGAATTATGGAATTTGCTTAGACCACAAATTCATCGAAAGTAGTACGTATATTTACAGAAAAGAAGAAAAAACGTTTATTCGTACCTCACACATACAGTAGAATTCTATATATAAAAAAAAAATATAAAAATATATTTTAAAGTTATGTTTTTCTGTAAATATAAAAGATTTAAATAAAAATATTTCTAACAAGTAAGCAATTTTCCCCAATATGAATATTAGTAGTTCCTAATTTAATAATTAGTAATAATAGTACATTATGATACAAGTGTATAATGTTGGTGATTACCGCTGAGGTGGTATTTAAATCCGAGCTGAAGGCGAGGATCTTAAGAGAGCCGAGGACGGTAATCGCCAATATTCACGTGTATCATACGACGTTTTTCGACACACTTGAGAAGAAAATTTTTACAAATTAATTAAGTATTGCTTTATCAGCAAAACTGTTTCTTTTTTGTAGTATGGCGGCAAAAAATTGTTCTTTCTTTTTATGCGCGCGCATCCAAAATGGCGGCCATAGACTAGCTACTCTAGCTAGGCTGTTTAATAAAAATAAGAATGAGGTTGCTTATGTATAACAGAAAAACTATTTTTATTTCATGAAAAGTTTTATTTATTAAACATGTAAAAGTTAAAATAGTTTATTTAAACATAAATCAGCATAAAATAAGCAAGCAAGACACTAATTTGTACTATTGAACGCAATACCTAATGTATATTTTTTTTTTTCGAATTCAATGTTTGATTTGAGAACAGAGGTATAAAAAAAAGGTTATCATTACATTATCACACTTGTGCATAATGGTAATCAAAAAGTCACAGTTTGGTTACAAGCTACATTATATACCCAAGTGTAGTGCAATTATAGTCACTTTCTGAGCAAGTATGTCGAAAAATAATTATTTTACTTACACTTTTATAAATTTATTTGATAAAAGCGGTAAAATGCTTTTTGCGCGACCACTCCCGTTTTACAAAAAAGCGCGACTTTAAGCTTAATAATATTATCTTATAATTATAAACAAAATAAAACTGATAAACAAATTCCAGAACTTTAGATATTGTGGGTACCACAACAACGAAATATTTCAAAAGCTTGGGCACAGTTACAATACTAAAAGTACAAACTTTCAAAACAGTTTCGTAACAGCTACTGTGAAAAATATTAAAATGGTTTTATTGAAAGTCTTTAGTTTTAGGATTTGAATATTATCATAATAAAATAGATTACTACATTTCAGTTCTATAATGCTGACATAATTTAAATTTAAAACTTTTAATCGACTAATGAAAAAGTTTATGAAAGTCATTATAACGATTAAATGGAATGCTTTTATCTGAAAAGTTGAGCCTGCTTAATATCGCGGTTTGTTAATTCAAAAAAATATTCAGACTTGGTTATAAAGTTTTAAGTTTTTGTTTGAATTAGTTTGGATTAAATAAATGTAACCCAAGATAGATATGTATAAAGTCAAAAAGGATTCATCATCATCATCATGTTTATCCTTCGTTGACTGGTAGAGAATGCCTAAGGCATTAAGTCCGCCTTTATGCAATATAAAGGTACAACTTTATGTTGCATAAAGTTTTAATTAATAAATAAATAAATAGGCCTACCCTAAGCGTCGCCACAACTACCGGTCTTGTGTGTCTCGCTCGCATCCACTGGATTAAAGATACAGGATAATACAACAAGAGAAGTTGATGAAATATACAAACATCGCAAAAGTTTTCCAATTCTCAATTAGTCTCTTGAGAGTCCTTACAGATTAATTGGAAACTGGAGATCGTTAGGAGCCCAATCAATTATTATTAGGTAGTCTCAAAACTTTCCATTGAACTACAACATAGCTACAATGTTGTATTTTTTTCGTATTATATAATATCCGATAACTAGCTCGTGAGTAGTGGTGGCCGGGTGGTAACGGCCCTGACTTACGAGTTATAGGTCGTGGGTCCGAATCCAGCCAGTCGCATTACTTTGTGTAATTTATTTCATCACCACATCTCTCAAAACGGTGATGGAAACCCTCGTAAGGAAACCGGCATTTCCTAGAAACAAAAATTTGAAGACATGTGATATTCACCAACCCGCACTGGGCCCGCGTGGTGGATTACGGCCCATTCCTTCTAGAGAGGAGGCCTGAGTCCCAGCAGTGAGAACATTAAAAGGCTGATAATATAAAAAAAATAGCTCGTGAGAATTTCGAAAATCGTTTTCCTTTTCTGAAACATAAAGGTAACCTCTGATCTCTTAAAGCTTTTTAGACTAGATGTTGTTGACTCAGTCACTGTATGAATAAGAGCTTTCTCTTTAGCTTCCAAAGAGTTACACAAGGTAGAGTAGGAAAAAAAAATACTTTTAAGTATTTATTACCTATTCTGTTTTCCTCCCCAGCCGTGTCGTATTGCCCTCATATATTGGAATGTAAGGCCACTTTTACACGTTAGGAAAATTCACCGGGCTTATGTAAGATTTCGTGTCGTTTCTACGCACGAACTGTGTACCTATACAGCTTCGACGCTGACAAAGAAAAATCTCGCTTTACTCGTCTTCATTAGACGCGATGTGCAAAGTTGCTATGGTGCTTTAAGGGGTGGGTGAGGTGGTTCCAAGGTAACTTTTCGTGTGTATAATGATGAATTGATTCTATCTGCCGCAGACACGGCTAGATTTTTTAGCATTTACAAATGGATTTCTTAGCGTATAGAAACGGCCTAAGGATAATGAATCAGATAATATTTCCGCATACACTTAAGCGCTATAATATCTCCTGCGTACCTGGCTAATTTCCCTTGAAATAGGAGAATACTATGATCATTAATTTTGGTCGAGCGGATTATAAATAATCTATTTAAAACATTTTTTTCAAATGTTTTTACATTAAAAAATCAAGTATTTATGGAGTAATTCATCACTAACTAAAAAAACAGAAACCAGCTTGTTTCCGTTCTTTTGACAAAAGTTCGATTGTAAACAGATATCATAAATTGGTTTTATTAGTCAAAGCTTAATTAAAGTCATCATCTGACTTCTCCCGCTCTATAGCGGAGCAGAGCAAGGGCGTGCCAGATTTTAAGTGACTAACATCATACTTGTGTTCCTTAAGTTGCCCTTTGCGTACGAGCAAAACGAGTTTCCCTATCAGAAGTCGACTCATAGCCCCAGTAGGATTCGGTCCTGCTCGTCCCTATGGTTTTACTGACATCTGTATGAAGCTCAGGTGGAATACTATGCGCCTTCAATGATTCGGGCTCTGTCCGAACAAAGAGCTACCTATTGCTCATCGTCCGCAAGCCCACGCCTACGGTGGCTGATAGTCGGGGTCTTAGCGGCTGAGGAATGAGTGAGTACCACTGTTCCTCACGTGAGCGGCCATCTCCTTCGCTAGCAGTACTGCTTTGCAGAAGAAAACGATCGCCGGTCATTCCTTCATGCTCTGGACCATGGTCTGAACCAGGATCCAGCGCGAGCGGTCGCCAGCACCTATTGCTCCCACCAGGATATGGCGGTGCTCCACACAAGCATACATCCGCCAACAAAAGTATCACAACATTATTTAATCTGCGGGATAAAGCGTGTTCAAAAGCGTCATCGTGACCCTGTAACGCGGGCCAGGGTTATCCGAAAGGGCGCTCGAGCCCCGGCATGAAGGCTACAGGGTGGGTCTTTTAGTCAGTAAAAGTCTGACACTATCTCCCGCTCCACCCAAGAGCGGGGGATGTCATTGGATGATTTTTTCCCACCATAAAAAAAAACCCTGTAACGCAAAAGACAACTGAAGGTACACTGTTAGGTTAGTCAGTCAAAGTTTTAAACTCACTCACTCTTCATTCAGAGCAGAAGAATCTGTTTTATGAAAAACAGTTTTTTATGAATATATGATTTGTGTAACTTCTGTGTAATCATTCACACATTTAGAAAAAGCCGTTTTGGTTTATGCCGTAAGGTATTTTCTTAAAATTATTAGCCAAAATATTAGTATGTAGTGCCTGTATTTTACAAAATAAACTTCTAAACATGAGACCCCACTTACTTAATATTACGGTCTATATTTTCTCTAGTAGCTATATTGTTTGCGACATGATAACCATTTGGTCCTAAGCAAATATTATGCGATCCTGTACAGTACCTATCTATTTTCGTACAAATCTGAACTAATCTTCGGATGGCGTGTACATATTGAACCTCTTTGCGGATTTATAAGCTAAGCATGAGTTGACACAAATATGAACATTATCATAAAAAAAATATTGGTTCTTTTTTCAAATTTTTAGGGTTTCCTTACTGTGGTTCCGTATCTCTAAAGAAAAAAACGGAACTCTTATAGAATTGCTTTGTTGTCTATCTGCCAAGACCCTTTATCTCGGGATCACGTGGAGGTTTCAAGTTGAAAAGAAAACCATAGACTCAAGTCTGCGATCCCTTGAAGCTGTCAAAAAATCAAACTTCTGAGTTTTATCTATTTGACTTCCGTTTATGTCGCAAAAAACGTATTATCCAAACGTAATCCCGTTGACCTAGTATCCTGGATGAAGAGAGGTCTCATAGCAATAGTATAGGAAAAAATCTGAAAACTGTAAAGTAATTAGGCCACAAAAAAAAATTTTGGCGATTCGAAAAAATCTTCGTATTTTTTATTGATATAAATAAGTGGTTGACTGCGATCCCACCTGATGGAAAGCAGCGATGCAATCTTTGATGGTAAGGCGCACTAGTTTCTTAACCTTTCAATCATGGAAATTACAGACACAATAGGTGCGCGAACGGCGTTCGCTTGGGGTTTAATGAATTAAGAGCCTATTCACTCTAGCCTTGAAGACACCCCAATTATAATCGGACTGAATTCCGAAATTGAACTGTTTTAAACCGACTTCGAAAAGGAGGTAGGAGGTAGGATAGGTAAGTTTATAAGGACTCATACTTGCCCGGTTTTTGTATAATAGAAGTCCGTTCATAGCATTTAGTGATTTATAAACCCTTGTCCACGGTGGCGTGTATAATTAGGTAACCACAGTGGATCGCGGGTTGTTGTTCGAGGCATTAGAGGCTAGACGTGTTGCAGGGTAATATATATTATATTATATTAAGAGTCATGGCATAGTCACAGTTTATTATGGATGATTGTATAGCAGTTTTTTACATTAATTACTTCGCGTCTGCCGTTACCACCACGCTACATTTTACACCTTGGGCCACAAAGGGTCGTAGTCAAATAATTTCACAATATCCCCATGATATTGGGTAAATAAACTTGTATATTCTCATAAAGATAGTGTATGAAGTATGATGACCCTATTATATTTCTTACCAAAAGCGAAATCCTGTCGGTTTTCAGTCTCGTTGCACTCATTCACATTCCTTGAAAAACATAACCCTTTTTGCAGTCGGGTAAAAAGGGACTTACCGCCATAATTATGGCGTGCCTAAGCCATGAGCTGTAATCCAATTGGATAATTTACACTGGTAGGTATTATTCGGAATTGTTTAAAGGGCCTTCCCGACCCACCTATTGTCAACTTGAGCATGATTTAAAGCTTATTAGCTTATCCAAAGTAATCTGACGTAATGTTTGAAAACGATGAAATGCGAAAAAAAAGAAATAACACCTGAACGTTCTGTTGGCATTCGGTAAATCCGACATCCCAATATTAAAAAAAAAATGATACCAGGAAATATGAGCCTGACTGGCCTGTTGGTCTAGTAGTTAGTGGTCCTTACTGCTATGCCGGAGGTCGTGGGTTCGATTCCCACTAAGGACAAATGTTTGTGTGATGAGCATGATCATTTGTTCTGTGTCTGGGTGTAATTTATCTATAATATGTATGTATTTAGAAATATATAAGTATGTTTATCAGTTGTCTAGTACTCATAACACAAGCTCTGCTTAGCTTGAGACTAGACGGCGTTGTGTGATAGTTGTGGAATATTATGAGGTTTTTTTTAAAATCACTATTTAGAATCCTGATTAAGTGTGCAAGGTTTCTAAAGTATTATTTTTTTCAATGTATGTGTACAGTATGAAGGGCCAAAATTCACACAAAATAGCAGCTGATATCAAAGGAGTTCACTGGATTATGAAGTTGTGTAAGAGACACTACTTTATGATTTGATTTAATAGAAACCTAAATAATATCTACAAAATATCTGACTTTCCAAAATATCTCGAGAGAGAAGTGTAATAACGTCATAATCACGTAAAAGCGGTTGTGTAAAACTGAAACTCGGGAAGAACACTCCTAAGGTTAGTTAAGTCAATTTCCAGCCACCCGTAGGCGTAGACTTGCGGACGGCAAGCAACGGGTTTAATAAAAGAAGCGAATTTTGTCCCGCTTAAGTGAGCTTTCGTAAGCTGAAGTTTCATTCTATTTTTAAACTCTAATATTCTATTCTGAACACGGGGAAATTAAGTTTTGAAGTATAAAGAAGCAAGCTTATCCATCCTTAATACTTGAATAAGGCTTGTAAAGGAAGAAATATAACAGTACTAAACGTTTTCTCCCACTTATCTTTTTTTATGGTTTGAAATATCATCCAGTGACAACCCCCGCTCTTGGGTGGAGCGGGAGATAGTGTCAGATTGGAATGAACTGCTCGCGTCCGTAGGATTTACTTGACTCTTGATCACCCTACACGTGTCCCCTGGGTAGTGCTAAACGAGCAGTAAATACGGTGGTAGGCCATAACATCGGCTGCCGGCTTAAAGGTAACCCACCAGATATAGTCATGCCGCCAAGCGATCCGTCGTGTTCCGGCATGTTATCTGGTGAAGCCGTAAGGTGGAGGATGGGTCTGAACAGTTGTGTTGCGATGTACGCCGGGTATGATGCACCAGTTGCTGTTGTGTCGGAGGTTTGATCATGGAAGGTAGCGGGATCCGAAGCACGGTGCTCCGCTGGCCGACCGCAGATAGTTGGGGGCCCAAGTAGTGTGCCAGCCACACACGAAAGGCTGCCCCGCCAACTGCGAAAAATCCCAGGGTGGCCCCATCGTGCCGGTTGGCGACCGGATGAGAGGACACGATGGCGATCTCTGGGGGGGGTTCGGGCGTCCCCGCAGTCTCCAAATCAACCCTCCATTGGCGCAGCAGCTCTGGTTGTGTTGTTGGGTTTGACATCGCATCACCTCGCTCAACTGCCATCTTCCACCAACCCTATTCACTCAAATTAAATTCATGAAAGTCAATAAAAGGAAAAGTAAGTGTGTACAGCGGATGCACGTCCTCTCGTTCCATGTGCACTTCTCAAATATACGAGGACTGCACTCCAATCTCGATGCAGTCCTCCACCACCTCGAGACTGACAAGCCCCACTTACTTTTCTTGACGGAGACGCAGATCAGATGTCCGTCTGATGCGGCGTATCTCGACTACCCGGGATACTCATTGGAGCACCATTTCGTGCAGCGTGCCGGGGTCTGTGTATACGTTCGCAATGACATCTGATGCCAACGTCTCCGTCACCTTGAAGACCCCAGTTTTTCAAGTTTATGGTTACTGGTGGACACCGGTGTGGACAAAATTGTCTACACCTGTGTTTACCGGTCGCACAGTGGCGACCAGGAGACAACTCGGCTGTTTGGCCACCTCAGTGGGGCCGCCGATGAGGCTCTGCATCGGCACCCTGATGCGCAGTTTGTCGCTCTGGAGGATTTTAACGCCTGCCATCAAGACTGGCTTTTCCCATACCAGAGGAACGACCACGCTGGGAGGGAAACTCGAAACTTTGCAGTGTCGCTGGGCCTCTCCCAGTTGTTAAAGCAAGCGACGAGGGTGCCTGATGTAGTTGCTCATACTGCCAATTGTTTGGACCTACTGCTGACCACCGATCCGGACAGATGTGTCGTAACAGTTTCCTCACCACTTGGAACGTCAGATCACTGTCTGGTGAAGTCTGTATCGTCCTTCTCCCCACCTGACCGCGACTCACGTGGCGAACGGCGAATGTGGCGATACAGGTCGGCAGATTGGGATGAGATGCGGCATTTCTTTGCGTCTTATCCTTGGCAGCAGGTCTGCTTCTCTTCTGAAAATCCGTCGAGCTGTGCGGATGCTGTAACCGATGTGATACGCCAAGCTATGGAGTATTTTATCCCTTATAGCGATGTACGCATCGGTGGCTCAGCTCACCCGTGGTTCAACGCCGATTGCGTTCAGGCTGAAGAGCGTAAGCATTCGGCGTTTCTCGCCTGGGTTGACGCTCGTGACCGCAAAGCTCCGGATCTGAATTCAAAGAAGAGAGCCTTCAACCATGCTGCCAAGTCCTACAAAAAAGCACTAAAGAAGGCACGCTTCGACCGCATAACCCATATTGGCAAAAAACTCTCTGCACAGCCGTCCGGTAGCAGAGCATTCTGGTCTCTTGCCAAGTCGGTCGAGGCGAACTTCTGTCGGCCCACTTTGCCTTCGCTGGTAAAGCCTGATGGAACACTGGCTCATACGGCAAGAGAGAAAGCAGGACTCTTTGCATCTCTCTTTGCCCATAATTCTCGTCTTGACACTAGCAATGCTGCTCCACCGACTCTGCCTCATTGTAACTCTTCAATTCAGGAGGTTCACATGAGAAACAGAAAAGTTCTGAGAGAGCTGCGTCGTCTAGACGTGAAAAAAGCCAGTGGACCAGATGGCATACCAGCGATTGTTCTAAAGGCTTGTGCGCCCGAGTTGTCTCCTGTATTGACGCGCTTGTATCGCCTCTCATTTAGGACTGGTATAGTGCCTAAGTCCTGGAAGCTTGCCAACGTGCAACCCGTGCCCAAAAAGGGCAGTCGTGCCGATCCTGCCAACTATCGGCCGATTTCGGTAACCTCCATACTCTGCAAGATTATGGAGCGTGTATTGAACTCGCGCCTCATGGCATACCTGGAAGGTAACGATCTCCTCAGTGACCGACAGTACGGGTTTCGCCGCAAGCGGTCTACTGGGGACCTACTGGTTTATGCCACCCACTTGTGGGGCGAGGCCCTCGAGAAGAATGGGGAAGCGATTGCCGTTTCCTTAGACGTCTCGAAGGCCTTCGACAGGGTATGGCACGCTAGCCTATTGAGTAAGCTTCCAGCGTACGGCATTTCCCCTGGTCTGATTAACTGGGTAAAAGACTTCCTGAGTGAACGGTCTCTCCGAGTTGTTGTCGACGGATGCTCACCAGAGCCCATGACGATTAATGCCGGAGTTCCTCAGGGGTCTGTTCTCTCTGCAACTCTCTTCCTGTTGCATATCAACGATCTGCTGGTGCCCGGTATCTATGGGTATGCAGATGATAGCACAGTTGTAGAGAGATACCTGCCCAGTGCTCGGGCTAGTAAGGAGCTAATCCGGTCCGAAAGAGAGGCTATGGCAGAGCGAACGAATATCTCACTTCAGGCAGTCTCCAAGTGGGGTGAAGCCAATCTAGTGGGATTCAACGCCGCCAAAACACAAGCGTGTCTTTTTACTGCCAAAAGGAGCCCGTGCACCTTGGTTCCTACTTTTCGGAATTTATCCCTGGAGTACACCGACCGCCTTCAGCTCTTGGGGGTTGAAATTCCCTCAGACCTTAACTTTGGGCGGTTAATTGAGTCCAAAGCCAAGGTAGCTGCTAGGAAGCTGGGCGTTCTTGCAAAGGTCCGGCGGTACTTCACACCGGGACAGCTTTTAATGTTATACAAAGCACAGGTCCGTTCGTGTGTGGAGTACTGCAGTCACATATGGGCTGGTGCTGCAAAATGCCACCTGGCAGCTTTGGACTCGGTGGAAAGGCGTGCAAAGAGGCTAATTGGTGACCCAGATTTGGTTAAGTCCAACCTTCAAAGCCTTGAGCATAGGCGTAGGGTAGCCAGCCTTTCGGTGTTTTACAGGATGCATTTTGGAGAGTGTGCGCAGGAATTGCATGACTTGATTCCACCATCGCAATTCTACCACCGGACAACCCGACGTACGGCGAATATTCACCCTTACGTTGTTGAAACCTCTACGGTCCGGACTAAGCGTTTCGCCTCGTCGTTTATACCGCGTACGTCAAAGGACTGGAACAGTCTGCCTGCTGCGGTCTTCCCGTCCGATTATAATTTGGGTGTCTTCAAGGCTAGAGTGAATAGGCTCTTAATAAACTAGTGCGCCTCACCATCAAAGATTGCATCGCTACTTACCATCAGGTGGGATCGCAGTCAAGCACTAGTTTATCTCAATTAAAAAAAAAAAAAGATTCCTACTGACTAAAAACCCACCCCGTTCCTTCTAGCCTTCATACCGGGGCTCGAGTTCCCTTTCGGATAACCCTGGCCCCAGTAGGCTTCGACCCGGCTGAGTCGTTGCCTGGTGCGGTCGGCCTCCTCCTTTGCGAGCATTACTGCTTCGCAGAAGTCGGCGCCCGCCTGCCACTCCTCCTCGCTCGGGACCATGGCCCCAACCAAGGCCCGGCGCGAGAGGTCTCCGCCGCCGATCGCCCTCACGAGGTCACGGCGATGCTCCGTCCAAGCAGGTTCACCCATTCATCTAGCTCCCATTTTAATTATACATTTTGTATCGGCGTTGATATACTCGTATGTATATTATTATACTAGTTGATTCGGCAAACTTCGTACCGCCTTACAGACAATCATCATCATCATCATCTCAGCCGACAGACGTCCACTGTTGGACATAGGTCTCCCCCAAGCGTCGCCACAATGCACGATCCTGTTCATCCCACATCCATCGGATTCCCGCAACCTTCACTAGGTCATCGGACTACCTTGTAGAAGACCTTCCAATGCTGCGGTTTCCGGTGCGCGGTCGCCACTCCAGAACTTTTCGGCCCCAACTTAAGTTTGGTGATTCTTCGTGCTATGTCGACAACCTTGGTTCTCCTGCGGATATCTTCATTTCTAACTCGATCACGCAAGGAAACTCCGAGCTGGCTAAAGTCACCCAAAGAGCGATGGAAAGGGCTATCCTTTCCATCGCTCTTTGGGTGACTTTAGCCTTAGCCTGACAATATCTCTATATAAATCTTTCGATTCGAACCGATTTCGATGAAACAAAGTCTAAGTAATAATACAACATTTTAATGTATAAAAGTTATTTACAACGATTTCGTACATTTTACGTGTTGTTACTAACTAAAACTTTTCTGCAGATTTAATATATGTATAGATCTTGTTACAAATATATATATAATTTTTTTTTAAATCCATTTTCATTTTTCACAGCAAAGTGAAGAGCTCCTGAGTGGTATCTTTTTCTTCGGCATGTCAAACAGTCTAGTCAATCCTGTCATATACGGAGCCTTCCATTTGTGGCCTAAGAAGAATCGATCTCATCGACACAGTGACAGGTATGGAAAACTTACCACATTAATTTTAATTTCAAGCAAACATTAGATGGAAAGGAACTATAATGTTAAATATTTTGGATCTCATGGATTAAGTATCTTGAAATTAAGATAGCACTAAAACTAATATTTTCGTACATGGGCTTACAACGATCATCGTATGCTGTTATATCCGTTTGCTTACCGGTAACGTCGCGTACTATGTATAGACCGGCACCGTCAAAATATAACGTTAGGTGTTAATCAGTCCCAGAACGTTCTAGTTGGCACAGTCTCAAATATTCAATATAAAAGATTTTTTTTTTCGCACCTCCACTACCATAATACCATTATGATAATGGTCGACATCCCACCCATATGCACAAAAAGTTTTGGAAATACATTCAATGTGCGTACAGTTAAGGAGTTGAATTCCCTACCGAAGTCTGTGTCTTTTGACAGCTACACTACAGTTAGGGGCTCTTAGTGACGCCGCACATTATGCCACAGCCACAACGCGGCGAGAAGTTAAAAGCGGCCACAAGCTACTTGTAGCCGGTGGTTTTGTATCGGTGCTTAGGTGGTAGCCAGGTCGCGCCACAAAAAGCGAGCAGCGCCAATTTGTAGCGTGTGGCGGCCACCGGCGTCACTTGTGTGCGGTGAGGCCACATTAAATAATAATAATAAAATGTATGAAAACTATAGGAATTATACCGATGTCTGCGTTTTGTGGTTTGTCTTTTGGCCAGTGTGTGGTGACACTTAATTGTGTGATTAGGTAACTTCTAGACAAGCGTGATGGATCACGCTTGTCTAGAAGTGTGTCTATCAACTAGTTTCTGTGAAATTGTTACTATTTTGGTGTACAATAAAGTTTATTCTATTCTATTCTATTCAATCAACTATAACATCGCTTACTATCAAGTGGCATAGCGATTAAACGCGAGCCAATCAACAATAAAATAAAAATATATATTATAAGCTCAAAATATGACCTTGTTGAATTTCTCCACGTGTCAAGTCGAAATTCTGGTTATACGTGGGCAGGTTGTATTTACTAAGTTTCCCTAAAGAGATTTTTTAGAACATGGCGTCTAATAAACTGGTTTCGGAACAAAAATTCAAATAGATAATTCGGGTTTCTAGAATAGTTTTTAATATCACGATATTAGTTTGTGGCAGGAAAAGTTTTTCCTTACCCCTTTCGTAACATTTCAAGCACCCATCTTTTTTGGATCATAAAAGGCATTAGAGTGAGCAAATTGTTTTCATACTTCAGAGCATAGTAGAGCTTACTTAGGATTTTTTCATTCATGCAGAATTTAAGAGTTTTATTCAAGATGGCGAAACTATTGTAAGTCGGAATAATACTTACTCAAAAAGTTTTGCATTCATCCGATATGTTTGAAAGATTATTATAGCTAGCTCATAAATTCACTTCATTTTTATCCATTTCTGTGAAAATGTGTGAAGAAATAGTTTATTGGACGTTTTTCTTGCCCTTAAACTATACAATCAAATGGGATGAATAGAAACTCAAGGGTGAACAGAACAAAAACTTCAAAGCGTATTTTCCCGATATTTTAATATTTTTTTGTAGCATATAACTATCATCATCATTTCAGCCGATAGATGTCCACTGTTGTTGCTCCCCCAAGTGTCGCCACAATGCACGATCTTGTGCGTCTCGCATCCATCGGATTCCCGCAACCTTCACCAGGTTATCGGTCCACCTTGTAGGAGGCCTTACGATGCTGTGTCTTCCAGTACGTTGTCGCCGCTCCAGAACCTTTCGGCCCCAACGGTCATCCGTATAACTATATCAATTTATTAATGAATCGTTATTCTAAAAAGTCGATGCTTTATTAGAAGACAATAATATAATATCAATGTGAAAAACCAAACCAAAGTTGTGTTTCTATTCACAGCGTTTTACGAGTACGTTATTTTATTGTAACGCTTAACATCCTTAATCATACTAAAATAATTTAGCAAAAGATGAAAATAACCATAAGGTTATTTTCATCTTTTGTTAAATTTTAATATAATTTCATTTTCTATATAAAAGTCGCAACCATGTGACAAGATTTTCGAATTCATTGTCACGTCGTACCTGAAACGAAAGGTTTTTTTTCACTCTAGGGTTGAACGGGAAGGCGTATCAGAATTTTACTAAATACACCACACTAGTTCAGTTGCCCTTTGTATTCAAAACTTACCTAATCATGGTCAGTACCTGAACCTTAGATTCTATCCCGTGATAATTAATCAAGTTTTGAATGTTAATCTTTAGCTATTGATTAATTCAAGACCTATCCCTTTCGAAGTTTACAAGTTTAGACGTGTTTACTATTTCATTACTAACGCCATTAATCATAGCCATTCCGAAACATGACGGTTTAATCTACGTTCCTTATTCAAATAATGACTGAAATATTAAGGCTTTATGTCCACGGACGCGTAGCTTCATAAACGCGTGTTCGTCATTACACGATTAGTGTACGCCTGCTCACGTAAAAAACTACGAAAATCGGTCGATGCAGTAGCAACGTTGTGCTGTGTTGTTACCGAATAAGCGTCTAAAAATCTACGCGTCTATGGACAGTAGGCTTATCTCACCCTAACAATAATAGTTTATAGTTTTAATAACTGGTTCTAGTTTATCTTTATAAACTAGAACCAGTTTTTAAAACTCCCCTTAGTCACCCTATATAGGTAACCAAAGGGTTACTGTTAAGGCAAAGGCAAAGGGCAAAGGGGGGTTAAGGTTAAGGGGGTCTGGTAATTAGTGTACGATACTTAAACACGTGATTGTGCTCATGATAACCAACAACTTTTACTATGAGAACAATCCTGAAATCACGAAAAAAAAATCAGCTGTTCAGCACATTTATGTTTGCCTAATGTACTGAAAAGCTGATATTTTTTTCGCGATTTCGGCTTTGCTTCTAAAATGAAAATTGTTTGTTATCATGAGCACAATCACGTGTGTAAGTATCGTACACTAATTGCCAATCACCCTATAATAATAATAAAGAGGTTAAAGACTTTTTTTGTTTGTAGGAGATAATCTCTGGAAGTACTGGTCCGATTGCTAAAATTTTTTCACCGATACAAAGCTACTTCATTCCTGACTGACATAAGCTATTTTTTATGTAAGCGGGCGAAGCCACGGGCAAAAGCAAGTTAATTAATGTTTACAATATAAAATATAAGCAATAGAATTTTTACTAAAACAATGTAGATTAAACCTACGCAGCACTCTTTGTAGTAGTCACAAAATAAATGAAATTATATTATAAATTTAATTTTATAAAAACACGACCCTTGTTTGTTATTCAAGAGCGTGACATTTTAACCCAAAATTATTAAGTATTTTAAAAACAAAAAGTACAGAAGTTTTTACTGAGATCGAGTTTAAAAAGGCTGCAAAAATATTAGGAAAAAATGAAAACCATGACTTGGTTGACGACCAGCCAGATATTATTGATTTCTCCTTATCAAAAGATTAAAAAACCCTAATTTGTTTAGAGGCGACAGCATAAGTTTGCTATTGTATGTTAGAAAAAATTGAAATAAGTTTTCAGCAAACTATTGGTTTTCTAACGCAACGTAAACTATTTATAGAATTCCTAAATACTCTTTTTTCCGGTTACTTAAGTAGCCACCATCCATTTCTTGAATAAAAATTTATTATCCGTATAAAACAAATTAGTGAAACAGCGTCATCTTTATCCATTTTATTTGACCCCAAATGCTGATGCAATATGTCTTCTTACATGCCTTCTATGACATAATTTAGTGCACGTATAATTTTGAAAACTGTTTGTGTATATACAGAACCACAAACACTGTTTGTTTCTTTAAGCATATGCTTAAAGAAACAATAGAGTATTCGACGTATTTAAAGAGCAAACCTTTTTAAAAATTATATTAAAACTACAAACGCGTGCCACTTCAAAGTTACGTCGCACAACCGGTAAACGTGGCTTAGCCTAGTTTCGTTTTTGGCAGGTTAATAAGACTGCTACTGAAGATTGCCGATCGCTCTTAAAGATTGCATCAATCAGGCACAATTTTTGGGACCAAAAGCCGCGCTGTCAGCTCTGTCCTTGATTGTTTACCTAGACTCAATGTTACAGTAATATATCAGTAGTTTTATAAGCGCGTGCCAAAGTCGAATCGAAAATCTTTTAATAACATTATAGCAAAATGTTCGCCGTGTTTCACGTTTGCAGTATGAGAAATTCCTATAATACACGAGTATTATAGGAATTTCTCATACTAAGTACGAACTTTTAAGTTGATTACTAGGTATATATACAAACTTAAAATAATAAAATGTACAAACGAGTAAAAAAGAGTAATTAACTTAGAAGTAATAAATTGTAATCATTAAATTAAACTAAAACAATAAAAAATTAAATAAAATTCCTTTTCAGTAATTTAATAACATATTTTTATCATGTACTAGCTTTTGCCTGCCATTTCACCTGCACCCAAGAATAAAGCAGCTTTCTAACGGTAAAAAAAAATGTTGCAATCGGACCAGTACTTTCATAGATTACTACCCACAAACAAAAAAAAAACATAAAAACAAAAATTACCTCTTAATAATATTAGTGTAGATGTTTACTATTTATAAAGACAAATAGGTGGGCTTCTATTACGATAAGTGACTTTTGTGTCTGAACAACTTAATACTTTCTCGCTTAGTTAGGCAAGGTAAACAAAACATATTTCAATAGATAAGTGTGTACTGCGTACGTGCTAAGAATTATTTAACAAATACTTACCAAAGCTAAAGAAGAAAAATAAGAAGAAGAAAACGAGCGCAAGAAGAGTTTAAGTTCTGAAGTTTGAGTTTATGTATATTTTTTGGATTTTTTGGTTAGATTTGGATGAAATTTTTTTGAAAATTAATTTTGAATCACTGGCAAGTGGCTTGATATCTTTGGGGTACGTTCTCATTGGTTAATTTTCGACTTTTATGCAAGCGAAGCCGCTGGTAGAAACTAGCATTTTAATAAACAGAGTGTACAAAGTAGCCAAGATTCAAATAGAACCCCGTATATTCTTCAGTCCAAATAATTTGTCTAAAAATTATATGTTTACAATTTATTGTCAATTCCAATAAATCTTTATTACCCAAAACCGGTTTTCAATCCCGTCTGATGTTTACGTCTAACCTGCCCTTCACAAACCCATCCAATTGTCTCAAAGGCAGAAATTCTAGATAAAAGGTACAAATTGCTTTTTTATAATGCTTGATTTACTTTTGATAAACGAAACGAATTCAGGAATGTTTTAACTTGTCCCAATTGTTCCGATTTATTGATCTGTATTTGTGAACAAATCAGGTCAGGTTTGTGCCCCTTTTTAACTTTTTTTAGAGAAGCAATCTTTGAAAACGTTTAAAAATGTGTAGCTATTAATCTTAAGCGATCGATTGACTGAGTCTTACTTTTAAGCGTTTACGAAAACCCAGAAGCATACATATATCAACTTCATATTCTACCCCAATTCCTTTGAATTCCTTCCCAAATTATGTAACTGTTCTGATGTTAAATTCTTTGCAGGGAATCCGGGGGTCGTCATCCTTCGCTGCTTCGTCGTGGAGATAACAACACCTCTTCACTTCGATTGACGACAAACAACCGATCAATCCGTTCGTCAGTCAAATATTCCAACGGACATAATGTCAGTTTATTATAGCCATTGCGAAAAACTATGAACAATCGGGTTTTAACAATACCCGAAGAGACAATGAATATAGACTCAAGCAGACAGATAACTTGTGTTGTGTGTACCGAAAGACAAAGAATGAGAAATCGGTTTCATTATACTGATTTTTAAGTGTAAAGTGCTAAAGAAAAAGTTACAAATTAAACCATAAAACTAAACTACTTAAATTCGGTGCTTGACATAGTGACACAGTGACACACATTAGGTGAAATTGAAGATAATGAAAACTTGCTCCAGGATTTTAAGAAGAATAAATGAATTATATTATGATTGCATATATGGATTCTTAAAGAAGATATGCCATCGTGATGTGGTAAATGTGACAAAAACAGAAACGGCTTTTAGAACGAGTCCATTGTGGAAGAGTAGGAACGCATTTGAGAATTTTGTTTGGCTATATCAATACGTAAGTTGGGCTGTTTCGAATGAGAATTTGAAGTATTTTGAAATGCTAACACTACTAATCGATAAAAAAAATCGTATGGGTAACTAAACTGCTAATATATCGTTAAATGGTACAAATGAAATACTTATATATTTTAATGAATTAACTGCCTGGGTGAGATTTAGTTTTGAAAGTATTACCGCTAAATTCTATCTTTTGATGACACACAAACTTACAAAATATAATAAGATTTAAAATTAGACTTTTTTTATACGTATAACAAAACGAAAACCACGCATCAGATAAAGTACGATACCTACATTAAAAGTTTTTTTTTTTTTTTTAATATTTTACATACAGATTTACATCAGTGTTCTTTGATTGCACAACGTTTACTTTGATCTCATAATTAACTAGAAATTCAAAGATCATAATACAAGGTGTCGTTTTGAAGCTGCAAAATATTTCAGGAGGTAATTATGTTAGTGATTCTCGACCCGAATCAATAATAAAATAAGTAGGTAATTTTTTTTTTTATAACCGCTCTTTTTTTCACACACACAAACACGGAACAATAAAGGGCGTTTTCACACACACTAACTCGCAACGATAGTTTCATAAATAATGTATCATCCAATCATCATCCCGCACGCCACACCCTAGCCACGCCCCCGCGGCCATCGATCAATCGATTTAGTTTAGTGTAATTAAAAAATTAAATAACAAGTATTACTGATTATTGACCAGGTATCGTTTTTTTACATGATTATTTATGAGTTTTATTACAACCTCCTGAAATATTGTGCAGTTTTAAAACTGCACCTTTTATATACTTTATACTCGTATTGAAGACAAGTTATTCTTTTCTTTGTATTTATGTGTTTGTTGTGTCATATTGCAGGGCAAAAACTTCCCTTCCTTTTATGTTATTCTTTTTTCAAAAAACGTTACCTTTTTGTTTCTTTGTAAGTTTTTTTTTTTCTATTAAATTAATATTCTTGTAATTACGCAATCTAAAAATAAAGGCTTTTTATAATATGAGGATTAATTCTAAGTCAATCCATAATTGTCACACCTTCAACTGACCTGTTTTTTAAAATGCTATTTTTATTGGTAAAAACTTACTACACTGTCTTTTTATTATGTCTCTAATTACGGTATTCGAAAGGTTAATATATTAGATTACTTTTTACTGTTACAATAATATTTCAATTTTTGTTTTATTTAAATGTTTGTGTAATGAGCATGATCATTTGTTCTTTGTCTGGGTGTAATTTTTCTAAAATATATATGTATTTAGAAATATATAAATATGTTTATCAGTTGTCTAGTAGTCCTATCACAAGCTCGGCTTAGCTTGAGACTAGACGGCGTTGTGTAATAATAATTGTGGAATATTGTGGAATATTATTTCATATTTGTCCAATAAATACACCAATGTTCTGGTTGCTCAATACTTTCGTTGTTATTTTCAGTACCGAGGCAACAGCATTACACCAGTATCCACCCGTAACTATGAAGCCTAGTGCTGGCTGCAACTGATGCGGCGAACGCATTCAGCTTAAGATACACACAAGGCATTCACCATCGCCTGCCTAGTCTTCTAGCATCGCCCCTCATTTGTCTCGAACCTAGGGAGGTTCGAAAGAAAAAGTCGGCAAGTTTTTCTTTTAACTTCAAACTCTTGCGCTGAATTCAATGAAAATCAGCACCCTCCCAGTCATTTGACTCACGTTTTAAAACTTCTATGTCCAAAAAAGGATGCTGTGAAAAAAGAAATATCCTGTGATGTACATATAAAGAATCGTTAAGATTAATTGTTTTATAATTTGTTTTGTTTTTATTGTTCAAAAAGTGTTTGTACTCATGCGGTGTATATTTTGCCAATTGAACTATATGTTTACCAACTAGAATATAATTTGCATTTCAATTATATTTAAAAGTATAGCTTTATGCCGACAGAAGATTTGCGAATGAGCTCCAATTTCAACTGAATGTCTAAGTACAAAAACTATTATAAATAGGTGTATTTATAAATAAGAATTGACCAAAATTTTAAGTATTTATTATCCTTAGTTATCTCAACCAAGAGAGACTAATAGTTATTAATTGTTAAATTACGCTCTATATTTATAATTTCTTTATCTTTTTTAATAATATTTATTTGACCAATGGTCAAGTTAACAATCATTTGTAACTATTGGTTCATTTAACTAAGGATAAAAAGTGGGCCTAAGAAATGTAAAATTTGTAAATTGTAATCTAAAATCAGTAAGATTTTCATTATGTACAAATTAATAATGTAAATAGTAGTTGTAATTGAGAATTTTAATATCTTATAGTAAAAAATATGATTCCAAGAAAACGGTTTCTAAATTGTACGTTTAATTGCAAGAAGAAATTTTAAGATGTATGCCAAAGGAATGTTCCGCGCACTACAGAATAGAAATGAATGAATGTATTTGTAACCCAGACTGTGACTGGTAAAGGAGACTTGCTCTGTTAATGTACATGAAGTTAATAAATAAATTAAACTTGTAGTCATTGTTAATAAAATGAAAGTTTTACTTCGATTATATGAGCTGAAATATTTTATTTGTTGTTTTGTTTTTTCAAACCATACGCCTAAAGTTAAAAATAAACTCGATAAAGTACTCCTTACGTTCAAATTTATTTCCCTTGTCAACATAAATATGATAGATAGAGAGTAAAGTATGGTGTAGCTCAATTTGTAATCAGAATTAGTTTCTTACAACTTAATAGGACAATCACTCCTCTATAATACACTCCACTATCTAGTTAAATTTCACACAGTTCTTTTGTACGTAATGCTTTAAAATTTAGAAAATATTAGTGCAAATGATTTAGGGCTTAAACCTCAAAATGAAAGATAAGAAACGAAAATATGTGGAAACTTTTAGTTTTAACATTCAAAAAGTGCTATAAGGTGCACCAGATCAATGAATTCAAAGTCAAAAATCAAAACGGATTTTTTTTGTTTTATGGCTTTTTATAATTTAAATCGTATTTTTTACGGCAAACAAGCTTCTGCAAGCGGCTTTGCTCGCCTGAAAGTAAGTCTTACCTTCCAAACTTAGGAGCAACGTTTTTTCCTCTTCGGGGGTGGATTTCAGAAAATTTCCTATTAGTGCTCGCCTCCATCATAAAAGAAAACCTTGTAGAAAATTTCACGCGCCTAACCTCCGCTTTTTTGATTGGTCATTGATTTGTCAATCAATCAATCAGGGATGCGTGCTAGATAACCTCCACGTGTGCTCTCTTGCTGTTCGTCCCAGTTCATGCATGTATGCATCTGCATTTTATATGCGGCTGTATGTAGGCATTCGCTGGGAAGAACAGTGGGGGGGACGGTGCATCCTGGGCGCCGCTGTAGGTGGCTCTCTTACGTGTGTCATTACTTATGGCATAGGTAGGGGAATCACTTACAGCGGTGGCGAATAATCGGCAAAACCCAATCCAAGGTGTGATACGTACCGAGCCGAGGGATGCGTGGCCAAGGGGGAGCTTGGTTCCTATCGGTGTCTCTCCAGGGAGATGGCAATCCTGGAGTAGTAATTTCGCCTTACCTGGGCAAGCGGGGCTCTGCCCAGGTGGACTGTTTATTTCCCTAGCTTCCCGTGGGAACTGTATGGATTTAAACTCTTTTAAAAAAAATACTCCATCTCTGGACGATGACGAACGTCCGGAACTCTCGAGTAGTCTTACTGGGTCAATTCCCGATCTGACTGCTCTCTTGCTCGGTTCTGAGGGAGACTCCCAAGTCACCTTGGACACTGAACTCAACCCTCCTGAACTGGAGTCAGCAAACGATGGCACGAGGCCTACTGAGATGGACTCGGAAGTACCGTCGGAAACTGGCCTCAGTCCCAGGAAACGACGGTTGCCAGGAGCAGCGCGTAAGCGCCTGCGGCGCCTCAGGGCTGGCGGTATGGACCCCATTGAGGCCTACAAGCTGGTCACGGAGCGGTTGGCGAGTGCGCGCATTCCTTCGACTGGTCTAATGGCTGATATATCCTCGGGGAAGAGGCCGGTAAAACGATCTCGATCCGAGGACGAGTCGCCAAAAGATCATGCCAAAAAGACTACGCGTGTGGACGAAAAGTCAGGGTCAACTCCAATGATCCCTGATGAGACGTCCGCAACTCAGGTCGGACCACCGCCTGAGACAAGCGCTATGTCTTTTAAGGATGCCCTAACTAACATCCGGGTGGGAATCCGTAACAAGGAGCCCATGTCGGACGCGCAATTGGGGCTCCTTTACAAGGACTTATTGAGGGCGATTCTTAACGCCCCTATGCCCAAAGCCCCCGAATTCAAAATTCGAATTGAGGGCTGCACTTTCAAACCGGGATGGCTGCAAGTCGTAATTAAAAACGACTACAGCCTGAAATGGCTTGAAGAAAAAGTGGGGACACTAAAGCCGTGGCCAGAGGCGGAACTCTCGTTCATTAACGAGAAGGACTTGCCAAAAGCTAAGGTTGGGATCCTCCACTTCAAGACAGAAGATGTCCTGAAAACTCCAAGAGATGCCCTCAATCTCCTGGAAAAACAAAACGACCTGCAGACTGGCTTGTGGAAGGTGCTGAGCGTCAAGAAAGAAAGGGACGGAATCACGACCGCCCTCTCTATCGATGATGCCTCTGTAGAAGCCTTGCGCAAGCTAGACTGCAGGCCGCAACTAGGCTTTCGCAAAGTCTGGATTCGCATTCGCGGCGATAATACGCCGGCGAGGGCTGAGCAGGTGGCAGGAACTAGCCAATCTAGCGCAGAGATTCTGCCACCTGCTCAACACGCTCCTAGGGCGGGGCCGAGCGTCCAGGTCTCTGGTAAAACGGCAAAGCGGCAAAACGCCAAGCCGAAACCTGGAGGCCAGGGCGTCAGGAACCGCCCCCTCGGAGCACCACCGACGAAAAGGGCTACACGTCCCAATCGATCGGGAGTGGAGAGCCGACCGGCCAAACCTCAGGGCTGCCCTACAGCCCCGAAGCCAAGCGGGTCGAATAACGCCACTTAACCCACCCACCGACACAAACACACAACACTAACACAACACAAACACACCATAACACAGACACACACAAACACACAAGTGGTGCAGATCAACCTGCACCATGCCAGAGCAGCCACGGCTGTTCTGGAAAAACACTTCACACAGAAGAACCTTCACATTGCTCTTATTCAGGAACCGTGGCTGGCTAATACTAACACGGTGTCTGGACTGGGCTCTGCAGGTAAGGTCGTACACCATATCGGAGGAGTCAAACCAAGAGCGTGTATACTTTTCAATAATAATATTGATTTCTTATGCATACCAGGCCTGTGCAGCGATGACCTGATTGCAGCTTATGTTAATGTCAAGAGCGGAAATGGACGCCTCATCGTGTGCTCGGCATACCTGGACGGGACGAAAACCGACCCATCCGAGGAGCTTGCAAAGGTAGTCGAGTACGCCTATGCCAACAATGCCGAGCTTCTCATTGGGTGTGACGCCAACGCCCACCATACCAACTGGGGCAGCACTGACATCAACGACAGAGGTGAGTTGCTTCATGATTTTGTACTAACTAACCGCCTCCAAATAGTTAATGAGGGATGTAAACCGACCTTTGTAACTAGATCGAGGAAGGAAGTTCTTGATGTAACTCTCGCTACTATTCACACTGCCAGGCTGATAACCAATTGGCATGTCAGTGATGAACCATCTATGTCTGATCATCGACTAATTAAATTCGCACTGAATACATCCAACATTTGCGAAACCATCACTTTTAGGGATGCAAAAGCCACGGACTGGGACTTGTTCAGAATAAAGCTCCAAGATAGACTCCAAGACTTCCCTAAAACCATACGCTCCCCTGAAACATTGGATTATGCTGTTGCTCAAGTTACGGAAGCCATTACAGCCTCTTACGAAGAGAGCTGCCCTCTAAGAACTGTGAGGGATAGAAAAGTGACGTGGTGGAACAAAAAGCTTGATGTTTTAAGGGAAGAATCACGTAGGTTGTTTAATAAGGCTAAATCGACTGACGACTGGGATCGGTATCGGAAAGCTTTAACTACCTATAATAAAGAAATCCGAAAGGCGAAAAGACTGTCATGGAGGAAGTTCTGCGAGGAGATTACTAAAGTCCCTCAAGGAGCCAGAATCCACAAAGTCTTATCCAAATCGCCTACAAATCAACTGGGATTCTTAAAGAAACCAGACGGTGCCTTCACTGCATCAGCGGAAGAAACCCTGAAACTTCTGGCGTCTACACACTTCCCTGGCTCGGTGATGGCACCAGATAACATCGTACAAAATACTCCTCATATCCGCCTCACCAGGCCTTCAAATGAAGACTGGAGAAGAGCGGCGAGGTATTTTAGACCGAACAAGGTAGAATGGGCTATAGACTCATTCAAGCCAATTAAATCTGCAGGGGATGACGATGTCTTCCCAGCTCTTCTGCAGCAAGGGAAGACTATTCTCATCCCTATTTTAATCAAAATCTTCAGAGCAAGCTTTGCCTGGGGATATATACCAGAGAAATGGACTATGGTTAAAGTCTGTTTTATCCCAAAGGCCGGTAAGAAGGACTACTCTCAACCAAAGTCCTTCAGACCAATAAGCCTTACCTCCTTCCTACTCAAGAGTATGGAAAAGGTTATTGACGAATGCATCAGGGATGGACCATTAAGGGATAACCCTCTGCATCCGAAGCAACACGCTTACCAAAAAGGAAAATCTACAGAAACTGCTCTGTTAGAACTAACAGACAGGATCGAAAGGGCTTTGGAAGATAAACAGATAGCCCTATGTGCTTTCCTTGATATTGAAGGAGCTTTCGACAACGTCACCATAGACGCCCTTTCCAAGGGAATGAAGGCGAAAGGGATTGACGAAACAACTACTCGTTGGATCGAATTCATGCTCCTCAACAGAACTATCAGTGTTACCTTACACGGAACTACAAAGAGCTTCAAAACAACTAAAGGGTGCCCGCAAGGAGGCGTTTTATCGCCACTTCTATGGCTACTCGTTGTTGACCAATTGCTGGTTGAAGCCTCTACAAGAGACTTAGATGTACATAGCTATGCTGATGATGTGGTGGCTTGTGTTGTCGGCCCCTGTCACAGCACGGTATCATCTATACTACAGAGATCTCTGAACATTATTAACACATGGTGCACAGAAAACAATTTATCGGTTAACCCGAGTAAAACAACAATAGTCCCCTTTACTAGGAAGCGTAAGTTGGACAAACTTGTAACGCCCACTGTAAAGGGGACTCTCATACCATTCTCCAGCGAAGTCAAGTACCTGGGCGTAACTATCGACCAGAGACTGACCTGGAACACTCACATTAACAATGTGATCCAAAAGGCTAAAATAGCTTTAGGAATATGCTGTCGCTTAGCAGGGAAGAAATGGGGCTTAAACCCTAAAATCGCCCTGTGGTTGTACACCGCCATAGTCAGGCCGATAATAACGTATGCCTGCGTAGTATGGTGGAGGAAAACAACTCAAGTGACAGTCATTAACAAACTTAATGGTTTGCAGAGACTTGCATGCCTCATATCAACAGGGGCCATGTCCACAACCCCAGGAGCTGCTCTAAATGCCCTGCTTAACCTACCGCCACTTCATCTATTCATTGCGAAGGAGGCGAAGGCAAGCATGTACAGAACAAACAGCACTGGCAAAGCAAACTGGCGCTCTCAAGCACTGAGATCGCTACACGAATCAGTACTTGAACACGATCAACTAGCTATGACAACAGACGTCATGCTTCCACAGTGTAATTTCACAAGGAATTACACAGTGGAACTGCCGAGCAGAGAGGATTGGTCAAACAACCTCATCACTTGCAAGGCTGGAAGCCTGATCTGGTTTACAGACGGGTCCAAAATGGGTGAGAATGTAGGATGTGGAATATTTGGCATTAGCCCGAAATTCAGCAAAAGCTTGAATCTGGGTAAACATGCTACCATATTCCAAGCGGAGGTATACGCCATTATAGAATGTGTGGAGGCCAACCGTCAACGAAACTACATAAATCAATTAATTCTGATTTACTCAGATAGCCAGGCAGCTCTTAACGCCTTGAACTCGAATACTTTAAATTCGAAACTGGTAAAAGACTGCGTTAACAAACTGAATGACCTGGGGCAAAGGAATAAAGTTATTCTGAGATGGGTACCAGGTCATTCTGGAATCAACGGCAACGAAAAAGCCGATGAACTTGCACGGGCTGGGGCTCAAGGTCATCAGATAGGTCCAGAACCCTTCTGTGGTATCTCAAAGAACCAGGCCATGCAGACCCTTAAGGGCAACTTATTTGGCGATTCAAAAAAGAACTGGTTGGTACAACCAGGTCTGCTACACGCCAAATCTCTCATAGAAGGCTACTCACAAAAACGAACTGCCGAGCTTCTTGAGCTTAGCAGGACGAACATCTGTGCGATAGCCCGCGCCTTAACCGGCCACTGCAAACTAAACAGGCACCAATTTCACATGAAACTGAGTGACACTGATGTTTGCCGGTACTGCAATCAGGAGAGGGAGACGCCTAAGCACCTCTTGTGTGAATGCGGGCCCCTTGTCCACAAACGCAGTGTCCATCTGGGCCGACACATTATTCGCCCGGAGGAGATTAAAACTCTAAAAGCTAGGAGTATTCTAAATTTCTTGGAAGCCTCCGGGCTAAAAGAGTTACTCTAACAAGGTGGCGAGTCACAATAGATCTTTTAGGTCGCAGTGACTACATCCCCTACACTATGGGTGATGCATAGCCCCTTATCTTCTAAATAATAATAATAATAATAACAATTTGTCAATCAGGTTTTCCTTTTAAATATACAGCTTGTTTCATAGCATCGGATTTGTAGCGTAAGATCAAATATAAATCACATTTTATTACACGGTTTTCAAAGTCAGTTTAATATGTTATTTAATAACTACTTAATATACGAAATTTAGAAATTAATAAACAAAGATTTAAAAATAAAATTAGACAATAGAAATTCTTGAAATAAATTTTGTAGAGTATTCTATAATTTTAGTAAAAAGCTGTTATTTTCACTCCAAACAGACCCTCCAATTTTATTTCTTTATTTTTAATTTGTATGATTGTATAGTTACAAGGAAAGATGGATGGACTGTGTGAGGAATGATATGAAAGAAAAGGGAGTTAGTGATAGTGTGACGAGTAACCGGCCAGAATGGAAGAAAAAACGTATTACGCCGACTCCATGTAATATGGGATAAGGGTGGTATGTATAGAAAGAACAGTGGTGACCTAGTGGTAATAGCCTCAACTTCCAAATCCCTTTTTTATGTTTACATTGCTTTGTGGATTTAAACCTAGCCAGGCTTTTTATTATTTTATTTTATCATTAATGCTATTAATATTGTGGATAATTCCCCATTCCCTCGGAAGCCTGAGTCTCAGCAGTGGGATCGTTTACGGGTGTATGCAATTATTACTTATATAATAGAGTTTTGTAGTCTGTCTGTCACACACCTGTATACCTTTAGTACCCCACTACAGTACAGACGCCTCTCACCTATTTTTTTTTTTTCGATGTGATAAATCATCCAATGACAACCCCCGCTCTTGGGCGGAGCGGGAGATAGTGTCAGACTCTTACCGACTAAAAAACCCATCCCGTTCCTTCAAGCCTTCATACCGGGGCTCAAGCGCCCTTTCGGATAACCCTGGCCCCAGTAGATTTCGACCCAGCTGGGCCCCTGCTGTTGCTGACAACTCCTTGAGGCGCGCGGGAACAGCGCGCGCCGTCGACGACTTGGGCTTGGTCTGGACAGTTACCGGACGGCCGTACAGCGAGCTACCCATTGCTCACTGTCCGCAAGCCCGCGCCTACGGTGGCTGGAAATCGGGATCGGAATCCCGGCGGCGGCGAGAGCGCCGTTGCCTGATGCAGTCGGCCTCCTCCTTAGCGAGCATTACTGCTTCGCAGAAGTCGGCGACCGCCTGCCACTCCTCCTCGCTCCGGACCATGGCCTCAACCAAGGCCCGGCGCGAGAGAGACGCCTCTCACCTCCTCTTTGCCAGAAACCAGTTTACAGTTAGAATAGGCCTTTCAGTAAAAGTTGAGCGGCTCCTCTCGTTATTTTCGATGTTACCTTGTGATGTTACGATGTCGTCTAGCATCAGATATTAAAATAAGCAATAAAATTATATTAACTGGAAATAAGAACATGCATCTTCTTTAACGGGTTTAAAAAAAAAACGTGATTTTGTAATAATTCTAGTTCATGATTATCAAAAGGGGGCTAAGCAAGGAGTGGATGATGAGGTTTCCTAAAAGGATTATCGGATAAGGAAAAGAATATAATAATATGCGTTCTAACACTACAGAAATCTGTTCACCCTGAAGCAATTCTCACACTAAAAGCCGTCTTTACAACCAAATAACGCTCTTGTATCATGTAAGTCCAAATAAGGAATTTCTATTTGGCGATCGAACTGAACTCAGTGGTATTGTAAACATATTGTAGACGGTTTCCGAAACTATCTACAAAATAGTAACAATTATGTTGTTAGAAATACTGTTTGTTCACACATACACTGCGATGTCAACGAGCGACGCGGGACGTCGGCGGAGCGGCGCGGCGGCGCGGGGACCCCGAATCACACAGCACAGCATTTGCATCGTCCGACACGACCGTGCCCGTGTTTTAATGCACCTATAGATATAGATTTACTCATTGCTACAGCATATAATAAACCTCTTAATACAGCCCAATTTGCCTTTAATTTAATATAGGCATATACATACTATAGGTACATACAATATTATATAGGCCTTAACAAACCTTTAACTTTGTAGTACCACAACTGTGTTCAGTGTTAATTTCATCATAACAATCAATCGCTTGTGGACAATAGAAAATAAAAAGAAAAGAATAAAGATACTCTAACAAATCTATTCTTTAACAATAAACCAACCTCACACAATACTAAGCGTGCTCTTTTCAAATAGTTCACAACAATTGACATGTTAATAATCCTTCACAGAAATTGAACAAATAAAAATTAAATCGCTACCATTAATCAAGCACAGTCTAAGAGAAAGCACCTACATGCGTACACTACTCAAATATAAGTGAGCTAACTTTTTACCTATACGTATCCAATAATATGGGTTAATCATTCAAAAATAGAGCTGTTGAAGAAATCGACTTGTTTAAAAATATATTATTTTATGTGCTCCTTTATTTCAACTGAATATCTTAACAGAAGTGAAGTTTAAACATTCAAAATTCACCTAGTTGTGGTGAATTTAATTGAATCCAATTTCAATGTCCACGTTATTGTTAGTAACTGAAATTTAAAACTACGTTAGTACAATATACAAATATATAAATTAGTTAGTTACTTAGTCAATTATTTCATGATAAAAATAAATCATTCCAAAAAATTAGCAATTCACACTTAATAATATTTGCAGTTTTATAAACTTATCTCACACTGGTGATTCTGATTCTGCGCTTTCAGGGATAATTTTTAGAACATTTATAGTACATTCAGTTATTTTAAGGACTCTGAAGCAGTTGGCAAGCCTACTAACTACTATCATCAATCCGATAATTATATCTAATGTTTTATTTTTTTAGTTACACCACAATTATCTGACTCGTGTCTGAAAACATGACTTATTTTTCTCTGTGACAGTTTCTATAGAATATTTCAAATGTTCAGCTTAGAGAGAAGTCGCTTTTCCATCAAGATTTGTTACTGGAATTCTTGTAAGGAACTGGGCTGTGAATAAAAGTTTTATTTTCAGCTGGGAACCCTTCATTATTCAGAGACGTGCTTTCAATCGAGATTGATTTCAATATACGATCGAGTGTGAAGAACTTGTGAAAGAAGGCTGGCGTAAAAATACGCTTAGGTAAATAAATTGAAAAAAATAAAATGAAAGCTATGGCTACACTTCTTCCTACTAATCAGATTCTCACCACAGAGGGCCTAGAGGCCCAGCAGGGTCGAAGCATACTGGGGCCACAGGCTTACTTCCGAAAGGGAAATCCTAGGTCCTGGAACGCAAAAAGCAAAGAAGGAACATAGGTGTGGTTTTAGTCAACAAAAGTCTGAAATGCCGTCCCACTCCGCCCTTAAGCGAGAGAAGTCATTGCATGATTTCACATCGTAAAAAAAAACATCATAGGGCTGGTTTTTAAATCATCGTCACTTTCATCTGAAGAAAAAAAAATGTTTAATTTTCTCTTGTAGTTACATACCTTAGTTTGTATACACAAGAAACGTGTTCATCTTGCACCCATCAAGCTGTTACTTCTGCGTCTGAATGCTTGACAGCAGTGTCGATTTGTCGTCGCATAGGACTATGAGAGTAAAGGATGATGATGATGAGGATTCTCATAGGACTATCTATGAGAATGGTGGCAAACGATCTGTCCGTTTGCCACCATTTCCGAAATTCGGTCTTGAGCAGTATTCCTGAAATTCGATCCTGAGTACCATAGATATAAAGATTATTATCAAAATTGTATCTTACAATACTTAAACATATGTTTGTGAGTCAAATGTTAACTATCTTCTACTTTAAAACCTATACACGATTCAAAAAGTTTTTCCGTAAAGAATGTTTGTTTGTTTAAAAAACCTCCATCACAAAAAGCTTACCACTTCATATTATCAATCCACTTGGTTAATAAGGAAAGGGATTTGTTCTGCCTCGCGTTCATTTCGAATATTAGCTGGTTTTATGTAAATATATACCTAAACGTAACTGAAGAGAATCTCTTTATGTCCCAAAAATATATTTCATCAATAAAAACATCGACATGAAATATTTTTATTTTCCTCAAGTCAATATTTTTATCTAGCGTTTCCATCAAGTCTGATCAACTTTTACGACGGATGTTGGTCTGAGAAAATTATTATTTTTTTATAAAAAAAAAATAGAATCTTCAAGATCACATAACCAGGTCTGAAAAGCGAAAACAAAATACAACTGGAAAAGTAACCATGGAAAAAGGAAATGGCAATTTGGAACCGTGCACTAGTTTCTGACGTTTTAAAAGTGCCCATTTAGGTAGGCCTATGTGAAATAAAAAAAAAAAATGAATTATTTTTATTTGAACTTGACAGACTGAAGTGGTTTTTGTAGTACCATTTTTTTTTCTAGTGATTTAAAAAAAAAACAAAAACGTTAAAAAATTGCCAACACTAACCCAGTATATTTAAACTGTCATAATTATACTGCTAATGCAGAAAGTGTTCAAATACAATCATTTATACCAAGTGACAGAAACACAGCTCGCAAATAAACATAAATTTTCCATTATTCAATATTCAACTGTAGCTACCTATCATTATAGACTGCGGAAGGAGAAACTAATCACATTCAATTATTTATTTATTATATTTTACGTTAGAAGCGACCAACCCCTTTCACTTGCAAACAGACATTAATAATAGAAGATTCCAGCAGAATCGTCACAAGCACGTTTCACATTTAAAAAAGACGAAGAAAAATGCTCTAATATTCGCTCTAAGGAAATGTACGGGAATAAGACTAACAAGACTGACAGCTATGCAGCACAGAGTAATGGGAAAACACAAATTTTACTGCAGAAGTTGTAGGAACTATGTAACGCCAGTGATTCTTATTCAAAGAATGCAGAAAGGAACTATTTTTAGTTTTCTTTGTCTTCCGAGAATAATATCAACTCTGTTTTGTGAAAGTAATTAATGCAAACAAGATTTTGTAGGTTGATTACTTGTTTTTTTTTTTTAAAGATCCTCCAATGACTTCACCCACTTTGGAGCAGAGCAGGAGGACCTTATTGACTAAAACTATACTATGTTCATTGAGTTGCACTTACTTTCTAGGGTTTCATTTTCAGAAATCAGCTATGCTGCGCCTTCTTTGAGTACGGTTTTGATGAGATCTCTTTGAGGCGCGCGAGGAACATTACGCGCCGTCGACTTCTCGAGCTCGGTACGGACGGTAACCGGACGATCAGACGGCGAGTTGGATACCCATCGCACAAGGCGGAGACTGCTGCCCAAGGTTAATTACTCGTCAAAGCTAGCTAAGCAATCCTCCTCCTTGCGTCGTATTCCTCAATGCTGAGAGTCGTGATCGCCCTGCTTAATCAGTCTAACGCTTATGATATTCCTTTATCTGTTCTTGTCTCTGGCAGTGTGAAGAGCATTGTACATCGTAGAGTCGAGCGGTGCGGATCTGGTCGAACCAACGTATTAGGCTGCGCCCGCGAGGCCTTTTCCCGTCCACTTTACCGGTCACAATTAGCCTTAGAGGTTGCCACCGTAACGTAGCTAAGCAATACGTGGGTCATATATTTCCATAAGTAGTTCCTTTGCTAGACTCTAAATCTACAAATAAACTAATGTTATAAAGAGGTAAGGTTTGTTTTTTTTTGTTTGTAGGAGGTAATCTCTGAAAGCAATGGTCCGATTGCTAAAATTTTTACACCGACAGAAAGCTGCATTACTCTTGAGTGACATAGGCTGTTATGTACAACTTTAGCTCTTTTTGAACGCTGTATTGTGAGGTACTGTATATAAACCAGTTTAGAAGTTTTAAATCAACTCAATTTGAACACGTTCCGTTTACTTTCATGCACTTTTAATTCGTCGTAACTTTTGATAAATAACTGACTATAGATAATATTTTTGCTACTTCAATTTTATCTATCTTTTTTACTAAACATAATCTAAACCAAAAAATAAAATGTTAAACAGAAGGCATTTCTTTATATGTTTAAATTCTAGTCACAATATCATCTCTGTCTCAATCACTGTCGAAAATTTGTCAAAATGCACCTCTAATTAGAGGTGTGATTAGAGGTGTTTTTTGACTAATTGCTACTGCAATGCATATGCAATGTTTCTTTAAAACACAAAAATTACTTTTCTGATCGATACTTGTGCTACATCAGACAGATTGTATAAAAGTAAATAACGTTGTATCTGCAGGAAATTCAAATTACACTAGTTTACACGGTTTTCATACCCCAGCTGAAAGTTGTTATTTTATTTTGTGTTCAGGTAGAACTATCCAGAAAAAATAATAAAAAGATTCTGTCACGTCTGGTTTAAAAAATATTTATTTTCTTAAAGGGAAATACAAAAATTTTAGGATTAATACAAAAATAAATTAAAAATGACTAATTTTTGCTTTCTTTTTATAGTTATTTGAATCAGTTTCTCTTATGATAGACCAACAGTAATCCCCTAACATATTTTCATCCCAAAATCCTTGATGTCGTTCTTCGAAAGTCCTTAAATCTTGGTGGAAACGTTCACCCTGTTCGTCACTCATACTTCCTAAGTTTTCAGGAAAAAAATTCAGATGAGAGTGTAGAAAGTGAATCTTTAATGACATGTTTACTCCCATATCATGAAAGTTTTTCAATAAATTGTTAACAATTTCTTCATAATTTTCACTTTTTTTATTTCCCAAAAAATTTTCTACAAGCATTTTAAATGAGTTCCAAGCAGACTTTTCTTTAACCGATAAAAGGTTTTCAAACTGAGAATCTTTCATAATTTTACGGATTTGTGGACCAATAAATATACCCTCCTTCAGTTTTCCCTCTGTAATGTTTGGAAATATTTTTTGCAAATACCGGAAAGCATCACTGTTTTTGTCAAGCGCCTTTACAAAGTTTTTCATGAGCCCCAGTTTGATGTGTAAAGGGGGTAAAGTGACGTTATTTGGATCGACCAACAGCTCGTGATTAATGTTCATTTTGCCCGGAATATACTCATTTCGAACAGGCCATTCTTTCCTTACATAATGATGTTGTTTCGCTCTACTGTCCCACAAACAAAGGAAACAACAGTACTTCGTGTAACCACCCTGCAATCCCACTAACATACCGATGACTTTGAGGTCACCGCACACTTTCCGTTGATGTTCTTTATACTTTATTAAATTAATCAAAGTACGCATCGTTTCATAGCTCTCTTTACAATTCACTGCGTGTCCTATTGGTATGGAAGGTTTCTTATTTCCGTTATGTAATAAAACAGCTTTGAGACTATATTTCGAAGAATCTATGAATAGGCGCCACTCTGTTTTATCATAGTTTTGATTCATTGCTTCGAAAAGTCCCGGGATATCTGTGCAATAACAATATTCACCTTCTCTTTTGAAAAATTCTGAGTAAACTTTGCTTCTGTTTCTGAAAAACGTAACTTTTGTGTCTGGTAGTAACAAGTTCCATTGTTGTAAGCGGGAGCCAAGAAGCTCTGCTTTAGATCTTGATAACTGTAAATCTCGTATAAGATCATTTAATTCGGCCTGATTAATTAAATGTGGAGTGTTTTCTTGAGGTGAAAATTCGTCAGAATCACTAGAAATCGACTTGAATTCAACATCACTGTTCGAACTACCGGGACAAACTGGATGGGGTAGATCTTTTGAATGTAAAATCGGCTTAGTAACAGACGGAACATCGGCATACATAATACTTGCCTTATTTTTTTTGTTATATCCCAATGTCTTCGTAACACAAAAGTAACAATCGTTTTCATGATTACTAGGTTCTCTCCATAGCATTGGCGAACCAAATGGAAGGTAAACTTTTTCTCCTGATGACCACTGGAGTAAGATGATTCTACAGCTTTCGCAAAACACGTGAGGCACCCACTTTTTATCTTGATTTGCAACAGGAAATCCAAAATAATAAAGATATGCAGTTTTTAACGAATCTACAATAGGTCTTCTCTTTTTTGAAAATATAAACTGTCCACAAACATAACAAAAACGGTCAGAACTTTGTTTGCACTTTCTGCTAGCCATTTTAAATCAATCCAAAGCAAAGTAACTGTCGTTTGAAGCGAACGAATAAACAATAAAATATCACCACCACGTCGGGTAGTTAAAAAAAAACAATTGACGGCAGAAAAAAATTCCGACGTGATAAAATATTTCTGCTAACACTTTTAGGTTTAGGGAAGGTAGATAAACATATTGACATACATTCGGTTCGGGGTATAAATAAAAAGTAAAATTTTGTAAACTAGTGTTATCTGACGTGCTACGTTCATATACTTCAAGGACAGATATAAGAATATAATGCAGCATTTTAGACATCTAAAATGCTGCATTATATTTTTTATAAAAACATAATGATAATCTTATAACTTTTTTTTTGCATGATAATTAAGGTAGCCCGAAGGATTACCAAGCAGCAACACTGAGCAGAGCAGATTACTCGTAGCACGAATAGCCGATGGGTCTGAAAGGTTGTGTTTTGAAAACAATTTAATAAAGCTACATTGGAATTATATAGAAACTCTGACAGCCTGGCGAGAACCGTTGCAATTACTTGAAGCAAGGAACACAGGATCAGTCAATGTAGAAGCAATGGACAATGTTCGGCTAAAATAAAGATCACGATTTCATCTCTATTGCCTACAATACACAGAGAAACAGAGTATATCAATATTAGCATTAAGAAGAGGTAACTAGTTAGTACTTTATTGTTATGGTTCAGAATGCAATTGAAAAATGAGTAGGTACTTACATAAAATAAAATATTGCTCTGCGTTACTCTCCTGACAATAACACCCCTCAGCGACTTTAGTTGCTCGTCTAACAGCATCATGAACAGTTAAGTGAAGTTCATATTGATGTTCCTTTTTTTCACAAAGTAATCTCATGTTTTTGATGTGACCTTAAAAATGAGATTAATTCTTTCTTTTTCCTACGCATACTGGAAACCAACCGTCTTTTTGTATCTCTGTATTTGGTTTCAACTTTTAATGAAGATTTATTAAAAGAAATATTGCATTGGTTGAAGAAAATTTGCACCCCAAACGTGTCCCTCATATTCCAAATTCCATATTTACGTTGTTACACTTCCGTGTTTGGGTCATGCGTGTGCCAAATTTCTACTCAATTAGAGCTGTTGCGGAGAAAATCGGCTGTGTGAAATATACAAACCTACAAGAAGTGAACTTATAAGGATATCGTGTCTTACATTCGAAGCACTGAATCCTAAAATAAATAAATATTGAAATCACTAATCTAGTTCATTACCATATGATAAATACCATTACCTTTTATCGCATTTTACTGTAGGGATCTGCAACTGACGTAGACTCAATTTTCATATTGCAAATCAAGGGAATCCAGGCTAGAAGTGAAATGAGGTTGCGCGAGTCCTTTAGAAATGTATTCAAAAAAATTGCTTTTACTTCATACCGTAGATAGTATTAGAAGCAATTTTGATTCTGCATTTGCATTATACATGTAATTGTTATACCCCGTGGAACAATTATTTCTTCATAAACAGCATACTATTACGTGTTTTTAATAAGTCATCATCATCTTCCAGCCCTTGTTCCGTTTTATTTGGGGTCAGCGCAAAACGTTTTTTTCTTCCATTCTGTCTTGTCACTCGTCACGTTATCACTAACTCCCTTTTCTTTCACATCGCTTCTCACACAATCCATCCATCTTTTTTTTGGCCTCCCTCTCCCCCTCCATTCATCCACATGTGAAATCATAACTTTTTTAGCAACATGCGTTTCGTCCCTCCTTTTCACATGACCATACCAAGACAAACGATTCCCTTTCAACTTTTCAGTCACTGGCGCCAGGGTAGTTTTGTAAAACTAATAAAAGCAGTCTTTATTATTTATTTTTATTAAAATTTGTGAAAAGTTTAAAGTTAACCTATGGAATAAAATTCTTCCATGCAAACTTTAACATTCCAGTTTCGAAAATCCAATAATTAAAATCGTCTTTAATTACATGGGTTACTATTTGCGCTAAATTCTAAGCATATAAGCCCAAGGAACTAAATTTTAAATCGGCTTTTGCCCTTTTATCCCCATAAAAGTTAAACCAAAAACCCCTTCTTAGCGCTCGGTTACGTCACAATATAAAACCTTGTGCAAAATTTCATTTTCCTCGTACCAGTAGTTTTGGCTGTGCAAAATATATCAGTTAATCAGTTTATTCTATGATATATACAGATTTATTAATTAACTACTCCACTGTTTAGCAGCTAATAATTCTGAAAAGTTGTTACTTATAATAAAAACGTGATTTAATCAATCAAATCATGCGAAAACCCGTGAGAAATTGCTAGCACAGATTTTTTTCCAAATAAACCCACGCTCTAGTAAATTTCTAAAGTTTCGAACTGATCAGTAATGACTACACAATTTTATTTAAAGCAATATTTCGGCTTGTTATATAATTTTTAATCTATTAGAAAGAAATTACAGCTTTGAGTCATAAATCTTGCTTTTAACAAGGCTGGAAAATGGATACGTAAGTGAGAGTAAACCTTTTCAATTTTTTTGATCAAAATGATCTTAGAAATATTGCTTGGTCCACCAGGAGTAATTTATTACAAGTTTTTGTGAAATTGAAAATAATTTTCATAACGTAAATTATTATTTCGTGTCCACTTTACAGAACATCACTATTTATCAAAATCAAGTTGCTTCAGTCAATCACTATTAATTTAGACACTAGACAACACTCAGTCTTGTGTCTAAAATAAGCTATTAGCCTCTGATTAATTTATAGCCTAGAACTTTGTATGGGTTATTGTAAACTCGTCGCAGTGTGATTTGCCACAAAAAAAGCAAATTCCATAAATTAATTTTAAATTCGTGACAAGATTACTATAACCTCTTTGTACTACCTGAAACTTGTAAGCATAGTATAACCAGTAGAATGATACGTATAAAGTCTAATTAGATGGTAATATTTGTTTTCAACATGAGTATAATAATAATATAATATTTTAAGTAGCATTTAAAGTATTTGAGTGCAATATAGATAAAGGATAAAGCTAGAAATACATTAGATCGACACACATGTGTAACACGTCTGATTTGTACTTATGTAGAACGAAGTCGCGTGGCGTAGATCTAGTGTAGCTCTACAAGTCTAGTTTCCATATCAGTTTAGAATACCAGCGTCAGGTATATTTGCCTGACACATGCTGAGTTGGGCTCCCATTTGACGCAGCCTTGAAGCGCACACCGCCCTATACGATTAACTTGTTTTTTTGATTGTTTAACATGACTAAGAACCCATGTTTGTATTTTATAGTGCTTTTGTATATTTCCTGTTTATTTTTCTGTGTGCATCAAATAAATGATAAATCTATCTTATCCGATGATAAGATAAGATAGACCGATGCGCCCAGATCGGCGTTCGTGGCACACGTGAGCGCAGTATGCTTAGTTACAACAATAATGTTACATTGCTATAATGAAAACTTGTTATAGGGTAAACCCCGGCTAGTACCTATATAAAATAATGGATAATAACTTAACATGTTTGAAATAAATACAAAAACCTAAATATTTGTTTTTCAGCCATTCTAAAACAGCACACGCCATATATAACACGATTTTCTTTAAAAAATACGTTTCGAAAACTGTGACTAAAAAGATGAGCTAAAAAATGGTAATTATTTTCACACCATTTCTGAATCATGATTTCTATTCATTGATTGCAACGGACTTTTAGTAAACATAACTTTCACCCATTAATCACATAAAGTTATTACCTAGACTCTCTAGAAAAAGGTAGTTAGGATTCTAAAAGAAAATAAACTGACATCCATCAGACCGCCTATGTTATAGATCCTTAAATGCTTTTAGTAATATGATGCTATGTAATTTACAAGGCAAACCTCTTAAAGCCGTGCTTTTAAACTTCGTTCAACAGTTTATGTGATTTTAGCTAGAAAGTGCACTAAAGAGACATCAAATTTGCATAGATTACGTTATCGTATCGGCATTTCAGAAAAAGTTATATCTACTGAATACCTCTATCAGTTGCTTCTGACGCATTATGTTACATGACAACGGTGTATCTGTGCTTACTACTTCTATAGAGTAGTGGTCTGATTTACGAGTTGTAGGATGCCGGATCAAACTCAGCCAAGCGCAAAACTTTGTGTAATCTACAGAGGTCGGAGTAGGTAGATTGATTTAAGGTCGTTGACGTCAAACGTAGAGGATAATATGGATATGCTTCCAAAATACCGGAACTTCATATTTATTGTGATATTTGTTCCGGAATTTTGAAATTAGCATGAATTTGTGTTTAAGGTGAAAAACGTATTAATAATATCAATCTACGCTGCCAGTGTTAGCTAATGGTGAAAGAAATCAGTATTTTATTTTATACAAAAATACCTTGGAATAGTTACACCGTATTTTGACAAAACTTAGGGCCTTCTGTTTCTTTATTTCATGTTCATCTATTTTCACAACGCAATAATGTTCATTGAATTCAATCAATCATTCATATAATAAACGATTTTGTTAGCCTATCTGTATGTTTTTTATTTTATTTTATTCCATAATTCCAATCCCGGAACTTTTCCGATACTTCCCGCACATTATGGATAAAATGGCATGTCCATATTATAATATCTTAACGCAAGTATATAAAATCAATCTACCTACTCCGACCTCTGGTAATCTATCTAAGAAAACATCGTGAGAAATCGGCTTGCCCTAGAATCAAAAATTCGAAGACAAGTGACACACCAATTCGGATTGCGCCCGCGTGGTGGGATACGGCCCATTTCCTCTCCCAAAAGACCTGTTTAACTTTCTACTTATTATTTCAAAGCGATTTTTAGTTACAGGTCGCGCGATGAATCAAGATCGCTCGGCAAAAGTGGAAGGGGCATGCGCAGTATTCAATTCTACGGTATATTTGGCGACGTACGGGCGGGTGTGCGCCGTCGGCGACACGTCATTGGTAGATAGAGTCGCTCTTCAATTCCCGCGTTGCGTTCTCGCCTCTCATTGGATACTGTTGTACTTGGGTACTGTTGCGTACAGCTTGTGTTATCGTAATAGTAATACGTAATCTTAAAAAAAAATGGTTAAATATAAAGTTTTAAAACGGCTAGCCAGAAAAATGGTTTACGACGTGAATTATTACGTTAAAGAAAGAAACTAACGAAACTATTTTTTTTAATTTTATGTTTTATTTAAAAAAATATAATTTTTTGAATTTACCTACTTACAAGATAAATTACAATCAAAAACTAGTGTTATTATAAGTTATGTTACTAAGGTTCAAACATACGAAATTAAAAATAAAATCCTAACATACTAAGAATTTCTGTGCGCAATTGTACACATGCGCCGATTGCCCCCACTACTTTCACCGAGCGATCTTGATTCACCGCGCGACCTGTACCACGACAAAACAATAACTTTAATGAACACTATTTTGATAGGTTTTCTCAAATATAGCTCCTTTTTTTTTATTGTTGATAGGTTCGCGCTTGACCGCTATCTCACCTGATGGAAAGCGACGATGCGGTCGACGATGGAACGCGCTTACCTAAAAGAAACCTATTCACTCTCGACTTAACTCCTAACGTTAATAGGGCATTAAAAAGTCATTTGGTCATTCATTCAACCGAAAGGTATTATCATTTTTCAGCTGCTCATCTCTTTAACTCGCTGATACTCAGCAGCTATTGGCTATCATCAAAGGCACCTAACCAAGACAAGCTAAGAAAACTAAATAATTTGTACATGTAGTAAATCTGTAGAAGTTAGTATTACGACATCAATGTAACTGATATAACTTTAAACAATAAATTTGTATGTAGATCGATATATTACTTAAGCTTTGTTTCGTCGCAAACGGTGGATACATGGCTATATCGAAAGATATACTACATTCATTGACTGTTAGGCGACACGAAGTTTGCCGGGTCAGCTAGTTAATAAATATACAAAAAATCCTAAATGAGTATTTCTTTTGATCATTTTGTAGGTTCAATAGGTATAGAATCTATTGAATTCTGATACAAGAAACTAATTAATTATATTCCTGTCGTTCCGGGGAATAAAATAATAACTAAGGACAAGCTTAATCAATTTATTTTCCTAAGCTTCTTCTTGGGTCTCACAATTTAGCGCTCACAAGGAATCTTGGGCCTTATATTTTGTACATGAAAGTTACTGCGTGAATGTTTACCGTCCTATTGATAAGAAAGGACATCTTAGTCCCAAAATGTATCGGAGTAAGCCGACTTACACAGATTTTTATTGCTGGTTTAGGTGCGAGTTATATCAAGATTCTTTATAAAGTGTCATTATATTTATGAGTAACTTCTACCAACGGTTTTGCCCGCGTGGTAGTAATTTTCTCCATATAAACTTTGAACACCCAAAGTTTGGGTCTGGATGGTTTTTGAAAAATCCTTTCTTAGTGCTCGCCTACGTCAAAAAAGAAAATTTAATCCAAAATTTCACTCCTAGTCCCAGTAGTTTCGGCTATGCTCTGGTGTGTCAGTTAGTCAGTTTCTCCTTTTATATAAATGGTGTAAGGGACAGCCCTCCACAAACTTTAAGGGCTTGCTCAGTAGACGAAACTGAACAACCCACCATACCTAATTATTTTTTTTCAGGAAACGAAAAAAAATTCAGCCTCTCCGTACAAACTGTCCAATCAAGTTTATAATTTTCTATGGTGAGGCGGATATTTTTTCGTTTCCTGAAAAAAATTTTTATGGTGGGTGGCAGTTTCGTCTACTGAGCAAGCCCTTAAAGTTTGTGGAGGGCTGTCCCTTATACCTTGTATATTGATAAGTTAATAGATGTAAGCCTAAAAAAACTTGTAACTGATTATATATAGGATGACTGGCAATTAGTGTACGATACTTAAACACGTAATTGTGCTCATGTTAATTACAAACAATTTTTATTATGGGAGCAAAGCCGAAATCGCGAAAAAAATATCAGCTGTTCAGTACATTAGGCAAACATAAATGTATTAAACAGCTGATTTTTTTTCGCGATTTCAGGTTAATGTAATCTTAACTACGTAAATATATTTGTAAAAACAAAATACACTCAGACCTCGAAGTACTTCTCTACATTGCGGCTGATTGTCTCGTTAAATAGCAATGTTAATTTTATGGATAAAGAACGAGCCTGCCCTTTGCATACGCAGTGTCGATCAGTCAGTAAATTTTACGCCCATCGGACTCATAAGACGGCGTAACGGCGTCCCGTACTAGTGGCCTTCTACTGTATCAAAATCATGGCATCTAGTCTCTTCCTATCAGCATTTACAAGTTGCTAGGTTCTAATACGGCAGCTACACCAGCGGTCAAAAAACTCGACATAAAAATATAATAAATAATTTATTTTTACTAATTTTACAATAGCTATTTTTCATACGTTACCTGTGTTACTTTTTAACATCAATAAATAATTTATTTATAATTTACATTGATCTTCAATACTATTGCGAAGAGATGATAAAAATTGAAATTAGAACATATAATGTGAAGTTGACACCATTGCAGGTGTGCGTTGATAAATATAAAAATTTGTCATGTTTTATTAATTTTCTTTTTGTTCCATATTGTTAGAATTTGGGCTCTATTTAAAAATTATCAAACTCACACACCTTCGCCGTTTGTCGAACGGTGTATATTTCTTTTTAATCCGTCAATTTCTGGGATACAAAATTTTTTGACATCCCCCTCTCTTGGGCGGAGGAGAGATGGTATCTGCCATTGTTCCAGGGCTCCGGGGAGCTCTTTCACATCATTCATGGCCCCATTAGGCTTCGACGCTGCTTGGTTCCTACGATTGCTGACAACTCCTTGAGGCACGCCGCTACACACTACGCGCCGTCGAAGACTAGGCCTCGGTCCGGACGGTCGGACGTCGAGCTGTCCTTTGCTCGTCATCCGCGAGGCCGCGACTACGGTGGTCGGAAATTGGGATCAAAATCCCGGCGGCTGTGGCGCGAGGGCTGATATACCTAATAACATTGGTTTTTCACAAATCAATAACAAAACAATTTTAGTTTTCACGAAAATCGAGCTCTAGTCTCGAATCTAGAATTCCAAATTTAGTCATCTATGCCCACTTCAAAAATTTACCTTATATTCTGCTAGAATATAAATAAACTAATTTACATAGTGTCTTTTCCAATTTGAATACTTGACCCGACAGAATTCGTAGTTGAAATTTTGTCTCCCCCACGCAATAACAAATTGTATACACAAAGCAACCTGTTTTTTACAAGCACTCGAACTTTTCTCAATTAAGAGAGTGTAAAATGGTGACGGGTGTAATCTCTGAAACTTTAGCGCCGATGATTCCAGTAGCAAAAATACAGAAGTAAAACTAGAGGGTGTAACCCATCATCATCATCATCATCATTTCAGCCGACAGACGTCCACTGCTGGACATAGGCCTCCCCCAAGCGTCGCCACAACGAACGATCATGTGCGTCCCGCATCCATCGGATTCCCGCTACCTTCACCAGGTCGTCAGTCCACCTTGTAGGAGGCCTTCCAACACTGCGTTTTCCGGTACGCGGTCGCCACTCCAGAACCTTTCGGCCCCAACGGCCATCTGTTCTGCGAGCAATGTGCCCTGCCCATTGCCACTTAAGTTTGGCGATTCTTTGTGCTATGTCGGCAACCTTGGTTCTCCTGCGGATATCTTCATTTCTGATTCGATCACGCAAGGAAACTCCGAGCATAGCCCTTTCCATTGCTCTTTGGGTGACTTTAAGCCTTTTGATGAGGCCCATTGTGAGCGACCACGTTTCGGATCCATATGTCATCACTGGCAACACACACTGGTCATAGACTTTCGAGGGTGAGGGTGTAACCCAAAGTAACTAAATTTAAATAACTAGGTTTTGACCTTGCCGAAGATCACGACGATAACAGCAGATGTAATCTCTCAACATGGTAGAATAAACGGGGTGAACTATCTTGAATTCTATACGATCTGAAAATGCTGCACACATACAAGCTGTTTTCCAGGGTCATCACGAACCGTCTTGCGCGCAGGTTTGACGACTTCCAGCCTCCCGAACAAGCCGGATTCCGAAAAAGTTTCAGCACCGTAGACCACATACATACGCTATGGCAGGTCATACAGAAGACCGAGGAGTATAATCTGCCTCTCTGCTTAGCGTTTGTGGACTACGAGAAAGCTTTTGATTCGATCGAGACTTGGGCTGTGCTGCAATCTCTCCAGAGGTGCCAAATTGACTATCGGTACATCGAAGTGCTGAGGTGTTTGTACGAAAACGCCACCATGTCAGTCCGACTCCAGGACCAGACCTCGAAACCTATCCTCCTGCAGCGAGGTGTGAGGCAGGGAGACGTCATTTCTCCGAAACTGTTCACAGCCGCAATGGAGGATGTCTTCAAGGTTCTGGACTGGAGTGGACTAGGCATTAATGTCAATGGCGAGTACATCACTCACCTTCGGTTTGCCGACGACATAGTAGTCATGGCGGAGACTATGGAGGAGCTCAGCACAATGCTCAATGACCTCAGTAGAGCTTCTCTAAGAGTGGGTCTTAAAATGAACCTGGATAAAACCAAAATCATGATTAACAACCATGTAGCGCCCACTCCTATCAAGGTCGGAGACTCTACACTCGAAGTTGTGGACGATTACGTCTACCTCGGACAGACAGTCCAGTTGGGTAGGTCTAACTTCGAGAAAGAGGTCAACCGTCGAATCCAACTCGGTTGGGCAGCGTTCGGGAAGCTACGCGGTATCTTCTCGTCCAAAATACCACAGTGTCTCAAGACGGAAGTCTTTAACCAGTGCGTGTTGTCAGTGATGACATATGGCTCCGAAGCGTGGTCGCTCACAATGGGCTTCATCAGAAGGCTTAAAGTCACCCAAAGAGGGAAAGGGCTATGCTCGGGGTTTCCTTGCGTGATCGAATAAAAAATGAAGATATCCGCAGGAAAACTAAGGTTGCCGACATAGCACAAAGAATTGCCAAACTTAAGTGGCAATGGGCAGGGCACATTGCTCGCAGAACAGATGGCCGTTGGGGCCGAAAGGTTTTGGAGTGGCGACTGCGTACCGGAAGACGCAGTGTTGGAAGGCCTCCTAAAAGGTGGACCGATGACCTGGTGAAGGTTGCGGGAAACCGATGGATGCGGGACGCACAGGAACGTTCATTGTGGCGACGCTTGGGGGAGGCCTATGTCCAACAGTGGACGTGTATCGGCTGAAATGATGAAAATGCTTGTTAAAACCGTAACCAAAGTCTGTAAAATCGTCGTAAGGCTAGTTTAGTTCTACGGCAACAAAACATGGAATACCCCAAAAAAGAATATAAAGTGGAAAGACAATAGACGGGTAAAAGTTGCATACCACTGAAATGCGTATGTTACGTTGTACGAGTGGGCCAAAACTGTGTGAAGGATGCGCCCGCGACGAGTAACCATCGCGTGACGTCGCGCGTGTGTCGAGTGTGACGGGGGTATGTCAGGGTAACTGAATTATTACTTGCGCAGTGTCATTTGTTCAACTTTAACGGTATGCATGTAGAACGTAGCAAAACGCTCGTGCACCGCAGCTTCCCGCGACCGGAGCCCGCGCGGTGGTCCACGACGGAATACTTTCGTACGGGACCGCGCGGGCGATCGCTTAACGCAGGTTCAGCTTTCAAAGATTAGGTCAGTAACGAATACATCCTGTTTAATTATTTTTTTACACCACCTGCTCGATAATGTCGTTTTATACGTCATACAAACCTTACTTAAAGCAAGTCATTCTATCCCTAGGGAGATAATGCAGTATGGCTGATCCCTAGGAAATAATGAGATTTGAATTTGGAACATCAAAAATCGTCAACATTGTGAAATGTACGTGCATCGAACAAGTTGACCCAAAAATCAAACTGGCCACTAACAAAAAAAAGAAAATAGAATAAAATTTGCTTACTGACAGGACCATTATAAATAATTTAAACTATAGAATCTTGGAGTAGTTAATGTTGTTTGTTTGATGAACTTGTAAATATAATACTTATATTTCTCTAATATATGATTTGGTCGACCAAATTGTCTTTTAATTATCTCACTTATGGTGTAAAAAGTAGAGTATGCAACACGGAGATAAAGCTGTCTTTGTCTTGGGTGGTTTGAATTCCTCACTTCACTCAGGTTTCTTTATTAACTCTCTCGCAATTCTCGGGAGTTCATTTTATGAATCCCTCACTGTCGTTCGGGATTAAAATCAGCAACCTTCGTTTCTTTCGGAATTCAACATGCCACCCGCGACTTAAAGACACTGCTTTATCCCCAGTCACATAAACTACTATTTTGAAGTTGCAGCCACAGCCGAAAAGTTAATGTAGTCCAGGCTATGGTAGAATGAATATACTCGTATAATGCAAAAATACGATGATCATGTGACAAAGAATTGCTTTTCTACGGGTTCACAGAAGAGAAGGACAGACAGACCGCATACCACGTAGTTAGCGAATATCTGAAGAGACATGAATTTGAAAATGATAGATAGCGGGCCGATGCCGCGTCAAAAGTAATCGTTTCACACGGGTCGCAATGTCGTGTGTGGTCGTGCGTCACGGTGCTACGTGTCTATAGCAGCTGCTTTTCATGGTGACTGGGTAAATGCTTGTCAGCGCTTTACGTGATACGCGAATGTATAACAAGTTTAATTTATTATTTTCGAGGCTGTTGAAAAACATCGTTTGATACGCGTGATGGTAACAAACTTGGCCTAAGAGGGCAAAGTTTGTTTATTTGCGATTTGTTTGTGAAGTTTGTTTGTTTGATGCAAGTGCATTAAAAATTGTAATTGTGCTTTTATTTCAGATAGATACGCTCCATTTATGGTAAGTGACGGTGTTGATCGTTGATGGAACGGTTTAGAGCTTAGTAGTCCACGTTTTTTTTTTGTCTGTAACCGATACATTACTAGCACGATAATGGATGGATACAGTGTAGTGGATAGACTCCTTAAAGTGTCTAGACAGTATTTTAGAACAAATCTAGTGACAGTCCATTCTAGACAGGAAATAGCTGTCATTCCACTCACTGTGCATCCGAGAGATAGCTTTAGTCTGACGTTAAAAGTTTAAGTGCTATCGGTAGTGAATATATGGGTTTACCTGTACGTTATATTACCACTAAACGGCATTTAGTTTAGTGGAGATTTATGTGTCAGATGTCCTCCGCTGATGCGGGTATTTACTGTGTGTTTGGGAAACTGACTAAATTGCTTAATTCATTAAAACCCCAAGCAAACGCCGGCGTTCGCTCTATCATTGTCTTTTTATTGTGTCTCTAATTATAGTATTCGAAACCCTTAATTGTATAGTTGGAATAATGAAAATTTTTATACGAGTACTTACCCTAATCAGTAAATTAAATTACACTCATAATTCAAGCACTGAAATACTTAAATCCATTGAGGCAATATTTTTTTTAATTCACAAATTATCATTATTATGGAATTGACACACCATATTACTAGTGCATTGGTATTGGTATCGACGCATGAACAAATAAATACATTAAAGACGGAATCAAGATTTATGAAGAAAATTGATCTATTTTTATTATAGATAGTGACTAAATAAAACACGAAGGGATAAAAAGAAAAAATATCGGTAAAAGCTAAACTTTGTTCAAATAACTTCTCTTGTTGGTGGATTTAGACAGACATTGTTATTTAACAACGTATCTATTCAGCCTAAATTCAATGCTGAATAATGAACATTGCGACCCTGATTTTAGTAACAGAAAGTTATTTTGTGTCTATTCAAACAGTTTGGAAATGGATCTAAATTTGGCAATACTATATTTAGCCCTTCAATGAAATTACTTCTCATTGAAGGGACAGAGGTCTGTGAGCAATCTCAATCTACTACGCGAGAAGGTCAATGAATGCTATGGCTTCGAATTTTTAGTAGTAGTATCAGACGATAGTCTCTTTTATTTATCGTTGATCGACATCGAATTTAAAGAAGTTATTACGAAGAAAATTATTTAATTTAAACTAAACAAGGTACCAGTTTAAATTCAAACACACGACCATACGATACAACACGATAGTTGGGATCTTTGCTATTAGACTTCTTCTTGACTAAACTTGATGTTGATTAGCGATATTTTTAACCGATTTCGAAAAGGAGGAGGTTCTATGTTCGGCTGAATATATGTTTTTTTTTGTGTGTATGTTCACCGATATCTCGGTCAATTGTGGACCTATTTTAAAAATATTTTTTTGATTGAAAGGTTATGCTTCCAAATTGGTCCTATAGAAATATTGAATATGATCTGATGATGAAGCCGGAAGGTAAATTAATGTAATCTAACCGTGTTTTGGATTATTAGAATTGTTATGAGATGCACTCTGGCTATAAGGTATTTATGTTTGGCTGACGGGTATTTTTTAGTGTCGGTATCATAACTAAAAAGCGAAAAAAAAAAAATTAAACCAACTTCAATGTAAAAAAAACACTGTAAAGTACAAAATAACTTTAATTTTGGAAGTGGGTGTTAAATAACGAAGAGACAAAACTATCTATTATAGAAACACCGAATTCCGAAATTAAAGTTGCAAGTATCTTTTTCTTAGTTACTTTTAGGGTTAATCCCTAAAATAACTGATTAATAAATTGTACTGCTCAGTGTTAAAAACAGCCTTCATTTCATGTTTATCGTATATAAACATTTGCTGAAGACTAATACGAGGGTCACTACAAAAAAAAAAACACTGAGACGTAGTTAATGCGTGCGAAGCTTCATTGTTGCTAACAAACGAGCGAATCCACTCACACTGAGCAGGAGACCCAAGAGGTCTTAGCCAAGTTGATAATCTACAATCGTTAATGCTAAAACTTCAAATGTACGGGAATGAAATCATCATAACGTTACATAGTCACGTGATCAGAACAAAAGAATCGGAGGCGGTATCGACTGCAGAAAGAGATTCGAAACGAAACAGTCGTAACTTGGCTACGCCTACTGGACACCGTCTACGTGACCGCGGTTATATACTTCGGTTCCAACCTCGATCAAGTCACTTTGCGTTTCTCTATTTTTTTTTAGGTAGGAAAATCAAAAATCCACGCCGTTATTTCAGGGCCTCAGGGATCTATATCGCATCACACATGGCCCCAGTAGGTTTCGACCCTGCTGGGCCGCTGCAGTTGCTGGCAACTCCTTCAGGCGCGCGTAGAACACTAGGCGCCGTCGACGACATGATATAATTATGTCTTTTTGTTGAAATAAATTACTTTATAAAAAAAAACCTGTTTTTTTTTTGTCCTCTGCCAATAATCCACGTAATTAGGGTATAAATTCAATTGTTGTACTAAATTAAGCACAATAAATATCAATGGCTGGCCGGTCTAATTATGTCACTAACAAGCTTTCCTATTGTTTTAACTGAAAAGGGTCAAACAAATGTCCGTCTCTAAAACTTCGTCTTCAATGTTTTGTCTTTAGAGCACTTGATGTTCTTAAACTTTGCGTACCTTTCTGTATTGAGTTAGTACTTAAGTAACGTATTTCTTACTTGAATAGTGAATTGTTTAATTAAGTTAGTTAAATTGCTAATGACATTGACTGACGATTTTTTTTTTACTTGTTATTATTTTCTTTGCATAATGTGCGTGTGTCTTATGGCAGTACACCATATAATAATATATGTACACCATAAAATTGCCATTGTACCTATAGATTTAAGTTTGTATATATTCTGTGTCATTATATTTTAAGTCATTGATTAGTATAGTTGTAGCATTACGTTACTGTATCGGTGACTGATTGACATTTGTTATGATTTAATTTATTTTTTGACATTTGTTATGAATTTATTTTGACACTGTAATAATTTTACTTTTTGATTTTTATTTTATTTTTTGACTTTATCATTTTTTTCCCTTTTGACATTGTAATAATTTACTATTTGACATTAAATTTGTATTATTATTATTTTTTTTTTTTAATTTTTTTTTTTTTTTTTTGCTATTTGTAATGAATTTGTTTTGACATTTAAAATGGATTTATTTTTATTAATGAAGGAACTTTGACATTTATGACATGATTTTTTTTCTTTTTTTTGACATTTTATTATTATTTTCATTTTTGTCTTATTACTTATTATTGTACTTTTTATTTTATTTGATTTGTATGTCCGATTTATTTTTAATTTATTTTTTTTGTTTTTCTCTATGTTTTAACTTTATTCGCAAATAATTGTATTTCTACCTACTTCATGTATGACATTGCTGTGCCCGACATGGTCCATGTGCACTTATATAACTATTTTGTCATCTTATGTAACACATGTGATATAGCAATAAAGAATTGAATTGAATTGAATTATAAAACCAAAGATACATATGTTTAAGTGTAATGTTAACTAAATTTATGAAAAATAAAAATGTGTTGTTTTTATATTTGCAAGGTTAAAAATATTACTAAATATAATATTTAAAAATACAAATACGTTTTTAGTGTAATTAGCAAAATAAATCTGATCTCATATTTTTTTTTTAAAATCCACCAACCAAATGAACTGACAAATGTTTCAAACACGATCGATTATCTCGCATAATGACAAAGACGTTAACCTTTCATTTCCTGTGCAACCCTATTAAGGGAGCAGTTAATTAACTTTAAAGCTGTACACAGTGGAATTACTGAAGCAGAAACTGACGACTATTTGGCTAAATTGCTTGGTGTTTTTCGTCTTTTGAGTTCCAATTATTACTTGGTTGATGAACAAACAACAGTCAATATTGGCATAATTTCAAAATAGTGTTGTATATGGCTGAATACACATTATCTATAAATTGTTAGGCAAACGGTCGGAACTAGGTCTATTAGTCACAACACAAACCCACAAATTTGATTCCACCTAGAAATCGCTCTCCTGTAGGCGGTATATTTCGGTTTACTTAAGTTCTTCTAGCCCCCGAAAAAGGTCCAAGGTTAACGTTTAAATGATGATGAGCGGATATCGGGTTATATGCAATTGTATGGTTGCCATGATAGCATGATTGCTATAATATTTAATGTCGTAAAAGAGTGTTTTATTCATTTTGTATGAAAATCTTTTTCTTCTTCTTCTTCTTCCTGCCCTTATCCCATATTACTTGGGGTCGACGCAACACGTTTTTTCTTCCATTCTGTCCTGTCACCTGTCACACTATCACTAGCCTTTTCTCCCTCTCCCTTTATCACGTATTTTATATGAAAATAAAATAAAATTACAGCACAATGTATTGACAGTGCTATAATAAATTATATGAAAAAAAAATTAATCAGGTATGTTGTATTAAACAATAATAATGCAGAGCCGTTAATTCGATCAATGCTGACGCGAGAGAGAGAGAAAGAGAGAAGAAAAACGAGTCTTGAAGAAATAAAGAAAGTTAAGGCATCAGCCAAACAATACCCGGAAATATTTCTGTAGAATTGTCGCAAAATGTATATAATGTAGAGTTCAAAGTCTATTTTTAAATCGATGCCGCAAACCAGTAATTGTCAAACTATACCAGAACTATGCAGATTACTGTCTGAAATGGTATTTTAAAAAAAGAACCGCACCGATTTGAGTGGATCTGTTCGGGGTGTCTTTAAGTCAGTTTGGATATTCCTTATAGCGTATGCTGCAGAGATTTGCAGACATCCGTCACCCCTTAAATCAGGATCCGAAACAACAGCGCGTACCTTTTATAGGCATTTATAAGAGTCAATACCTCACTTTCCTCTCGTTACCGGACAAGGTTTACGGGTGACGGGCCAGCACAAGTCCAAGTCAAAGGAAGTCACACTGCAAGTGCAAGAAGCAAGTGAGCGAGCGAACATCGAGGTGGTCAGAATAAGCATGATTATGTAGTCAAAATAAGCCTGATAGATGCTTCCACCCACCATTGAGCGGAGGACATTCATGACAATTTGCACTACAAAAAAAAGTAGGTTAAAACATTTTATGTTGAAAAGGAAATTATTTGCAAATGCGAATCGCTTTACCATATCACAAGCTAACTGTATCTATGGTTGTATCGTAAGCTTTGACTCTTCGCGTCTGTACACGGTCCATGCTTATTTCAGGAATCACAAATGATTGCGTTTAAGAAGCTTTGGCAAATGGACGGCTTGAAGAGGGTTTTGAACACTCTAACGAATTTTTCTTAAAAGTCTTTAAGTTTTTATTTAGGTTGCTTGACATTTCGTATTCTCAAACTTTTTCTACAATTTAATTAGAAGAAAGTCAGAAAGTGTTATGTAAGTGCACGGTAGTGCGCAGGCCAAGTTCCAGCAACAGGCCGCGCGCATGCCGTGCACTATTTACACGTTTCGACCCACATTTAACCCCCCTGTAGCTCAGTGCCTATTGCAAATACAGAGATAAAATTATACTTACGTAATCATATAGTAGTACTACAGCAGTATGCTAAATTTTATAGATATAGCTTAAGTAAATCCTGAAATATGACCCTGTGAATATAGCTAATTTTGGCACTGACTCACTGACCGGTAATCAAAACCTCTAGGCCACTTCCAATTGTCCTAGCGTTATGAAATTTGGCACACAGGTCGTGTGTTATATGTAAATTAACAAAAAATTAAGAAATTTAAGAAACCGGTCAAGCGTGAGTTGGCTCAATCTAATATCAAATTTTTAATAAAAATATTTATGAACCAGGTTAATTTAATTATATAAATAATAAATTTAATCATACAATTAATCAAGTGTTACGTACAGCACAAAAATCTGCCAAGTTCAAATTTAGAAGTATTATAATTTTAGATATTTTTAACCAAGTAGGTATCTACGTATTTTCACAACTATACCATATTTTAAGTTAGGTATATGGTAAAGTGAATTTCGGCCAGATGGACCGTTGACGTGAATACGGTGGCGGGTAGTGGCTGGATGCGGAAGGCGAAGGACTGGGTGCGGTGGCGAGTCTTGGGAATGGCAAATGTTTACCAGTGGATCAGGCTGTTGATGAAGATGATTATGATCGATTTTAAATTGCATCTAAAGTAGGCATTGGATTGGATTTCAATCCTTTTTTAGGCGAACATACAACATTAGCCGATAGGAACTTGGCCCCCTTTTAACAGGTATGTTTTTGGTAGATCTACATTACTCGGCCATTCTGCGTTATTGTCTGTGGAATAAAAAAAGTAATTACACAGATTATGGAAGCAATCCGTGTCCATAATCATGACTTGGCGCTATATGACTTTATAAATAATCAAAATCTTGCTTTTTAAGTGACTAAAAAAAGAAGTCCATCGATTTTTCGGTCAATATTGGACCGATTTTGAAACATTATTTTTTTGATTGAAAGGTTATTGCTTCCGAGTTGGTCCCATAGAAATATTGTTATGATCTGATGATGAACTTTGAATATATGGAACGGAGCTCTGTATAGGTTCGCAGCAGAACTGTCGTAACAAGTAAACTTGCTTTGTTCATTAATACTAACTTCGGTCAGAATTATTGTGTAACACTAAGTACTGAAGATTACTAGATTATATCTTTCCTGATAGTATGCCCACGGGATTATTAGGCTCCGTGGCCTGGTTACATTTTGGAGACTTTTACCGGTAAACTGAAGGTTGTGGAAGAAATTATCTTGACGAATAACTACCGGAGACGTAACAAAGGACGGGTCCGTTAATGAGTGTTAGGCATGCCACCGTTCGGGAGAGTCCATCAGACAAATTATCTCTGGTTGTTTTCATCTGGGTAACGGCAAAAATTTGCCAGCCAAAGGCTAGACTTACTCACACGTAACTTGCTTTGAAATTTAAATTTGTAGATTCTGAGGCACCTCTCATCTCTCACAAGTAAGAAGTATGCTCCCTACCCAGTTCTCAAAAATGACCATATTACGTTGTACTACAATCGGACACTCATGACTGACAGGACGTTTTTGTCATTATAATCGGATATAGTGATGATAGACCAATTACCGCTTCGTTTAATGATAGCTGATGTCACCATCTCACATGACGAGAACCTCGTGAAAGCTGAGAAAAAGAAGCAAATCAAATATCTCGACAAAGCACATGAGGTTATCAACATTTGGAATGTGGTTTCAGTTAAACCAATAAAATAAAGTTTTGCATGTTAAAAAAAGATTCAGCAATCAATGTGCCCATCGTTGTTACCACCAAAAACCTGACAGCGAATGAAAAACTTCGAATGACACCTGTCGAAGTCGTCGTTGCGCGGTTAAATCAAGAGCCTGATACTACCAACAGCGCTTCTTGATATGACTCGCATTGTGAGGAGGTTCCGGTTTCTGGAGCCCTAACCATAGGTAACTGAGATTCGGTTTCTGATACAGGCGGAACTCTATTATTAAATGTTCAACCGTAGAGGCCCAGCAGGGTCGAAGCCTACCGGGTCTAAGGGTCTGATTCTGAAAGGTAGGCTCGGCCCTGGTATAAAAAGCAACTAAGGAAAGTTCAGTAAAAGTTTGGCACTATCTCCCGCTCCACTCAAGAGCCTGATGTCATTGAATGATTTTTACCCACCTAAAGAAAAATAAATATATTAAATGTTGTTTTTAAACGTGCTATTTTAGAATTTTTCACTACACTACCAAAATAAATTTTATCGTTTAATTGAGTTTAAACACTTCAGATACTGGAACTGAAACTTAATTAAGTGAAATGAAGTTTAAACTTGATTATCTTTGTACCAAATGATTTTGTCCTATTCTACCGACTATGAAAAACATCATTTCAAACATCAGAGGGGCAATTTTTATGTAAAGTAGGTCCCCAGTACCCAGTCGCAAATCATCAAAAAACGACTATGCAAAAATGTCAGGTGAGCGAGTGACAAAGAGATATGGAGCAGTTTATGTCGAATCATAGATCGCGTTATGAACTCTTTGTAGGGCCTCAGCCTGTGCATGAGCTTACTTCTTAGTCACTATCATCTCCTACCGCCAGGCTTAAGGGCCGGGCCACACAATGCGTTGCGGCGCTGCACCACAAATATTTTGATGAATCGGCGGACTGTATGTAGGTACTGTATGAGTTGGCGTCACCCGTGTCAATTAGTCGAAATATTTGCGGTGCGGCGCCGCAACGCATCGTGTGGCCCGGCTCTAAAAGTCACCGGTTTATTTTTGTTCAATCAAAATAAATCCTCAATTCAATATTCAGGATTAGTCTAACACGTTTAAGCACCAGCTACTGTCATGGAAATGTAAAAATATTACTTTAAATCACTTTTCATGTATCCAGTAATCAGTCACAGCCGGATTAAGACTTATATAAACTTTAAAGGTACGAACAGAATGAATGTAAATTTAATTCACTAATGAGCACTGGTGACGGCAATCTGTCCAAATGGCTGAATGAAAATGGTCTAATTTTAAAAATTGTTTAAAAACGCTTCTGTTTAGTAGTAGCAACTAAACTAGAGCTAAGATTTTTATTTTTTAAATAGCCAACTCAAATTGGAATACAAAATCACGCATCTAATGTTAAACATAGAAGCGTTTATTGTTACGAGGACATTTAAATGTCTCTTACTCAATATTTTCTTGACTTCTCTTGATGGTATTAAAACATTTTGAAATCATCAAATGACTTCTCTCGTTGTGCCGTTGAGCGGGAGGGTGTGTTAGATTTTTACTATCTATGTCCTTCAGTTGCTCTTTGTATTCTAGAACTGTTTTTCCTTTTTAGGAATACCTATGGTTTGCTGACATCTCCTTGAGAAGCGCCTGAAACACTAAGCGTTGTCGACGACTTGAGCTGTGAGTTACCCATTGTTTATCATCCGCAAGCCTTCATTTGTTTTTTGCATTCTAGGTCCATGGTAACTCTCCCGAACGTTTTTACACAGCTGCTCACTAAAGCGTTAGCTTTTCAACTTTCAACTTTTATAGGCATGTTTATGTTAATACACACGACTTCTAAAGTTGAAAATTTCAAAAACAAATGAATTTGCTTTCTAAATGGGGTTCCATACACAAAAATATAATTGAAATAGTGTTCCGAACATTCAAACGTATACAAAAAAAAAAGAGAAAAACTGATTTAATTTGAATCGAGAGGACTTTTTGGACTGTTTGATTAAATAAACTTTTTGCGGGAAAGAAGAGATTCCGTGACTTAAATTACTTTAGAATACCAAGTAAAATCGGTTTCAACTTCAATTCAGCAATCAAATAACTTTTATACCTTGACGAGATTTTGACAGTAACTTTCTCTACCATAGTAAAATCTTTTGGAATAACGTTAGGTTTATAATTTTGATTTCTTGTTTTGTAAAGTTTCTATTAATTTTGATGAAAAAGTCTCCTGAAACTTTTATTTCTAGTATAATGGTTTCCATGTCATTTGTTTGAGTGTTCATACGTATTCAAGTAGAAGTAAAGATAAATATGTGTACCGCTACATAGCTACGTACCATAATGAGACACGTTCCATCAGAGAGAGATTTCTTAGTAATGAGGTTAGAATAATATCTCAAGACATATTTACATCATTTTCCTTGACATGACATGTACACAATCATTTACGTGGACATGTTTCGAGTTGTCATCTCAGGGTTCTGTTTCTTTAATGCTGCCTTACTGGCTCATATCTTTATAAATTTTCAATCATATTGCATAATAAGCAAAATCAGCCTTATAATGTTCCTACTGCTGGGAGCTCAAGCCTTCACTCCAGGAAGAGGAATGGGTGGTACTCCACGACGCGGTCCCAGTTCGGATTGGTGAATGTCACATGTCTTAAAATTTTTGGTTTTAGAATGTGCCGGTTTCCTCAAGATGTTTTTTTTTTTACCGTTTTAAGAGTAATGAAATAAATGAAACAAACCTTTAACCTACAATTTATATGACGGGGCTCTTTCCACCGGCCAGCATTGCTCCTATAATATAGATAGTGGTCTATATGTTCTCACTTCTGCTACCGTCTTCTCTTCAGTAACTTACTCCAGATCTAAACAAACTTAGGACCCCTGTTTGATACTTTTAGGGGGTTAATTTAAGAAAATCCTTTCTTATTCTTTATTTCAATTATAAAAGTAACCCGTGTGCAAAATTTCAGCATTCTATGTGCAAGGGTTTTGGTTGAGAGTTGATTAGCCAGTAATTGAGTCTGGACTGTGCTTTTTGTGTATACAGAATTTAAGATGCGAAACCGTGATTATACTAGTCATCCAGCCGTAAGACGTCCTCTGTTGGACATATGCCTCCCCCAAATATCGCCACAGTGAACGGTCCTATGTACCTTGCTCCCATCACATTCCCGCGACTCTCACTAGTTCATTGACCCACCTTGTTCCCGGCCTTCCAACGCTGCGTCCTCCAGTACGCGCTCGCCACTCAAAGAATCTTTCGACCCCACTGACCATCTGTTCTACGATAAATAACAACCTATAAATAACTACCATAAATAACACTTAAGTTTCGCAATTCTTAGGGCTGTATCGTTGACCTTAGTTTTAACCTGCGGATATCTTCATGTCTGATGGGATCACGCAAAGAATCTTTACAATAGCACCGCATTAATTATTTTAATTTTCATTGGTTTTCATTTCATTAAACTTAACTTCAATCAAGTCTTTTTCATGTTTTAAGCCTGACTGTAAAGTCTAGCGGTGATTTGTAAAGTTTTAATGGAATAACCCAATTTTGACTTCCGTTATTTGATTTTAAAATACTCCAGTTGATTTTGTCCCTTTTGTTATTCGATTGAGTTTCGTCAGTCTTAATAAAATATATCAATTGAAATTTTAATGCGCATTCATTTTAAGGGGTTTAACAAAATTGTTTAAGTTATAAATACCAATTAATTTTAATGACCTTTTACTAAAAATCTTAACAGTAACAATGCCAGCAGGTTACGATGAATGGTTTTATTTTATAATTTAATTTATTATAAACTCGTTAAATTTTTATAAGAAATAGGTACAAACAGTCTCTAGAGGGTTTTTCTCTCTTCTACTAGGGCTATAAAATAAACTGTTTTTACGATAACTTGAATTTACTTTGACTTTATTGATTTTACTGAGAACTTGTTAACTAAGACGAGCCTTAACCAAACACCCCTAAAGTTCAGATCGAATTCAGGCTAATGGGTTGTCCCCAATAGTTTTATTTATAGTCTTTTCCCACAACAATGAGAACAAGAAAAGCTGAGAACTTTTTGAAGAGCGAAGGATTATCCTCAAGATTGGTTGAGAGGATTTCTTCCTAAAAACTTATTTATGCAGAACACGCTTCTCAATAATCCGGTTTTTGTGAATTCCTTCCGTCAGAACATTTCTACTGATTACTTCTTTAGGGATAATAGGTACTGTATATTCTACACAATAATATAGGCTGTCGAGCAGATGAGACAGAAAGAGGGTGCTTTACTTAAGCGTTTATATATTAGGATACCATAATCAGCCTTCTCTCTAGGTGAGGGAATGAAACTCACATCCTAAATTCTATGCCATACTGCTTATTTCCCTGACTAAGACCTCGCTGCGCAAGTGGAGTCCGCAGTCGGTAGTTGTACTTTTGAAATTGCATGGTTTTTCGTTTAGGTTTTCACATTACACGTTGGAGGAGTCACCGCCACCGATTACCTCCATGCTCTGCCCAAGCGGGGCGCACCTCCACCATAAGCTCCACAGTGTCCTCTGCGCGGTCCGCACAATGTTGACATCCGGGCGTTTTTCCGCCTAAATCCAGTGCAGGAGCCTCTAGAACTTACCATGTTCGGTGAGAACCTAGATTATGTAGAAGGTGAAGAAGTTTTGTCACCTGTCCAGCGACTCCTCAAAGAGGAAACTTACCGCCATAAAGTCTTCAGTTACCTAATGTCTATAAGATATTTAGAGGAATTCATCAATAAAGTTATTTAAGGACTAACAAATTTTAAATATACTTTTTGAATAATATGCTCCTCATTCGTACAAAACGGCCGAACGCTCAGCATATTGCCGTAAAAACGCACGCAAAATGTGACGAGTCACTTGTTGCTTTTATCCAAGCTAACATGGTTAATTAATAAGATAAATACATCTGAGGATGTCTTTGCCTTAAATGACCGCAAAATACTGTCTAGATAATAAAGACTTTAATAATAAAGTTAAAGACAGGCTTTGTTAGCAAGGTTTAACGAAGGATGATCAAATTAAAATCCGAAACAAAGCTTCATAATAAACTTTAATAATTCTACTAATCTCAGATCACAACATCGAATGGCATTAGCGTGTTTACACATCTAAAAACGAATACCGGAACAGGCACGTTCCAGGAAAATCGCATAACGAGCGATTCATTTTACGGGCGAGGAAAGATGTGTACCATCTATTACATTATAAAACACTACGTCTGGTAGAAAATATTTACAAAATGTACATGTTATTTTTACTTATTTACAGTTAGAAATCTGTATAATGAAACCGATTCCTCATTCTTTGTCTTTCAGTACACACAACACAAGTTATCTGTCTGCTTGAGTCCACTTGTATTGTCTCTTCGGGTATCGTTAAGACCCGATTGTTCATAGATTTTCGTAATGGTTATAATAAACTGGCGTTATTTCCATTAGAGTATTTAGCTGAAGATCTCAATGAACGGTTGTTCATCGTCAGTCGGATAGAGCAAGTGTTGTTGTCACCACGTCGGAGCAGCGACGCGTGTTGACCTCCGGATTCCCTGTAAGAAAAATTAATGTTAAAAAGGTTTAAATCATTGGTTGAAAGACTTTGATTGAAGTTAAATAATGCTTGTTTGCAATTTGTAAGCAGTTGGAGAGATTCACAAATCGGTGTTGAAAATTTTCAAGGCGCCTTCAAGGTCTAATGCAACCGCTTAAAGTTGATACCTACTACAATTTCCTATGGCTTAGTGAGCTTTAGGGAGTTTGGCATGAAGTTGAGTTTACCAAGACTTATCGTATAGGTTATAAATGGGTAGAAATCTGATCAAAATGGTTCAAACATATAAAATAATAAACAAATTTTGGACGAACAGGTAACGCGTGAAACGGAATGCGTGGAGGATTAATAGTCTATCGGAATTTTACATTAAAAGTTTATCGAGCATAAAATAAAAGCGATTTGTCACAAATGTCTAGGATTCCTTTATATTAGATTATATAAGATAGTTTTGTAAAGGCCTGATGAGATCTAAATAGCTGACATAATAAAGCCCATTTTTGGGTATACAATAGATCTTTACTGATTAACAAACACTATTTTTAGTCAAGCAATCCAGATGGGAGAATGTAAATATTTTGACAGTAGATGAAATGGAAACATAAATTACGAGTTTACATAATAGATTACAATTTATTCCATTTGGTATAAATAATCATTTATGTTACTGCACATACGTAGTTTAGGTATACAAGAAAATAAAAGGTCTTTATGTAATGGTGTATAGTAACTATAAACAAAACTCAAAAATTAAAAACTAGTTTTAAAACGGGAATAAAATGCCTTATATGTATAAAATTTATTTGAACTATAATTCCAAATCAATCTGAAATTGACCTGAACAACTCAAAGTGTGCAGTTTCATGAATTGATAATTTCATAAGTAAAGTCCCAATTTTGAGTTGTTGAGTTGAAACCCAAACACAGTTTATCATAAGGGACATAAGGGACCCAATTTGTTTGTCTTTAATTAAGTGATACGTGATGAAAATATACAACGAAATAACTCAAAAGGAATTTCTAATACCGAAATCAGGAAAAGCCAAAGCGGAAAATAAATTTTCCACATTGGGAATTTGGGAATTTTCGACCCGGGGCCCTTGGCATGCGATTATAATGTTACTAGCTTTTGCTTCCGACCTTATTATAACACACGCTGCGTCTTCTGATTCGTCGGTTCTGGTTCTGCACTCTAGAACCTTTCATCCCCATCGACCACCTGTTCTACAAGCAATGTGCCCTGCCCGCTGCCACTTAGGTTTGGCGATTGTTCGAGCTATGTTGGTAACCTTGGTTCTCCTGCGGATATCTTCATTTTTGATGTGATCACGCAAGGAAACTCCGAGCTTTGGGTGACTGTTAGTCTTCTGAGAGGCCCATTGTAAGCGACTACATTTCGGAGCCACTGGCAACAACACGTACTATAGTTATAGATTTCTTCTTTCTGCCCTTATCCCATATTACTTGGGGTCGGCGCAATACGTCATAGACTTTTGTCTGTATATTATGACCATAAATGGACATGAATAGACGTCAACGAAACAAAAACAAATATGTTGAAATTGTAGCTAAATAGTGGATAAATTGAAAATTTAACAGGTTTTTTATGCACTATTTTTATAACCTTGCCCTCAGTAGCCAAAATGCATTGAAAATCAAGACACGAGAACTAGCGACAGCAATTTTCTCATAAAGCATTTAATTTAAAAGGGACCCCTGGAGACTAACCGTGACGTGTCCGAACCCCGGGGCCCTAGTACGCAAGGTAAAGAAGGAACAAAGGAGATGTCATTAAATGATTTCCCTCTTAATAAAAAAAATATGTTTTAAAATGTCAGTCGTGCGAACGAGAAAGAGGTATGGAGTTACACATACTATATAGCACCACAAACTGTTTGTGTCCCCGCACACGGGCCACAAAAATAAAAGCCACTTCTAGCTTCTTTTTGTGGGAGCCTTTTTTTGTGGCCCAGGTGCGGGGGTGCGCCACAAAAAAAAAGCTAAAAGCCACTTCTAGCTTCTCCAGCCACAAGGTATTGCGCGCTTCAGCTTTTTTTGTGGCCGCTTCTAGCTTTTTTTTTGTGGCAGCTTCAAGCTTTTTTTTTGTGTCGGCTCTTTTTCTGGCTCGTTTGCGGGGACAAATCAAGGGATGGAGCTATATAGATCTTGAGAATGAACTATTAAAGTCATCCCTTTATAAGTTAATTTTAAGTCGTAAAATAAATCGCGTTGACAGTTTACGGAAGCACATGCTGCAGTCTTCATTGACTACCGTTTCGACTTGTTCATATCGTTTTTGCGAAGCATACACTCACAAATAACTGCTAGCATATGTACTGAAAGAGGTAATTGTGGGGAATTAGTAGTTAACGAAATATAAGCAGTTTTTTAAAACCAGATATTGTATTAATTTTCACAGCGATGATATTTCTCTAGAAAGTTTATACCGAAACCTAATACACAACTTCAGCGAAGTTTTTCAATAAAAGCAAGCAAACGAAGCATTTGAAAACTTGGCTCCACATTTCTGCTGTTTTATGGTTTTATTATACGCCATTATTTGATCACTTCAATAAATTAACAAAATTATTCATAGAACGTAAACTATTTTAGCTAATTTATTAAGACTTGTTTAAGTAACCGAGTTAAGGCGAGTTAAGGCGCCGACACCCAAGTAATATGGGATAAGGGCAGGAAGAAGAGTTTAAGAGTTATATTAATTTACGATAAACTTTTTTGAAGAATATTTTTCATTAAACTCTGAGTCAAGAGTAGGTAAACTTTAAAATTTTAATTATCCATCAATATATTGATATTACATACGAGACACTGACTAACTAATATATTACAGTACAACCGAAACTACTTACTAGGACGAGGAACATGCAATTTTGCTTTTTATGACATATGCAAGCACTAGGAAGGGGTTGTTGAAAATTCAACCTTATGGGTATGAAAAAAAGGTGTTTTGTGTGTTTCGCTTATGATCCTTTCACTTTTATACACGATGTCTACATCTCTTTTTTTCAAATTTTTCTTTCGCAGGTATGCTGAAAGAGATTTCTTTAGAAATAAGCATCACCTATGTACCTATTTTTCAGTTTCCTCTTCTTTTCTTTTATAAGAGAATCGTGTGTACATGAACTGTAAAATAAATAAACAATAAATAAAAAGGAAATTTCTTCTAGGCAAGCGTGCTCCATCGTCGGCCACATCATCGCTTACCATCAGGTGAGATAGCGGTCAAACGCGAGCCTATCAGTAATAATAAAATACTTCATTTGCATGCAGAATATTATTGCGTCTCCCAATATATTTACTTAACAGTTACCACTAATTTTATCCCAAGTAAATAATAAAGGTCGTCATTATCTGGTTTCAGAACAATCTTTAATAGAAAATAATAGTGAATATTAAAGTTTATAGGTATGGAGGATTCTTATTTCTTGGATAGATAAATTTAAAACTTGACATAAATTATAATCAAAATTAATCATCATCAGCCTTTTTAATGTTCCTACTGCTGGGACTCAGGCCTCCTCTCTAGGAGAGGGAATGGGCCGTAATCGACCACGCGGGCCCAGTGCGGGTTGGTGAATGTCACATGTCTTCGAATTTTTGGTTCTAGGACATGCCGGTTTCCTCACGATGTTTTCCTTTACCGTTTTGAGAGCAGTGGTGATGAAATAAATAATACAAAGTAATGCGCCTGGCTGGGTTCGAACCCGCGACCTACAACTCGTAAGTCGGGGCCGTTACCACTCGGCCACCACTGCTCACAATTAATAAAAGACTGTAATTATTAGTTTGCGGACGATGGGCAATAAGTAGCACGCCGTCTGGCCGTCCAGTAACCGTCCGGATCGAGTCCAAGTCGTTAACAGCGCATAAAGTTTCACACGCACAAAAAGATATATTAGCAAAACCACAGTGGCCTAATAGTGCCATATTACTATGGCCATGGGTCGACTACTAAAAGGGTCGTGTCTTGGGACGCAAAGGGAACTGCAAAGGGAAGGAACAAAGATGTGGTTATAATCATTAAAAGTCTGACACGCCCTACCGCTCCGTCATAAAGTGGAAGAAGTCATTAGATAAATCTCACCTCAAAAAAAAAGTAATGGTTCCCTAATTCACGTACTGTACTTGTTTCAATCCAGTGAAGATGTTGTTAATTGATTCGAAAATCACATTTCTTCCTACAAACGTTTAGTTCTTTCTATTGTCTTAACAGGAATAAATTCATATCAGTAAGGTCATGCCAATACAGGGTGGTTTTATTTATTGCGTAGGTAGTTCCTGTTCTTTTTCAAAATACCTCTTCAACACCGCTCTTTAACAAGCCATTATTCTAATCAACTTAATGATGCGCTTTTAAATCGTTAAAACGATTGTTTTTGGATTATTAAAAGCCGGTTGTAGTCACAGAGTATATTGTACAGTTAGATTTCGCAGCTCAGTAAAAGCGATTTTATTCTTTTAGAAAAAACCATTCAAGATTTTTGTTTTTGCCAGGCCTTTTTATAGCTATATTATTTTATGTAACTTTCAAATATTTCCATGACGTAATCTCGAAGAATCTCATACACGTTTGAAGTCGTAAGTTAGGGTCTAAAACGTTATTTTTTTATCGAGCTAACTAATTTATATTATGTTTTGATTTTTGCCCAGCGGTTATATGGTCAATTTTAATAAAACAATTTTTCATTGTGATTTCTTTTTAAATTGTGGATTTCCAGATTTTTATTTATTGATTTTAAAACTAGTAGAACCTGGTCTTAAATCCTAATACATAACGTAACGACCTAACTAGAACGAATAAAAAAAGGGGATAGTAAACATAAAACTAGATTTAAGAATACGCAGCGTTGGAAGGCCTCCTACAAGGTGGACAGATGATCTAGTGAGGGTCGCGGGAATCCGATGGATGCGAGACGCACAGAACTTTTCTTTGTGGCAACACTCGGGGAAGACCTATGTCCAGCAATGAAAACTTTCGGCTGATGTGATGATGATGATGATGACGATGAAATGCGTTTTTAATCGAAACTGCTTGTCGTAATTTGAAAACACTTTGATTATTTTATGTAAATTTATGTTTCTGTAATATGTTTCATGCTAAACCATTATTCAAGTACGACTTGATCATTGTCATCTTAGAATTAAAATCACGGCACAACATAATAACAAACACAATTATATTTTATGCCCCTATGTAATATAAAACGGTATATAAAATTACATACCTCGTTAACAAAGCCTTAGAATTGTTGTAATATTAATTAAAACAATAATTAACACAACACTTTATTGCTTCCACATAATTAGTAATTGGGAAGTTATTAATCAAAGTGTTTTAATTAAGCACCATTAAAGTGTTTATATTCAGCATAGTAAAGGCTTCTGCAGATCTACAGCCCTATTTATAGACATTGTTCTAGGGGTATATTATTTTCACAAAAAAGGGGCATACTCGTATTATTCTTAACCAAATCTATAAAAAAACTTTCTTTTTTTTAGGTAGAAAATGATCCAATGACTTCTTTAGTTTTAGAGTGGACCGGAGGTGCCAGATTTTTACTGACTAAAACCACACCTATGTTTATTTATTATTTATTTATTTAAAGCTTTATGCACAAAATACTGTACAAAGGCGGACTTAAGTACGCGTAAGGCATTAATGCCTTAGGCATTATCTGCCAGTCGACCTTAGAATGGTGCAGAAACATAACATGGCAGATTCAATTTAATAAATAGATAAATCAGAAGAGAAACAAATACAACAATAAATACAAAGGTACTTAGATACATATATATATAAATAATGCTGTAGTTAAAAAACAAATCCAACCAATTAGTGCGGTGATGATTCTACCAACATCTTGCGAATATGCTCACGTGCCTTCACCTTAAAGGGAAATCGGCTTATCGCCGTCCTGATATTTAGAGGGAGCACATTCTATGTTCCTGAATTGTCTAGCATTTTGGGACCCTGGGTGTCCCTTTCAGAAGATCCCATAGTCCCAGTACGCTTAGGCCCCACTGAGCCGCTACGGTTTTGCTGACGTATCTTTGAGGCGCGCGTAAAACAACTACGCGCTACTGACGACTCGGGCTGGGTTCTGACTTCCAGACGGAAGGAACCAAAAAATAGTATAATGATTATTTTTTACTAAATCTATAAAACGTAGTGAAGCTATACACGTCATTACGCGTAGGGCCTTTACAATTCTTGGTACTCGTATTTTATCTATGAGATATTGAACAAGATAGATAGATAGATAGATAGATAAATTCTTTATTGTACACCAAAAATAAAGCAGTTACATAAGAAACTTAAAATTAATAGGGTGCCACAATGGGTGGTCTTATCGCTAAAAGCGATTTTTTAAAGACAACCTTTGGATGGATTTGACAGAGAAGGAGAAAAAGATACGCAGGTAGTTCGTGGTGTACTATTTACATATATACAATACATAAACTAGCAAAATTACATATATTATAATTAAGAACACATAGATTACAGAATATAATAAATAAATAAATAAATAATATATTACAAACAATATAATATATATATGTATATATATATAAATATAATTATAAAACAGAGAAATACTGTACTTAATGACAATTTAACATTCAGGAGGAAAGGTAGTGATTTGTAACCTCATTTTTAAAAGTTGTGAGTGTTTGAGCTTGCCTTACCGAAACAAGATTAGAGAGGAGCTCAAGAAGATCTCGAAAAACAATGTCTTACTCGTATGGCTAAGAATTTAACTTTCTTAGCACATTTTGTTTATACGCATAATTTATATTCAAGAAGACTACTACTCTTTCTTGTCATCTGAAATATATATTTATTTGTAGCAGAGTAATAAAAAAGAAACTAATTTTATTATATTATATTAGCTGGTGCTCGCGGTGACAATACAACTTACTGTTAGCAACTTACTGACAAGAACGCAAAGATTCGAAAAGTCAGTGATTCAATTAAGGGGTGAGTGTGATATATGAGTTTTGATAGATTTAAATCCAACATCATGTCTAAACGGCCAGTACAAATTATATTTTGTAAAAATATATGTGTTATACTCATCGACTTATATTCTAGTGACGGACAAGCTCGTTCATGGAAACTATTCGCCAAAATACTGCTGCCCTAATAACTTATAACAAAAGTTTTCTGCAGCACTACATTGGCATTACGTCGACTAACAGAACTATTAAAACATACAGCGCTAAGATAGTTTTTAGAAAATACTTTTTTCGCGACCAAAATGACTTAAACGCCATGAATTTCGTGGCACTTACGCGTTTCGGTAACATAGTGGAACGTTCAAGGTATTTGGACTGCGCAGTACACATAATTATGTATATAGATGGTTACACTCTAAGAGTATTTGTCAATTATACGAATATTTTCATTTTTTTTTTCATAGAACTTGGTGTAGCTACTTGGTGTAAAATATTTATTATCAAAGTTATGTTTAACACATAAAAAAGCGAAGATCATGTAAAAACAATTAAAACTTTCACAAAATAAAAGATAATTACCAATCTTATGATATAAGGTTGTGTTTAATACCTGAAGGAAATCTTATTGAGTGACGCTAGCTCCTCTTTTGTTCACTCAAGGTCTTTAGTGGGTAAGGCAGGTAGTGTCACCTTATGTAAAGAATTACCACTATTAACAACAATTTATTATATATTTTTTTGTTGTACATGGCAGGCATGATATTGAAACTTTTTTGTATTCACTTTTATCATTTATTTAATAACGATAAATGTTGCTTTAGAGCTGTATATTATTAGAAGTATTTTGGGTAAAATATAATAGTTAACAAGAGTAATTTCAGCAGCACAGCGTTTAATATTACGATATTCATTTATAAGAGGGAAATCGTCTTCTATTCCCCTTTTATAACATAAGTCTATCTTTTTTAGATCACAAAAATGATAGGATGGATCAATATATTCGTACATCAAATCTTATTTTTAGTAGGGATCATACTTTAATTTTTATTCAAGCAGGATTTAAGATTTGGCTCAAAATGGCGAACCATTGTTATTCACAATCCCATTTCGAATGCTTCATTTTGTTTGTTTGGAACGGGCTTGTAAAATAATTTTATCTTTCATGAGATGTTTTCAGTATTCATCATTCATTAGATGATCCATTGTAATTTATGAAAGCTATATTACCTTTTCTTTATTATTTTTTTATTAACTTCTTTTTGATTTTGTTGTTGAACAGATGAAGAGGGCAAAACGCATACGTACTGTTGTAAATTAGAATTAGAAAACAAATTAAATGATTAATTTCCTTTCAAGATACGGCATTTTCGTTTATAATATTTTTATCAACTTCCATTATGGAATGTAGATAAAGTTTGGCTGCAGTTAAAATAAATGTGAAAAATTTCCCATACCTGTCACTGTGTCGATGAGATCGCTTCTTCTTAGGCCACAAATGGAAGGCTCCGTATATCACGGGGTTTACTAGACTGTTTGACATGCCGAAGAAAAAGATCCCACTCAGGAGCTCTTCACTTTGCTGTAGAAATAGAAAATGGAATTAATATTTATATGTTTATTAAAGCTTTATGCTGTGAAAGTTCTGTGGGTGTGGGAGAATGTTTGTTACTTCACATACGAACGCCATACGAGTTTCTATACTATAGGGGTCCAGCAGGATCGAAGCCTACTGGGCCAATGGGTTCGCTTCTGAAAGGAAAACCCGGCCTTGCAATGAAAGGCGACGAAGGAACTAGGAGTGGGTTTTAGTCGGTAAAATCTGACACGAAAGGGCGGAAGATGTCATTGGATGGTTTCCCACCTAAAAAAAATACGAGTTTCGATGAAACTCATGTTACCATGTTGGTAGACCATGGCTAGAAATAGCACATAGGATATGTTTTATTTCGAAAATATGTACCCTTGGAATAATTTTCTAATTTCACGCAGTCAAAGCCGTGGGCAGGGTTTAGTAGAATATATTCACAATAAATTCCTATGTACATTCATAATTATGTACACTTAACTATACAAAGGATACAAATAGAATGTTAACTCATAATATATCACGCCTGCTTTCCCAGGATGAATGGAAAAAAGTGTGAGTACATTTTTCTTCCTTTATAAGCCAGTATATAAATGGAGCGGAAACACTTTCTGTTATATAATGTAACTTTAGTAAAATTTGAATTGGAAAAACCCAATAGGTAATACTTAAACAAGGACTCTGCTCTCAAGGGCTGCGGCGTTTTTAAACAGAAGCTAAAAATATGTATATTATGTCGTGGCTAAAACTGACCAGATCGTTTAACGTTAATATTTAGTGATTTGTTAATCCTCGTTTGACCATATCATTGTAGGATTTCTATGCTATTGAAAAGTCTAAAGAAAGTATCAAACTTTAACGTTTAAAACAATCTGGCCAGTTTTACGTGGCCATATAATGAAGTGATCAATTTCTAAGATCTGTTCACTAAATATATTATTATACATGAATGTAAAAAATCGCTGGCATATAGGCTTGTTTTCGAAAGGCTCGCACAAGTGGATTACCTTTCGCCATCATAATTAAATATTGTTTGACATACTTTAACATTACAGTACACCCTTTCATAATAATATTGCTGTACGTTAACCCAATCGAGTTACATAATATGGCAAAAAATTAGGACGAAAATGAGTGCGATGACACTGAATAATTATGACACGGCAAATACAGCAGTGACGCCTTATAATACTATGGCTTTCTACAACGCATTTGTTCTTATCTCGACAGTACAGTACCCATAATTGTGGCTTTTATGACATTATTTGACTACGACCTTTTATGACCTAGCTAAGTCTCGACAGAGCGAAGATATAGTGCGCTAGCGACGCCTGACCTAAATTTCAAATATAATAATACACTCCCTGGTAAAAAGAGGCCTTAGGGTTCAAACACATAAACACGCTACGACAACGCAAAGTACTACGGCACGACAAAGTATCATGTCACGTTGAGGTGCCGAGCCACGTTAGGTCGTCGTAATGTGTTTACGTGTTTGAGCCCTGAGTCCCAGCAGTGGGAATATTATAAGGATAATTATGATTATGTGATCCACTGCATAAGTCTAACGTAAAGTGAATGTGGTGGCTGCCCAGCTCAACGATTCGGTGCAGCCAAGCTAGCGAGTAATTATTTTGTCCTGAGGAAACATGTCTATTTTGAGCTCCTAGTCACTCGAACCACCATATAAGCATCCGGCCTAGCCACTATGCATACACTTTGAAGGTCTATAAATACAGTTCATAAAAGGCTACTACAATGTACTTCTATGGGAAGTAATTAATCTAAAAAAAATATCTTCCACGATGACGATTGATGAAAGAAATTTATTGCACATTATAAACATACAGTGCTCACATTTTCCTTCGACGATTTAAAACGATATAAAAAAAGGTCAGAGTATCTAACAACCAATTCCTGTAAATCGGCTTTATATTCCAACATTAAAAATAATAGAAACTTCCGTGATTTTTACCAACAAGAAAGAGTTCAATTGAAATGAGTCATCATTCGTCGAAATCGGTTTATGTATTGAAGCATAAATAATAGCTTTTAAATTAGGTATTTATCATTTCAACAAATTCGACACTACTTGAGAAAATAGTATCTAAGTACTTATTTTATACTTGCATAAAAATAGACTTCATAAATTTTATAACGTATATGGAGATGAAACTTACGTCTTTGTCAGGATTGAGGAATGTGAAGATAATCATCATAACATAATAAGGTGTCCACCAGATAAGAAAAGCAGCCACTATGACCACAGACATCCTCAAGGACTTCATTTTCGCTCTATCAATAAGTCTTCTTCGATTCATATCAGGAGTAAAGTATTTTTCCTGTCTCCGCACCTCGGGCTTGAATACTTTTTCGCTCTCTGAAAATAAAAATTTGGAATTAACAACGTAACTTTTTCATCGCAGGTAGCAATATATACATTTTTTTTAGAATTTCGCGGAAAAGAAGTAACTTTCATTTAAAAATACTTTTCAGATCTAAAAATGTTGCAATATTTAGATTTGGTAGAAAGTAACAAAAATAATGTTGAGAAAGTTGGTGCTTTTGGTTCTTTTTCATTCTTATCCAACACTGACTTTTCTTCTCTTTTTTTGGTTACTAAAGTTTATCATTTAATTTCGTATATTTTGCCAATTTTCGTGCATATTGCAAGCATATTTTTCATGCATATACCTTTTACCATATTGCTTGTCATATTTCGGTCTCTACTTCTTACATTTTCATACAAAATCCGTTACAACTGAAGTTTCTAAAGTATGAAAAACGAATATGGCGGAAAAAAACATATTTCCACATTTAAATTAGATTATTATTATTTACAAAATTTTATGTGCTTATTTAATAATTTCATAATATAGTAGTCATCGCAAATTTAATTTAATCAAAAGGTTTTTCAATGAATTATTTAAATTCAAAGTATCGATTGTTTTGAGACTTTATCTAGACCAAGAAATTAATTAGTTACAATGGTTAGTATTTAAAACAAGTCAAATATAGTTATTTGTAATAGAAACAATATTAAACGACTACTTTGTTGAATTAAGCCAACAGTTTTCAGAATCAACTATTATTTCCTTTGATTTTATTGATATTTACATTAGTACACAAAGTCAGTTGTCAGTTTATTAATTTCTTTGATATTATCAGACAAGAAAGCTGTAAATACTCATAGTAATTTAAACGGAACGAAATGATGATTCTCATTTTACATTCAATTGTGGAAAATGTTTTAAAATTTTTCAACAATATGTAAAGCAAACGATAAATTCAAAATATATTCAAGATATATTTAAAACTTTTACAGTACCTACTGTGAAATTTATATTTTGTGTTTAAAAATATTCGTAAACTCTAAAATGAAAAGATTTAGAGTAGACACTTAAATACGTAATTTAATTACTTTACAATAACCCTTTTTTTGCTCTATATATCTCTCTAAATAATCGCCTATTTCAAGGTTGTCTCGTAGCCGCCTAACAATGAAACAGCTCACACTGTGTTTATTTACAAAGAGAAATTTCTCCAAATTACTGTATTTTTAACCGACTTCAAAAAGGTTTTATGTTCGGCTGAATGTATGTTTTCTTTTTCTTTTTTTATATATGTTCACCGATATCTCGGTCAATTGTGGACCGATTTTGAAAATTATTTTTTTATTGAAAGGTTATGCTTCCACATTGGTCCCGTAGAAATATTGTTATGATCTGATCATGATCTGATCATGAACTTCGAAGATATGGAACAGAACTCCTGATAGGATCACAGCAGAATTGTCGTAACAATTAAAATTGCTCGGTTTATACGTGTAGGCGATGACGGACTGAAAGAAAGGGGGGGAGCATGTACTGATCTGTGGAAGGTAAATGAATGTGATCTATCAACGTTTGGGATTATTAGAATCGTTATGAGATGCACTCTGCCTATAAGGTATTTAAGTTTGGTTGAGGGGTACTTTTTAGTGGTGGTACCATAACTAAAAAGTGAAAAATAAAAAACTTTTTACAAAAAAAAATTAAGCTGACTTCAAAGTAAAAAAAAAAACACTGAAAATTAAAAAAATAACTTTAATTTCGGAAGTCGGTGTTAAATGACAAAGAGACAAAACTATCTATTATAGAAACACCGACTTCCAAAATTAAAGTTATTTTTTACTTTTCAGTGTTTTTTTACTTTGAAGTCGGTTTAATATTTTTTTTGTAAAAAGTTTTTTTATACTATAAATTCTGAACGACTTTGTTACTTTATTATTGTTAATTCAATACGAATGTTGAAAAGACAAATTGACTTTCTACCTAAGTCGTTGCATGAACTCTATTCCTGGCAGCACTCGCATAAACTCACCTAACAAATCAATTTTCAAGGCAAGTACTACGTAACGTCAATACATTGCCAATAGGGGATGATATAGCAAGTCCTCTCTCTTGTTGTCATAACTATCATTGACAGCTAAAAGAGAAGATAAGAAACGGATTTTGATTCAATAGAATTCTGGATTTCTTGTGGCAAATGAATGAAAATCGTTGCTAACATTTTTTTTATAAATGTGATCCACATCAGGAGTTACTCCTGTATCTTAGATTAGTTCACAAACATGTAAATTCAAATACACCAGACATGCAGACTCGGAACAACTATCAGTAGGTACACAGTAGGACTCAGGACAGTAATACAATATTTGTTCCGTTTGGGAACCGGACCTGCGATACGCAGCACAGCAGCCCATCGCTCAAATACTGCGCCACAATGCCGCAAAAGTCTCAAAGTTTCAACTATAATGCTAATGGAAAATTGAAAAATATCGTTTACTTAAATAAAAAACACAAATAAATACTCACTGGCAATCGTTCTGACTGTGGACACGTACGTAGACACTAATATGACTAGAGGCAGTATGAACATGAAGATCAGTGAGAGCGTGGTATATGCCTGCTCCTGCCAGCGCTGCGTGTAGAACCCATGCGTCACGCACTGGTGGAACTCTTCCATGAACGGTCCTTTAGCCACTCTGAACACCACTGCCTGGAACAAGAAAAAAGACATTGCAGGTTTATGACAGCAAAGACTAATAGCCACTCAAGCGCCCTGCCAGCCTGGCTTATTTTGCCAATCACCAGTGTCTGTGCGGCTAAATCGGAAATGACAAGTGGTATAGCAAAATACACTATACTCTGTTCAAAATTACATTAGAAAATGAAAACCTTTTATTACTGTCCGTTCAACCGATTTTGACATTTATTACGTTGGTAGCATGATAAATGGCGGTTGCAGTTAATATTGGGAATTGTAAATACTTTTTCAATGCATTTACTTGAAAACTGGCTCTTATCGCACTACAAATGGATTCAAAATGACATGTGCAACAACACACTCGTGTTTTTTTTTTAAATTTATCATGACAAGGGCTTTTTTCATTCCTATTTCGTCACGGTCAATCAATGAAATTTAGACTATCAAATTGTCGGAGAAAATAAAATCCGTTAGGGCCGTACGGCCAGAGAAAGATCTTCTATGCTTTTAAATCAATTTTTATTTTGTTTTTTAGTTAGTATTCTATTTTTGCACATTTATTGATAAACTGGTTAGGTAACATATTATACGTCCCAAAGTTTTTTTTTGAATACATATTCCTTAGTATTTTAAAATTCTCTCTCAAGGTGTACTTATAAGAATTTAAACATATCACTAGAAGAAAAACGAAAACTTTATTTAATCTGATCACAGAGTTCTTCAGTAGCGGATAACACTTCAGTTAATGAGTTAAGTTGTTTTTCCATCTTCAAGTGATTAGTCTGATAAATAAAAAAGTATTGCGTCCATTGCAAAATACGCTTTATTTGTTTTGCATTGGCCTAAATTCGAAATCAAATTTCACTTGTTTCTTTTTTCACTTAGATTTTTCTGTTTGCATAACCGAGAATCCATTCCACACTCACCACCGGAAATTAAATTCTAAGTTAATATTGTGCTTCAAGATACGGTAAAGCCTAACAAGGTTTTGTTGTCATTTTAGAGAACCGCTTGAATTTAAATCTCTTTAAAATTGTATATTTGTCTGTAATAAAAAAATGAGCATTGCACTACAAAAAATTAAGCATTGTAAAATTAATAAAGAAAATGAACCAAACTTTTCCTGGATGATTTATTATTATTTTTTAAACTGAGAGTCTTCTTCTTCTTCCTGCCCTTATCCCATATTAATTGGGGTCGGCGCAACACGTTTTCTTCTTCCATTCTGTCCTGTCACCCATCAAACTATCACTAACTCCTTTTTCTTTCATATCACTTCTCACACAATCCATCCATCTTTTCTTCGGCCTTCCTCTCCCTCTCCATCCACCTACATGTATACTCAGAACTTTTTAGTAATATGCGCTTCATCCCTCCTCTTCACATGACCATATCAAGAAACCAAACTGAGAGGGCGTCATAATATTTATTTTTTCTGAATTAATCATTACTTTGGTTGCTGCACATATTTTACGTATTATAAATTTTAGTAAATGGTATATCGAGATTATTTCCCTTTGGTTACTGAAGTCATGTTAAGTCACTATATAAAATTGTTATTACTGAGTCAGTGTTACTGAAAAAAGTTTTTAAATGCTCTAAAAACATTGTCTCATTAAAAATATTGGTAAAACTAACTTTTGTTTAATATTTTTTTAGAAATTCTCGAATACTGTTCTTAAAATATCAACTTTCAAAATCGTTTCAAATGACATGAAGGAAGCCCTTAAATTACGAGCCTTTTAAAAAAATATCTTCCTCTTTGTGACCCAAATATTCAGTGAAGCAATGTAATTACTCACTCTTTTTTACCCGACTACGTCCTGTGCAATAAAATTAGTTTCCATGACATGGAAACCGGGTCACCTACCGTGTGTTTTGCACCGAAATGCTTTTATACGATTTCAAAACTAATTTTAACTGCAATCTTGACTGTTCTCATACTTTTTACCCGACTACGGAGGGTTATGATTGGAGAGAGAGTTGAATATTTATGTATACTTTCTATTTGTACTGTTACCAGTGATTATAAGTTGTGACAGTTTTTAAAGAGGGAAACAAAATAAATAAGCGCCTTTAATTTTTGTGATTGATAAATATTTTCGTTTTTTAGGAAAATGCTGCACCACATTATTCTGTAATTAGATTTGTTTTTGTGTAATGTGTAATGTGATGTAAGAACTAAGACCTACATTTTAGTAAATATCTCATGCATATTCGTACGTTTTCAAAGCGTTTATTATAGAAATTGTTTTACAAATCCAAAATAACACATTTTATACTAAAGCTATAAAATTGTTCGGTAGAGTTACTATGCCCCTGGAATGCCTTAACGGCTAACGGAAAACGGGTGGGCTTCAGTTAGTAAAAGTCTGACACTCCCTCCTGCCTGTTTTTAAAAAAAGAGGAAACCATTATTATTATTTTCTTTTAATATTATTTACATACGGATTAGGTATTGTCGCTCTTATCCGTTTTGGAAGTCTCTGATAAGAGCTTTTACGTACAAAATATATCCCATTTTGTACGTAAAAGCACTTTTTCCCAACTACAGCAAAGCCAAAGGAGGGTTATGATTTGGACAGGCTATGTATGTATGTTCATCTGTTCCCTCACAGCTCCTAATCTACTTATCGGAAACCAACATAATATATAGGGTATCGTTAGAACCGTCTTAATCGTCCGCTGAACATAGGCTATGTGTCGTGTCACAAAACTCGATATGGCGCCCTCTAGCGGACAAAAAGTAATGTATTAAAAATAAAAATGGAGATAAATACACCGTGTTTGGTATCATTTGAAAGAGCTTCAATTGTACATTTTCAAAATATTAAAGTAACGCCCTCTAGCGGACAAAAAAAATGTTAAGATAAATACACCGTGTTTTATATAATTTCAAAGGGCTTCACTGGTACTGGAAAAAATATTATTAAAATTCAATGTGGCGGCCTCTAGTGGACAAAAAGTTTTGTGTTAAAAAAAATAAGATAAATACGTCGTGTTTGGTATCATTTGAAAGGGCTTCACGTAAATAGTATAGAAGCACAGTGATTTAACACCAAATTTTTTGAATTTTTAATTAAAAAAAAGTAAAAAACTAAAACCCGACTACAACAAAAAGACGACACTGAAAAAGTATAAAACAAGTTTTTCAGGATGCTGAAATAAACAAGGTAACTGGAAAACCAAAAACAAAACATAAAGAAAATCCGTAGTCGCACATTACGGGCACCAACCAAAAAACTTTAATAACGTGTGACTACGGATTTTCTTTATGTTCTGTTCTTGGTTTTCCAGTTACCTTGTTTATTTCAGCATTCTGAAAAACTTGTTTTATACTTTTTCAGTGTCGTGTATTATATAAATTATATAAACCTGCATTTATTGCGTCGAGGATATTACGCTTTAACAAGAACCAAGATTATTTAGCTCGAAGAACCGTCAAACCCCAGTGGCAATGTGCTGGGCACATTACTCGTAGAACAGATGGTCGATAGGGCCGCAAAGATCGACCACGCACCGGAAGACTCAGTATTAGATGCTTCCCACAAGGTGGCCCAAAGATCTATTGAGAGTCGCGGGAATCTGATGGATGCAGGAAGCATAAAACCGGACTTTATAGCGACATTTGAGGGAGATCTATGTATAACAGTGGACGTTTTTAGGTTAAAATTATGATGATGATAATGATTATTATGCTTCACGAATATTTCTGATAAAACCGCTGAAGTTATCATTTTATCTGTTTACCTATGCCATTTCTATATCAAGAACGTTAAGGGGTGTTAATACTCGTATCTTTACACAAATGTTTCTATTGTTTGCAGTGACTACCGAATACCTGAGATTGTTCATAAAAATCATTAAGAACGGCGAGCCAATTGTTTCAGAATTTATTATTGGAAGAATATTTATAGTCTTAGTCATACAGACAAGCTGAACAAACAAGAAACTGGATTACTAAAAAACCTCACGTAATAGTTTCGAAAATGCTCCGTGTCATCAAAAAAACAAATATTGCTAGCGTCCGCAGATTAACGTACCAGGCATACCGACTTTCAAAGGACAAGCCCAGTTGGGTCACCATATTTTTTTCACAGCTTGTCGTTAACGACCATGATTTAGGTATTTATTAAAATATTTTGCTCGTGAATGCTGTACATAATTTATAATAATGGAATGTTCTCCCGTTGAACATTAGAACGGCATCCAGTAAAAACCGAGGAAGACACTTGAAGACGTTTGAAAGAAGCTGGTAGAATCGTTGATTTGTTGGATTCATTTGTACAGTGAATATTATTCATGTTTTTTTTAATTTTTTTTTATGTTTGTATTTATTCTTAAATCTATTTGTTTGCCGTTAAGTAGCGCTTATAATGTTTTGTTTTTACACCACTTAGAGTGGTGTCGACTGGTAGAAAATTCCTAAGACATTTAAGTCAAGAGATTTCTCCTATCCTACAAAAATATCCGGTTAATGTTTGCAAATTATATATTATTGGTGCAGCGGTAGAGCAGTGGTGGCCGTGTAGTAACGGCCTCGACTTACGAGTTGTACTTAGGTCGCGGGTTCAAACCCAGCCAGGCGCATTAAACCCTCGAGAGCCGATTGTACATACGACGGTACAACTTGGATGTCCTTGAAAAACGCTAAATTTTCGTTTTGTACGAAAGTTATTTGGCCGAAAATTTTGGTTTCTATACATATTATTCTATATGCTATTTGATTTTCCTAGAAAAATACAAATTATTTTTTTTTGTTTATCGGCAACGACTGTGAATGTAGTGCATTGATTTAGATTTAGGATATTATGAAATTATTAAATCATACATTATCCTATTTGAAAAAGCGATTGCTCAGATTGATCTCGGGAGGGAGTATTTAAAATCTATAGTGTTCCTTTACTTGCTTTGTTTTACGAGGGCTGTGGTAACTTTTTCGAACAATCCGATAGCAGTCTACTCTCCCAAAATGCCTTTTTAATGTTTATTTATCAAGTTATGAATTGCTGTTAGTACAATCATACATATAAAAAGAAAAATACAGAGAAAGAGAGAGAGTATGTTCGCATCCCTATTACAATATTTATGTAGAGAGAACGGAACCGTTTCGCCAATTACTTCAAGCTAACAACGCAAAACATTCTGAAGTTTCACTGCAATATTTCCTTGTGTAATAAATTTCCTAAGGACTGCAATATACCTTAAGACTTGTCGCCTTACGACAACTTGATAGCCATATTTTCTGCGAGTCGCAGCTTTGGAAAGCTAAGATGGACCGATGACCTGGTGACGGTCACGGCAATTCGCTGGATGGGAACTGCAAGGGCCATTCATTATGGTGGCACTTGGTTTATGTCCAGCAGTCCATCCAACATCCATCCTAAGGTTGTCTGGAAGATATCGCTGTTAACGATAAGAGCGCCATTATACCCATAGATTTAAGTTTATGTACAAGCTATGTTACTTTTTGGTGTAAAATAAAGTTTATTCTATTCTATTCTTTCGGCCAGCTGAAATGATGATTGATGATCATAGTCATGTAGAAGAAATGTAAAAACTTTCTGAAGTTTCACTAAGGATAGTATTTGATTTTGATTTTGACAGAAATATCTTACAGTTTTACGGAAAAAATCATGTTGTAGTCGCAACGTCACGTCGCTCCTTTGTGTGTCAGCCTTTTCGACAGAACATATTGACTGGAGCAAAGAGCAAGCTAGAAGATTTGATTCATGATTTGTTTGTACTGACATGGATCGAGTTTTATTTAGTACAGCAATATTCAGTTTATTGTGTCGCCAGTAAAAGGGATTATGGGAGATTTTATGTATTTCCGTCAGTATAGAATTTGTTTTCTATAGGATTTTATCTTCGTCTTTATGTTAAAGTGAATAATAGGAGATTGGTTTTGATGTAGGTATTTTTATATCTCTAGGTCTGTGTTATCCTTAACGATAGTTTAAGTATTTCAGAAAAGTTCTTATTCTTATTAGTTAAGTCAATAAGAAATTATTAAAACAGCCACCATAAGAATTACATATCTATCCTTCCTGCTCTAAGGTGGAGTGGGGGGATGTGTCAGACTTTTACTGACTAAGACCACATCTGTGTCTATCAGTTAACCTTTAGGTTCTAAGACCACTGCCTGTCTTTTCAGAATTTCCCCATGGGCCTAGCGTGCTTGACCCTACTAGCGTGCGGGTCCCCACGGTTTTCCAGTTTTCCTGACATCTCATTGAAGCGCGCGTGGAACTCTATACGCCTTCGATGAATTGGGGTCGGTCTGGATGGTTACCGGTTACCGGACCACGATCTACATATTGCTCGCCGTCCGCACCGTGACTGGTAAACGGAGTCAGGGTCACGATGTCCGTTCCTTCGCGCGCGCGTGCGGTATCTCTTTTGCTAGCATTGACCCACGTCACCTGACACAGGTCCTCACCGAACATAGCAAGTTCAACAACAACGAGATGTTAAATTTATTACCATCGAACACTAAAGCAATGCTTGTCCAGACCCTAATTCTTCCAATCATCGATTATGGCGACATATGCTACTTATGACCTGAATACAGATCTCCTCAACAAACTTGACCATCTTCTAAACTGCATTCGATTTGTTTTCAATCAGCGCAAATATGATCATATCTCTGCGTATCAGTAGCTTTTAAACTGGTTGCCTACACGCCAGCGCAGAGAGCAAAGAGCACTTACTAACTTGTTTTAATTTATAGTTTCTCCGAATTTCCCTAGTTATCTAGGCCCTCACTTCCAATACATTTGCGCGAATCACAACAAAAGTCTACGGTCATCACATAACTGTATATATACTTATTTGTCATACTTCATTATCCCACTCACCGTACTGACTTCATTCTCAATTCTTTCTATGTCACAGCTATTTCTCTTTGAAATGCACTACCCTAGGAAATCATGATGACAACCAACCAATTGACCATCAAAGTGAAGGTTGGTGAGTACATTCGTAAGAGGTTGGCAGTAGTTTCACCACAGCGCTAATTTGTTTCTTTATTATTTGTTTGCACCAATTGTTTAAGTAGATTCGTGTATTCTTCTTTTCCACTTTAAGTAAATTATATATTATATTTAGTGTGTTTCTATTTTATAGGTATGTATTTTTATGATGATTTTTTTTTTTTATAATTTTTAAAATAATATGTTATGGTTAAAATTGCACCTACCACAATTTGTCTCTGCATCACCCAAAGGTTGACTGGTAGAAAATGCCTTAAGGCATTAAGTCCGCCTTTGGACTCTTTTGTGCATAAAGAATAAAATATTTAAACAAACGTGATTTTTTTGTCGTTTTTACCGAATATTAATGACGGCAAAAGGTAGACGCTATAACAGCAAGTAGCAACAAATATATCGTACGGAACTCTTCGTGTGCTAGTCCAACTCCTACTTGACCGGACTGCTTCCTTTGCTTTTTTATGAGGCAATCAGAGCCGCTTACAAATGGAACAATAAATAAAAATTACACTTTAGAATTTAATTGCATCTGTACGAAGCGACAATTATAAAATATTGTACAGAGTTTTCTTGTGAAAGTTGAAATATTTTTCGCTCTAACAACAAGACGCTGTAACAAGATCAACACTGTTTTTTATTCTTATATAGTATACTTATATTGAAATTGTAAATGTGTTGCCAAACAATATATATTTTTTTAATCATTTTAACTAGTGCTTGGCTGTGACCCCACCTGATGGAAAGCAATGATGTAATCGTTGATGATGAGGCGCACTCGTTTATTAGGAGCCTATTCACTCCAGCCTTAAAAACACCTAAATTATAATCGGACGGGAAGATTGCAGCAGGCAAATTGTTCTAGTCCTTCGATGTACGCGGTACGAACAGTACGCGGTAAAATTGATCAGGCACAATTTAAATAAATTTTGGTTACTCGGATCTTTAGTCAATTGGACTCGCTGGATTTTGATCGCGCTGGTCCACTTGACCAAATAATTTATTTTCTACATTTTTATTGGTTAACTGGACTCACATTCAAATTTGAAATCATTAGGCAACATATTTTAAACAGACTACAATCCATAACGTTGCCTACGTCAAGGTTAAAATATTCATTCTTTCAAGGCGTGTCAATTCGACACCGTTATAGAATGTTTGTAAAATTTACTCTAAATTTTGTATAACATTTAAACACAATGCCCTTGTATTTCAATAACAATCATACTACGCCGTACTTGGAACAGCTGTTATGCCCGTTTTCAGTATAACACAAAGTGACGCCAAAATCAATGCCTAAATAAGAGTTCATTATTGTATTTCATCGCTCGGCTTTAGCGCCGATATTTGAAAATCGAAGAGCGAAATTATATCAAATAGTTCACTGTAGTGTTTCGTTTAGTCGGTCAAACGGGCTATTAGGTGCTATTTACTATTCATAAGTTTGCCATATAATCGTTGAATTTTCAATAATAAAGTTATGCTTCTATTTACAAAATACATTATTAAACTTGATTTTTGTACAGAATCATGTTTTGCAAAACTAACAGCTAAATCTAACTGAAAAATAAAAATCCGTATAAGTTCGAGTCTGACTCCCGCATGAAGGATTCCGTAAGGACACGCCGTCCGGCCGTCCGGTAATTGACCGGACCGAGCCCAGTCGTCAACAGCGCGTAGTGATCTACGCGCTCCTCAAAGAGATGTCAGCAAACCGTAGGGGCCCAGTGTAGCTACGACTGCGGGTAATTTCTGAAAAGGAGACCCGTAGTCCTAGTACGCAAGAGGCAACTGAAGGACACAGGTGTGGTTATAGTTAGTAAAAGTTTGATGTCATTGGATGATTTTCAGCCTAAAACACATGCATAGCTTCGCAGGTCACCACATCTCTAGTGGAACCTAGGCTTATGCTCGTGACTATACCCTATAACTGAAGGTAGGCCTGATCTATTCATGAAATTATTATGCTAAAAAGTATCGGTGGAAGTATGGATTTCGATCCAACACTGTCTAAAGGATAAGCCTTAAGCCTTTAAGAAATCACTATACTTATACTTTTACAGGAGTATATTATTTACGATATGCGTCTTAATTTATTTTGCGTCTTAGTACTTGTTACGGTTATCTTTCCTGTTCTGTAATACACGTAATTATGTGACAAACCTAAGTTTTAATAGCTCCGGATATCAAAGTGAAAAGTTCAGCAGCCTCTTGACATTTAAGGCAGTATCTTTACTTTTGTGTACTTCTTCTATGTAATTTATCACTGAAAGCAAAAAAGTGTAGCAAGAAACTTCGTGAAAGCTATTAATGATTACTGACCTGTGGCACACTTAAGACGAGACTCAGTACCCACGCGATAATTACAAGCCGTCCACTCCTCGTCGCAGTCGCCATACTTCGCATCGGATACTTCACAGCGAGCCATCTGTCCACTCCAATAAGCACGAGTATAAAAGTACTGAGGTACAAAGCGAACATCTGCAGGAACTTGAACAATTTGCACGCTATGTTCCCCGCGTACCACTGCACCGTAAACGACCACGCTGCTTCACCAGCGATGCAAAACACAGTCACTAACAAGTCAGCTATACTCAGCTGAAATATTAAACTATATATCGCTGTCCAAGACGGTCTCGCTCTTCCTCGACTTCGTCTACCTTTCTGTATACTTATAATAGTTGCCACGTTCCCAAAGAACGATAACACAGCCATCGCAGAAAGTACGCTTGCTCTTATAAGTGTGCTTTTAGTTAAAACTGGGGCGTGATCTAAACACATGACTCGAGTGCCATTGTACACAAAAATGTTATTTGTGAACTCATCAGCATGTGAACCATTGAAGAGAAATGTTTGCAGACATTTTTCTGCAGGCCATTTAGTATAGCTTTCAAAATCAGTTTCTGTTGAACTGAATTCACTGTGAAGAGCCAATTCGCTTGGGTATAACGCGTCATCGTCATATAATGTGGTAGTGTTGTCTGCGCTGTCCATGTTTCGTCATGCGCCTGCAACGACTTCTTTGCTAATCTGAAACAAAGAAATTGAGCGTGTTATTATTTATCATCGGTCCAACAATACTACGGCAACCTCGAAAATTATTAGGCTTATTGTCACTGTAGATATCTCTGTGTGTTACCATTTAAAAATATTTTTATGTCTTTTATTGTGAACTAATTTTATAAAACTCAGATAGCTAAAATTATTTGCTAATCGCCTAAAGATTATCTTATGAAATACTTAAATAGCGTCCATTTTTCGAGTCGAGAGCCATGTTAAATGACAAACGGACGTCTGCTTCGATTTATTGCAAAGCTGCTGAAGTGGCCATTTAATGCTTCAGTTAACGCCAGCCTCAGGGAAAATGTTCTTACTTCAAGGCTGCTTACATTGTATTTCAGCTTATAAATTAGGTCCATCGTAACAGTAAGTTGAATAGAGTTTCCAACAAAAATGTATTTAAGGTTTTTTAAACCTGTTTTCAATTGGATTTGTATCCAGATTTTATAAATGTTTTGAGACATTTCATCTTTAAGGACAAACTGACTGACTGATGTATCAGTGCACAGCCGAAACTATTGGGACTAGGAGCGTGAAATTTTGCACGACGTTTTCTTTTATGATGTAAGCGAGCATTAAGAGAGAATTTTTTTAAATTCATCCCCTGAAGTGATGAAACGGGGTTCTCAAGAATGTATGGAGAAACTGACACTTATGCAGGCGAAGCCGTTGGCAGAACCTAGTAGAATTTACACTCATATTATAAAGAGGTATAGTTTTTTTTTTGTTTTTAGGAAGTTATCTCTAGAAGTACTGGTCCGATTGCGATAATTTTTTCACCGTTAGAAAGCTGCTTTATTCCTGACATAAGGTATTTAGACGATGACGACGAAGCGATTTTATGCATGCGGGAAAAGCCGCAGGCAAAAGCTAGTATTTTATATAAGCTTAACTATACCTATGACTCAATAATTAAGCGTGGAAGTCATACTTTTCTAAACAAAATATGTTACAAAATGATCGTGAATAAATTGTTTGCATGTTTATTTTACGTCCCCAAATATGTTGAATATTATAACAGACGACAAACTCAGACAAAAATCTCTTTGTTACATATTCATGAATATATAAAGGACATGTCTATAGTAACTCACTTTAGCTTGACAATGATATGATATCATACATATTCATAAATTGTTGTTTATTTTTGAATATTGTGTATGTATCGTATTGGGTTTTTACGAATTGTTTGAAGCGAGATGCATTTTATTTTGATGGAACATGGACTGTAGGTTTAATTAAACCAACAGACGATTTTTCGTTGGTTAGTTTTCATGGAATTTTAGTTATATGTTGGAATAGCACGTACCTACATTTGCAATCGTGTGCGTATTATTCCATTCGTTGCGCCATATGTGATGCTGCTTCGATGATACCATTATTATTTATCATTAATTTGAAAATCTGTCTTCATATAGTAAATGTACTGAATACGGAAATCATTACAGTGCACGTTGTTCTAGTTTAAACTGAAGTTTTTTTTTTATAAAAACTAAAAATAATAATAACTTTTACAGAAATATTGTGTCATCATTACTGCACCTACCATCTAGAGCCTTTTATACGCCCATTGCGAGCTTCTGTACTGCACTCTTAGAAAAGAGTACAATTTAAAAAATAGTAATAATGATAAGAAGTTTTTGCATCCCTTCAGGGACCTATGGCACCGTTGGCACCGCCCTAGTTACGACACTACTACCATCACAATCGTGGCTACATTTTCTTGTTACTTTTTTGCCGTACCGAGCCACTTAGAACTGCTCCTGGTCGTAGCCCCTTACGACGAGCAACAAGAGCACTCGTGAGCCACTGCCCTAGCTTGCTTTGACGGTGCAACTCGAGCGTTAAGTTCAAACAGAATATATGAAAACATCGCTCTACTCCTCACAACAAGTCGATGCAACAAATTTTTATTTTCTGTTCTCCTTTATTGATCCTTACTATTCATTACCCCTTTTCTTTTATACAGTTCTTCACAATTAATGTATCGTTTATTAATTTTGCCTTTGTCGTCGCATGATTCCTCCTTTTACGGGAACATAACACTATCTAGACAACCAGTGAAATTTGGAATGATGTAGGCATAAAATTCTCTTCTCAATCAAATGGCGACGATGCGAAAGATTTGTTCGAACGTGGGCCATAAATTCGAACAAATCTTTCTTGTAATTTACCTTCAATTGTTTGTTGGATACGATGGGACTGACTGAACATCGTATGTTATTCGTAAAAGCCCCTATAAATAAATAACGGAACAAGCAACCAGTGGCATTTTCTAAATCTAGTATAGAATCGAGGTCATGGACAGCGTGACCCTGTCAAGACCATTTTTAATTTGAACCAAAAATAGAACAAAGTTCATTAAAAATATTGATGATTCACTGTTGATTTGTGTACGCTACTCATGACGAATAGCAGTGACAATATTTAGAACGATCTGCAGTGGGTTGAGCTCATTTGTAGGATTATTTTTTAATACTCGGAAACACGCTCTTATTAAGACAAGCAGTTAACTGTTTTCTTTTTGTACTAGTATGAAAAAGTGCGCGCCACGAAATTTATTATATTTATCGTATCAAGCTGAGCGCTAAGCAACAGTCACAAGTCGCGCGTCAACTCCCATTTATTTATATCTTCGTAAATGTATTAAAAAACGTCGTTTGATACACGTAGAAATTTGTTACAGTAGCACTCGGCTCCAAAACACCCTCGCCTATGGCTCGTGCGAATTTTGCCTCGGTCACAATGACAAACTTTCTCTGCTTGTATCAATTGTGCTATTTTTTATCTCTGGCCTATCATAATAAATTATGTTGATATTATTTACCAAAAACACTCACTTGTGATGTGACAAAGAACATTTTGTGTGTGTGCTTGTGGTCTGAAAAAACAAGATTTTTTCAGACCACAAGCACACACACAAAATCTTCTTTGTCTACGCTAATATTATAAAAAAAAGACGTGTGGCACTCGGGGACTGCCGTGGTAAAGCTATTGCATAGCATTTTTATCTACTTATACAATTATAATTATTTATTTATTTTATTTATGCAGTTTTTTTTCTTTGTTTTTTTTTCTTTGATATTAATTGAAGTTACACTTTCACACATTGAATTGAATTTAGATTGATTGTTCACTCATTTGTTTTCTTATCAGTCATCACGTTCAAAAAACAAATGAGTGGGGGGTGTTAGGTTATTTTCGTCACGGAATTTCTGGATTCGGTCTCCACGCTCAAGGCCCGCGATAGAAGCTATGCAATAGCTTAAAAAAATTTGTAATTTTTTTGTTTGTAGGAGATAGTCTCTGAAAGTCCTGGTCCGATCGCAAAATTTTTTTTTTTCGATAGTAAGCTGCTTTAATCCTAAATAGCATAGGCTATATTTAATTTACGCGAGTGAAGAGGCCTAAAGCTAGTTAGTAAAAAATAAAAAAAATATTACATTTTAAAGGAATCATTCCAAAAAATAAAGAAGAGAATTTTGACATCTTGACGTTTTAAAGAATTATATACCTATTTTTTACTCAGCAGAAACTAAGGCCGATACATAAACGAATTACGGATAAACATATTTTTATAGCCACATGTTTACTAATAGAACTTTTGAATAATCCTTTTTGTTTGCATCACTACAACTTAAAGTCCAAATATAGGGTGACTGGGAACTAGTGTACGATACTTAAACACGTGATTGTGCTCATGATAACCACCAACTTTTACTATGGCAACAAACTTGACATTGCGGAAAAAAAATCAGCTGTTCAGTACATTAAATTTATGGTTGCCTAATGTACTGAACAGCTAATATTTTTTTCGCGATTTCGGCTTTGCTCCCATAATAAAAATTTGTTTGTTATCATGACCTCACGTGTTCAAGTATCGTAAACTAATTGCCAGTCACCCTATATACTAAGTAACATAGTGTAATTATTTTTACAATAAAAGTCTTACACTCGCCGTATACGTTACCCCAACAGGAAAGTTACACGTAGAGCAATATGATTGAACCGTATAATAATGTAGTGCGTAATCTGCTGTAAATTTGCACCGCATATAAAATTAGTGCGTCTGGTCGTTTTGGAAAGAAAAGGAAAAAACAAATCCTGCTGGAGTAACGTTACCCCCGCAAAAAAAAATTAAACGACCAATCGGAGAGAGGTTCTTGAGGTTTTCGAGAAATCTTCAAATGACTTCATTTCTGACGGAAGAAATGTCATACGTTAACTGAGTAAAACTCACAGTTGTCCTGGAACAATCTGCAGCCTTGGCAGGCATTGGCCTTAATTGGCCCAGTCAATCTTGCTTGACATGTCTTCGAAGTCGAAGACTTGGGCTCGGTTCGGACGGTTATAATACAGCCGGACGTGGAGCTACATACCTATTGCTTATCGTCATCAAGCTGATGTCGTCCTGCATCTTCCGATATTATTATTTATTTATTGCACACCTTAGCTCATTAAAGGACAGACATTTACAAAAAGTATAAGTGCACAATAAGCAGTCTTATTGCACAGGGCAATTTCTACCAGACAACCTTTGGATGGACTGAACGAGAAGAAAAGATTTGGGGTTGTCAGTATACAACAACATAGTGTATATATTTATATAAATATATAGATAATACAATAGAAAACATATTATACATAAATAAATTACCAAAAATAAACTAATAAATAATAAAATATACAATAGAGAAAGGAGAAGACAAATTAAAGTGACAGGTAGTGCTCATTCACCATTTTTTTGAACTTCGGTAGCGTTTGGGGTCGCCTCACTTCTATTGCTAGTGCATTCCACAAACGAGCTGCTTGTATCGTGAAAGAATTATCGAAGAACGAAGTGGAATGCATATGAATACTAAGTTTTAGATTCTCCGATGACCTAAAGGACCTAGAATGTGAGCGATACCCGGAGCATTTCATGTCACAGCGGCTGATGCTTGAGCATATACGTTTCAACATGCACACGGCCACCTCCTTCGGTATCATTACTATTTTGCAAAAGGAGGCGAACGTATCCCATTCTGTATTTCTCCGGATCATGGCTCGAACCAGGGCCTGTCACGTGAGGTCACCACCGCCAATCGCACTGTGAGTAAAGGCGTTTTCCGCTTTGTAATTATAAGGAACGTATGAGCATTAATCACGTGTACTTAAGGCAGAACCTGCCTTCAATCAATACAAACGAGTGTTTGTTTCTTCTATTATTCGGACTGGTAATTCTATATTAATGTCTTTAAGTAGTGTAATGTAGACAACCTTTATTATAAATAAATACCACAGCTTCTGGCGTTATCATTAGATCTTTATGTAAGTAGATAATAATAATGTACTAATCTATACTCTATACATATAAATAAAATTGGAGTGTCTGTTTGTAACACTGAAATAACTGCTTTTTACTACATACATATGTATATAATATACGGTACATACACCAAAATAAGATTTTTACAATTTTTGTCTGTCTGTCTGTTTGTCCGGGCTAATCTCTGAAATGGCTGGACTGATTTTGACCGGACTTTTTTTGGCAGATAGCTGATGTAATAAGGAGTAACATAGGCTACTTCATTTTAGAAAAAATAAATTCAAAATCCTGTAGTCCATGCGAACAAAGTCGTGGGCACAGCTAGTAGTGTAATAATAATGTTCTTTTGTTCAACAGTAGATTATTCATTTAAAACATACTGGTTAATCGGTGGCACGATTCTACACGATATCTCTAACGCAAGACTGCATCTTGTCATTCTGAGTGATGGGAAAGCAAATTATTAACTGTATAATCTGAACGCATTGTTGTGTAACGTCACATAAACCGACAGACGGGATGATGTTATATGGGTTAATGGATTCATGTACGTACGAATGTACATATATAAGAGCTAATAATGAAGGTAGCTATTTGGTTGTGGCAGTGATTTTTATGAATATTGCACGTGTATTCAATAATTAATAATAATAATATGCATATGTATGCATACGTCGAAAAACTTATCATCTTAATGTCACACATTCAAAAATCAGTCGGGTCTAATAACGAGATCGAAGATTTAAAAAAAATAAACTAGATTAATTAAAATTAATTAATTTCAGTGTGAAGAAGGCAAGAGTGAATATTATATATGAGTGAATATATTATTGAGAGATATTATGAGAGTGAATATATTATTATATACTAGTGCGCCTCACTATCAGAGATTGCATCACTGCTTACCATCAGGTGGGATCGCAGTCAAGCACTAGTTTCTATCAATAAAAAAAAGAAATCATTTCGATTGGATTGGACAGCATGGTTGCGGTGCGGTAGTTAAGCCATTTACTGCTGCGCAGCGTAATGTGGATTCGATTCTCACACGGAACTTACAGGAGTATTTCCCAGTGTGGGGTAAGATTTCATTAAAAACACTTTTTCCTCTAATATGTAAATAAAGTATTTTATTAGGTTCCTTTATATTGTTATATAAAGGAACCTAATAAAATGTTCAAATTAATTCAAATATTGAGTCATGACTATTGTATCATTCTACATATTAATCAACGCTACATAACAAGTTGGTGACTTAACAACAAGCAATCCTCAATTTTAATTAACCTAACCTTGATTTTATTTAATTAATTGATTGTTCTAACTATACCGTGTTTTATTCTTATACCTAATATAAAAATACTAAGAATTAGCTTTTGCTCGCCTCTTCGCGGGCATACATTAAATATAGCCTATGTCACTCAGGAATAAAGCAGCCTTCTATTGGTAAAAAAAAATGCATTCGGACTAGTATTTTCAGAGATTACTTCCTACAAACAAAAAAAAAACTTTACCTCTTTATAATATTAGTACTGTTGATGAAAACAATTACAGGTACTCGGAGTTTACAGGATGATATGATTAGAATGAAATACATTTTAGGTTTTGTTAGTTTAAACCCACATCTGGTTTACTTTACAAATCCCTT